>CM067173.1:110532443-110824943 GCA_034093135.1 Erigeron breviscapus | reverse complement strand
ATAGATACATTATGTATATTTCAAAATAGAATTTAGATATAAATAATTATGAGTCAACCGTGCATCGCGCACGGGTATTAGTACTAGGATATATATAAAGAACAACAGACTTAGCTACAGTACCCGGTTGATGTAGCTGACAGTCACCGTGCTAACGTTAGCAATTTTGTCTTTTTCTTGATTTTTTTTTTATCATAGTATACTTTTAAAGTTTCTTATTTTTACCACTTAACTTTTAGTTTTTTTAACTTTAATCTAACATTTTTATACGAACTTAAGAATAGTTTACTTTTAAAGTTTTTAATTTTTATCAATTAATTTTTGGGTATTTAACTTTAATCATCAAATCTTTTTTTTTTACTTTCTATCTCTTATTTTAAGTTTCTAACTTTTACCATCAAACTCTTGGTTTTTTCAACTTTGGCCACCCATTTTTTTTACTTTCTACCCCTTATAGTAAACTTTAAGTGTCCAAACTTTTGGGTAATGCTAGATGTATGTTTGCATGACGCGGCGATCGGGGCAATGCCCGATAAAAATTCTATATATATATTTAAGAAGTAAAAAGTTATCTATCTTGTATGAATAAGTCGTCATATCATATCTGCGAAATTTAATAACACAAATCATTGAGGTAAAACTTTAGTGGTATCTGAGTCCTCCTATGAGGGTTTTGGGTCTCGGAGACCTAGGTTCAATCATGAGGGGGCAAGATTTACTCATATTAATCGTCGTGTCGTTTGGCAGATTAATAGGAGGTTTTCCTCCGTGGTTCCCTGAAAATTCGAATACATCCTGCCGAATGACGTAAGGGCCGATAAGTGGGACGAACAGTGTTCTGACCATTCGAATGAAAAAATGAAAAGAAAAAAGAAACGATAAAACATAAAAAAAACAAATATTTTTTTTATGTTTATATTAATTAGTAACTCTCTTATTTATTTTAAACTAGTATTAAACACCCCGCGCTTCGCTGCGGGGGCAATCCATTTAGTTGCAACCTGCATTTTGTTAGCCAAATACATATTTGAAAATGCAAACTACACAGAAGCATAAGTTAACCAAACATATACACAATATAATTCATAGAAGGGAACTAAAACAAACAAAAGAAACTTGAATACATCTTTTCGCAAGCTTCAATTGTATGAATCGAAACTACAAACACATGGCCAATAATAATTATCTAGTTTTTGTAAAATTGTTGGTCAATAGTCTGAATGTCAATTCTTGATCCCTATTTACCTTCTGTAGGGCTGTACGTCCTCATTTCCCATCAGCTATAAGCCTATAACCCATTCACTTTCTTTTGACATATGTACCCAAAATTACAATACTCAATAATAGAGTTTTGCCGAATACAAAGTGTTAATCTTCAATTCAAATTCTTATTCCTGCTTTAACCCATTATTGTTAAAATGTATTCTTGTAATCTTACTCTTGCTTAATTATTGCTTATTGTATGATTAGCATGTGTTCAGGTCGCTTGTGAATAAGCTGTGAAGATTAAGCAGGAATTAAGCTGTTGATGATAAAAGATTATACAAGAAGGACTTAAAGTGTTCAGTTTATTTGATCCAGGGACTGAAGATGTTTATTATGGAAAATACAAGTGCAGGGGCTAGTTTTGTAATTAGCTCATAGTTTTTTATATAAATAGGGAGTTATGACCCGGTTAGGGTTCATAACAAATAACCCTATTTTTCTTCTTTTTTGATCAGTTTCTTTCGATTATATTATTCTCTCAAATTCATATTTGATATTTTGTAATAGAACACACAATAATCTAGTTGTGTGAATCCTACCTGAATAGCAGTGGGGATTTTATTGGTTTAGAAGATTGTTTGATTGATTCAATTTAGATTGAATTAGATTTAATCTATGTTTTCTGGATTATTGAAAGTTTGTTCATGGTATTAGAGCCAGGTTTCGTATAAGGATATCGCGATTAATCGAATTAATTTTCTATAATAATAAATCTAGGGTTTCGTGTTCTCCGATTTAGGGTTTCGCTTATTTTGGGGATTTTTGTTTAGATCTGGTTTTGTGAACGGCGTATGATCATCTGATCACCGTTTGGATTTCTAGATCTGATTGAGGTTGAAAACCCTAATTTTTGAGAAAATTAGGGTTAGGGTTTCTTATCTGGTTTCTTCTGTTGATTCTTCTTGATTCTGCTATTCATCGACTAAGTGAATCGATTGAATAGTAGAGTTGTTCCGCTGCTTAATTCATCCGATAACACTGTTTGCTTCTCTTTCTTATTCCTTTATAAAAAGTTTTTAATCAAGGTTTTTTTTACTTATTTCTCTAAAAAACACTCGTGTTATACTTGACCTATCTTCTTGAAAGGTGTGGAATCCTGTCCCTGACACGTTTGTGAGAATAAGTTTTTTTTAAAACTATTTTTTCTTTTGTTCTTTCTTTTATCTTATTTAAGTGATATTATTTGATTTTATTTGTTTAAGTGTTTTTGTTTGTGTGATTTGCTTGACAATTTGTTTTATCTGATATTATTTGCTTCTGAATAATTGTTACAATGGATGATGATAATATTAATCAAGGTTTTGAATATGAATATGAAGGTTCTGATGTCAGTGATGATAATATTACTAAAATCAGTAAATTAGATTTGAGTAGTCCTTTACACTTGCATCCTAATGATTCATCAACTCTGTCTATTGTTTCTATAAAGCTAAAAGGAACTGAAAATTATCAAATCTGGAGTTGTGCTATGATTTTGGCTTTAGAAGCTAAGAATAAGATAGGATTTGTTGATGGTACTTGTAAAAGATCTAATACTGATGAAGTTTTAGGAAAACAATGGGATAGATGTAATGTTGTGGTTTTGTCTTGGATTCTTAATTCTATTAATGAAGAATTATATTTAGGGCAAATTTTTAGCAGAAAAGCTAGTCTTGTGTGGAAAGAACTCAGAGAGACTTATGATAAAGTAGATGGTTCTGTGATTTTTAATTTGCATCATAAGATTAATTCTCTATGTCAAAATGGTATGCCATTATCTGATTATTATCACAAGTTGAATGCTCTATGGAAACAGTTTGATGCTTTGGTGCAATTGCCTAGATGTACTTGTCATGCTGCTTCTGATTTTACTAAGCATACTCAGTTAATGAAACTTATGCAATTTTTGATGGGTCTTGATGATATGTATGTTAATGTGAGAAGTATCATTTTAACTAAAGAACCAATACCTGATCTTAAAACTGCTTATTCTATTTTATCTAGAGATGAGTCTCATAGGGGTATTTCTTCTACATCTACCCATAAATCTCAGTCTTCTGCTTTTGTGTCTAAGGTTAATTCTTCAAAAGGTTTTCCTAATAACAATACTTTTTCAAATAACTTTAAAGGCAGTACTTCTCAAAATAATAACAAAGGTTCTTCTGTTGTATGTGAGAATTGTGGTTTTAATGGTCACTCTATTGATAAATGTTTCAAGATTATTGGTTATCCACCAGATTTTGGTAAAAAAAGGTTTGTAGGAACTCAATCCAATAACAGGAAAGTTACTAGTAATAACACTTCTGCTTATGCTTCTTCTCCCTCTTTTTCTGAAGAACAATTGACCAGAATCATGAATTTGCTTAAAGATAATGCTGAACCTTCTCAAATTGTGAATGCCAATATGGCAGGTGTGATTTTTAATAACAGTAAGATTTTTAATGAAAATTTTAATAAGTTTTTATGTTTTAATGCTAAATTTGAAACCAAAACCAAAAAATCATAGTTGGATAAATGATTCTGGTGCAAATCATCATATAACATACTCTGAAGAAAATTTAGTTGATGTCATTGACATTTCTGCTTTAAAAATCAAAGTTAGTCATCCTAATGGCACTTTTTGCTTATATTAAAAAGATAGGAAACCTACAGTTAACTGACTATTTGACTCTTTATGATGTGTTAGTTGTTCCTGAATATTGTGTTAAATTGTTGTTTGTACATAAGGTAGCCAAACATAGTTTACTGCTTATTGCTTTTGATGAGTCCTTATGTTATGTTATGACTTAGGGTTTGAATGCAATGAAGGTTTTGGGAACTGGTAAATAACAGGGTGGTTTATACTATATTGATGAGTGTTTAAAAGGTATGTCTAGGCTTGTTTCTTGCAATGTGTCAAAATATGTGTGGCATGCTAGGTTAGGTCATCCTTCTGATGTTGTTCTGAATAAAATGCAGCCCATGCTTAATTTGAAACATGAAAATGAGACTGTGTGTGATATTTGTCATCAAGCTAAACAAACTAGAAATTCTTTTCCTATAAGTGATCATAAGTCTACCTTTCTTGGTCAACTTGTACATTTAGATGTTTGGGGACCTTATAAGGTAACTGGAAGAGGTGGATTTAAGTATTTTTTTAACTATTGTTGATGATTTTTCAAGAGCAGTCTGGGTTTATTTACTGAAATCTAAAGATGAAGTACTTGAAAATGTGATTTTGTTTTTTAATTTGATTAAAAATCAGTTTAAGACTACCATTAAAACTTTGAGAAGTGATAATGGGACAGAGTTTTTGAATTCTAAGTTTAATACCTTTGTTGAAACAAATGGTATTATTCATCAAACTTTAATGTTTATACACCTCAACAGAATGGGGTGGTTGAAAGAAACCATACACATCTTTTAAATGTGGCTAGATCAGATTACCATCCTTTGTGCTTAATGGAAAGACTCCTTATGAAATGATCTTTAATCAGTCACCAAATCTCTCTCACTTAAAAACTTTTGGTTGTTTGTGTTTTTCAAAAAACTTAAACAATAATGATAAATTTTCTAGTAGAACTACCAAAAGTATTTTGTTAGGTTACTCATCTTCAAAAAAGGGTTATAAACTTTTGTCACTTGATGATAATTCAATTTTTATTTCAAGAGATGTAAAACTTTTTGAAAATATCTTTCCTTTAAAACAAAAACCTAACGCGAGAGTGTCTATGGGGGAATAAAACACTCCCACCCCTCATTTGCTCCTCATTTCTCACACACACTTTCTCTCTCTACCTTATCCTCACCTCCTTTCCTCTCATTTTCTCTCTTTTCTTTCTCTAAGATGCAAGAACACACACTCTTCATCTTTTTCTTCATAATTTTAGGATCTAAGGAATTGGTTATCATAAAAAATGTTAGTAAATCATGTTATAATAATAACCACCTCTAAAAGGTCAAGATTTTTGTATTTAATCAAGTATTCATCCTCTTTGAAGCTCCAAAAAAATCGGATTTGAGGTTCCGGGTAGAATTGGTAAGTGTTTCTTAGCTCAAAATCATCTTCATATGTTGTTAATCTTGTTCCTTGGTCAAATCTAAACATCTTTGGTCATCTTGGTTGCTAAAATTGGAGATTTGGTCAAGTTAGGGTTTTGGGTGAAATTGGGTATAAATTGGTCTTGGATTGTGAAATGAAAGAGTTTTTGATGATGGGTTTTGTCCAAAATGTGTTGGTAACATGATTAGTGGCTTCCAAATGGTTCCAAAATGGTCAAAATGATTTTTGGGTCGAATTAGGGTTTCCTAGTGTTTTGATTTGGGTCAAGAACGGTTTTGGACAAGATTTGATGTTATAAATCGAGTTTGTGTTGTGGGTTATGTTCATTTATGCTTGGAAATGAGTTTGGAAGTGTCTCTAATTGATTTTGAGGTCAAAATGAAGCTTGGGTGCATTTTGGGTCGAAATTGTGCAGGTTTTAACGGTCGTTAATTTTTAGGACTGTTCTTGACAACAGTTCAGAACCAAGATGAACAAATTCAGAACCAAGATCCGTTAGTTTTTAACGTTCGTTAGTTTTTAGGACTGTTTCTGACAACAGTTCAGAACCAAGATGAACAAATCAGAACCAAGGTCCGTTAGTTTTTAACGTCGTTAGTTTTGAGGACTGTTTCTGACAACAGTTCAGAACCAAGATGAACAAATTAGAACCAAGTTCCGTTAGTTTTTAACGCCCGTTAGTTACAGTTCTTATTTTTAACGTTCGTTAGTTTTTAGGACTGTTTCTGACAACAGTTCAGAACCAAGATGAACAAATCAGAACCAAGGTCCGTTAGTTTTTAACGCCCGTTAAATTTTAGGACTGTTCTTGACAACAGTTCAGAACCAAGATGAACAAATTCAGAACCAAGATCCGTTAGTTTTTAACGTTCGTTAGTTTTTAGGACTGTTTCTGACAACAGTTCAGAACCAAGATGAACAAATTAGAACCAAGGTCCGTTAGTTTTTAACTCCCGTTAGTTACAGTTCAGTTTTAACGGTCGTTAGTTTTGAGGACTGTTTCTGACAACAGTTCAGAACCAAGATGAACAAATTAGAACCAAGTTCCGTTAGTTTTTAACGCCCGTTAGTTTTGAGGACTGTTTCTGACAACAGTTCAAAACCAAGATGAACAAATTAGAACCAAGGTCCGTTAGTTTTTAACGTCGTTAGTTTTTAGGACTGTTCTTGACAACAGTTCAGAACCAAGATGAACAAATTCAGAACCAAGATCCGTTAGTTTTTAACGTTCGTTAGTTTTTAGGACTGTTTCTGACAACAGTTCAGAACCAAGATGAACAAATTAGAACCAAGGTCCGTTAGTTTTTAACCGTTAGTTTTTGAGGACTGTTTCTGACAACAGTTCAGAACCAAGATGAACAAATCAGAACCAAGATCCGTTAGTTTTTAACGGTCGTTAGTTCTGAGGACTGTTTCTGACAACAGTTCAGAACCAAGATGAACAAATCAGAACCAAGATCCGTTAGTTTTTAACCGTTAGTTTTGAGGACTGTTTCTGACAACAGTTCAAAACCAAGATGAACAAATTAGAACCAAGTCCGTTAGTTTTTAACGCGTTAGTTTTAAGGATTTTAGTTTGATAACATTCGTTAGTTTTTAACGGTCGTTAGTTCTGAGGACTGTTTCTGACAACAGTTCAGAACCAAGATGAACAAATCAGAACCAAGATCCGTTAGTTTTTAACGCGTTAGTTTTTAGGACTGTTTCTGACAACAGTTCAGAACCAAGATGAACAAATCAGAACCAAGGTCCGTTAGTTTTTAACCGTTAGTTAACTCGTTAGTTTTGAGGACTGTTTCTGACAACAGTTCAAAACCAAGATGAACAAATTAGAACCAAGGTCCATTAGTTTTTAACGTTCGTTAGTTTTTAGGACTGTTTCTGACAACAGTTCAGAACCAAGATGAACAAATCAGAACCAAGGTCCGTTAGTTTTTAATGTTCGTATCAAGGTTATATGATCATTTATTGATCAAATCAAGGTTATGAGATCATTTATTGATCCAAATCAAGGTTGTATGTTCGTTTTATGTTCGTATCAAGGTTATATGATCATTTATTGATCAAATCAAGGTTATGTGATCATTTATTGATCCAATCAAGGTTGTATGTTCGTTTTATGTTCGTATCAAGGTTATATGATCATTTATTGATCAAATCAAGGTTATATGATCATTTATTGATCAAATCAAGGTTATGTGATCATTTATTGATCCAATCAAGGTTGTATGTTCGTTTTATGTTCGTATCAAGGTTATGATCATTTATTGATCAAATCAAGGTTATGTGATCATTTATTGATCCAATCAAGGTTATTTGATCATTTATTGATCAAATCAAGGTTATGAGATCATTTATTGATCCAAATCAAGGTTGTATGTTGTGTAATGTGATCCTACGAACTCACCAACCTAATGTTGACGTTTTTGAGTATCTTTTCAGGTATAAGAGAAATCGCTTGCAAGCTAGGAGTTGATGCCTATAGATGGACCTAAGGATCGTTTGATTGCATTCTAGATCTTTAGACTCGGGCACGATGCCTCGGTTTGCTCTCCCTTTTCATGGGATTTGTATGTTGTATTTTGACTCGTGTATGTCAGGTTGTTGTGTTAAATGAACATCATATAGTTTCTCTGAGTAATATCCATTTGCAAGCTCGTTTCAGTTGCATCTCACGTTTCCGCCACTGGTGGGGTGTTACATTTATATTACGTAGTTTGATTTTTGACATTAATATATCTCCCAATTGGTAATATCTTGTAAATTGACAAAAAAAAAAGTTCCAAATTTTTGTATATTAAACACTTAAAAATGGATAAAAATTGCTAAAATCTCACTAAAAATGCTAAAAAGTCATTTTTTTAACTACGTAATCGTTTTTCACCACATAATTGCTAATAGCTCAACAGTTGACTCTAAAAAACCTCCCAATTGATAATATCTAATGAATTGACAAAAAAAAAAAATTCAAGTTATTGCATATAAAATACTTAAAATAGATAAACATTAGATTTTAGACTCATGTCCAACACACGGAGCTTATGACATTATCAATGTTAGATGTTCATACATGTAACTCATAAATGCTCATAAGTTCAAAGTTAGGAAAACTAATCGTTCAATTCAAATGCCTAAAATGTTAACAAATAAACTAATGCAATAAAAGAATTCATAAAGTATTAATCCAAACATTTCATCTTCAAATTCATATCTGATCTAGATCCCCCTCTTCCATCTTAACACATTTAGGATTTTTGGACTTCATTGTGGCATTCACAATAAGCACCCGATTCTTGGTCATGTTTGATCTAATTATCAAACCCTTTTTTGAGGGTGATATATCCTACATACTCCTTGTTTAGTAACATTCTTCTCTTGAAGTCACGCTCAAAAGGCTTGAAGTTAATTCAGGGACATAGTATTACTTAAGTCATGCCATTAACTTCCATTTTCACATCTCCAATTCCTTTGACTGATAACCGAAGATCATTCCCGAGTTTCACCATGTGGGAGAACTCTTCATCGAGATTGATGAACCATTGACGTTTCACAATCATATGGTTGGAACATACTGAGCCAAGAAACCAAATCCCAGAATTTTGCAAGGTTGTAAATATCGCTTTTCGGTGTCGTCTCGGTCGACCACCGATAAGCGATATATCGGGGATATATGGGGGATATATCGGATTTATCGGGGATATATCGGGAATATATCATCTCGGTCGATCACCGATAAGCGATATATCGGGGATATATGGGGGATATATCGGATTTATCGGGGATATATCAGGAGTATATCATCTCGGTCGATCACCGATAAGCGATATATCGGGGATATATTGGCCGAGATAACCGAGATTTACAACCATGAAATTTTGTTCTTGATTAACCACTGCATGAGTCATCACTGACTAGTAAATCCTCCCCTTCATCAAACTCTGTATAGTTTACCGGCTTCTCACCTCGATCACATTCATAAGCAAAATGGCCCATTTGATGGCATGGATAACACTCAACATTGGACTTGTCAAAACCGTATCTTGGCCTACCACGTCCTCGTCCTCGTCGTTGGTATGGAGTGCCTCTCACACATCCTCGTCCTCGTCCACCTGATGACTCAAGTTCAGTTTTTAACACTTGATCATCAGGGTTCTTGATCAAGTTTTTTTCACACGTGAGATTCTCATGTATATACATACTCGTTTGAGCTGGTAATCTTGATCCGCTCGACCCGCTGATCACACATCAGAATTTAAGGTGTTGTATCTTAGACCCGCTTTCTTTTCCTTCCTAATACCCAATTCAACCTAACAACTGGTGAAATTTACGCAATTTGGTCCGTTAATCTTATTGTGGGTCTGGATTGCCATGTCTAATCTAATTAAACAATCACTGAATCAATGAAGTTATCGATCATTATTGAGTGAGTAATTCGTATGTTATCACTTTAATTCCTTTAGTTGGTACGTCTCAATTGATATGTCTTTCAACTCCCTCCTGAACTATTAGACGTATATATGCACAATTGCACACTCAATAGCGTTCTTCAATATTCTTTTTTGAAAGAAAAAAGAGTAATTGATTTGATGACTTCGCCTACCAACCGGTCTAATTATGAATGATAAATAGATCAGATTTAAGTAGACTCATATCTATATCCATATACATACTTGATTACGTATATTTTTTTAACGACTACTTTGTTAAAATATGAATATGAACACAAAGTTAAGTAATGATCATAAAACCACAAGCCCTTTCAATTGAGAAATGCTATGGGAAAGATTTTCTATGCCGGCACGCGATACACATAACCGTTTCAAACTTTGTAAACGTCCAAATTCATCAGGCAGTTTCTTAAGCCCCTTACAACCACCAGATTAATTTTCTAAACATTCCATCTTATAGATGCTGTTGGGAATAACTTGAAAGGATGAACAACCCGCCAGGTTTAACGTCTTTAAACATCCTAATCTACCAAGATCCTCCGGTAACTGCTTTAGATGCGAACAAGACCTTATTTCAAGTTTTATCAGATGCTTCAACATGCATATGCTATATGGAAGACACTCAATATCAATGGACCGTAGAGACAACTCCTTCAGACTTTCTAACTTCTCCAAAAATGGAGCCAGATCAGGTTTAAAGTCACTCACCTTAAAACCACCGAGCTCGAGGGTTATGAGCTTTGGACATTCAACAGGCACATGGAGTTCTACCAAGTCTCCACACTCGTGAAGACGTAAATGCTTGAGATCTGGTGTCAGCCCAAGGGTCAGTTAGTTAACCTGGAATAACAACGTTGAGTGACTCTAGCTTTGGAAATTCAACGTGCATTTGGAGTTCTTTAAAGTTCAGACATTGAAACACATTTAGATTCTCGAGATTCGGACATTTATTGGACATGTTGAGTTTTGCCAAGGCCCAACAACCACCCAGATATAGCACCTTAAGATGCGGACATTCAACGTCCATCTTGACTTCTACCAACTCACGACAATTTGTAAGAACTAGTTCTTTCAGATTTGGAGTCATCTCAAGGTCAAAGGTTTGCAAGTTTGACCAACTAAGGTCAAGGAATTTGAGCTTGGGAAGAACATATCATAAGAATAAAGAAAAAATTTAAGTTGAAATATAAATAAAATATAGCATCATGCAAAACAACCAATTAACCATTATTCTACCTTTTTTTCTTCCCCTTCCCAGAGTTGATAGATATTGCTCCTTCTCATACAAAGGTGAACAAGGTTATCGGCTTGAAATATTTTAGGTAAATACCAAAAACGGTAATGTTCCCAATCTATATATCGTAAGCTATTTGGTAGGTATCCGCCAGCTTCATCCATTTTATATTTTGCGTATCTCTCAGTAATGTAAAGAAATCTTAGATTCGTCATCTTTCTAAGACCTTGCAGAATTTTAGCTGCATGGAGATCTGTATTCTCCAATTTTATACTCCTTATTGCTTCGGTACCCTGTCATATAGAAAAAACTAACATGAATATTTTTATCATAATTAATAAAAACGTGTCATCTCCCATCATACAAATAAAATTAGAACTCACCAATTCATTGACTAATATGTGTTCAATTTCATCTTTCTTCCACAATATACTATGTTTGTGAGGCTCGTCAGGGTGCAAACGACGAACAATATTGGCACCCATTTCTTCTATATGATCATGCATGGCTAACTCTCATAATTAGGATCATCATGACGGATACTTATCAAGGATTTCTGCTCTAGAACTCTTAAACCAATCCGAGCATGAAATCCACAGCTTTCTAGCATTATGATTGTCGTACTCTCGAATTTGCCTTTCAGTAGGCATGCAACATGGACGAATATTTGTTTGTGATCCTCCTCTAGACCATCATAGCTTATTTCCAATCTTTTCAAAGTATCATGCCATGGGATTGTTTTTAGTCTTTCGATGGTATCTTCCCATTCATCCTTAGGTCTACCACAAAGAAATGAACCTAAAAGTTTGATGGTTAAGGGAAGACCAGCAGCATAACTTACAACCCTTTTTGATAGGTCTTCATACCCTTGAATTGGACTCTCTCTTTTAAAAGCATGCCTACTGAGAAGGTTAATTGCTTCCTCATCTGATAGCATATTGACATCATAAATATTGTCCCTCTGAACGCCATATCCTACCAACACTTGCTCATCTCTCGTTGTAATGATGATTCTACTTCCGGGCTTGAAATGAGCAGAGTCACCTACTAACGCCTCAAGAGCTGTTTTACCGGGCATCATCCTTTTGATCAACTTTTTTCCATCAGAAACACCACCTATAAAAATGCTTTGATCGTTGAACACAGATGAAAGGATCTGTTTTTGCAAATTTTGCAAACCAGAGCCTTTTGAACATTCTCTAACATTCTCAACAAAACTTTTACCTTCAAACCGACAGGATATATGGTCAAAAACAGCTCTTGCAAGAGTTGTCTTCCCACCACCTCCTATCCCTTTAATTCCTATCATCCGGACGTCATCAGAGTTGACTTGTAAAGATGAAAGTAATTTCTGTATCCGGATCGCTATGCCTACTAAGTTATCATCAATGCTGAAATTGGTGAAATGTGGATTTTGATAAATGTCTTCAACAACTTTTTTGATGAACTGAACTTCGTGGCTGTGTATTAAAAAGTTTAGTAATTAATATTCCTCAAAGTCTCATACCAAATAATTTCAATTGTATAGCATATTATCAGAAAAGGAAGTCGAGAAGTGACATACTAATGTTCAGAAAATAAGAAACAAAATAAAGCATGAGATAAAAAAATTACCCATCACCAGTGTTCTTCAACTCCAGCCCAGCCAGATTGGATGCTCGTGTCAAAGCATGTTTCCATCTCTGAGTAGCCTCATTCCCTGCATGTCTGCGCGAAAAGTATAAACATTACCAACTCAGACTCAAGGGTTAATCTTATTATCCCAAGTTCTCAACAAGCTGTTTAGGGCGGTAAGGAAGATCTCAAGGGGTGGTTTTGAGGTCATTAAAGTTCAAGGGCAATAATAATTTTATTATCTTATGGTAGTGCTTATCAAACATAGAGAGTTTTTACAACTTCTTGTTTTAACTAGTGTTTATCGTTAGTTTGCTAGTATGTTAAGATAGCTATTTAAGGCGTTTTCCTTTTTTCGTTTATGTATTGTGATTTTCAATAATAAAAATGAATCCATCAATAGATGGAGTGGTACACCATTATGTAACTACATGGGCTCACATATGATGACCGCAGGTCGGAGGTTCAAAACTTGCCAAAAGGCAAGTAAAGAAACTATATATGTGATCCATGTGCGAGTCTGGTGACTTACCAGACATGATATCGATGCAGTATGCACTATGCACTATGGGTACCAAGATGGTACATGGGACTAGAGGGTTCACAACAATTTACCCTTTTTTAAGATAATTAAAAACGGAGGTTTTCCATATGTAAGTTGTTTCAGTCAAACCCTTCTTCGACTATGGTTTTTGGTGGTGTGCTTGATATTCAGGTCAACAAAGTGACATATTGAATGTTCAGAAAATAAGAAACAAAATAAAGCATGAGATAAAAAAATTACCCATCACCAGTGTTCTTCAACTCCAGCCCAGCCAGATTGGATGCTCGTGTCAAAGCATGTTTCCATCTCTGAGTAGCCTCATTCCCTGCATGTCTGCGCGAAAAGTATAAACATTACCAACTCAGACTCAAGGGTTAATCTTATTATCCCAAGTTCTCAACAAGCTGTTTAGGGCGGTAAGGAAGATCTCAAAGGGTGGTTTTGAGGTCATTAAAGTTCAAGGGCAATAATAATTTTATTATCTTATGGTAGTGCTTATCAAACATAGAGAGTTTTTACAACTTCTTGTTTTAACTAGTGTTTATCGTTAGTTTGCTAGTATGTTAAGATAGCTATTTAAGGCGTTTTCCTTTTTTCGTTTATGTATTGTGATTTTCAATAATAAAAATGAATCCATCAATAGATGGAG
Organism: Erigeron breviscapus; assembly: GCA_034093135.1. Lineage (NCBI taxonomy): Eukaryota > Viridiplantae > Streptophyta > Magnoliopsida > Asterales > Asteraceae > Erigeron > Erigeron breviscapus. Next base: position 110,811,167 of record CM067173.1, on the reverse strand, counting down.
TGGTACACCATTATGTAACTACATGGGCTCACATATGATGACCGCAGGTCGGAGGTTCAAAACTTGCCAAAAGGCAAGTAAAGAAACTATATATGTGATCCATGTGCGAGTCTGGTGACTTACCAGACATGATATCGATGCAGTATGCACTATGCACTATGGGTACCAAGATGGTACATGGGACTAGAGGGTTCACAACAATTTACCCTTTTTTAAGATAATTAAAAACGGAGGTTTTCCATATGTAAGTTGTTTCAGTCAAACCCTTCTTCGACTATGGTTTTTGGTGGTGTGCTTGATATTCAGGTCAACAAAGTGACATATTGATGTTCGTATTCCTATCAACCCAGGATTGGAAATAAATAAGCAAAAATAAACATGTGATGAAGAAAATACCCATCACCGGTGTTCAACCAATCCTGCCATGCTACAAATTTAAAAGCATTTCTCCATCCCCAACCAGCCTCTTTCTTTACATGTTTCTGAAATGCTGCTCCAACTGGCCCACTCTGTTTGCGGACTTCAGTGGGTTGCACATCATAAAAGATGGGGTAAGCCGTCTGCTCCCCCGTCTCATGGCACTCCATGATATGTGCAAGCTCTTCTAAGCACCACGCAGAATTTGCATAGTTCTTGGAGAAGACTATGATGTGAAATCTCGAATTTTTAATAGCAGCGATGAGCTGGTCACTGATCTCTTTCCCTTGCACAATGCTTTTATCATCTTTGTAAATGATAATGCCTTTGTCCTTAAGAGCTTTATAGAGATGATCAACAAAACTTTTACGTACGTCTTCACCCCGAAAACTCAAAAAGACATCATAAACGAAGCTCCTTTGAACAGATGATGTAGAAGTCAACGCCATTGAATAATAATAATGAAATCTGAAGTTTATACGAGTCGGGTCACATAGTTAATAGCTTATGTCAATATAAACTTAGTAATGGATATAAATATATGCAAGTAGAATAAAACAAAGACATCATCAACACAGTCAAACCTTTTAACTGTAACAGTGAATAAAATCCTAAAACCAGGTTTACGGGTCATTTTCTAATCATACAGATAGGAATGACAATGGGGCGGGTTCGGGACGGGTAGTAGTAAACCCGAACCCGATAAGAAAACAACTACCCAAACCCGCCACGATCTCCATCGGGGGTAAAATAGTGTAACATCTGTAAATTTTGACCCATTGACTTTATGTGTAATATGACTAACAATATAAGTTAATGAAGTATTTGAGTCGTTTTATGAATTAAATGACAATGTGTTATATTCGGGTCGATAATATGTTTTGATTGGTGTTTAAACGTCTAACGATTGTAATTTGACTTGAGAAGAGAAACGGGTCGGCCCGTGGGTAGTCCACGACCCACCAGCCACATTTGACCCAATTCTCTCCTTATCTCTTTCTCCCCCTTTCATTTCTTATCTATCTATCTTTCTCATTTCTCTCAAGTAAAAAGGGCAAGCAAAACCATTTCATTCCTTCATCTCTCTAGCATCGATTGGTGTTTTGAAACTGGTTTAACACGAGAATCATAGTCATCTATACCACATTATCGCCTATACGAAGAATCAAAGGTTGAAGTTCTTGCATTTTAACCCATTTGACCTAATTTCGGGTTTGAGCTCAAGAAGGAAGTTTTGGTAAGTCTAATTCATCCCATTTACTTCTATTTATGTTAGTTTACTCGTTTCTAGTCATCTCGCACATTTACAAGTTCTAAATCGCCTTAAAATGAGTTTTGGTTCAATTAGGGTTTATTTAGGGTTTGATCGATTTGGGGAATTTGATGATGTTATGGATGGAAATATGGGTTTGGGTAAGTGTATTTATGCATTAGAATGTCAAATGTATCATCAAAACGAGTCTTGTAACCTTAAATGTCGATTTAGGGTTTTGGGTTCTTGTTTTTCTGCACTTTGCTGCTGCTGGTCGTGTTGCTGCCCAGTATGGGGCGTAACCTACGGCCCTGTGGGGCGTAGGTTACGCTAGGTCTAGTTGTTGGGGCGTAAGTTACGGCCCCTTGGGGCGTAGCTTACGCTGAAGTTTTACCTTACGCCAAAAACCCACTGTTTACGCCACTCAAGACGCCAAAGAATTTCACTTTTGAGAGCACCGTACCTTACGCCCCCTTTACTCTAAATTTTTATAAGGGGCGTAACCTACGCCAGTGTGGGGCGTAGGTTACGCCAGTTGTAATTTCCAGAACTTCTTGTTTGACCTAAATTGACTTTCTGGACCTTTTTACGCGTCGAGCATTAATCTAATTCACTTCTTATCTTATGTAACATTGAATAAGAGTCTTAAAAGTCATTTAACGTCGAGAAGCACTTTGGAAACCTAATTAGGGTTTTGCCGAGTATATGTGTTTATGTATGTTGATGTGAATGTATATGATCGATATTTAGGTGTTGGACGTGAAGTGAACATTGTACGACAATAACTCGACTTTATATCAACTTAACTTTTCATAACCAATCGAGGTGAGTTTCGTATCTCCCTACTCGCTTGAGATTCGGGCTGAAAAGTGTAAACTTGCGTGTTTACTTACGTTGTTGATTGTTTGATTGATTTGGTTTAAATGTTGGATTGATGAGACGGTTATCACGTTTGATTGACTTGGTTTACGTTTGTTAAGTATTTCATTAATATTAGGATAGACGTACATACATGGAAGTCGGTTATGCTTTCATTGGGTTTTAGATGTGGTGGGAAGGCTGCGGGTGACCCTATATATAAGCATCTGGGACTTGAAGAAAGTAGAATCCTCTTAAGTGTATGTACGTATAGAATTGGTGTTAATATTGATTGTTGGCTCATGTTTGTCGAATATCGATTGTTGGTTCATGTTCATCGTATTGTGATTATTGGTTTATGATTGACGAATATTGAGTTGTTGGTTCATGACAGACGATTGTGATTGATGCATATACGATTGATGGTAAGCATGCATACATTGTACATAATCCCTCGGTTGAGGAGTGCCTACATCCAAGTGTATAGATGTATACACTATCTGATGGATGATGAGTTCTTGATCCCGAGTATATAGACATATATATCTCGATGTTTTTGAGATACAACCTTGTTCATTGTGATGACAGGCGGGTATCGTTGCATAGGTGACCTGAGTTCACGCATAAGATAGGCATGTTGGCTTATTATGCATTCGGTACTTGCATTGATACGCATATCATTCGTGCATTCATAGTATACACTTACTTGTCTTGTATAATCTTGTTGTTGGACGTTATTGTGTTACTTAGAGGCTCGCTGTAAGTCATGTCTAGCCTTTACTCGTACATTGTGATTATTGACGCTGGTTCTTTATGGACTATTACTACGAACTCACCAACCTTGTGTTGACTATGCTTAGTACACTTTTCAGGTAACCAGGTTATCCCCGGACGTGGAGTTTAGTTGCTTGCTTGCTGTTAAACCCGGGCTTTGGACTTTATGAATCAAGGATTCATCGACCTTTTCTTTTGCATTATACTTAGGATCGATTTGCCATCTTTGGGTTGTTCTTTTGTAAACTTCGATGGTTATTTGCTCCTTATGTATTTGGTACTTGTTTCGTATTGTAATGGATTCACTGAATCCTTAATTGCATTTAGTTCTTGTTCTATTGTAATTCCACCTTGCGCTATATGATTTCCGTGATATTTCGAGCCTCGGCTTGGGGTGTTACAAATAGTGCCCAAAACCGACCCGATACCCGATCCCCATTTTAAAACCCGAAACCCGACCCGAATTAAGCAAATTTTCTACTATATCAAACAGAATGTTGAGTGTTGCTGTAGCAAACTAAGAGTATGAGTTAATACAAAAGTAGATTAAAAAGTTATAAAAGAAGTAATACGAACAGAATGTTAACTGAATATGACTAACAAACAAAGGCTAACTTCATTTATGTGTGGACTGAACAAAAATAAGTGATGAAATGGACTCTGGCGGTGTGGAACAAAGAAGCAAAACTAGAGTTGTTCTATTTAGTTAGTGGTGATATATATTATGTTTATTGAATGTGTATATACTATATATATATATCTATTATCGGGTCGGGTCGGGGTAAGCATGCCCCAGTCCCTGCCCCGAACCCGAACCCGATAATTGCCCCGAAACCCGACCCGAGACCCGATAAGCTTGCCCCGACCCAACCCAAATTTTTCGGGTATCGGGTTTCCCCATCGGGTTCGGGTTTTTTTGCCATCCCTACATACAGATGATCTATCGAAACCGCATAAGAAAGAAAGAAAGAGTGAGTATAACATCAAAAACGTACCACTTAAACAAGTCAATATTGTGTCCAAACAGACAGACAGACAGACACCAAAGTTGTAGTAATAAAACCATATAGAAAGAACCTAAAACTCATGGCATATATATTACAGCAAATCTTTTTGCCGAACATTTGGGTATACGACATCAGGGAACCTCACCTCACTGTATAATGGTGAAGCCTTGCACGTACCCTAGATATGAAGAAGTCAACGCCATTGAATAATAATAATGAAATCTGAAGTTTATACGAGTCGAGTCAAATACTTGCTAGGTTGTGTGAATACATAAACTTAGTTGTAGATTTTTAAATATATGCAAGTAGAATAATACTACAAAGACACCAATACAGTCAAACCTTTTAACAGTAACAGTGAGAAAACCAGAATACCAAGTTTACGGGTCATTTTCTAATCATACGAGTACATGAGATCTATCGAAACCGCATAAGAAAGAAAGAAAGAGTGAGTATAACATCAAAAACGTACCACTTAAACAAGTCAATATTGTGTCCAAACAGACAGACAGACAGACACCAAAGTTGTAGTAATAAAACCATATAGAAAGAACCTAAAACTCATGGCATATATATTACAGCAAATCTTAAGAAACCAATCAATCAATCCCAATTAAGCTAAGAAAACCTACCTAAGACATAATGAGTTGCAAAAAATAAAAAGTACCTGTGGACTTAAAAAATGAAGCATTGGTCAAAGCATAAACAAGAAGATGATTAAAAATGTAAAAATCAGACTTAAAAAGCATCAATAAAAGGGTATTCGATCTTAAATGAGATACAAATGAAGAATAATCGTTACCTTGGTATATGTTTCTTGACACTCGGCCACCCGGTGACTTGAATTCAATTGGGGCAGAAAGTACTTAGAAAATACACTGTTAAAAAAAAAATAAAAGCAAGCAAAAGAAGACGACCATAATTGAGTAAAGCTGTAAAGTGGTTTCAATTATTGGTGATGCTTGATGTTAAAATTGGAGGCTGTTAAAAAATTTTTGGCTGCTGATTCACTCTACTGGAGATGGTAAAACTATTCAGTGCAACACTGCAACAAGATTCGGATAAAGAGTTGGTAACTCAACATTCCTAATTATTACTGGGAGGTATGAAAAATTAATATTAATACTACTATTATCATTTCAAGTATCAGGGGGTGTTTGGTCCTGCAAAAAAACTTTTTAGCTTTATTGGCTTCTTTCTTATAACAAATAAGCTATATATAAGCCAACTTTAAGAAGCCTTTCCAACAAAGCTTTTGCAACAAAAGTCATGAACTTTGTAACAACAGCCGTAAGCTAATTCAAACACTAGAGTAAAAATATATAAGCTTATCTTCTTCTTAAAAAAAAAGTAACCATTATTTACACACGACCTGATAGTCGGTCGGAAGCAATGTATAAATACTTACATTAACTCGAAACAACACCAGTTTTGATTACTTATATTTTTTTAAACTATCAATCTTATATATGCTGTTGGGAATATCTTGCAAGGATGAACAACCCCCTAGGGTTAACGTTTCTAAACATTGTAAACGTCCAAATTCATCAGACAGTTTCTTAAGCCCCTTACAACCTTTGAGATTTAATTTTATTAAACTTTCAATCTTATAGATGCTGTTGGGAATATCTTGCAAGGATGAACAACCCCCTAGGGTTAACGTTTCTAAACATTGTAAACGTCCAAATTCATCAGACAGTTTCTTAAGCCCCTTACAACCTTTGAGATTTAATTTTATTAAACTTTCAATCTTATAGATGCTGTTGGGAATATCTTGCAAGGATGAACAACCCCCTAGGGTTAACGTTTCTAAACATTGTAAACGTCCAAATTCATCAGACAGTTTCTTAAGCCCCTTACAACCTTTGAGATTTAATTTTATTAAACTTTCAATCTTATAGATGCTGTTGGGAATATCTTGCAAGGATGAACAACCCCCTAGGGTTAACGTTTCTAAACATTGTAAACGTCCAAATTCATCAGACAGTTTCTTAAGCCCCTTACAACCTTTGAGATTTAATTTTATTAAACTTTCAATCTTATAGATGCTGTTGGGAATATCTTGCAAGGATGAACAACCCCCTAGGGTTAACGTTTCTAAACATTGTAAACGTCCAAATTCATCAGACAGTTTCTTAAGCCCCTTACAACCTTTGAGATTTAATTTTATTAAACTTTCAATTTTATAGATGCCGTTGGGAATATCTTGCAAGGATGAACAACCCTTTAGGTCTAACGTCTTTAAACATCCTAGTCTACCAAGATCCTCCGGTAACTGATTTAGATGGAACAATACCTTATTTGAAGATATGTCAGATGGTTCAACATGCATATGCTATACGGAAGACACTCAATATCAATGGACCATAGAACCAACCACTCCAGACTTTCTAACTTCTCAAATATTGAAGCCAGATCAGGTTTAAAGTACTCATTCACCTTAAAACCACCGAGCTCGAGGGTTATGAGCCTGGGACATTCAACAGGCACATAGAGTTCTACCAAGTGTCTACACTCGTGAAGATATAACTGTTTGAGATTTGGAGTCAGCCCAAGGTTCAGGTTAGTTACCCCAGAAGAAGAAAAGTAGAGTGACTCTAGCTTTGGAAATTCAACATGCCTTGGGAGTTCTTTAAAGTTCCTACAATGACTCAGATCTACCTTCTGGAGATTCAGACATTTATTGGACGTGTTGAGTTTTTCCAAGGCCCGACATTGCCACAGATTTAGCACCTTAAGATGCGGACATTCAACGTCCATGTTGACTTCTACCAACTTATCACAATTTTGAAGAACTAGTTCTTCAAGATTTGGAGTAATCTCAAGGTCAAAGGTTTCCATGTTTGACAAACTAAGGTCAAGGAATTTGAGCTTGATAAAAATCTATAATAAGAATAAAGAAAAAAGATGAAATATAAAATATAAAAATATTGAGAAGAACCTATCATGCAAAACAACCATTATTCTACCTTTTTTTCTCCCCCTTCCCAGAGTTGATAGATATTGCTCCACCTCATACAAAGGTGAACAAGTTTATCGGCTTGAAATATCTTAGGTAAATGCTGAAAAGGGTAATGTTCCCAATCTAGATGTCGTAAGCTATTTGGTAGGTATCCGCCAGCTCCAACAAATTTATATTTTGTGTAACTCTCAGTAATGTAAAGAAATCTTAGATTCGTCATCTTTCTAAGACCTTGCAGAATTTTAGCTGCATGGAGATCTGTATTCTCCAATTTTATACTCCTTATTGCTTCGGTACCCTGTCATATAGAAAAAACTAACATGAATATTTTATCATAATCCATAAAAACGTGTCATCTCCCAACATACAAATATACTTGGAACCTCACCAATTCATTGACTAATATATGTTCAATTTCATCTTTCTAAGACCTTGCAGAATTTTAGCTGCATGGAGATCTGTATTCTCCAATTTTATACTCTCTTATTGCTTCGGTACCCTGTCATATAGAAAAAACTAACATGAATATTTTATCATAATCCATAAAAACGTGTCATCTCCCAACATACAAATATACTTGGAACCTCACCAATTCATTGACTAATATATGTTCAATTTCATCTTTCTTCCACAATATCATATGTTTGTTAGGCTCATCAGATTGCAAACGACGAACAATATTAACACCCATTTCTTCTATATGATCATGCATGGTTACCTCCTTACTAAAAGCATAACGTTTAGTATGATGGATAGTTATCAAGGACTTCTGCTCGAGAACTTTTAAACCAATTCGAGCATGAAATCCACAGCTTTCTAGCATTATGATGGCCTCACTCTCCTTTTTGCCTTTCAGTAGGCATGCAACATGGAGGAATATTTGTTTGTGATCCTCCTCTAGACCATCATAGCTTATTTCCAATCTTTTCAAAGTATCATGCCATGGGATTGTTTTTAGTCTTTCGATGGTATCTTCCCATTCATCCTTAGGTCTACCACAAAGAAATGAACCTAAAAGTTTGATGGTTAAGGGAAGACCAGCAGCATAACTTACAACCCTTTTTGATAGGTCTTCATACCCTTGAATTGGACTCTCTCTCTTAAAAGCATGCCTACTGAGAAGGTTAATTGCTTCCTCATCTGATAGCATATTGACATCATAAATATTGTCCCTCTGAACGCCATATCCTACCAACACTTGCTCATCTCTCGTTGTAATGATGATTCTACTTCCGGGCTTGAAATGAGCAGAGTCACCTACTAACGCCTCAAGTTGTTCTATATGATCAACATCATCTAGAACTATAAGAGCTGTTCTACCAGGCATCATCCTTTTCATCAACTTTTTTCCGTCAGATACACCTTCTATAAAAATGATATGATCGTTGAACACAGATGAAAGGACCTGTTTTTGTAATTTATGCAAACTAGAGCCTTTTGAACGTTCTCTAACATTCTCAAGAAAACTTTTACCTTCAAACCGACTGGATATATGATCAAAAACAGCTCTTGCAAGAGTTGTCTTCCCACCACCTCCCATCCCTTTGATTCCTATCACCCGGACGTCATCAGAGTAGACATGCAAAAATGAAAGTAATTTCTGTATCCGGATCGCCATGCCTACTAAGTCAGCATCAATGCTGAAATTGGTGAAATGTGACTTTGTAAAATGTCTTCAACAACTTTCTTGATGAACGGAACTTCGTGGCTGTGAATTAAAGAATACTCAATAATGTTTCTCAAAATCCCACACCAAATGATATCAATTGTATGACAAATAATCGGAATAACGAAGTGACATGTTAATGTTTCTATTCCTATTAATCATTGTTCAGAAAATAAGAAAAATATAAAACATGAGATAAAGAAACTACCCATCAGCAGTGTTCTTCAACTCCCGCCCAGCCAGATTGGATGCTCGTGTCAAAGCATGTTTCCATCTCCCAGTAGCCCCATTCCCTGCTTCTCTGTGTGAAAAATATAAACATTACCAGCTCAGACTCTTAAGGTTTAATCTCAACAAGCTGTTTTGGGGTTTGTAGGTTATTATAGTTAGAGGGCAATAATAATATTATTATCTGTAGGAGTGCTTATCAAGTATAAAGAGTGTTTTCAAGTTCTTATTCTAACTAGAGTTTATCGTTGGTTTGTGATTTTCCATAATAAAACGAGGAAGTTTTCCATACGTAGGTTGTTCCAGTCAAACCCTTCAACCGTGGTTTTTGGTGGTGTGCTTGATATTCAAGTCAACAAAGTGACATATTGATATTTCTATCCCCAATAACCCAAGATTAGAAATAAAGAAACGTAATAAAACATGTGATGAAGAAAATACCCGTCACTGGTGTTCAACCCCGAGCAATCCTGATATGCTACTATTTTCAAAAAAATTCTCCATCCCCCAACAGCCTCTTTCTTTATATGTTTTTCAAATGCTACTCCAACTGGCCCACTCTGTTTCCGGACTTCAGTGGGTTGCACATCATAAAAGATGGGATAAGCGGTCTGCTCCCCCGTCTCCTGGCACTCCATGATTTGTGCAAGCTCTTCTAAGCACCACACAGAATTTGCATAGTTCTTGGAGAAAACAATGATGTGAAATTTCGAATTTTTAATAGCTGCGATGAGCTGGTCACTGATCACTTGCCCTTTCACAATGCTTTTATCATCTTTGTAAATGATAATACCTTTGTCATTAAGAGCTTTATAGAGATGATCAACAAAATTTTTACGTACGTCTTCACCCCGAAAACTCAAAAAGACATCATACAAGAAGGTCATTTGAACAGATGATGTTGAAGTCAATGCCATTGAATGATAATGAAATCTGAAGTTTGTACGAGTTGGATCAGATACTTGCTAGCTTGTGTCGATAAACTTATGTGCAAGACTGCAAGTACTATAATAATACAAAGACATCAACACAGTCAAATGGCGGCGGTAGTGATGGGTGGTGGCGATGTAATGGCGGCCGTGGTGGCGGTGTGTGGCGGTGGCGACAGCAGTGGCGGAGATTGGTGGTGGTGGCGATGTAATGGCGGCCGTGGTGGCGGTGTGTGGCGGTGGCGCGCAGTGGCGGAGATTGGTGGTGGTGGCGATGTAATGGCGGCCGTGGTGGCGGTGTGTGGCGGTGGCGCGCAGTGGCGGAGATTGGTGGTGGTGGCGATGTAATGGCGGCCGTGGTGGCGGTGTGTGGCGGTGGCGCGCAGTGGCGGAGATTGGTGGTGGTGGCGATGTAATGGCGGCCGTGGTGGCGGTGTGTGGCGGTGGCGCGCAGTGGCGGAGATTGGTGGTGGTGGCGATGTAATGGCGGCCGTGGTGGCGGTGTGTGGCGGTGGCGCGCAGTGGCGGAGATTGGTGGTGGTGGCGATGTAATGGCGGCCGTGGTGGCGGTGTGTGGCGGTGGCGCGCAGTGGCGGAGATTGGTGGTGGTGGCGATGTAATGGCGGCCGTGGTGGCGGTGTGTGGCGGTGGCGACAGCAGTGGCGGAGATTGGTGGTGGTGGCGATGGTAGCGGAGACGATCAATGGTGGTAGCTGCGGGGAGTAGTATAGGTTATTGGTGTAACGTGGTTTGATGAATTGTTGAAGCTTAAAATTTAATGTTGAAAGTTAAAAGTTGAAAATCAAATTTGTTTTATATAATATTCGAGTTATGCCCGCACGATGCGGCGGTGTAATGGAGACGGTGGTACGGTGACGGGTTGTGGTGGCGTGGGGAGGTGGCGGCGGTGTAATAGCGGCAGCGGTGGTGAGGACGGGTGGCGGTGTTGGCGAGTAGTAAGTTTATTGATGTAATGTAGTTTTGATGAATTGTTGAAACTCAAAAGGAGATTTGCTTTATAATATAGTATAGAATCTATACTTCTATACTATATAATAAAGAAAATACACCCCTTGTTGAAAGTTACACAGGGGAAAATGTCTAAAATACCCCTCCCCACAAAAACAACCACCCCTTTTCATTTGCAGACATTCACACACACACAACCTTCTCTCAATATCTATCTCTCTTTCTTTCATTTGCAGCCATTAATGGTATCCGCTGCAACGCGCGGGTACCATGCTAGTATATAGATATAGACATGTATAGTACAAACATTTGTTCCCTTCAATTTTTTCAACTAAGTAGTTGATGACCTCAAAATACCCTTTTATTTTGTTCACCAATTTAAACATATGAAATTATTTACAACATACATCCCTTTAAAATAACTATACCACTCTTTTTTTTCTAATAATATTTAAACAGAACTCTCAATTACAATACAAAAATTGAATAACATGATTAATCAAATGTATTAGGTCAACGGAACTTTCAGCAATCTAGATGGAATATGCTGAATAAGAAGTTAGAGATTAAAGCAAATCTAGATATGCACTACAACAAGAAGAAGTCAATCAATCAATCATGGTACAAATCCCAAAGCTATATATGATAAAAATTTTGTGGACCTAAAAATGGAAGCATCGTTCGTAACAAGAAGGTGATGATTAATAATAATGTAAAATTAGCAAAAGAAAGCATGTGTGAATGAGATAAAAATGAACTAGAATCGTTACCTTCGTACATGTTCTTGAGCGGCAGCAGACTGATTTTCTAAATTGGAGGGAGCCGGTGAGTTGAATTGAATTGGGGCAGAAAGTACTTAAAACCAAAAAGCAAAAGAAGACAGACTTTAGTTAGTCAACTTCAAGCTGTTCGGAAAAAAAAAAGTCAACTTTAACTGGGTGTGACTGACGACGCGTAAAATGTATTCAATTGGTTCAACTTTTTGTTGATTAGTCTACCTAATTAATTTTAAGGAAAATTTTAACACATGTTAAATAGCCTTCTCTAAATTGACGTTAAAATTAGTGTTAGTGTATTATCATAATGTTAACGTATATTAGTGAAAAATGATGTTAACATTATGGTGATGCACTCACACCAATTTTCACACATGTAAATAGCCCCCTGAACTTTAAGGTTTGTGAGGGGAACATCATATAACTAATGATATTAATCTATACTATATTATAAAGCAAATTCCCTCTGTCTAAATTTTAAGTTTCAACATTTATTTTCCCAAAATGCCCCCTTATCTATTCTATATTTACCTAAAATAACTATATTACCCTTTCTCTCTCCTCAAATCTCAACCAATCATTTTTTTCTCTCTCTCCATAAATCATTTATTCCTCCAATTCATTCAAAATCTTTTATCTCAAAACCGTATATCGATAAATTATAAAAATTATATGGGTGTTCTTAAAATTTCATGCTCTTTCATTAGAGTGGTCATTCGATATACTTTTCGACGAATTTTTAAATCCGAGGGCGGAGCCCGTACGGCTAAGGGCGGAGCCCGTCAGGTAGATCACCCCATCACCGCCACCGCCACCGCCGCCACCATTACATCACCACCCCGCCATCACCTCCATCACCGCCGCAACGCGCGGGTACTGTTCTCGTATCATATAAGGTATCTCTTGTTTTTATGGTTTTGTAAAACGAAATCAGAAAGGATTTTTGATTTTATACTTACCATAAAATTCATAAAATTTAGAGGTGTATTTTTTATATGGAAAAGTATAGTTTCTTATGTATGTTAGTGAAACCCGAGTTTTATTTAGCATTTTCTTTGTTTTTATACGTGGTAAAGGGACATTGACATGGTAAACCAAACGAATTTAGCTAGAGAAGAAGAATGTCCATTCAAATTATCAATATGTTCAAATTTTGTATTATAAAAATGTAATTATTCAAAATGATACCAATCATCTACTCAATGTCAACATTATTTATCCAACCGAATGAAATCAGCTAACACTTCTTATATTATTGCCAAGCTATACTAAACTTATACTATTAGTGAAAGCCTTTTAGGTTCAATATCCACCCATTAAGATTTGCTCACCCTTAGCAGATTCGACTTAATGGATATATGATGTCTAATACCAAAGACTATGTCGTCCCATAGGAATTCTTCGAATCCCAGATTTGTCGACAACACTGAAAAACTTGCACATGAATCTTTATAGGCACCCTAATCTGTGTCCTTCCTGGCACGTACACCTTTGGAAACGAAACCAATTGTTTGCGTGGACTAGCTGTGCCCAATATTCGGTTTTGGGCATACTTGAACCGGTTTGGGTCAACGGATTCCAAACCAGTTTTGACCAAAACTCGAACCGGTTTGAAATCGATTTTTCGAATGAGATACCCGAACCTACTTGTTAGGTCGAAAATCGACCAAGTATAATTTGTTCAGAAATATCTGAAGCTCAGTGAAAGAATACTTGTATAGAATTCTGAGGTCGCTCAGAATTAGTTCACTGAAGTTTCACTTCAGTTCAGATCAACGTATCAGAATACCGTTCAGAATGAAGTCAAAGACTGAAGTCTGAAGAAAGAGAATCAGCTCAGATGTGGAGCTCATAAACTGATTCTACTTGATCGAAGACTGAAACATCTCAGTGTAAAAGTACTTACACACTTTTACACTGATTACGAGGAAGACTTTTTACTTTACATACCATTACCCAGTTAATAGTTTTAACTACTAATAAAAGTACAAGGTAAGTAAAGGTTGGGAATAGGGATGGCAACGGGCCGGGTTTAGATAATCCCGGACCCGGACCCGATTAAAAATTACCGTCCCAGACCCGGACCCGGACCCGACGGGTCCCCGTTTAATTACTAACTGTCGGGTAACGGGTTTACCCACGGGTAATCGGGGATCCGTTATTAATATTATTTTTTCAAAATCATGATTGGTCTTAACATTTGGATAATGCAAAAGCTACTGAGTGACTTTGGAGCAAAATTATAAGTGCATTATGATTTCATGAACTTTGGTAGATTACAGTAACATCGACATCAACAAAAATAAAAGGTAACTTTGTATGTAATTTTGAGAAGCTGAAGTGCTAAACTTAGTATTTTGTTGATTCAGTTGTATATTTGGATAACCATTAAGGAATATGCTTTAAGATGTCCACATACTATTATTATGTAATTAATATATACGAGTCGGGTATACGGGTTCGGGGCGGTTTCGGGTATACGGGTTGGGTATGCGGGTTTTCATTAAAAACCGTCCCCGGACCCGATATTAAAACGATCCCCATACCCGGCCCTAGACCCGCATACCCGGACCCGAACCCGGACCAAAAATGTCGGGTTTTGGATTTTCCCATCGGGTACGGTTTTCTTTGCCATCCCTAGTTGGGAATAAGGTATGATAAGTCACATCAATTGACTTATATACCTAAACCTTAAAAGTACACATGTAAGGAATTAGCTTTAATTCCTTAAATACTCCCAACCATATTTGTACGATCTGGTCCACGTCATCATGGACTTGGTCTATAAATATAAGTCTTCTCACAACTTGCAAATTGCTTGAAACCTTAGCATTGCAACTTGTGAGATATACTCTAAGTAATCCTTACGAGTATTTCTAAGTTATTAGATCACTTGTATTTCTAGGTTGTTTAGATATTTACACTTGGTGTTTATCTTTGTTCCGCAACAACCTTTGTATTTGTTTATATATCAATAAATCAAATACATTGAAAAGTACATCGTGTCTCAATGCTACATACTTGATCTATACATATTATCTATATAGTTTCAGCCCTTATTGTTTCTTGCATTTACTTTCAGTACCTTTATCGTATTGTTCATCCATATCTGGATCATATTCTGAACTGGTCATCTTCCAGTTAGAACTACTTGCCAGTCGGGTTTAATCATCTATATTTGGGACTTACAATTGGTATCAGAGCAGCAAGGTTGAATTATATTAATTCATTAACCTTTGATCTGCAAAGATGGTTGACCAAATGTTCAATATAGGCCCTGACCCTAATGTTAATGCTAATGCTAATACTACTCCACCTACTCCACCCCTATCATCAACAACAATATACCATCACATAATGTGCACGTACACTTTCCAAATAATCCTGTTCCCAAGTTTGATGGGAACAGTGAAAATTTTCAAACATGGAAAGCATGCATGCTAAAATATATTGCTGGTGTTGAAAGACATTTGACCGATATTCTTAAAGAAGGACCCTTTGTCCCCTTGAATGCCTCCACTATTGTCAGAAATGCCGATGGGACTCCTAGGGTTTCACCTAAGGAGAAGGATCATTGGTCTGAAGAAGATCATAGGCTGGTAGACCTTGATACCAAGCTGCAAAATATGATCTTATATGTTGTTCCTGAAACTCTTATGCCCACCCTTGTTTTACTTGAAAATTCAAAATTAATGTGGGAAGAACTCATGACACAATTTGAAGGCACCAATGAGACAATTGTCACAAGAAAAGTTGCTTTGAATAAAAGATACGAGTCTTTTTTTGCTATCCCTGGTGAAACTTTAACACAAACATACATCAGATTCACTAATCTGGTAAATCAATTGAAAGCCCTGGGTGTAACTAAAGATAAAGAAATTTTGTTGGAAAAGTTTTGTGACATCTTACCTTCTAAATGGGAAAACTTGATCTTGGTTTTAAGACAAGGAAAAACCTTGCACAGTCACACTCTAGCTTCCCTATATGGAGCCTTCAGGTACACTGAAGAGAACAAAGTTGAGAGAGTTGTGGCTGAGCAAGATGCCAAAAATCATGCTTCTACCAGTTCAGTCATGGTTCATAATTCTGAACCACATGGGACTGCTCTACTATCTTCTGAGAGTGATCATTCTGACTCGATGAAGAAGATGGTATCTGAAATGTTAAAAACTGGTATTTCTGGTAATGTAACTCATAGTTGTGATGAGGATGACAATGATGATCTGGTTGCCATGCTGGCTAAAACGTTCAATCGTTTTAAGGCCAAATCTAATCGATCTGGCAAACCATTTGCTTCCAGCGCTTCTATTGACAAGTCTAATCTTGAATGCTTTAAGTGTGGTAAGAAAGGACATTTCATGAAGGAATGCAGATCTAGTCAGCCTTCATCATCACAATCTGCCCCTAACCATTCTATTTTTCAGAAACCTGATGACAGCTATAAGGCGAAGTACAAGAAGCTGAAAGCCCAAATAACTCTCATGGCTCAAAACAACTCAAGCAATAATAGTTGTATGATTGCCAAGACTGAAAAATGGGAAGAATATGATGAATCATCTGATGATGAGGAAGAAGTTAGGGATATGTGTTTCATGGCACGTGAAGATCAAGGTCATTTGGTCAAATCTGATGTTGAATCTGGTCGATGGGTGGATATAGTCATGAAAAAGGTCAGTGACTTTGGTTTTGAAAGTAATGAGGAACAAAAACTGGACCTTTTGGTTCTTTTAGAGGCTGACATTTCATTTGTTGAAACTGTGCGTTCAGAAAGCCTAAAAATGTTTGAAAATAATACTTCTGAACTGAACGCCAGTCAGGCCAGACTAAAAGAACTGAAAGATGTTCATTTGGCTTTAAAAGTTATCAGTCTATGGTTGCCACTTTAGAGTTGGAAAAAGAAGAATTAAAAACCATCCTTGAAAAAGAACATAAAATAATTAAATCTTGGATGAATGCACCAAAACCAGATGCTGCAATTAAAAATACTTTTGCAAATCAAAGAGCAGCATATGAATCTGGTGATCTTCACATGGCATCTATAATTTGTTCAGAAATAGCTGAAGCTCAGTGAAAAATACTTGTATAGAATTCTGAGGTCACTCAGAATTAGTTCACTGAAGCTTCACTTCAGTTCAGATCAACGTATCAGAATACCGTTCAGAATGAAGTCAAAGACTGAAGTCTGAAGAAAGAGAATCAGCTCAGATGTGGAGCTCAGAAACTGATTCTACCTGATCGAAGACTGAAGCATCTCAGTGTAAAAGTACTTACACACTTTTACACTGATTACGAGGAAGACTTTTTACTTTACATACCATTACCCAGTTAATAGTTTTAACTACTAATAAAAGTACAAGGTAAAGTAAAGGTTGAGAATAAGGTATGATAAGTCACATCAATTGACTTATATACCTAAACCTTAAAAGTACACATGTAAGGAATTAGCTTTAATTCCTTAAATACTCTCAACCATATTTGTACGATCTGGTCCACGTCATCATGGACTTGGTCTATAAATATAAGTCTTCTCACAACTTGCAAATTGCTTGAAACCTTAGCATTGCAACTTGTGAGATATACTCTAAGTAATCCTTACGAGTATTTCCAAGTTATTAGATCACTTGTATTTCTAGGTTGTTTAGATATTTACACCTTGGTGTTTATCTTTGTTCCGCAACAACCTTTGTATTTGTTTATATATCAATAAATCAAATACATTGAAAAGTACATCGTGTCTCAATGCTACATACTTGATCTATACATATTATCTATATAGTTTTAGCCCTTATTGTTTCTTGCATTTACTTTCAGTACCTTTATCGTATTGTTCATCCATATCTGGATCCGACTGGTCATCTTCCAGTTAGAACTACTTGCCAGTCGGGTTTAATCATCTATATTTGGGACTTACACTATCACCAAGGTCCAAACCAGTTTTTCTTAAAGATATGTTTTATATTACGTAGTTTGATTTTTGACATTAATATATCTCTCAATTGGTAATATATTGTAAATTGACAAAAAAAAAAGTTCCAAATTTTTGTATATTAAACACTTAAAAATGGATAAAAATTGCTAAAATCTCACTAAAAATGCTAAAAAGTCATTTTATCTACTACGTAATTTGATTTTTCACCACATAATTGCTAATAGCTCAACAGTTGACTCTAAAAAACCTCCCAATTAATAATATCTAATGAATTGACAAAAGAAAAATTTCAAGTTATTGCATATAAAATATTCTAAAATAGATAAACATTAGATTTTAGACTCATGTCCAACACACGGAGCTTATGACATTATCAATGTTAGATGTTCATACATGTAACTCATAAATGCTCATAAGTTCAAAGTTAGGAAAACTAATCGTTCAATTCAAATGCCTAAAATGTTAACAAATAAACTAATGCAATAAAAGAATTCATAAAGTATTAATCCAAACATTTCATCTTCAAATTCATATCTGATCTAGATCCCCCTCTTCCATCTTAACACATTTAGGATTTTTGGACTTCATTGTGGCATTCACAATAAGCTCCGTCAGAACGAAGCTCCCTCAAATATGGAAGAAATCTCTTATTTCTTTCTACTAAAGAAAAAGGATCTGGTCAAATCCTTTTCTAATAATTAGGGAATCCCCTTAAAACTCTAGCTTTCCCTCTAAGCTAGTTCCTCTTATAACTTGAGGTCATCCCCCATTGAATGAAGGCATGTTCTCTCCAATCCCGACACACATAGCCTAATTCTCCCAAACACCTAAGGTGATCGGCTTCTCTTCTATGGAGAAAGCCTCACCGCCAACACAAACACCTCCGATTCCATGGCGTTAAGCTTGTCAAGGCTTTATACCGGTAAGGAATCACCAATAAATCGGTCAAAACAACCCCATTGTTCCCGATCAAGTATCCATGCGATTATTTGATCAAACAATTATCTTGAATAATTTTTGCCCATAACAGGGAGGACGATTATTATTATTATTTGTTGAAGCTTGTTTAGGCGGTTGAGTCTTAAAAGGAAGAGAAGTAAGAGCAGAAGAAGTATTTTGAGATCCAGACATTTTTCAATAGATTGAAAGTTTCTGAAGAGATAAAAAGATTTTTAAATAAGGTTTCTTTAAATTAAAACACCTTTTGCCCCAGGTGGGTGCCAAATTGTTTTGGACAAAAAATACTCAAGATAATTTTATGCAAAGACTCAAGATAATTTTGTGTCCAAATTGTAAGTGAGGACTGGTGTTAATGATCTTGATGTAAATAAGATTTGTGTAAAAACAACAGTAAACAAATAAAATATTTTGAATAAAAAACCGTTATAAAAGATCTTAAAAATGTGTTTTTAATAAGATAAAATAGAGAATTTGAAGATAAATACGAAAAGACTCAAGATCAAGACTCAGATCTTGATGAAACTTAAAGAAAACAGAATTGATATAAAGTAAATAACACCAAGAAGTGTTGACGGGAAAAACCCTTAATTCTATTATGGAATCTTAGGTAAAAAACCCCGGGAGGAAGCAATCACTCCTGCCTTAGTTCTTTTATTAATGATCGAATATTACAATACAAGGATGATAAGTGTTTTGATCGATTAACTATGTGATAGGAAGAAGTAAAGAATAAAGAATAGTGAGTAAGTGTGTGATTACAAGTGAGAGCAAATTGTATGCCTGAATTGATCAAAAACACATTATTTATAAGTAAAGCTAAATAACTAACACTACGAAATATAATTAGAGATCTTCTCCATTTATTTAGCAATGTGCATGGACTAGGTTGTCGGTGAACGTTGAGTTTTTTTGACATGTGAGAAGTCTTATTCAGCTCCGAAACATGGTTCAAGCTTTATTTTTCCCATGATAAGTTGAATTATTCTTCCAAACGTGCTGTTTTCCCAAATATAGCCGTTACAAGATCTTCAGTTCTTCAATATCCAGAATTGTGACCGTAACGTCTTGTCTCATATCTTGTTTAGGATCCTGCAGTTAGTCAATATTTTGAGAACAACAAAGTATTTGTTACAAAGAATAATAAAGATCATTATCTCGAAATAAACTGGATCTTAAATGATAAAATTTGACCCCAAACAATAAATATTTCATAATAAAAACAATACAACCAGGCAAAACCGAAAAAATACCGGAGGTAAGGAATAGTGAAAATATCGGGAAAAACCGGATACAACATACTGGACGACCGACCGGTACCAGTAATACCGGGTACTACCGGTATTTAATAAATTACGGGAATGAGGCCTTGGGATGTACGTTAAGTAGAGCCGTAGGCTATATGTTACCAACTACTTTACTCCGTATTTTTTAACGACTATACATTGTTAATAAAACTTAAACGTTTGAAAAGAATCTAATCGATAATGAAATTGAAACTGAAGTGAAAATACGGATAAAGTAACAAAAACTTAATTAAATTTATATGAAATGATCACCAAAAGAGCACATGGCTAGCTAGCTCTCCCAACCCATACATACACATGGGAGACTGTATATAGACTCGTAAAGCCCTTTCAATTGAGAAATGCTCTGGGAAAGATTTTCTATGCCTCCGCGTGTTACACCTAACCATTTCAAACTTTGTAAACGTCCAAATTCATCAGGCAGTTTCTTAATCCCCTCACAACAATTTTAAACATTGCATCTTACAGATGCTGTTGGGAATATGTTGCAAGGATTCACAACCCTCCAGGTCTAACTCCTCTAAACATCCTAATCTACCAAGATCCTCCGGTAATTGCTTTAGATGCGAACAAGACCTTATTTCAAGTTTTATCAGATGCTTCAACATGCATATGCTATATGGAAGACACTCAATATCAATGGACCGTAGAGACAACTCCTTCAGACTTTCTAACTTCTCCAAAAATGGAGGCAGAAGAGGTTTAAAGTCCCTCACCTTAAAACCACCGAGGACAAGGGTTATGAGCTTTGGACATTCAACAGGCACATGGAGTTCTACCAAGTCTCTACACTCGTAAAGATATAAATGTTGAGATTTGGAGTCTGCCCAAGGTTCAGGTTAGTTAACCCAGAACAACTAAACATGAGTAACTCTAGCTTTGGAAATTCAACGTTCCTTTGGAGTTCTTTAAAGTTCCTACAGAAACACAGATTTAGCTCCTTAAGCTGCGGACATTCAACGTCCATTTTGACTTCTACCAATTTTTACAAGTGAAGAACTAGTTCTTCCAGATTTGGAGTCATCTCAAGGTCAAAGGTTTTCAAGTTTGACCAACTAAGGTCAAGGAATTTGAGCTTGGGAAGAACCTATCATAAGAATAAAGAAAAATCTAAGATGAAATATAAATAAAATATAGCATCATGCAAAACAACCAATTAACCATTATTCTACCTTTTTTTCTTCCCCTTCCCAGAGTTGATAGATATTGCTCCTTCTCATACAAAGGTGAACAAGGTTATCGGCTTGAAATATTTTAGGTAAATACCAAAAACGGTAACAATCCCAATGTAGATATCCTAAGCTATTTGGTAGGTATCCCACTACAAGAAAATCTGATATTACCGACAGATTTGCGACGGAAAAATTTTCCGTCCCAAATTAGCGACGGCTTTCCGACGGATTTCAGACAACAAGCCAACTAAATTGATACAAAAGTATTTACGACGGATTAGGGACAGATTACCGACAGATATACAAACCGTCGGAAATCCGTCCCTAAATATATAATTTCGACGGATTTACGACGGATGAATTTAATAATAGCAAAAGAAATCCAAATAAATTAATATAATACATCCGTCCCAAATCTGTCGGTATTAGGGACGGATTTACGACGGACTTCGATTTGGCCGTCCCTAATCCGTCGGTATTAGGGACGGATTTGGGACGGACCCAATCTAATTTTTAACGACGGATTTACGGCGGACATAAATTTAGCCGTCCCTAATCCGTCGCTATTAGGGACGGACCAAATGTAATTTTTTTATTTTTTCGAGTATACGAACACTAATATGCATATACAAGTGATGATAAAGTGTATTTATACATTTAGAGTTCTCATGGTACGATCTACGCACCAATTGGCTCTTGTTTGTGGCGTTCACACGTTCAACCGAGTCGGTGTATATGTAGTTTTATACTCGAAAGATACTGTTTGTACATGAAGTCGCAGAGTTGTGTGAGTTTTTACACTTTTCAAATTTTAAATATGTTCATTTAGTTATATTACTCTATTTAAGAATGAATGTTCATTCGTTTTTGCGAAAATTTGATTTTAAAAAAATAAAAATTCAATTAGCCGTCCCTAATCCGTCGCTATTAGGGGGACAGACCTTATAATAATATATACAATTTTTAAGTATTTATGTTAATTATCTTATAATAATATTAATAAAGTATTTTTCTTAACATGTGCCATAAATAATAATGTCGGTCTGGAATCACATATGTTGAGCCTTAAAATAACCTCATATATACATTTAATTTAATTTAAAACTATTTATTTTATAACCTCTAACATTAAATCACTAAAATTAATAAATAAATAATATGATAAATAAAAATGAGAGTTAAATGCAAGAATGGTCCCTGTGGTTTGTCCGTTTTTGCAAATGCAGTCTCTCTCTTGAATTTTTAGCAACGATGGTCCCTGAAGACATGTTTCAGTTGCAATGGCAGTCCCCCTCTAACGGATCCGTTAATTAATGTCGTTAAGTTTCCCATGTGAGTAGCACGTGAGGGGTATTAATGTCTTTCCACCTACACAAACCTAGGGATGTTCAAAACTATCCATATGCAAACCTGTTATCCGAAAATCTGATTCGATTTTCTTCGAAAAGTCGGATATCCTATATTTCAAACTTAAATTCGGATAGTGACTTTTGAAAAGTTTAAGAATTTCAATATTTTCTTTCTTAAATCCGAAAATATCCGAAAATGTCAAAAAAATATCGAAAAAGATTATTTTCAATATCCAAAAATATTCTAAACTTTACGAAAATATCTGAAACTTAGTCTCAATACGAAAATATCTAGGATATTTATTTTTCTCTAAAACTCGAATACTTCAGATATCCGAAAACTTCGAATATCCAAAATTTTGAATATGTTCGGATATTGAAATCCTTTGTCCGAAATTTTGAATATCCGAAATTTTGGGGGGATATCCAAGTTTCAGCTATCCGATTTTTGGATATTTGAACTTTCGCATAGTGAATTTCAATATCCAAACTTTTCGGATATTCTTGGATATTTTCGAATGCCCGAGATTTTCAAAAATCATTATCCGGATCCGAAATTTAGGATATCTGAAGTTCGAATATCCGACTTTTCAGATAAAATCAGATCGGATTTTCATATTACAGGTCGGATACGGATACTTTTGAACACCCTATGTTTGTGTAGGTGAAAGGACATTAATACCCCTCACGTGCTACTCACATTGAAAACTTAACGACACTAATTAACGGCTCCGTTAGAGAGGGACTACCGTTGCAACTGAAACATGTATTCAGGGACCACCGTTGCTAAAAAATCAAGAGAGGGACTGCCGTTGCAAAAATGACAAACCACGGGGACCGTTCTTGCATTTAACTCAATATTTAAACTACTCCACTTTGTGAAAACCAAACGTCCAAAACACGCCTAAAAATAACCAACCAATCACAACAAACTTTCATGTCTCACACGGATTGCAATCCTAGGGCTATCCACCATCACCCTCTCACTAATCCAACGGCAAACACATTACATATCACTTTATACCTCCCCAAACTTTGACCCAAGCCCCATTATATGTACGAACCATTTCACCCCAAATTCAAAACACACATATTTCATCTTGCAGAGAGAGATTGTATTTTTTTTATAGAGAGAAACATTGAGCCATCCACAAATTGTATTTATATAGGGAGAAATTTAGAAAAAAAAAATGTCAGGCAGTGATGGGGTTGAGAAAGGGAGAAGCAAAACCAGTTCACAAGAGCATTGAAGCAGGAGAGTTACAACAAGAAAAACCTGGTGTCTCTGAGGGCACCACGACTGTCATTGCCGACTTTACTAGTGGTTAGGAGCTAACATTTGTAATTAATAGGTTTGTTAGTGATAGATCTCAGATTTTTAATTTCACATTTGATTTACTAATATCTTATTTGTAATGTTAAAATCAATCTGTGTTTAGTTATCTATCTATATTAATTGTTTAATAATCAATTAATGGTATCCAATTGCAATTTTTTGATATTAAATCTGGGATTCTACATATGTATGGACTGCAATTTGAGTTTTTAGGATTTTTTTTTTAATTTATGGATGGATAAGAAAAATAAAAAGCAGGAAATTTGGAAAATGATCTGCAAAAACACATGTATAATTAAAGGGGACGGCAATTGCCGTCGGTAAAATTATAGCCGTCGCTAAATTTAAGATAGTCATGGCATCGGTAATCCGTTGTAAACATGTCTGTCGGTAAAATGACTCTCGCAAATCCGTCGCTAAATGTGCCGTTGTAAATCTGTCGATAAATATTTGGCCGTCCCAAAATCCGTCGTTAAATATTACCGAGGCCGATTTTAGGAACGGCCGGAATCCGTCGGAAATCCGTCGCTAAAGACGTTTTAGGACGGATTTTGGCTGTCGGTAATACCAGATTTTCTAGTAGTGTCCGCCAGCTTCTTTAAATTTATATTTTGTGTAACTATCAATTATGTAAAGACATCTTAGATTCCTCATCTTTCTAAGACCTTGAAAAACTTTAGATGGATGGATTGAAAAACTTTAGATGGATGGAGATGTGTGTTCTTCAATTGTATAGTACTTATTGCTTCGGTATCCTGTCATATAGAAAAACTAACATGAATATTTTATCATAATCCATAAAAACGTGTCATCTCCCAACATACAAATATACTTGGAACCTCACCAATTCATTGACTAATATATGTTCAATTTCATCTTTCTTCCACAATATCATATGTTTGTTAGGCTCATCAGGGTGCAAACGACGAACAATATTAACACCCATTTCTTCTATATGATCATGAATGGCTACCTCCTTATAATATATAAGACCTTCACGGATAGTTATCAAGGATTTCTGCTCGAGAACTTTTAAACCAATTCGAGCATGAAATCCACAGCTTTCTAGCATTATGATGGCCTCACTCTCCTTTTTGCCTTTCAGTAGGCATGCAACATGGAGGAATATTTGTTTGTGATCCTCCTCTAGACCATCATAGCTTATTTCCAATCTTTTCAAAGTATCATGCCATGGGATTGTTTTTAGTCTTTCGATGGTATCTTCCCATTCATCCTTAGGTCTACCACAAAGAAATGAACCTAAAAGTTTGATGGTTAAGGGAAGACCAGCAGCATAACTTACAACCCTTTTTGATAGGTCTTCATACCCTTGAATTGGACTCTCTCTCTTAAAAGCATGCCTACTGAGAAGGTTAATTGCTTCCTCATCTGATAGCATATTGACATCATAAATATTGTCCCTCTGAACGCCATATCCTACCAACACTTGCTCATCTCTCGTTGTAATGATGATTCTACTTCTGGGCTTGAAACAGTAGTCACCTACTAACGCCTCAAGTTGTTCTATATGATCAACATCATCTAGAACTATTGTTAGTATATGATCACGTAGAAATGAACGTATGTCCAGAAATGATTTAAGCCTACGGGGTCACACGTCTCGACACAAATGTATTTAATATTAATTAATATATTGAATGTATTTAATTAATATGATCACGATTTTAATTAACGAGTGGTCGTTAAAAACTAACGGTTACTAGCTAACGACGTTAGTTAAGAAGGATTAATTTGTAATTAGGAAATTCTAGAAGTTTCCTAATTATGAAATGAGGGGGCCGGTTTTAACTAATGAGTTTTTAACTCATTGAGTTTAACTTGGTTTCTTATAGACTAATCCTAGTATATATCTAATACGAATCCTAATCTATGTCAAATACGAAAAGGGTTTTGGATATAAAAAGGAAATAGAAAAAGCCCTCATTACTTCTCCTCCTTCCTCCTCAAAAGCTACGGCCGAAGTTCCAAAGAAAAACAAAAGGGATTTCGGTTTTTGTTGTTTGACAAATCGAGAAGAGAAAGCAAACGTTGCGGTTCGTGATCAAGTACTAGCATACGTGCATTCACGTGTCGTGTGTGCAATCGTAGAGAAGTTTATTTTAAACTTTTGTAAAGTTTCTTGATTTATTCTCATCAATTTAAGGTACACGTTTTCTATCTTGGTTAATTAATTAACTACATAGGTTTTATCTTCCGCCGCGTGCTTTGTGATTTGATTTGATAAATTGTTATATAACCCAACAGTGGTATCACGAGCCTACTATGTATGTTTTTTAATTACCAATTAAATCAAAACTTGAAGGGGGGTTAGGGTCTTGATCTTCAAATTTTCGGATATATATATATATTTAAATTGTTTTTGTAATTTAATTACATTATTTAAATAAGAAACAAATAATATCTATATTATTAATATATATATGGTTCGAAATTTTCCAGAAAATAAAAAAAAAATTGTTTTTTTTGGGTTCCTAATCCAAGTTTTGATTAATTACATGTTTATGTGATAAATTGCATGTATATATGATGTAAAATTGAAATAAAGACAACTAGGAGAAAAAGAAACAACCCTCGGCAAGAGTATACAACGAAGGAATAAACCCTAATTCCAAGTTTTGATCTTTAAGCATTATTATGTGATAATTGCATGCGTTTATGATGTACCTTTTAATTATTTAATTGTTAAATAGAAGTAAAAATCATGATTTTTTCATGCAAATTATTCATGATTATTACTTAGATATATTGATATGAAATCTTGATCATTAGGGTTAATTATGCTAGATAATTGAATAATTAATTGTGTGACAATGTGTTATGTTTTGTGAAAGTTTCTGTTTGACACCAGTTCACTAAAAAAATCATAACTAATTAACCGTAAGGAGTTGGAAGCTGAAATCTTTACAGTAGATGCTTGACTCATAGGGCTACAACTTTTATGTTTTGTGCTAAGCCCAGTTCGGCCTTCATCAGGGCTAGATTTGGTCGTGAAGCTGCTGGATTTTCCAGATCAGCATCCTGTTTTATGGTAGATAAATTTGTTATAGATATTTTGGCTTACGCAATCAAGGCAACTTGATGTATGTGGTCTCTTTCCATATGAAAGAGGAGCCAATATTATACCATAGTGACCAAATAGGTTAATTACCTTAATTGTTAAGTTGTGAATTTAGTAAGTTTAATTTTGCCTTTTTATGAAAATTGTGTGCAAAATTGTTTTTTGTTGTTTGACAAATCGAGAAGAGAAAGCAAACGTTGCGGTTCGTGATCAAGTACTAGCATACGTGCATTCACGTGTCGTGTGTGCAATCGTAGAGAAGTTTATTTTAAACTTTCATAAAGTTTCTTGATTTATTCTCATCAATTTAAGGTACACATTTTCTATCTTGGTTAATTAATTAACTACATAGGTTTTATCTTCCGCTGCGTGCTTTGTGATTTGATTTGATAAATTGTTATATAACCCAACAGTGGTATCACGAGCCTACTATGTATGTTTTTTAATTACCAATTAAATCAAAACTTGAAGGGGGGTTAGGGTCTTGATCTTCAAATTTTCGGATATATATATATATATATTTAAATTGTTTTTGTAATTTAATTACATTATTTAAATAAGAAACAAATAATATCTATATTATTAATATATATATGGTTCGAAATTTTCCAGAAAATAAAAAAAAAAAAATTGTTTTTTTTAGGGTTCCTAATCCAAGTTTTGATTAATTACATGTTTATGTGATAAATTGCATGTATATATGGTGTACTTTTAATTATTTAATTGTTAAATAGAAGTAAAAATCATGAATTTTTCATGCAAATTATTCATGATTATTACTTAGATATATTGATATGAAATCTTGATCATTAGGGTTAATTATGCTAGATAATTGAATAATTAATTGTGTGACAATGTGATTATGTTTTGTGAAAGTTTCTGTTTGACACCAGTTCACTAAAAAAATCATAACTAATTAACCGTAAGAGTTGGAAGCTGAAATCTTTACAGTAGATGCTTGACTCATAGGGCTACAACTTTTATGTTTTGTGCTAAGCCCAGTTCGGCCTTCATCAGGGCTAGATTTGGTCGTGAAGCTGCTGGATTTTCCAGATCAGCATCCTGTTTTATGGTAGATAAATTTGTTATAGATATTTTGGCTTACGCAATCAAGGCAACTTGATGTATGTGGTCTCTTTCCATATGAAAGAGGAGCCAATATTATACCATAGTGACCAAATAGGTTAATTACCTTAATTGTTAAGTTGTGAATTTAGTAAGTTTAATTTTGCCTTTTTATGAAAATTGTGTGCAAAATTGTTTTTGGAAAAATAAACTTGACTAAATATATCGAAATAAGATTTTGTTTATAAAATTGGTGCCCTAAAATCAAAAGATACACCGGCTCACCCATTTGAACAAACTCTAAGAGAGGTATAAGTCAGAGTGCGCTAGCCTCCTAAAAGGGCGGGTTTTTAAATCGCGTTTATCGCATACCTTTGCCCTTGCGCTTCTTTGTGCGTTTGAATGGAGCTACCGAGCTCTTTTGTATTTAAAGGCAATAAAAATGAGTTTTATAAACATATTATGTTTAGAAGATATGCATGAATCTTCAAACATAACTTTTTGATCACACATCAAATTGATTGACCCAATAAACTTAAGTCATTGCCACCCAACTCGTAAAGGACACTTGTGGCTGTTGTTTTTACTCACTGGTACACAGTGGTGAAATGGCAGTTGCATGGCAAATCCCACTCACTGGTACACAGTGGTGGACAAATTTGCGCGTTCTTGGTTGGACGACTTAAAGCGAGTTAAGCGGTGAGACCTTGACCCGTGGCAAAAGATGGGACAAAACATGACTACAAATCACTTGATGAATCAAGTGTGATTTGTAGGTCCTATTCTTACTAGGAATTGCACATGAAATGCAATTACTGCTCGTCACTTACCTTTTGAGTGCAATCATTTCTAGCAGATCAACTGATGAAATGATTGTATGTCAATTGGATCCTAGCCTTAATGAAATTAATTGTTTATTTATAAACATTGGGTAATTGATTTCTTAAGGATTTATTATCGAAAATACTGATTTTTGAACTTAATCTGTTTTGTAGATGACAATGAATCCTTCCACAAACACCAATGCTTTTCGGCAAATGTTTGAAAGAGAAAAGCTTAATGGATCAAATTTCAATGACTGGTATCGTCAACTGAGAATTGTTCTAAGAGTTGAGGAACGCATGGATGTCATTGAAAGGCAATGGCCAACCGAACCAAGTGCTGAATCCACAGCAGCTGAAAAAGCTGAATATAGGATTCAGTACACTAGATTCAATGAAGTTTGTTGTTTGATGCTTGCGAGCATGTCTCCCGAGCTTCAAAAACAATTCGAACTCTACACTCCATATGATATGATCACAGAACTTAAATCCTTGTATGAAAAACAAGCTGGAGTGGAACTGTTCGACTTAGTCGTGGAACTTCATGACATGAAACTTGAATCTGGCAAATCGGTTAGCAGTCATGTGCTCAAAATGAAGAGCATTTTTGACAAATTGGATTCGATGGAGTACGCTTATCATAAAGAGGTAAAAGTTGGCATGATTCTCAATCCCTTACGAAGGAATATGAGGGTTTTGTGCAAAACTATACCATGCACTCTATGAAAAAAAGCGTCAATGAACTTCATGCTATGCTCATTGAATATGAGAAGACGATTCCAAAGAAGGCCAATGACCCAAATGTCCTTATGATTAAGGGGGGTCGGATCCAGAAAGCTAAGAAATCGCACCAAGCTAAAGGCAAGTTTGATGGTAAAGGCAAGGGTAAGCAAGCTGCTTATTCCCCCAAACCAAAGAAAACCCCTCCGGCTAAGAAAGAGCATCCGGCTAAAGACCAGACCTGTCATCATTGTAATGAAGTCGGGCACTGGAAGAGGAACTGTCCCAAGTATCTTGCCGAGTTGAATGTGAAGAAGAAGCAAGCAAGCGTTGCTAGTACTTTAGGTATCTTCACCATTGAATTATTTTCCTTTACTAAGCGTAAATCATGGGTTTATGACACTGGCTGTGGAACTCATATCTGTAATGAATTACAGGCACTTAGGAAAAGGAGGAAGCTGAAGCCCGGAGCTTTGCAGCTGTTCGTGGGCAATGGTCTACCAGCACCTGTTGAAGCTATTGGAGAATATCATTTAGTTCTTCCTTCCGGTTTAATTATTGTTTTAGACAATTGTCATTATGCACCTTCTATCACTAGAGGTGTAAGTTTCAGTTTCTTTGTTGAAAGACAACGGTTTCATTAATGTTTTTAATGATTATGGCATTTCAGTTTCTAAAAATAATGTTCATTATTTTGATGCTATTGCTTGTGATGGTATTTATGAAATTGATATGCGTGGTTGTGATTCAAATAATTCAATGTATAATGTTAGCAAAAGAGCCAAGACTAACTTGGACTCTACTTATCTGTGGCACTGTCGTCTTGGACACATTGGCAAAAATCGCATTGAAAGACTTCAACGTGAAGGGATTTTACAATTAAATGATGAATCATTTGATAAATGCGAGTCATGTGTTTCCGGCAAAATGACGAGAAAACCTTTTTCGCATAAACCGGAGAGGGCTAAAGATCTTCTTGGACTCATTCATACTGATGTTTGCGGCCCATTTAGACATGTGTCAAGAAAAGGAGCTAGCTACTTCATAACTTTTACGGATGATTTCAGTCGTTATGGTTATGTTTACTTGCTTAAGCATAAACATGAAGTGTTTGAAACATTCAAAGAGTTTAAAAATGAAGTAGAAAATCAACTCGGAAAGACCATCAAGATTCTTCGTTCGGATCGAGGTGGTGAATACTTAAGCCAAGAGTTTAAGGATTATCTGAAAGCGTGTGGAATTGTCCAACAGCTTACTCCTCCATACACTCCTCAACATAATGGAGTGTCTGAAAGGAGAAATCGAACATTGCTAGACATGGTGAGATCTATGATGAGCCTTACGACTCTCCCATTTTCGTTTTGGGATTATGCTCTTGAGACTGCTGTACGCATTCTCAATATGGTTCCAACCAAGAAGGTTGACAAGACACCATATGAATTATGGCAAGGAAATGTTCCTAATCTGTCTTACTTAAGAGTCTAGGGATGTGAGGCACTTGTGAAGCGCGATACGCCTGACAAACTTGAACCCAGAACTACTAAGTGCATCTTTGTCGGATACCCTAAGGAAACGATGGGTTACGACTTCTATGATCCCGTCAAAAACACTGTTCGCGTTGCTCAATATGCTGAATTCTTTGAAAAGAAATTAGTTCCAGAGAACAGTGGGAGGATTGTAGAACTTGATGAGATTCAAGAGGAAGATGTGTCACCTTCTGAAGCTCCCAGCAATCATCAACTTGGGGGGGAAAATGTTCAAATTGATGAACCTCAAGTCGATGATGATGAAGCGATTCCACTTCGTAGGTCCGTAAGGACAAGACGTCCTACTGACAGATTATGTCTGATGGTAGAAGAAAACGTTTTAGGAGATCTCGATGAGCCTCCGAATTTCAAAGCTGCATTATCAGATCCGGAATCTGAAAAAATGGCTTGAAGCTACGAAGGTGGAAATGAAATCCATGAAAGACAATCAAGTCTGGAGCTTGGTTGATCTTCCACAAAATGCTCAAACTGTTGGGTGTAAGTGGATCTTCAAGAAGAAGACGGACATGGATGGAAATGTACACAACTATAAAGCTCGTCTCGTGGCAAAAGGTTATACTCAACGTTTCGGTGTTGACTATGATGAGACCTTTTCTCCAGTTGCGGACATTAGAGCTATTAAGATTCTCTTAGCCATAGCTGCGTACTATGACTTTGAGATATGGCAAATGGATGTTAAGACTGCCTTCTTAAATGGTTACTTGGATGAAGAAGTCTATATGGATCAACCTGAAGGTTTTATTGATCCAAAACATCCCAACAAAGTATGCAAACTTCAAAGGTCCATTTATGGACTAAAGCAAGCATCAAGAAGTTGGAACAAGAGGTTTGATGAAGAAATCAAAAAAGTTTGGTTTCGTTCAAAACCCCGATGAGCCATGTGTATATCGCAAAGCTAGTGGGAGTAATGTTACTTTCCTTGTCTTGTATGTTGATGACATATTGATCATAGGAAAACACATTCCGATGTTGCAAGATGTAAAATCCCATCTTGGAAAGTGTTTTGCCATGAAAGATTTAGGAGAAGCGCATTTATTCTTGGAATCAAGATCTACCGAGATAGATCAAAGCGATTAATTGGACTAAGTCAAAGTGCTTATATTGATAAGGTCTTGAAGCGATTCAAGATGGAGAATTCTAAGCGTGGGTTTACACCTATGCAAGAAGGACTTAGTTTATCTGTCAAACAGGGTGCTACTACACCTAATGAGGTGGAGCGTATGCGAAGAATCCCTTATGCTTCGGCTGTGGGATCTATTATGTATGCGGTTAGATGCACTAGACCCGATGTGGCGTTCGCCAAAACATCGTTAGCCGATATCAACAGAATCCAGGTGAAAGTCACTGGACTGCTGTTAAGAGCATTCTGAAGTACCTACGGGCTACTAAAGATATGTTTTTGGTGTATGGAGGAAATCCAGACTTGGAGCTCAAAGTGACCGGATACTGTGATGCTGGATTTCAAACTGATAAAGATGACACGAAGTCTCAGTCAGGATTCGTCTTCGTTCTTAACGGAGGTGCTGTGGATTGGAAAAGCAAGAAGCAAACTACAGTTGCCATGTCTGCAACAGAGTCTGAGTACATTGCCGCCTCAGAAGCCGCAATGGAAGCAGTCTGGATAAGGAAGTTCATTAGCGGGCTTGACGTGATCCCCTCAAGTGACTTACCCAATGATATGTACTGTGATAATACTGGTGCATTAATCATTGCCAACGAACCCGGAGTTCAGAAAGGTGCCAGACATTATGCTAGACGATATCACTATGTTCGTGAACGGATCGAACTAGGTGAAATCAAATTGCTCAAAGTTCACACAGATTTTAACTTAGCTGATCCTTTCACAAAAGCTTTGTCTAGGCCCAAGCTTGAAAGGCATGCCGAGGGCATAGGACTTAAATTAGCTAGTTATTTCATGTAAATCTGTTGTTTCGGTATTTGGATAAGGGATGTTAACAATTTATATTTTTCATAATGAAATAAAGTACTTGATATGTTTGATTTCATTTAATATTAATTGTATCCTATATTTGCATGTTTAATCCCTGAATATTTTAATAAATATTCTAAATTGTCCATTGTCGATTAATTATATGGGAATATAATTAAACTAAGACAAATCTGAGCGATTGGTTATATTCTTGGAATATATAATGGATGGTTCCACCAAACTCACATGATATCCATAGTTGATGCATATCGGACTACCCCACTAACGAATTCATCACTTTATGGATCAACGTCATTAAGTGAAATTCGTAAATGGTTACTTTATTGATCCTTTGACTTGAGATACAAGCAGGTCAGCATGTATGGATTGCACTTACTTGATATAGTTCTAACTCTCCTGAATAAGGAGTACATAAAGGGCTATTTTCAGAAAGTGTATTGAAGTATGATGACTGACACGTGTAGTCAATACAGGATTTGTTCCTTCAACTTGAAAGTTGAAGTATGATACCATTGGCGCCCTCATTAGGACTAATTAAGATGTTTGCATGGCCGTGCCCAAATAAATCCAGATGGTTCTCGATTATATTTGGTAATCTCTAATTAGTTATGGAATGAGAAACAGAATCGTTAAATCATGAAATGACATTGATCCGTATTCATGTTTAACACGGTATTTGAACAAAGGGATAATAAATGCCTCAACCATTTAAATATACTTTAAGAAACTATACTTAAATATTTCTGGGAGCATTGGCGTGTTGCTAGACGCTAACCAATGTTATTACCTTCATTTGTTACGAGCTCAAGTGGGAGCTGTTAGTATATGATCACGTAAAATGAACGTATGTCCGGAAATGATTTAAGCCTACGGGGTCACACGTCTCGACACAAATGTATTTAATATTAATTAATATATTGAATGTATTTAATTAATATGATCACGATTTTAATTAACGAGTGGTCGTTAAAAACTAACGGTTACTAGCTAACGACGTTAGTTAAGAAGGATTAATTTGTAATTAGGAAATTCTAGAAGTTTCCTAATTATGAAATGAGGGGGCCGGTTTTAACTAATGGGTTTTTAACTCATTGAGTTTAACTTGGTTTCTTATAGACTAATCCTAGTATATATCTAATACGAATCCTAATCTATGTCAAATACGAAAAGGGTTTTGGATATAAAAAGGAAATAGAAAAAGCCCTCATTACTTCTCCTCCTTCCTCCTCTAAACCTACGGCCGAACTCTCCCAAGAACAAAGGGATTTTCGGTTTAGTTGTTTGACAAAATCAAGAGATAAAGCAAACGTTGCGGTTCGTGATCAAGTACTAGCATACGTGCATTCACGTGTCGTGTGTGCAATCGTAGAGAAGTTTATTTTAAACTTTTATAAAGTTTCTTGATTTATTCTCATCAATTTAAGGTACACGTTTTCTATCTTGGTTAATTAATTAACTACATAGGTTTTATCTTCCGCTGCGTGCTTTGTGATTTGATTTGATAAATTGTTATATAACCCAACAACTATAAGAGCTGTTCTACCAGGCATCATCCTATTCATCAGTATTTTTCCGTCAGAAACACCACGTATTAAAATGCTTTGATCGTTGAAAACAGATGAAAGGGTCTGATTTTGCAATTTATGCAAACCAGAGCCTTTTGAACGTTCTCTAACATTTTCAACGAAACTTTTACCTTCAAATCGACTGGATATATGATCAAAAACAGCTCTTGCAAGAGTTGTCTTCCCAGCACCTCCCATCCCTTTGATTCCTATCACCTGAACGTCATCAGAGTCGACGTGTAAAGATGAAAGTAATTTCTGTATCCGGATAGCCATGCCTACTAAGTCAGCATCAACACTGAAATTGGTGAAATGTGGATTTTGTAAAATGTCTTCTACAACTCTTTTGATGAACTGAACTTCGTGGCTGTGTATTAAAGAATATTCATTAATGTTCCTCAAAATCTCATACCAAATAATTTCAATTGTATAACATATAATCAGAATGACGAATTAATGTTTCTATTCCTATTAATCATAGTTAAGAAAATAAGAAACGTAATAAAACATAAGATAAAGAAATTACCCATCACCAGTGTTCTTCAGCTCCCGCCCTGCCAGATTTGATGCTCGTGCCAAAGCATGTTTCCATCTCTGCGTAGCCTCATTCCCTGCATGTCTGTGTGAGAAATATAAACATTACCAACTCAGACTCTTAAGGGTTATTCTCAATAAGCTGTTTAAGGTGGCGAAGAAGATGTCAAGGGGTGGTTTGGAGGTCATTATAATATTATTATCTTTAGGAGTGCTTATCAAGTATAAAGAGTGTTTTCAAGTTCTTGTTTTAACTAGTGTTTATCGTTGGTTTGCTAGCATGTTAAGATAGCTATCTACCGTGAATTCCTTTTTATGTTTACGTATTGTGATTTTCAATAATAAAACAGCAAGTTTTCCATATCATTGGTGTGCTTGATTACTCTATAACCCGGCCACATGACCGATTAAATTCAAATTTGTGACATATAGTTGAGATAACAAGGTGACATATTGATTATTTATCCCCATTAACCCAAGATTAGAAATAAAGAAAATACCCATCACTGGTGTTACACCGCGAGCAATCCTGCGCTGCTACTATTTTTTGAGCCTTTCTCCTCCGCCCAACTGGTTGATCTTTCTTTACATGTTTTTCAAATGCTAATCCAACTGCCCCACTCTGGTTGCGGACTTCAGTGGGTTGCACATCATAGAAGATGGGGTAAGCGGTCTGCTCCCCCGTCTCCTGGCACTCCATGATTGTGCAAGCTCTTCTAAGCACCACACAGAATTTGCATAGTTCTTGGAGAAAACAATGATGTGAAATTTCGAACTTTTAATAGCTGTGATGAGCTGGTCACTGATCTCTTTCCCTTGCACGATGCTTTTATCATCTTTGTAAATGATAATACCTTTGTCATTAAGAGCTTTATAGAGATGATCAACAAAACTTTTACGTACGTCTTCACCCCGAAAACTCAAAAAGACATCATACAAGAAGGTCATTTGAACAGATGATGTTGAAGTCAATGCCATTGAATGATAATGAAATCTGAAGTTTGTATGAGTTGGATCAGATACTTGCTAGCTTGTGTCGATAAACTTAGTTGTGGATTTAAATATGTGCAAGTAGAATAATACAAAGACATCTAACACAGTCAAACCTTTTGATCTCTATCCTATATCTCTACTTCTCTACTACATTATAAAGCATTTGTTCCCTTCAAAATTTTCAACTAAGTAGTTGATAACCCCAAAATACCCCTTTCTTTTGTTCACTAATTTAAACATCTTCACTCAAGATACTTATAATACCTTTAATGACTATACCACTTAAGATAACCCTCAACCTTTAAAATAACTATATCACTCCCTTTTACATCAATCACTTTTACATTAATACCACACTGCTACCACCGTCCCCGTCGCCGACACCATCACCCGTTGCCGCAGTCGCCACACCGCCTCATAGAGCAGACATTTGGCTAGTAATATTAAAAAATAACTCTCAATTACAAAATATAGAAATTGAATAACATGATTAATCAATGTATTAGGTCAACGGAACTTTTAGCAATCTGGATGGAATATGTTGAATAAGAAGTTTTAGAGATTAGAGCAAATCTAGATATGGATTACAACAAGAAGAAGTCAATCAATCAATCAATCATGGTACAAATCCCAAAGCTATCTATACTATATTATAAAGCAAATAAGTTTTCAATTTTTAACTTTCAATTTCAACAATGTACACATGATAATGCATGATGTACCATACATCAATGCCCCACAACTTTTAACTTTTATTAACCACTCATTTTTTTTTTCTCTCCTCCATAAATCATTTTATTCCTCTAATTCATTCAAAATCTTTTATCTCAAAAACCGTACATCGATAAATTATAAAAATTATATGGGTGTCCTTAAAATTTCATGCTCTTTCATTAGAGATGTCATTCGATATACTTTCGACGAATTTTTAAATCCGAGGGCGGAACCCGTACGGCTAAGGCATGGCTATCACACTTTATGACCTATCACCCCCACCATCTCACCGCCGCAACGCGCGGGTACTTACTCTCGTATATGATAAAAATTTTGTGGACTTAAAAATGGAAGCATCGTTCGTAACAAGAAGGTGATGATTAATAATAATGTAAAATTAGCAAAAGAAAGCATGTGTGAATGAGATAAAAATGAACTAGAATCGTTACCTTCGTACATGTTCTTGAGCGGCAGCAGACTAAATTTCCAAATTGGAGAGAGCTGTGACAACGAGACGGTGAGTTGAAATGAATTGGGGCAGAAAGTACTTATAAATAGGATAGAGATCCTCTAAAGTTAAAGTAACTTTATAGGTAAAGTTAAGGGAATCTTGGTCCTTGGATTAAAATCAATGGTTAAGATTCAAAGATGACTTTTTAATCTTAACCATTGATTTTAATCCAATGGTTAGAATCCCTCAACTTTACCTATAAAGTTCATTTGAACTTTAGAGGATCTTAATCCTATAAAATATGTTAAAACAAAACAAAAAAGACGACTTTAGTTAGTCAAGTTCATATAAAATATTGTTAGAAAAAAAAGAGTCTAAACTTCATGCGAGTGGTAATAGTGTGGGTATTAATGTAAAAGTAATACATTAATATATACATTAATACCCACACTGTTAATGTAAAATTGATTGATGGAATCTCGATACAGATATACATATTATTTCAATTTTTTGGAAGTAAAATTGTTATAGGCCTCAATGAGTCATAGCATGTCATATTGTCATTATTATCATAAAAACTTATCCCATCAGACCATTGTTAAAGGTAGGCGAAGAAGGGAGGTGAAATGAGAAGGTGAAGTAGGTGAAATGGGTAGATGATGAGAAGAAGGTGAAAGTGTTCACCTATGGTATAATGATCATAATCTTTGTCTTTTTCTTTTTATTTTGTTTTATTTTGATTTGATTGTATATATTTTGCGGTATAGTGTGGTATTAGATTAGATTTGAAGGTGGATGGTTAATGAGAAATAGTAGATGAAGAGTGAGAAGGTTATGCTGATGTGACAAAAAATTATAGGTGAATAAAATGAACAGTTAAAAATGGGCTCATTGCACCTCTATATTCACACAACCTTCAAAACCTCCATAACATATTGGTATTATTATCATCTTGTTTTGGTCGTATGTTGATTACGTCTTTCGTCTCCCTCCTCGACTAGTAGACGTATCACGTATACTAGTTGTGTATACATAAAAAATACTAGGAATAGACCCGTCCTATGGACGGGCTTCGTATAGTATTTTGTATATATGATTCTTGTTTATAAATCATTTATAATAATGTAGTACATCGATCTATTATATTAATAAAACAAAAATATGATAATGTAATGTTACTTTAAAAAAGTCTTACATGAAATTTTATTATATAATCTTTATTTATATATTGATCAATAAAATTATATATTTCGAAAACAAAGAAATAGAAATATAGATATAGAATAATTTAATAATTTACTCTATTCTACAATAGCAAAAAATATATTTTTCTTTAATATTGCAACGTCTTAATCAATTTGGTTCTAAATGGAATAAGTATGATTGTAGCCTTTTTAGAATGATTAATCCGTAAGATATAAATTATTCATTTAATCGTCTGTATATATGCTGATTGCTAAAGGATTTGTAATACGTTATAATTTATATTCATATATCTTTCATTATAATTATATAAGTTATAAAATCATGTTTGATAAAGAACTTTGGAAATATTGATAAATATAAGATGTTTAAACCATTAGCAAATAAATAGTATAAAACATTTTGCAATACACAAAAAGCATAGTACACGTACTAATTAATCATTCTAGAAAACTAAAAATACAACTACAAATTTAACTTCTAAAGGAAATTAGGAAAACAAAATGAGAGTAACCATATATAATCCATAATCTGGAACAAGTCACTAAGCCAAAAGAAATCCATTCTATGCTCAAAAAAATAAATCCATTCTACAGGAAATAAAATGTACACCAAGTCACCAACTAAAAGTAATTAATCAAAAAGTAATATTGAAAATATTAATAAAACCAATGTTAAAGCACAAATCTTATCTATATAATCAAAGACAGCCTAAAGAAATTTGTATGTAACAAATTGTATTCTAAAAAACCTTAGAAATTTATAACCATTTTCTTTATAAGTAAAATGATTTAATGGTTCCTTTTGTAAATTATTAAATAAAATGTATGGAAATTTTGTTTAGTAACAAAATACTACTTTAATTCAATCAGAACTTGAGAATAGTCTACTCAGATTCTATTAAAAGCAATATAATATAATTCAATCTGATTTTGACATGCAAATCTGACATTCTGATTATTACTTAACTGTATTTGAATGATGAAGAATAGCAAATTATTTTAGAACCGAAATCCTTTTAATAGACGAAAAATAGGTTCTCTAGATTAGGAATGTTATGTAAAAAAATTATTTTTTTATGGACTTTTTTCCAAATTTAAACGGTTGAAAAGAATCTAAGAAATTGAAATTGAAGTCAAAATATGAATACAAGAACAAAATCTTAAAATAAATTTCCAATAGCTAGCTCTCCCCATACATACATACCTCAGGGAGACTGGTAAACAGAATCATACAACCAACGTAAAATTAATGATTAATAAAACTCTTTGCATGCTTCTTCAAGTTCCCAATAATGAATCTATAGATCGTCTATGACCTTAAGCCCTTTCAATTGAGAAATGCTCTGGGAAAGATTTTCTATGCTTCCACGTGTTACATACAACCATTTCAAACTTTCCAAACATTCAAATTCATCAGGGAGTTTCTTAAGCCCCTCACAATCATGGAGATTTAATCCTTCTAAACATTCCAACTTACCGATGTTGTTGGGGAGATCTTGCAAGGATGAACAACCCTCTAGGAGTAACCACTTTAAACATTCCATCTTACAAATGCTGCTGGGAATATCTTGCAAGGATGAACAACCCTCTAGGGCTAACATCACTAAACTTTTCAAACGTCCAAAATCATCTGGGAAGAACCTATCATCATAAGAATAAAAGGAAAAAGAAAAAGATGAAATATAAATAAAATAGCACTATGCAATACAGCCAATCAACCATTATTCTACGTTTTCTTCTCCTCCTTCCCAAAGTTGATAGATATTGCTCCGTCTCATACAAAGCTGAACAAGGTTATCAGCTTGAAATATTTTAGGTAAATACCGAAAACGGTAACGCTGCCAATGAAGATATCGTAAGCTATTTGGTAGGTATCCGCCAGTTTCATCAATTTTACACTTCACCTGACTCTGACTCTTAGTAATGAAAAGAAATCTTAGATTCGTCATCTTCCTAAGTCCTTGCAGAATTATAGTTGCATGGAGATCTGTATTCTTCAATTCTATACTCCTTATTGCTTCGGTACCCTGTCATATAGAAAAAACTAACATGAATAATTTATCAATGAGTCATCACCCATCATACATATATACTTAGAACCTCACCAATTCATTGACTAATATGTGTTCAATTTCATCTTTCTTCCACAATATACTATGTTTGTGAGGCTCGTCAGGGTGCAAACGACGAACAATATTGACACCCATTTCTTCTATATGATCATGCATGGCTAACTTCTCATAATTAGGATCATCATGACGGATACTTATCAAGGATTTCTGCTCTAGAACTCTTAAACCAATCCGAGCATTAAATCCACAGCTTTCTAGCATTATGATTGCCTTCCTCTCCATTTCGAATTTCAGCAGGCATGCAACATGGAGGAATATTTGTTTGTGATCCTCCTCTAGACCCTCATAGCTTATTTCCAATCTTTTCAAAGTATCGTGCCATGGAATTGTTTTTAATCTGTTGATGGTATCTTCCCATTCATCTTGAGGTCTACCACAAAGAAATGAACCTAAAAGTTTGATGGTTAAGGGAAGACCAGCAGCATAACTTACAACCCTTTTTGATAGGTCTTCATACCCTTGAATTGGACTCTCTCTTTTAAAAGCATGCCTACTGAGAAGGTTAATTGCTTCCTCATCTGATAGCATATTGACATCATAAATATTGTCCCTCTGAACGCCATATCCTACCAACACTTGCTCATCTCTCGTTGTAATGATGATTCTACTTCCGGGCTTGAAATGAGCAGAGTCACCTACTAACGCCTCAAGTTGTTCTATATGATCAACATCATCTAGAACTATAAGAGCTGTTCTACCAGGCATCATCCTTTTCATCAAATTTTTTCCGTCAGAAACACCACCTATAAAAATGCTTTGATCGTTGAACACAGATGAAAGGACCTGTTTTTGCAATTTATGCAAACTAGAGCCTTTTGAACGTTCTCTAACATTCTCAACAAAACTTTTACCTTCAAACCGACTGGATATATGATCAAAAACAGCTCTTGCAAGAGTTGTCTTCCCACCACCTCCTATCCCTTTAATTCCTATCATCCGGACGTCATCAGAGTTGACTTGTAAAGATGAAAGTAATTTCTGTATCCGGATCGCCATGCCTACTAAGTCAGCATCAATGCTGAAATTGGTGAAATGTGGATTTTGTAAAATGTCTTCAACAACTCTTTTGATGAATTGAACTTCGTGGCTGTGTATAACATATAATCAGAATAAGGAAGTGACATATCAATGTTTCTATTCCTATTAATCACTCTTCAGAACTTAAGAAACAAAATAAAGAAATTACCCATCACCGGTGTTCTGCAACTCCCGCCCAGCCAGATTGGATGCTCGTGTCAAAGCATGTTTCCATCTCCGAGTAGCCTCATTCCCTGCATGTCTGTGTGAAAAATATAAAACATTTGTTGGAACCACGTTAGTGTGACCGTCACTGATCATCTATCCTTCCTGATATGATAATTGACGATAACTGAAATCCCTATGTCTAGTAAATATTCGATGGACGTATTTACTCTTAAAGACGTATTATAGGGTTTCCCATTAGGTGATTGGACTTAAGAGGACTAATGAGGCACGAATTAAACACCAGAGGGACTAAATGTGAAAATATGCTCCTTATATAAATGGAGAGTAATTAACCTAATTTTAGGTTAATCAACACATAATCACAGCCTCCCTAAACACCCCAATTCGTCCATCATCCTCTGATGAATTCCTTAATCATGAATTCATCAATCCATCCTAAATCAATCTTCTTGTTATGGGAACCCGAAATCAATAGCAATCATGCTTTATGCTGTTACAGGTTCCACAGGACGATCTGGATTCCCCGGTACGTGTTTATTACGAATTGAATCATGTTATATTCCAACAACATTACCAACTCAGATTCTTAAGGGTTAATCTCAACAAGCTGTTTAAGGTTGTAAGGAAGATCTCAAGGGGTGTTTATCGTTAGTTTGCTAGTATGTTAAGATAGCTATTTAAGGTGTTTTCCTTTTTTCGTTTATGTATTGTGATTTTCAATAATAATAAAAAACCTTTCGACTGTGGCTTTTGGTGGTGTGCTTGATAACAAAGCATTTCTCCATCCCTCAACAAAGTGACATATATCCCCATTAATAACCCAATTAAGTCAGGAACTGAAGAAAATACCCAACACTGGTGTTCAACCCCAAGCAATCCTGACATGCTACTATTTTCAAAGCATTTCTCCATCCCTCAACATTTATATGTTTTTCAAATGCTACTCCAACTGGCCCACTCTGGTTGCGGACTTGAGTGGGTTGCACATCATTTATATGTGCAAGCTCTTCTAGGCACCACGCAGAATTTGCATAGTTCTTGGAGAAAACAATGATGTGAAATTTCGAACTTTTAATAGCTGCGATGAGCTGGTCACTGATCTCTTCCCCTTGCACGATGCTTTTATCATCTTTGTAAATGATAATACCTTTGTCATTAAGAGCTTTATAGAGATGATCAACAAAACTTTTACGTACGTCTTCACCCCGAAAACTCAAAAAGACATCATAAACGAAGCTCCTTTGAACGGATGATGTAGAAGTCGATGCCATTGAATATAATAATAATAATGAAATCTGAAGTTTGTACGAGTAAATAGGGTCAGATACTTGCGGCTAGCTTGTGTGAGTATATATATATAAACTTAGTTGTAGAATCAGACAAAGAAATAAACACAGTCAAACCTTTAACTGTACAGTGAATAGAATCATAAAACCAAGTTTACAGGTCAAATTCTAATCATATGAGTACATCATGAAAACAGGTCAATATTGTTCCAAACAGACAGACAGAAGAAACCTACAAGTCAATAAGAAGTCAATCATGGTAGTAACATGGAAAAGCATAAAGAAGAAGATGATTAATAATGGAAAATCAGACTTAAAAAAGCATCAATAAGGCGTGAATGAGATACAAATAAAGAAGAATCGTACGTGTTCTTGAACAGAAGCACAAGACTGGATCGCTGATGTTCCCAAATACTACTACTTGGAAAATATTTATTAAAAAAAAAAATAGCAAAAGAAGACGACAAGGGTGTGAAGACTTTAACACTAGTGTGTTCCCAAGTACTTAGAAAATACTAGGAGAAAGACGACCAGGGTGTCAAGACGCCTAAACTGGTTTCAATAATTAGTGATCAGCATCATTAACATTCTTTTTCTTTCTTTATTCTATTTGAAATCGCGTTTAAAGTGGTTTTAACTTTCAATTATTGATAG
This sequence comes from Erigeron breviscapus, assembly GCA_034093135.1. Lineage (NCBI taxonomy): Eukaryota > Viridiplantae > Streptophyta > Magnoliopsida > Asterales > Asteraceae > Erigeron > Erigeron breviscapus. The sequence continues at coordinate 110,767,356 of CM067173.1, read as the reverse complement.
ATTAGCACTAACCTATCTTTTTTTCCTTTTCCTTTTTTATCCTCTTTTTTTTTTTAACAGCAAAGACTAATTATCATTTCACATACTAACAAGGTGCTAGAAAATTACAAAAACAAAGTTCAAAATTACATCAAACTAGTAAAATTGCAAAAACAAAGTTCAATATTACATCAAACTAGTAAAATTATTTTTTCGCAACCTCACGATCATTTGACCGAACCCGTGCGTAGCATAGTTTTGGAACGCAAACACGACATCGCCGACAAATACGGGTGGCCTCATGATGGGTTGGTCTAGTTTAGTTGTTTATTTTTAGTTGTATTGTTTTTTATCTTTAGTTGTATTGTATTTTATTTTTAGTTGTAATATGTTTTTTAAGTTTATGAAAGTTTAGGGTTATTTGGTAATTTTCATTTGTAAGATTTTGACAAGAATTGACACTACATCCTACAAATTGGCAAGAATTGGCAAGTTTTTTGCATGTAACATGTGGCTTGCTATTGGCTAAAAACAAGCCAAAACTTGACAATTTACTAAATATTGGCACTACACCCCTGCACTTTATATGTTGTGGAGATTGAAACATCGGTCCTTATCTCGGGATAGATGGTTGAATTTTGATGTTTAGGATTTTGAGGTTTTGTATACTGAGCTTTGTTATACAACTTTTTGCTTCTTTTTTTTTGGAGTGTCATTATTAATAAAGGTTTCTCTTTCTTAAAAAAAATATTTTTTTTTCTAGGTGGGAGGTTTAGAGGTCGGATATTGTGAATAGGTTTGAGTACTCTACTTAACCGCAATTGATGAAATCGGTTATTAGAAAACGGGTGTTGTCTGTTCACAAGTACTTTGTCAAAGGCATTGACTAAACTACAAAAATCTAGGGGCCGGAATTATAACAATCTAAAAGTTTGTTAAAAGTTTACATTAAAAAGGTAATAATCCAGCTCATACATGTGTGTATTTATGAATTCTAGCATCAATGAAAAAGGGTAATTGGATGAACCCTCTGATCCCATGTACCATATGGTACCCACTAATCCCCCAGCCTGTTCAGGTCAACCACTTAATAATCAAGTTTCTTGGCAAGACTTGAAGCCACCTGGAAAGTGGCGGCTGGTGGCCACTGGTTGTTACCCAGTGGTTTTCTAGCATCAATGTGGGTTTGAATAGGTGGTTCTATGAACCCTAAGCACAAATTGGGTGTAGAAATGATAATCCCACTTGTTATTTCATGTGATTATCTATTGTGATGTGATGAAAGCTACATGAAAGATGCGGGTTCCTTCATGTTATTGATATCTATAATATTGATTATTTTCGGTAGCTAAGGGAATTTATGAGCGGTTTTATGGTGTACATGTGATGAGAATGTGTGATTATTAAGGGGGTAATATAAATGACGAACCATATGAGAATCATGTGATATTATTGCACACATGTTGTTTGATGAAATGTCACTTGGTATTATAGAATAATGTGTTTAGCATGCTTGGTGATTTTATGATTATAAAATGGAATGATATTGACCCGTGTATAGGTCGACGAGTGGGATTGAAGATTGAAAGAACCGATAGCAAACTCAAAGGTAAGGAGCTAATCCTTGATTGTTGTTAATCTGTTATTATTATCTTGTAACTATATTTCTGTTGCATCAAAATGGAAGAATATACATTCATACACATACAAAACATTTCTAACAACTTTGTTTAATAGAGAACACCAATGAACAAATGGCCAAATGTCATGTCATAGTGTGTAGATCTATCTACTTGGATATAGCAATCGACTCACTTTTTATTACCTTGTAACTTTAAGAAGTCTCTTTCGTTAGCTATCGACTCACTTTTTGTACAAGGTAGTTACATGTCAATTTGTTCTCAATATGCATGAATCTTTACTAAAGGGCTTTCACTACTACTTTTCTAACAATTTTCAGTCCAATTTGAATGTCCTTCTTTCTCATGCTTAATCGCAAAAGCATAATACTGTTCTTTCTCATGCTTAAGCCTATCATAAATTAAGTTGTGTTTAGAATCTCAGTGTAACCAATATATAACATCATAGAAGAGATAGATTACAAGTATATATATTTGTATTATAAAAAGTAATGATCCAAAATGATATATAATAATCATCTATTCAATTTCAATATTTTTGTCCAACTGAATGAACTCGGCAACAATTCTTATTGCCAAGCTATACTAAACTTATAGTATTTGTTAAGCCTTTTAGCTAGGTTCAATACCCACTAGTTAAGATTTGATCACCCCCAGCGGATTCGACTGAATGGATAAAAGATGTTTAACATCACCAATGTGAAGACTATGTTGTCCCATAGGAATTCTTCGAACCCCAGATTTGTCGACAACACTCAAAAACTTGCACACATGAATCTTTATAGGCACCCTGAGTTGTGTCCTTGCTGGCACGTGCACCTTTGAAAACGCAACCAGTTGTTTGTGTGGACCCCAGTGACCAACGGGCGGGGTTGAGTACACGAGCATTGTGTGTGACCCGTCTTTAGATCCTTCATTTTTTACATCCACTTGTAGAACAATAGAGAGACCGGCACACTTGGCATGTGTCACCCTTACTGTGTTTGTGACTGTGGTTGTGTTTTTGTGGCGACCGTCCACTGGTACTGTGTAAATTGCAGGAGCACTTGCTAGTATATGAACGAATTTTGAGTAGCTAAATCCATGCCCGAATGGGTACACAACCGGGCCATTGTAGAAACGATATGTTCGACCTGGGTAACCCCTTGCTTGGTTTGATCTCATGTCCATTGTTGTCATTGGCACTTTTGATAGGTAATCTTGTTTATACCATGTCATTGGTAGCTTTCCTCCTGAAAAATATACTTTAGTCAACGATATCGTGTCAATTTATAGTTTATATTACATAAGTAAAAATTCCTATTACTATGGTGTACCTGGATTATGTGTTCCAAACAACACATCAGCAATGGCAGTGCCACCAGCTTGACCCGGATAACCAACCCAAACAATAGCACCGATCCGAGGATCATGCTCAGCAAACGTCACATCAATAGGCCCACCGGACATCAATACTAATATAACAGGCCCTTTTGAGGCTGCAGCAACTTTAGATACCAGTTCTTGTTGATACCCAGGTAGAAACAGCCCATTTCTGTCTTTAAACTCTGCCTCTATCGTCTGGTCCAAACCCATTACCAAAACAGTTGCATCAGCTTGGCGGGCTGCACCCATCGCATCACCAAAAAGATGAGAATTCTTGCATTTAACATTCCTGCAACCGGGCTGATGTATAGTCCTTGTGTATCTTGCAATTCCTTGTAGAGGAGTTGTGTATCCACATGCTATCCCAGCATAGTTTCCAATCATTGTAACAGTAACATCTGAGTTAGGCCCGATGACTGCAACAGTTGGGTGACGTCTTGGGGATAGAGGCAATGATGGGCCATGGTTCTTGAGAAGAACAATCCCTTGTCTTGCTGCTTCAAGAGCGAGCTCTTGGTTAGCTGGGGTACAGACATCTTTCGGGCCAAGATTACCAAATATTTTGGCTGTTGAATCGCCATCAAACATCCCCAATCTCATTTGAACCGTAAGTGTGTTAAGTAATGCACTGTCGATGTCAGTCTCTTTTAGTAGACCTCGATCGACTGCACCTTGTGAATGTTTAGCTAGAAATGGGCCACAATCCAAATCCAAACCTAAACACAAAATATAAATTGTTTTCCCTTATTATATTGTTCACAAATCTTGCACCACTATAGCAAAGATTATATTGAAGTGAAATGTACTATATTTGTAACCTGCTTTTATAGCATCTGCTGCAGCTTCTTCAGGAGTTGCAGTATAGTGTTGCTTGTCATAAAATACTCCAACAGAATCACAATCCGAAACTATGTAACTGTTTCAAGAATAAATGCCAACAATGTTAAAAGATAAACACGAAAACTAAAACAAGCCATCATATGATCTCGATTGCGAAATCAGAAAATGTTATGATCATATCATCAGGTACACTGTGAAATGAAATAGTACCCGTTAAGTTGCCAAGCACCACGAATGGTGTCGCGAAGAAGTCTCGGGTCAGCACAAGTTGGAATGCCATTGACTTGATTGTATGAGCACATAACACTAGCTACCTTTCCTTGAGTAACACATTGTCTGAATGGTACTTCAAATGTATCCACCATTTCTTGCCTGCTCACCTACATTTGCATATGATAATTCCATTTTGATATCATTTAATCAAAGTTTCAACTTATATTAAAAACAATGTAACTGACAAATAAATATATATCCTAACATATGACATGTCGAACACATATTCGAAAAACCTTCTTTATTTACACCACAAAAATACTGATACAATACATGATATATATCGGAATTATGTTTATCATTTTTTGGTATTTTTGATGCATCTCGGAAAAAAAAATAAAAAATTGTTTGGTGTAATTACAGTTATATGTTTAAATAATGCTTTATTTTAATTATTTTTCTATTGGCTCCAACGTCAAGGATCACGCACATCAAGATCAAGGTGTCAGAGAACCTTTTACCAAATAAAATTTATAATATCTACACGAGTGGCAACATATTTTATATGGAAACGGTCAAAATCATATTAACCGAAATATAGATACAACAATTTTACCTTAGCGTTAAAATGAAAACGATCCGTCCCACTCCAATTATCAAGATCATATGCGGTATAATGTTTGCAACACGCAGCCACTTTTAACCGGTCACCGGGGAGGTTACCTTGAAGTCCCCTAACGTATCGAGACGCATATTCACCGGCTACTATCGGGTCTTCACCGGGTGTTTCTTGACCCCGGCCCCATCTTGGGTCTCTAAATATGTTAATGTTTGGACTCCAATATGTTAACCCCGCCACACCTCCGTTGTACATTGCTCTAGCTTCATCGGACACTACCTATATCATGGTCAAGTTTTAAAAAGTTAATCTTTCTCTACTAGTCAGGGTAAAATCCTTTTACCCAAAAATAGAAGTGATAATACAATATGCAACTTATAGTAACATGTTTTATTAAACATTTAAGTATTTAACTAAATAGTTACAAGTTTCATACTTCGGTAACAAATTATGAAGGAGGCATCAAAATCAAAGGGCCTTAAGGATAACGTAATCGGATTCTAAAGTGACCCATCAATTAATATGTTACTGTAAACAAATTTGTAAATATATGCAAATATAGAAAATATATTTCATTAACAAACAATAAATGCTTAAAATTAACAGAAAGTAATACTACTTCGGTAAAAAAAAATGGATATTTTTAAAACGTCATATTTTAGAGGGCAACTTCACTCTTCATCTACTATCTAAAAGTGGGTCACTACAGGGTTAACGCGAATGTCTTAATCGTGTCCCACTTCCGCATAATGGCTTTTCAAGAAAAACCCGATAAAAACCTTACCGAAATTTGAACCACCATCTTATAAGTAAAACTCGATCGCTTCAATAGTTTGAACTGGCTTAATAGTAAACTTACATTATTGTGGGCCTAAAATATATAAATAAAGTATATGAAAGTGTCACTTTTTTTATATGGAAAAATGTTGCAACCTTAGCTACTAAATATTACTCGTACTAAAAAAGGAATAATGCAAAAAAGGCATCTAGCTATAGTTAATTAGTTATAGTATTATCTAGTTTTGTTGGTAGTGGAGGAAGTAGTTTTTTGGCTAAATAGGCAACGCATAATTTACTTTTCCCAAAAAGTCTTTACATAGATAAAGGTTAAAAACGAATATAAGTTAAAATGACATAAATGCCCTTAGTTCATTTGTTTAACAAATCCATGCACCGACATGTATAGATATTTACCCTTTGTTACATAGCATTATCGAGGTGTAACAATTAAAAAAATGAAACGAAATTCGCATGGAAATGAATAAAAATAAGCTTACCCGCCCAATTTCTTCCCATAAGGTCGTATTAAACGAGGCAGCCGTTGTAATGACTTGCGGAAAAGCGGTGGCACCGGGGAACTGGCCACCAAACCTGGTCCCCGGGCCAACATTTGAGACACCATGAAGTGCCTCGGACCACCACTCGTACTCATCGATTCCTAGCCGAGGAATAGCAGTGGCATTGTCTACTAGCAACCCAAGTTTCTCTTTTAACGTCAGTCGTGAAAGCAAGTCTCTTACTCTGACGTCTATCGGCAAATTAACCTTGCAAAAGGGCAGTCCTTTCACGGCTGCGTTTCTTGGGTCACAAGCGAATGGTCGGCGGGCATTACCCGCTGACCAAGTGACACACAAGAGAAAGAGGATAAGAAAGAAGCGACCCATTTTAATTTGTGAAACAATGTTATCTTTCTTTCCCCTAGTGATTTGAAAACTAAGGGGAAAAGTGAGATTGGTTTATATAAGGGGAAAAATGGTAAACTATTAAATCATTGAAGTGTGGGTATGGGCATATATAGGTGATGTAAGAGTATTGCTTGGTGGATTTGATGTGATTCCCTTTAATCAATAAGTTATAAAAAGGAAGAAAAGAAATAATTGCTTTTGGTGCAAGTTGGGTTGTAATATAATACATCAAGATAATAATTCATGTATTTTTATGGAATTTTAATCCCTTTTTGTTCTTTTCTGCACGGTCTGAGAATATTGTCTATTAGATTAGACAATAATTATATCAAGCTTGAAAAAAACTAGTCGTACAAAGTAGAAAGAAATCAATTAACCACCTAACATTTACTAATTTACTAAAACTGAGGGAGACCAAACTAACAACAAAATTTATGATCATTACTCATTAGGCATTGTGAAACAAATCCACCTAATAAGAACATTGCATAAAGTCAAATATATCCATGTTGCATTGATCAATGTAGAATGACTTTTCAAAGCAGTGCTACTAATTTGATTGTTCGGTTAATGCATCAAACATTGAAACGTTTTAGCAAACATATATCATTTAAACTAAGTGATATGTACGACATTTTTAAACAATATATATCAATACATCCCGCATACTCCCTTCATCCTAACATAACAAGGGGAAGGTGTGGAACTCAGTTTGCTTATATAGTTTTGACGAAAATCAAAATTGAACGCCATTTTTTTCATCTTGGTTTAACAAATCGAATGTGACCATACACACATTTGACCATTGAATCCTTTAAAGCCTTAATAATTTATATTAAATGATGGTATGGAACTATGAGTTGGTGTAGCATGGCACTTTGTAAATATGAACTTTTAGATTGAAATGACTTGACAATATGTTATTGATGATAGTGTAGGTAGGTGTGTCATGACACCCTCCCCTTAAACATATGTATTTTATTTGTCACTTTTAATATGTTGGCTCGATCGACTTACGTCTACTTTCAAAAGTTATATGTCAATTACCATTTTTTACTTTGATTCACTTTTCCGAACACCAATGTTTATTAATTTTTGTAAAACAAGAATAATTGATTGTCCTATTGCTACCGCTAAATGCAATAATTATCTATTAACTAAATTTTTTTTTCCATGTATACACTTATATTAGAATGAAAAAAGTATTATATATAGGGAAATGGTTATATAAGGTTGTTAAATACCTAAGCTTAGGTATGTAACACTCACATATTTGTTTTTTAATCCATGTAATTCATGGAGGTCAAGCATTTGTTCATTAAACAAAAAATATTAAAAAATTAGTATGTGAGAGGTTCCACATCTAAGCTTTAGGTGTCAGACACCTTATATTCACTTTTCCCATATTATATATATATATATATATCTTGTATATGTTTTACATAAACTTATAATATATATATATATAATATATATATATATATATATAATATATATATATATAATATATATATATATATATATAATATATATATATAATATATATATATAATATATATATATAATATATATATATAATATATATATATATATATATATATATATATATAATATATATATATATATATATTATATAGTGGAGTTGGTTATGTAAATAGTTATATATATATATATATATATATAGGGGAGCCATCTAATAAGAACATGTTAGAAATAAGAACAAATAAGAACACTTTGGGGCCTTAGGATATTATGATCTATGGTTGAGATTAATTGAATATTATTTTATTTAAAAAAAGAGTAAACGGGCATTATTGGAAAATAAAAACTTCCGTTTAATAAAAGGGGAAAATAAAGAAAATAATAAGTACGTAACTGCCATATGAACCGTCAAGCATGTTTCATGCTATAGTTTTTTCCTTTCATTTTATTTGCATTTAATTAATTATCAATTTGTATTTTACTTCTTACGCATTGATGGTTGTACTTCATACTATAAATCTTGTTTTATGAATAGATGCATGATGCTTTAAATTGTACATCCATGTATATGTAAAATTCGGTGCATTCATCCTTTATATGTATGAAAAATTTGGTGCATCCATGATTTATTATATAAAAAGTTGTGTATCTTTTTTTGACAAGTGACTTTTACCTCAGACGCGTATGATGTGTGCTAATCGCACAACGAAAGGGTTCCGCACTAAGCGGATCTTAAATAGCTTTGTGCATCCATTATTTGTTATATAAATTTGATGCATCTATTATTTGTCATACGAAAAATTGTGTATGTAAAATTGTTTGCCTTATGATTTTATGTATATGTAAAATTTGATGCATCCATCTTTGTGTATATGTAAAAATTGATGCATCCATGATTTATATCAGAAAAAATTGTATATGTAAAATTGCTAGCCTTAAGATTTTATGTATATGTATAATTTGGTGCATCCACTATTGTTTATGTGTATGTTAAATTTTATGCATCCATTATTTATAATTATAATTTTGTGCATAACTTTATCATTTACTCCCTCCGTCCCATTAATAGTGTCCACTTTTTAATTTTCAAAGTCCTTTCTTTACAACTTTGACCAAAAATATTTTTATTTGTATTGCGTAATATTTTCATTGGGTATAACTTTCGCTAAGTATTATATAATACAATAAAAAATATTTAAGGTCAAACTTACAAAAAATAGACTTTGAATATTCAAAACTTGACACAATTAGTGGGACGGAGGGAATATAATTTTGTGCATCCATAAATTTGGTGCATCCACCATTGTTTGTGTATGTAAAACCTTATGCATCCATAATTTATAGTTTATAATTTTGTGCATCCATTATTTATAATTTATAATTTTGTGCATCCATAAATTTATTTTATAAAATTAAAGAGAATGAAACAACTAATGATATAAATCTTGTTATTTAAAAATTTGATGTGTTTAAATTAATTGCAATCAAATAGATTGAGATGGAAGTTACGTACAAAGAATTAAGAATAATAAGTGGTTACATTTTCAAATTAATAGAAAAATAAAAAGTTTTAAAAAAAATTCCATCACATGTTAAAATTCCTCTTTTACTCCCTGTTCTCACCGTTCTTATTTTAAACCTGTTCTCACTGGATAGTGGGTGGTTTTCCAGTAAAAACACGCTTAAAATGAAAACACGGTGAATGGATGCACAAAACAAAAAACATGATTTTCTTGATTTTGACGCATCGATGTGTTGTTAAACACTTAAATAATCATAATTAGCTATACACTATGCTAGTTTATGGACTTTTAATGTATCAAAATGAAGTTTTTAAGTGTTCTCACCGTTCTTATTTTAAGAGCTGGATCTATTTGATTCTTAACCTATATATTGGAATTTAATAAAATATCTATAAACTGGTAATTGTATTTTTCCAAATAGAAATATTGAAGTGTCCAAGACACGTACAAAAAGAAGCAATCAATCGACTTCGAGTTTCATATTTTTCAGATACCCATAACATGGTGATTGAAAGTGAAAGAAAATGTGAATCGTACAATTAATATAAATGTATGAGACAATGATCCACTGGCCCAGTGGTGAGTCACCAAGGTTTTTATCCTTGAGGTGGAGGGTTCGATCCCTGCCAGGTGCAGAATCGACCCTCTGTTAAATTTCTCATGTGCGGGAGCCTTCTGGAGTTTTTCCCTTGGCAGCCATCTCAGTGTGGACGTAGCGGGACCCGGTTTAGACAACCGATTACATACTGCTGAAATGGTCCTCCCCATGTGATGGGGGAGTGTGTCGTCTTCATGAAAGATGTACACCTGTCAAAAAAAAAATATTAATGTATGAAATTTATGACACGTGTCAATGCGTGATTTGTGGATAAAAGAGGTCAAGTGGGACCCACATGTCTCCATATAACAGTGGAGTACGGGGAGCAGGTAATTAAACTATTAAAGTGTCAAGTTGTATGAAATAAGATAGATAGGATAAGGTTTATCTGTGGTTATTCTTTTCTATTAATATACATGAATAATTAAAATTTGCTCCGGGGTTTAAAAATCTTGGGTGATAAGTTAGTGGTGGGTCATTAATAATTTAATATCCATGAAATCGTATGGGATTTATTAAGTGATTGAGACAGAAAATGGGCGGTTCGTGTATATTCACAAACAACTTACTTAGTTTTTGTTTCTAATGACAATAAACTTAATTAAGCCAAAATACAACGGTAAACTTTAAGGTGATGATTAAACTAATGTTCATGTTACTATGTTAGAACACGAGACTTATTAAAGAGGTAAAGTTTTTCGATTCTCCTTAAACCATTAGATCAAGATCAGTGACGACAAAATCATGAAGAGCTAATTAAAGACACGTAATTGTTAGTTTTCTTTAGTAAGAGAGAAAAACTAGTCCGACAAATAGTTGCTATAGATCTTAATTTAGATGCTTTTATTTTTTCGATCGATAAAATGAACTAATCTAGTTTCGGGTCTTTGTAAGCGTAAAATTCCACTGAGAATCTCAATCCTTATCTTTAGACAAAAAACAAACTAATATCTAATCTAGTTGCGGATATTTGTAAGTAACAGAATATCGAAATAACAACCTAAAATTCGAAAGAAAAAATAAATAACAGAATATCTTTAGACCAAAAATATATTAGTGATCGAGAAACTTTCATTAGTATTTAATATACCCTCTAGTCAAAGAAGAAAAATAGAAACCATTAATGAATTAGGATTTCTTACAAGTCATGGTTAAGATAATTATGAAATTTATAATCTAAAAGTCTAAAAATTAAGAGTAGAGTTGAATATATTACCAATGAAGAAATAGTGTTATTTTAGTTGTATTGGAAATGGATTTTAAGAAAACAAGAAAAACATTGGTTACGCAAAGCCAAAGGCTTCACTTGAAAGAGAAGTTGGTTGTATTCTCAATTATGTCACCAACCACCTTCACTTCACTTCATTTGCTTCTCATTCAATCAATCTAACACATTTTTATCCATCTTGCATAATTCACAATTTTTTTTTTATATACAGAAGATACCCGTAACGAATAATCCAGTTAAAATGTACGGAGTAATAGTTAAAAAGTTATAGGAATTAAACCTAACACGATTCCATATATAAAAACTTCAATCATTTCTATTTAATTGGAAGTGGGGAAAATTATATTAAACTATATATTAACCAATACGCATACATGATTCAAGACATATGAATGTATCGTTTACCCACTGGCTTAAACCCTAGTGGTCAGGGGTATCTTCTAAATCTATTATGTGGGCCCCGAGGGTGAGTTTACCCAAGGTCTCAGGTTCGAGTCTTGGGGTTCTCATCTTAAAGGAATTTTTCATAAGGAGGGGGTTGGAGGTCCAGAAAATCTCTGGTTAAAATTGCCTTCAACACGTCTGAATCGAAACTCACTTTACAAAAAAAAACGAATGTAACGTTTTATTGCATAGAGTTTTGGTATGAAAATGGGTAAAATTATGTAACAAAAAGGATTTAAAAAGTTTTAGTTCTGTAATTGTATATAATGTAAACATGATTTACATGAATATCGATCTATTCACTTGCAATATACTAGTACTTATTGATTGCAAACATAATGACCCTCTTCCCAACTTGCAATATCAGTAACAAACAAAACACTCTTGACAAGTTGCAAACAAACGCATCTAATTATATGCACAAGAGACTTATTCAAGGGAACAACATATTTCATCATTATTGCTTTCAAACTCAATATCAACTGTTTATTTTATTATTATTGTTATTTATTATATTTATTTATATAATATATTGTATTATACTTATTATAAGTATATATTGATATTGAGTAATATATAAACTTAACAAGTATATGTTGATCCTGCAGAGCCTACCCAAAGGTTCAGGCCGGATTGTAGGAAGTGGGCGAGAAGTTTTTTTATTTCTATGAGAAGCTATATGAATCGATATAATATTGTCTAAACGAAATTCTCTATTATATCTCAGGAGAAACTCACGTATACCCGTTTGTCCTTATGGAATTTCAAAAATATTTTGAAAAACATTCCGATCTTGCCACATATAATAAACCGAGTACAGGACGTTTACCATATATCGTTTCGTTAATTTGGTATTGGCTCTCAATATGCAAACATCATCCGTCCAGTAATTAGCTATCAAATAACATGATAACTATTAAAACTAGTTCTTTTATGAAAAACAGAAAAAGGTTTTTTTTTATGGGACTACATATTACAAGCTATTGAAACTATATGATAACATGAGGATTGTTCATATGAAACCATAATTTTTGGTGAAATCCAATGACCAAATCTTGGCCCTAGATTTATCCTCATCAATGGATGAGATTAATCCTTTTCTCTCCTCTCCTCTCCTTCTTGACAACCGCCGGCCACCACCTCTTTCTCTTCTCCGGCGAGACAGCCGCCGGCTACCACCTCCTTCTTCTTCTCCGGCGCCGCCGCCACCTCCTCCTCCTTCTCCGGCGAGACAACCACAGCGTCGGCGCCGGCCTCAAGGGCTACGCCCGTACAGTATCAAACCGCCACCATCTCTTGGATCGCCGCCCATCAAATCCATATAATTCCCATATGCGTCCGGTGACAACCAGTTTAGAACGGGTGAGGGCAACGCCCGTACCGTATCCATCGGAAAACGAATTTGATAATCGCCGGAGATGTCGCCTGAGATATTGTCGCCGCCGGAGATGTCGCCGGAGATGATGGGTGATGTCGCCGGAGATGAAGATGTCGCCGGAGATGATGGATGATGTCGCCGGAGCTGACCGCCGGAGATGGAAACTTTCATGTGTAAGTTTATTTTTAATCCCAACCATTGATGATTGTTGATCCAAGTGCTGAGATTGAGCCCTTTGATTTCACCAATTTTGGTGGTTTCTCATGAATACAACTCATGATAACATAATTAGAAAAGAAAAAAAAATAGCCTATAACCTGCATACTAAGTTTCTTTACAAATATTTTCTCTTAGGGATGGGCATGGGACTGGTACCAGTCCCGAATTTTTCAAAAACTTAGTACCGGTACCGGTCCCATTTCCCATTCGGTACCATTTCCCGGTACCAAATCCCGGTCCCGTGATCCCAAGTCCCACGAACCAAGAAAATGGGGTACCGGTCCCGGTCCCAAGTCCCATTCGGTACCACTTCTTGGGATCGGTATCGAGACGGTATCGGGACTTGGGAAAATCTGCTTATCCCTACTTTCTCTATATTCTGTCAAAAATTAATATTGTATCCCTAAAAGATTTTTACATTGGTCCAAGAAGAGCATGTTTTTCAGTTATCAAAATTGTGAGCCTCTATTAAGTGTTATTTCATCCACATTCCACACCACACCCTTTTTCCTTTCTAGATTGTATAATCATCATGATCTATTATAAAATGAAATCAAATACTTCAATAATAATTAAACAAAAGTACACTACAAGCACCAATTGGTTTGTTTAATGTGCAACCAAAAATCGTTTTACAAAATCACGAATTACTTCCTTTATTAATGTAAATGGTTATCAATGTTGTAAATTTTGATCTTGGATCAACCATAATAATTAAAATAGTCAAGAATATAAATGGAGAAGATGATTAGGGAGAAAGAGGCGGCACAATAGAGAGAAAGAAGATAGCAATGTATTAGAGTAAGAATACGTGTTACAAGGATTAGGGTTAAATCCTATATATAGACAGTACAAGGGTATAATAATAAATACACATGAGTATATATGTATTTGTATATAACAATGAAAATAATTATTTAATCTCATTTGGAATGTTATCAATAATATAGTTATTAACATAATAACATTGGCAAGTATAAAACCAAAGATGTGTTAGATACAGTGTCCAATAACGGCTGTTACTTTTAAACAATCGGTTCGAAACGGGTGCTTTGCGGAAAAAGAGAGTTTTTTAAAGGTGTTATGTAAATATGTAGGAATGTAGGATGTAGGATCAAGAAAAGCCTTGTCAGATAAATCGATGGGCCGTTTGTTCGCAAATTTAAAACCTAAAGTTTAAATGCTCCATTTAGAAGCCCATAATTCCAAAAGGTTTAGGCCCAAAACCTAAACCATTTTGCTTATTGACTTATTGGCTCCGATCATAATTGTCAAGTCGAGTCAAAATCAAGTGAAAACGAGGATTGGTGAATGACCCGGCTTTGCTCTAGACTCGTAGCATGACTCGTGTTTTGTTGTGCGAGTCGGTATGAGTCATGTTCGGAGTCACAATTCACAAAATAATTTTACTTATTTTTAATTTTCTTATATTTTTTTAACATAACTCTTTTATGCGCTTTAAAATTTGATTTGATTTTAATAATGTTTACTATTTTTAACTTAATATATTTCTACAATAAAAACTTATATATAATATAAAATTATATATTATCAAATATTTTGACTCTTACGATTCGAGTCATGTTTCGAGTCACGAGTCGAAAAATCATATTTTCGAGTCGAGTCAAAAATACCGAGTCGGTAACTATGGTTCTAATAAGTTCTCAAAATTGTGAGCCTCTATTCACGTTCTAAAGAAAATTCTGACAGATGTCTTATCGTGCCATTATTTCTAAATACGAACATGATACGTTAACTAATTGTGTCTTAACGCGTTGACCTGCTAATTAACAACACGAAATCTGTCAAGCTCAATTGTGAAACATGTTAACTTCCTGCCATATCAGGTTTGTGTCATAAACACATTAATCCGTACTAAAAACTAAAACAAAATCACTCATGTTCGACTGAGTAACACTATTTAAAGAGTAAATGTGTTATCTATTGTGATCGAACACTTAAGAGTTCACACACCAACATAACCCATAAATTAGAAACTAGTGGAAAGAAAAACATAAACATTTTCTTTATTATAGTTTAAACTATAATAATAATAATTCAAAGCAACCAATGTCGAATTTTAGCCGTGACACCTTTTTCCTTAATAGTATCCAAAGTAGGCTTCCATGCATTTTTTACAGACAATTGCCTACTCAAAAAATAACTCTCCATAACTTCTGATTCCAAATCCACCTCCCTAAACAACCCTGATTTCTTCACCACAACTTGTGACTTCTCTTCCACTTTCACTTTCTTTTTACTCTTAACCACGGCCGCAGGACACATCCTCACGAACAAAGGAAGAAACCCCGTGTAAGCTGACCCAAACGTCCCCGTATTCAAAACCACATTCGCCCTCAAAAGAATCCGACGTGCTTCTTCTAATGAAATTTCCCCTATCGGTTTCCCACTTCTCTTAGGCACCATCATGTAAACTTTTTTAGTCTCTAGCTTTGCGTCAGCCGGCAATGGTTTTGGTCTTTTCCTATTTGTAAGAGTTTGATCAAACTCGACCACGGCTTGTTGTGGATGGTCTAGCATGAGCTCAGCTGCGGTCATTGGTTCGGTGTATTCTTGAATGGTTCCATTAGGAAGTATGACCTTCCCTAAGCCATTAGAGTTATTGTTCCCCATTGTAACAAATTATTTAAATTTGATCTATAGATGATGTATGTTTTGTATATGTATTGAAGAAGTGAATAAATGGTGGCGTTACAAAATCGAGTTATTATAAAAGGCCGGTGAGTCAATCTTGAGTAAGTGTTAGTTAAACGGCTCCATCTAGTACCGGTAGAAGTGGACTTGGTGAATAACTAAACTACTAATTGACGTGTGAATTAAGTTGCAACTATATGTTCATGGGGTCTAACCTAACCCAACAACATATACTTAAGTCAATTATTCCAATTGTTTTAACAATTTTTTTTCATTTTATTTTTAGATTTATACTTAAGAATGTTTCATTTTGCTATATTGAATTGTATTAAAATTAAAATGTCAACATCTGTATTACAGATATATTTTTTTAAGTTACAAAACAAAAATGAGTTCATTGGTTAATCAAAAATTGTAATTCAGACTTCAGAGCATTTCCCTAAAAATAAATTTTTTAGAATTTCTTTATTGCAATAAATCATTGGCCGATCCACTATGCAACTAGGATGAGGAAAGGCCCGGAAAGGCCCACTCTCAAAAAGGTTCAAAGTGAATTTTTTTTTGTTTTCAATAAAAAAATAAACCGTACTTTGAAAGCTTTTAGTGTTGTTTTCATGGTAAAAAATGATTTAAGCCTCATCATATAAAATTTTTGGATCCGTCTCGGCAATACATTACCAAGTTGATGTAAATAAAAAGTTACTATAAAACCAATAGTTACACCTAAATTTGTTTTTTTTATAAAAAAAAGTGTGACAAAAATTTCAAATTTACATATAATATTCTTTTGTAATGTTCTCTGTTAGATAACTATTTGAGTTTGTATCTTTATGTTCAACTTCAATTATTCTTTACTTAATTTTTTTTTCCCCCCCTCAAATCCAGCTTCCTCAGTAATTGGTTTCTACGTAATAAATTGAGATAAGTAACGTAAGAGATGTTATTACCCAAAAGGGTTTCGAGTTACGAGTATATTATTTGATTAAAGGTTATTAATATCCTAAAAGAAATTATTACTCAAAAGGTAAGCAAAACGAAGCAAGCGAAAGTCTTTTTATAGTTATAAGAGATGTTAAATTAGTAAAGGGGTTATTATTTGAGGGATGTTAAACCAAACCAAAAGCAAGAGAAAATAAAAAACTTCATGTTTATGAATGCTATATATTCATTTTCATTTACTTTACAAAAAAATATATTCATTTTCATTTAGTAACATTCCATTTCATTTGATCCCTTGTCATTTTATTTGCCACGAATCCTTTTTCCTTGTAATTGGTAAAGTGATCATACGTTTTAATGGTATACCCACAACTTATAAGAGATGTGAAGTTTATCTTGAGTGGTCAAACAAGACAAAAATTATAGTAGATACTTCGATTAAGTGACATATATTTAAATTAATTAATTAAAGACATGACCTTTTCGGATTACCTGAATATATAAAAACCACTTTCTTAACGACTTGGTCTAGCTCCTTGTATGCTACTCCGTATATTTAAAAAATCAAATCAAATTAGTTTTACCATTTCTTTTCTTGTAGTAATTAACTTAATTGGGTGTAGGGGTACATAAACAAGCATATATAGATATATGGTGTGAATATGACTTAATTAGTCTTAACATTTTATACAATGTGCTTCTCTTTTACTACTGCATCATATTACTTCAGAATAAACCACTTGGTCTTAGATCAAGTGGTCACCTGAGACTCTCTTTGGGGGTTATGGGAGAGGGATGTTGGCTTGGAGATCAGAGATCGAATATCAATTCCTCATGGTTTCGAGCATTTACCTCTTCAGACGCGTGCAAGCCGTGTTATCGCACCCTTGGTCTCCAGGGATGCCATCGGGTTCCAATCGTTAGCATATTATCCGCTTGGATGTCACTGCTAGAGTTCGAACCACTAACCAACTAACACGTCCGTTTTAAAAAAAATTACTTCAAATAAAAAGTCACTATAAGAAATTCGGGATTTCGAGACGACATATGTCGTAAAGCCCCAAAAGTCGTCTCCAAAAACATTTGGCGACGACAATTGTCGTCTCCAAATCCTGGTCACCTAAAGTTTTTGGAGACGACATTGCGACGACAAAAAGTGGACCCCACACGGAGAAAAGAAAATAGAAAATGAAATTAGAAAAACTTTGATTTAAATATTTTAAAATAAAATTTTAATATAATTTAATTATAAAATATAAAATACATTTAGAGACGACATTGTCGTCACCGAATGTTGAATAATGACATCATAAACACATTTCTGTTTCGGTGAAAATGTAAAATTCTTTATATTTGAAGACGACAATGTCGTCTCGAAAAGTCTTTGGAGACGACATTGTCGTCTCCAAAAGTGAAATATTTGGCCAGGTTTTTGCTGTTTTTGCCGATTTCCACCCGGTTTTTCCGGGCAATTTGCCATTAACGGAACCTGTTTCTTACACCTGTATTCTACCATCTGTTATCAACAATATCACGAACAAACCCAAAATCAACACAAATTACCGAACATGAAACAAAAGTTTAATACCATCCAACAAAAGCCTAAAGTCATCAAGTCTACCAACAACAAAAGCCTAACATGAAGTCCACCAACAAAAGACTAACCTGATCAGATCTAACAACATCAACAAAAGCCTAAAAACATCGCCAACCGTATGTGCAAGTTATAACAAGTAGTTCTAAGAAGTTAAACGTTTCATAACCTAATAACATTACTAAAATTCATCGTCATCCTCATCCTCCGAGTGCTGGTCTCCTTCTTCCTCGTCCATGTCCTCACCTTGTTCCTCTTCCTCGTCCTCAGCCCGGTCTACCTCCTTGTCCACACGAGGAGGAATCTGGATACCTGCATTACATAGAGCTTGGTATATTGGTCCAATTTCAGAACTCACTTCAGCCCTCACCTTTGCCAACATCTCATCAACTTGTGCTTGTGTGTATGTCTTCTTAGTGGTCGGGGAGCTTGACGAAGATATATATCCAGATTTGGGCAGCTTCTGGCCTATCCCACGAGACCAGCCACGACGGTCTCCAAGAACTTCCGTCACAATGTCAAAATCAGTCAAACTGGCATGCTGTGGATCTTTTCTCATTTCAGTCATTTTATTCTGCATAGTTACAACACAATAGTAATTACAAGAGTGTTATATATATATATATATATTATATATATATATATATATATTATATATATATATATATATATATATTATATATATATATTATATATATATATATATATATATATATATATTATATATATATATTATATATATATATATATATATATATATATATATTATATATATATATATTATATATATATATATATATATATATATATATATTATGTAATTTACCCTAATATATATATAATTATTAAGATATTTATATTTGTATTTTATTTATTAAAGTGAGTAATATATTGTATATATGAAATTAATATAAAGTTAATATATTTATTTTTTCATACAAGTCTATGTCACAACCATACTTCAATGATAGAACTTACATTCTTGAATCTTATCTGAGCCATATTATTTCGACCATGGCGTACAATGATCTTTTGCTTAGCACGACAACCTTTGTTGGCACGTGAGCGTGACTGAAATGCATCTGATGTCCTGAACTTTATGAACCTGTGCCATTTAGATAAGTTAGCCATGAAAAAGTAAAATTGTATAAGTATGAAAGTATGTATGTATGAAATTTTACTTCTCCCATTCAGTCGACGGCATGTTAGGCGGTGGAGTGACCTTCAGCTCCTCGAGCTTTGTCATTCCTCCTCTTTTATCAAACCAAGTTTTGCCAAAACGGTGCTTCTGGCCCTTGTACAACCTGGAGCAGCTTATAGATATCCCCACCTCCACGTCTGTGGGTGGCTCATGGTGAAGGTAGTCACCGACATCAAAGTATGTCTGTACGTAAAAAGACATGATTAGATTATTGTATATATTTTTAATAAATTTACAACATTAAACTAAAAACACTTAACCTCCAGTTCAAGCCACATGGTGCTCTTGTGCTCCTCTGGTATCTCGTTCCATGAAGCATAGTGATATGGGATCCGAGATACGATGGTCCCCAACAGGGTGTTAAATTGGTCTGAGTTATCACCAACAGGAATTAGAGTTCCTCTCCCATTCTTTTCAAAATGGATCTTTAACTTGGTTCCTTTCGGCAAGCCACCCACTTTTGCCTTCAAACCCTTGTTTCGGGTCCGACCTCGACCCTTTTTTTCAGCTGCAAATTTAAGTTAAACAAATTAGTATTACAAGCAATCAAATTCAAGTAAACAAAATATAGAATAATTTGTCATACCGCTCGCCTGGCATGCAGCTGGAAGTTGTGAACCACCAGTACCACCATTCGGAGGATCGCCACCACAATCCCCTTCATGTGACATATGTGCCACTCCTGCCATCTGTAGAAAAAATACAGGTATATGGACATACACCCAAAACAAGCATCAATATTTAAAAAAATCATCACACAATTAAAACAAGCATTAATGTTTTCATTTAATACATGATTGAAAGAAAAATACAAGCATTAACGATTTAACACATTACATAATTAAAAGAAAAATACAAGCATTAACGATTTAACACATTACATAATTAAAAGAAAAATACAAGCATTAACGATTTAACACATTACATAATTAAAAGAAAAATACAAGCATTAACGATTTAACACATTACATAATTAAAAGAAAAATACAAGCATTAACGATTTAACACATTACATAATTAAAAGAAAAATACAAGCATTAACGATTTAACACATTACATAATTAAAAGAAAAATACAAGCATTAACGATTTAACACATTACATAATTAAAAGAAAAATACAAGCATTAACGATTTAACACATTACATAATTAAAAGAAAAATACAAGCATTAACGATTTAACACATTACATAATTAAAAGAAAAATACAAGCATTAACGATTTAACACATTACATAATTAAAAGAAAAATACAAGCATTAACGATTTAACACATTACATAATTAAAAGAAAAATACAAGCATTAACGATTTAACACATTACATAATTAAAAGAAAAATACAAGCATTAACGATTTAACACATTACATAATTAAAAGAAAAATACAAGCATTAACGATTTAACACATTACATAATTAAAAGAAAAATACAAGCATTAACGATTTAACACATTACATAATTAAAAGAAAAATACAAGCATTAACGATTTAACACATTACATAATTAAAAGAAAAATACAAGCATTAACGATTTAACACATTACATAATTAAAAGAAAAATACAAGCATTAACGATTTAACACATTACATAATTAAAAGAAAAATACAAGCATTAACGATTTAACACATTACATAATTAAAAGAAAAATACAAGCATTAACGATTTAACACATTACATAATTAAAAGAAAAATACAAGCATTAACGATTTAACACATTACATAATTAAAAGAAAAATACAAGCATTAACGATTTAACACATTACATAATTAAAAGAAAAATACAAGCATTAACGATTTAACACATTACATAATTAAAAGAAAAATACAAGCATTAACGATTTAACACATTACATAATTAAAAGAAAAATACAAGCATTAACGATTTAACACATTACATAATTAAAAGAAAAATACAAGCATTAACGATTTAACACATTACATAATTAAAAGAAAAATACAAGCATTAACGATTTAACACATTACATAATTAAAAGAAAAATACAAGCATTAACGATTTAACACATTACATAATTAAAAGAAAAATACAAGCATTAACGATTTAACACATTACATAATTAAAAGAAAAATACAAGCATTAACGATTTAACACATTACATAATTAAAAGAAAAATACAAGCATTAACGATTTAACACATTACATAATTAAAAGAAAAATACAAGCATTAACGATTTAACACATTACATAATTAAAAGAAAAATACAAGCATTAACGATTTAACACATTACATAATTAAAAGAAAAATACAAGCATTAACGATTTAACACATTACATAATTAAAAGAAAAATACAAGCATTAACGATTTAACACATTACATAATTAAAAGAAAAATACAAGCATTAACGATTTAACACATTACATAATTAAAAGAAAAATACAAGCATTAACGATTTAACACATTACATAATTAAAAGAAAAATACAAGCATTAACGATTTAACACATTACATAATTAAAAGAAAAATACAAGCATTAACGATTTAACACATTACATAATTAAAAGAAAAATACAAGCATTAACGATTTAACACATTACATAATTAAAAGAAAAATACAAGCATTAACGATTTAACACATTACATAATTAAAAGAAAAATACAAGCATTAACGATTTAACACATTACATAATTAAAAGAAAAATACAAGCATTAACGATTTAACACATTACATAATTAAAAGAAAAATACAAGCATTAACGATTTAACACATTACATAATTAAAAGAAAAATACAAGCATTAACGATTTAACACATTACATAATTAAAAGAAAAATACAAGCATTAACGATTTAACACATTACATAATTAAAAGAAAAATACAAGCATTAACGATTTAACACATTACATAATTAAAAGAAAAATACAAGCATTAACGATTTAACACATTACATAATTAAAAGAAAAATACAAGCATTAACGATTTAACACATTACATAATTAAAAGAAAAATACAAGCATTAACGATTTAACACATTACATAATTAAAAGAAAAATACAAGCATTAACGATTTAACACATTACATAATTAAAAGAAAAATACAAGCATTAACGATTTAACACATTACATAATTAAAAGAAAAATACAAGCATTAACGATTTAACACATTACATAATTAAAAGAAAAATACAAGCATTAACGATTTAACACATTACATAATTAAAAGAAAAATACAAGCATTAACGATTTAACACATTACATAATTAAAAGAAAAATACAAGCATTAACGATTTAACACATTACATAATTAAAAGAAAAATACAAGCATTAACGATTTAACACATTACATAATTAAAAGAAAAATACAAGCATTAACGATTTAACACATTACATAATTAAAAGAAAAATACAAGCATTAACGATTTAACACATTACATAATTAAAAGAAAAATACAAGCATTAACGATTTAACACATTACATAATTAAAAGAAAAATACAAGCATTAACGATTTAACACATTACATAATTAAAAGAAAAATACAAGCATTAACGATTTAACACATTACATAATTAAAAGAAAAATACAAGCATTAACGATTTAACACATTACATAATTAAAAGAAAAATACAAGCATTAACGATTTAACACATTACATAATTAAAAGAAAAATACAAGCATTAGACATAATACAACGTTATTAGACAGGGTCACCTAATGTGTGCATACACTTACCCTTTCCTTAAACCAGCGAGGAAATTCTGTTTGTAAGTTAGTCCGAGGTGGCATTTCATTGGTAAATTCACTATAAATGGAGGAAAGATATGAGTATAATCCTATAAAAGATAAAGCACGAAAAGAAAGATAAAAGAAACACTCACTTCTTGTAATCGTCGATCTCGGAACTGTTGTTAAGTACAAACCAATTTATCTTTGTTTGAAGTGTGTAATCCAACTGCGTTTCTTCACCTTTACTAATAGGTGTACATACTGATTTGAAGACATAAAACTCCCGTGCAGGAACCGGAGCATCCTCATTTCTGTCTGGCCGGTTAAATCTTGTTTCGACACCTTCAAGATACCTTGAACAAAAAGTCAAGGCTTCGTCTGCAACATACCCCTCAGCAATAGAACCTTCAGGCCTAGCTTTATTTCTGACATAATTCTTCAACTTTTTCATGTATCTTTCAAATGGATACATCCACCTCATGTAAACAGGCCCACCTTGAATAGCCTCTTCGGGCAAATGCATAACCAAATGAATCATTATGTCAAAAAATGAAGGAGGAAAAATTCTCTCAAAAGAGCACAATATTTTGATCACTTTGGCTTGAGCTTTTTCCATGTCAGATTTCATCAAGGTTCGAGCACAAAGTTGCTTAAAGAAAAAACAAAGCTCAATTATTGGTGTTGCTATGGTTGGATCTAAGTACGCTCGAACACCGGCTGGAAGCAATCGTTGCATCATTATATGATGGTCATGAGACTTCAGCCCAGCTAATTTGCTATCATTATCGATTACTTTATGTTTAAAGTTCGATCCAAAGCCATCCGGCAATTTGACTCCCTTAATGAATTGACAAAAAAGCTTTCTGTCAGGAACTGAGAAAGAGTATTGGGGATGAGGTTTCACGACCTTGCCGTTGGAAGTACGAAGCCACAATTCAGGTCGGATATTCCACTCTTTTAACACCATTTGCTTTATTAGTGTCTTTTGATTTTTCCTTATGCATTAACAAGGTATTCAACAAACTCTCACAAACATTTTTCTCGATATGCATTACATCCAAGTTATGTTTCAACTGAAGAAAAGGCCAATATTCAAAAGAAAAAAAAAAAAAAAAAAAAAAAAAAAAAAAAAAAAAAAAAAAAAAAAAAAAAAAAAAAAAAAAAAAAAAAAAAAAAAAAAAAAAAAAAAAAAAAAAAAAAAAAAAAAAAAAAAAAAAAAAAAAAAAAAAAAAAAAAAAAAAAAAAAAAAAAAAAAAAAAAAAAAAAAAAAAAAAAAAAAAAAAAAAAAAAAAAAAAAAAAAAAAAAAAAAAAAAAAAAAAAAAAAAAAAAAAAAAAAAAAAAAAAAAAAAAAAAAAAAAAAAAAAAAAAAAAAAAAAAAAAAAAAAAAAAAAAAAAAAAAAAAAAAAAAAAAAAAAAAAAAAAAAAAAAAAAAAAAAAAAAAAAAAAAAAAAAAAAAAAAAAAAAAAAAAAAAAAAAAAAAAAAAAAAAAAAAAAAAAAAGAAAAAAAAAAAAAAAAAAAAAAAAAAAAAAAAAAAAAAAAAAAAAAAAAAAAAAAAAAAAAAAAAAATCAATGGCCGCAAAAAAACATCCATGGCCCTCCCAGGTGATTTAGGGCCAGGAATTAACAATGTCAGCATGAATGAAGACTCTTTCATGCACAACCAGGGTGGCGTATTATATGTGGTCAATATGACTGGCCACATACTATAAGATACACTCATGTTGCCAAATGGATTGAAACCATCAGCAGCCAACCCTAATCTAACATTTCTAGGTTCACTGGCAAAATCTGGATACCTTTCATCGAAATCTTTCCATGCGGTACCATCCACCGGATGACGCATCTTACCAGCTTCCGTACATTGTCCAGTCGCATACCTTGTGAGGAATTTTCTTTCCTTTGGTGTTTTTGTCTTTCCATCTACTTTCAGAACATGTCGGACAAATTTCCTTTTTTTTGTGCTCACCCCAGAATATACAACAATCGTTCTTACAAACATCGATCATTTCATATCCTAATCCAACCTTTCTCATTGTCTTCCTAGCCTCATAGTGTGACACAGGGATATCAGCATGAGGAAATGAAAAACGAAGAATTCCTAACAGATGGTCAAACGATGTATCGGTCCATTTATGAATTGCTTTTGCATGACTCAACTTTGCCAAAAAGTCCAACGAAGACACCCATTTACTACCAGGGTATAAGTCGGTACCAGCAAGTGTAAGTAACTCAGCAAGTTCGTCATTTGTCGTTGGCTCATCAGTGTCCGTAGTATTCGTGTTATCTGTCGTGTGAACAGTCTCCTGGCTAACATCGGCGAGAAAATCATGTAATTGGTTTGTTGTTTGAGGTATGACGGGTTGTCTTGGCAGAACGAGTGGTTCGCCATGCCACGTCCAGGTCGTGTAAGTTCTGCACCAACCAAATTCTTGTATGTGCCTTTCTATGTCTGGTAACTCCAGCCAAGTAAGGTTATCACAATCCTCACATGGGCATCTACATCTACCGTAGTCATTCATGTAGTCCTTACACCTCTCGATAAATGCGGTGAGACCATACCAAAATTCATCAGACTCACGATCAATTAAAGTAGTCCAACTCTTATCAATTGACATTACTGTGTACATAAAGATTAATTAACATTCAAAATCATAATAATGTACATATGCAACTCGTTAATCAATACATGGATACAAGGCATATAATCATTTATACTAAGGATTACGAGTGGTTTATAGTGATCGGCTTGTAGTTGGGTGGTCGTCCTAACCCACTTTTTGAATATTATGTCTCATATATGAAAACAAGGGGCAACCTTATATACATACTTCATACACATAAAATTATGCATACATACATTATATATGAACAATGATAAATGCATATACATACATAACCAGTAGATAAAGGAAGCTTACGAGTATTAGAGAGAAAGATGGAATGAAAGAAAGAAGAAAAGAAATTAAGAAGTGCCGCTAATAAACAGCCACAACGTCAACAGCAATCTATCATACAAAATATAAACCAACTTAGCAAAAATATACATACATAAAAATGGACAAGTAAAATATACATATAATTATGAAATTATTAAATATATCAAAAAATATATTTTTATTTTTATTATTATATATAGAAATATGTGTAAAAGAGTATATATATATATATATATATATATATATATATATATATATATATATATATATATATATATATATATATATATATATATATATATATATATATATATATATATATATATATATATATATATATATATATATATATATATATATATATATATATATATATATATATATATATATATATATATATATATATATATATATATATATATATATATATATATATATATATATATATATATATATATATATATATATATATATATATATATATATATATATATATATATATATATATATATATATATATATATATATATATATATATATATATATATATATATATATATATATATATATATATATATATATATATATATATATATATATATATATATATATATATATATATATATATATATATATATATATATATATATATATATATATATATATATATATATATATATATATATATATATATATATATATATATATATATATATATATATATATATATATATATATATATATATATATATATATATATATATATATATATATATATATATATATATATATATATATATATATATATATATATATATATATATATATATATATATATATATATATATATATATATATATATATATATATATATATATATATATATATATATATATATATATATATATATATATATATATATATATATATATATATATATATATATATATATATATATATATATATATATATATATATATATATATATATATATATATATATATATATATATATATATATATATATATATATATATATATATATATATATATATATATATATATATATATATATATATATATATATGTCAGCACAATATATAATCGATAAGTATGAATGATTATATATATATATATAGATGAATATAGTTTAGCTTTCAACAGTTTTATTTCTAACGTTCATTTAACCATTGGGCTTATTAAACGAAAATGTTATTATGTATATAGATAGACCAAATGAGTCGTATATGTTTGTCATTCACTCGAATGGCCCTATTGAGCTAATTATGTATTCGTTTAGACCTAACGAGTCAAGTATGTATATAACTTGTGTATTTAGGCCTATTGGTCCAATACGTTCGCCAATTCTATCAATTGGCCAAACGGCCCATATGTGTTCTTCTTTCACTCGAATGGTCATATTGGGTCAATTATGTGTTCGTTTAGACCTAACGGTTCAAGTATGTATATAACTTGTGTATTTAGGCCTATTGGTCCAATACGTTCGCCAATTCTATCAATTGGCCAAACGGCCCATATGTGTTCTTCTTTCACTTGAATGGGCCAAACGGCCCTTAATCGTATGTTTGTATATATAATATAAACTACATACGTACATATATTTAGTACATCTAAAGGTATGTGCATTTGGGTTTATTTGGTCCAATACGTTCATCAATTGTGTCAATGGGTCATATGTGTTCGTCTTTCCATCGAATGAGTCTATTGCGTCTTAAACCTCGTTCAATGTCTCGTATGGGCTTACCGACCCACACAACTTAGATTCGGTTTAGGTCAAAGTCAATTGGCCTCTTGCCCGGTATGTAGACTTAATATACACTACTTACATATATTTAGTACCTTGTAGGTATTTGTATATATGGCTCATGAATCGTCTTAGTATTCATAGTTCACATCACATACAACTCATTCTCAGTAAGTCATCATTTTCACATATACATCACAAAGAACTAATACCCGGTATATATATACTACGTATACACATTTAGTATATGTTAATGTATACATGACTTATATGTATGTATGTATTTATAACAAGAAAGATATCTATATATAAACATATATAACATGTTATATTTTATATAACTAAATATAATATAATATATTTATATTCTTTTTTAAAAAGACTAACCAATATATAAAAATTAAAATTCTATGTATAATGTATAAATACTAATTAAGTTTTTTAAAAATATATTCATGTTAGGACCAGTTCACCTGGTAAACTGGCCAGTCTCCAGTTGCACCTGGAGACCCAGTGAAACTGTCCAGTGAAACTGGAGACCTAGATGATTTGTCAAGAAATATATTGAAGTCCAGTTGCACCGTACAGTCAACGCAACTGAAGACTTCCTCCAGTTGAGAACTGACCAAGTTGAAGAATCATTCCAGTTGAAGTCGAAGACAACAAATGGAAGATAGAGAATGACAATGGCAGCGAAGCCCAGTTGACATTCTAGTCAGTTACAAACTGGAGACCATCAGTGGAAAGCTCTTACAAAGCTTTACACTGATTACGAGGAATTGACTTTTATGCTTTATGTACCTTTACCCGGATAATAAGCCTTATCTTATTATTTAAGTAATAAAAGGTACATAAAGGTGGTTGAGTAAAGTTGCTTTAACATGCGACTTTACACTGTCTTTTAAGGAATTAAATGCTATTCCTTAAATGATCTCAACCACATTTGTACGGCCAAAGTTAACATCCCAATGTTAACTTTGCCTATAAATACAAGTCATTGCACAACCAAGAATATCACTTCTATCGAAAGACTTCTTCGAATACACTTCGATAGATTTCACACTTTGCATACCTGCAATATTCTTGGTGAACTTGTGCAATATTCTCTCAATCGTTAAAAGGAACATTTCACAACTTTAAGTGTTTCGATTGTCTTGAGAAATTCCGAGTGTAGATCAATTGTATTTCATAGGTTGTTAGGATATTTACATTCTTTGTATTATCTTAGTTCCGCAACAACCTTGTATATTTATTATATAATATAATAAATATAATATACACATATATATATATATATATATATATATATATATATATATATATATATATATATATATATATATATATATATATATATATATATATATATATATATATATATATATATATATATATATATATATATATATATATATATATATATATATATATATATATATATATATATATATATATATATATATATATATATATATATATATATATATATATATATATATATATATATATATATATATATATATATATATATATATATATATATATATATATATATATATATATATATATATATATATATATATATATATATATATATATATATATATATATATATATATATATATATATATATATATATATATATATATATATATATATATATATATATATATATATATATATATATATATATATATATATATATATATATATATATATATATATATATATATATATATATATATATATATATATATATATATATATATATATATATATATATATATATATATATATATATATATATATATATATATATATATATATATATATATATATATATATATATATATATATATATATATATATATATATATATATATATATATATATATATATATATATATATATATATATATATATATATATATATATATATATATATATATATATATATATATATATATATATATATATATATATATATATATATATATATATATATATATATATATATATATATATATATATATATATATATATATATATATATATATATATATATATATATATATATATATATATATATATATATATATATATATATATATATATATATATATATATATATATATATATATATATATATATATATATATATATATATATATATATATATATATATATATATATATATATATATATATATATATATATATATATATATATATATATATATATATATATATATATATATATATATATATATATATATATAAATTAATGCATTTAAAACTTCATCTAATAACATATATTATTATATTATATTTTATATAAGTAATCTATCTAGAACTTGGTATATACACACTGCAACTGGTCGTCTCCAGTTCAGTGCATATATTGCAAAGTAACTCCACCACCGACATAGAGGTGTCTTCAGGTAGTGCCATCTATTGAGTTGGGACTTAAAACTAAATGAAAATGAAATTATATATTTTCTTTGGAGACGACATAGGGACGACAACGTCGTCTCGAAAACTTTTTTGACCAAAAAAGTCAAAAAGCAACTTTTTTTGTCGTTTAGTGACTTTTGGGGACGACATATTGTCGTCTCCAAAACTTGTTGGTCTCCTAAAGCCAAAATTCTTGTAGTGCGTTTTCTACTTCTTCTTTTTTCCCACAATGGTTTGATTATTTTGTCTCTATTGTTTTAGATTATTTCGTCTCTATTGTTTTAAACACACACATTGTATATTTATGGATGAAAATTCCCTCAAGTTGAAAACAACTTGAAGGGTTAAGTTAGGAGAATCATGACCTTTGAATTATAATTAAGGGCTAAGATTCAAAGATGATCATTGAATCCTGATCTTTGATTTTAATTCAAAGGTCAAAATTTTTCTAACTTGGCTCAAGTTAGTGTCATAACATGAGGGAATCTATCTATTGTTTTAAAGATACATTGTATACTTTATCTTTTAGTTTACACGAGTCAGTGATAGTGACTTCACAAGTTAAGACGTAGCATAAGTTTTGATTGAGTCCAAGTCAAATTTTTTACTTGTATGAATAATAATGAATATATATATGATACATGCCACATCTTCAACTTTGTTGAAGTTTAAACACTGTTTTTCTTTCCTTAACCAAGATTAAATACAAAGAACAATTAAAATCTAGAATGGACAATTTAGCCTAAAAAAATTAATCATGTTATTCATAAATCGGTTCTAATACGGGTGTCCACATGGAAGAATTCCTTTTGCGATGTGATTGTAGAGACAATTCTGTGACTCCTGAATAATTATCAACACAACCCTCACCGATCACTTCATTCGTAACATACTCGCCCTCTTCAGCCGGCAATACCTTGGAATTAAGACGTCTCTTAACGTCATTCTTTCTACTCTTGCAACTTTCTCGCAACATTTCCAACTCTGAATCCTTAACAAACGAGTTTAACCTTCCAATAGGTATCAACAAATATAATTTCCCATTAGCCAATACGTCATCAGCACGCAAAGCTAATAACCTAAAACTCGATACAAGATTGTTGTAATCAACCGACGAAATAAGGTGTCCCGGTTGTTCAAGGATCATAATCTCTGCGGCCGTTGTAGGAACCTTGATTTCACGTAAATAATTCCCATGCAAATCTATTAGCATGGTTTTCTTGTGCTTGACAATGAAACAAGATGATGTGAGATTTCCCATTGATATATAATTATATACTAATGTACGTTGGACTAATTTTTATTATGATGTTGTGTTCTTTTGTTGTGAACTAGCTTGTTATTGATTTCTATGAGATATGAGTCACTCATAATTATGAGTGGAATTTATATATATAGATAGACAGTGTAATAAGTATGTGAGTTTTTGTGGAGTGTTAAGTTGTATAGAGTTTGACTGGCAATTGACTGACCAATAATTTGCGTGGTTGACTTTTCTTTTAATGCGAACGTACATTTTTAGTGTTTGGAACGCGGGGGAATAACAAACGCTCAATTTACTTGTTATTGGCCCCTGACGTATGCAACGGCCCGGATCAAAAAAGTTTTGTATCTTTCGATCTTAACCATAAACTATTATTTCTTAATTACTCAAAAAAGACTTATTAACGGGTCATCAACACATTAAAAAAAGGTTTTCTGCTTTAACTAACTATTACCCAAATAGATATTTGTGTATAATAAACTTGGAATTTTAGAGCTAATATAAGTGATACGAATGTACCATAAATGAAATGTAAAAAATTTTTGCTAGTCCCATAACTGACAACCTAGCTAATCCAATATTTCCTTCTACAAATTAACATAATCAAAGCTTCGATAAAGATAGGCCGATATCTTTGAACCTTTTACTGATCATATTGTAAAACCAAGATCTTTGAAACCTTGTATAGTCGATTTATGTAATCACAATTTAATGCTCTATAATCAAATTATTATGTACATACAAATTATGACATGTTCAAACAACTAAGGGTACGTGAGACAAAAAAACCCAAATCCCGACACCAACTAGTATTTGTAATAAAACCTCATAGTATTAATTACGATCCGTTCTCAGGTTTGGCCGTTTCTAGGTTCGATATATTTGATTTTGTTTGATTTGGTATCCGAGATATTGGAAAAATAGAATACCAAATAATGTTTAGAACTAATTGCATTTTTGGTCCCTGTGTTATCACACTTTTTGCATGTTTGGTCCAAACTTTTCAAAAGTTGCATTTTTGGTGCCAAAAGAGTGATTTTTTCGCAAAAATGGTCCAAACTAACGAATCCGTTTGTTTTCCACTGTTAATGAGGTCATGTGCCTCTCACATGAGGGGTAAAATTGTCTTTTCAAATAATCTCATCAACCTATATCTTTATTCTTTGGGCCCTCATTCTTTTCCTTGATGTCTTATGCTTTAAAAAAAATCTGAAATCTAAAATTGAAAAATCCCTAAATATATATTATATTTGTATATAAATATAGAATTATAGATATCGATAGATTTGTATATGCATCCACCACGGGCCAAAAAGACACTCAATCGCCACTTCTACTCATCCTCGTCTCTCTCACACCCCAGATCTGGTGGTTTATAGATGATGTTAGTTACATCTTGTGTAGTTTATTAATGGTTGTGTATGTGGCCGGTTGTATGTGGCGGCTAGTGGTGATTTGGTTTGATTTGATTTGCAGTTTGGGTGACCGGAGGTGGCAGCCGTGGCGGTGGGGAGTTGATTTGCGTTTGATGGTGGCCTTAAGTGGTGGTCGGTTATGACCGGAGGCAGAACCTGACAGCATAACAGTAGCCTATAAACACGGCTGTAGCGGCCACTGTGGACTATAAACACGACGTTAGCCGCTACTGTGGCCTTGTGGGTTAATGTGTGTGTGTGTATTTGTGTGTTTGTTTTAGTGTATGAAACGAGTTCAGATCTGAAATGGGTTAATATTATCTACATTATAGTTTTTGACTTTTTGGTTGTAAATGGGGTCGTGGAGTTATATAACTTATATATATATATACATACATGGTGAATGTATTTTATTGTTTAATGTATATTAACATGAAGAAAGGAAAAAAATAGGAAGAAAGAAAAAAAGAAAAAGAAATAGAATAAGCTTGTTGCAAGAATGGTCCTTAATGGTTAAAAAGACGATATTGCCCTTCATGTGCCCCTCACATGATGTCCTTAACGAAAGAAAATAGACGAAACCGTCAATTTGGACCATTCTTGCGAAAAGTTCACTCTTTTGGCACCAAAAATGCAACTTTTGAAAAGTTTGGACCAAACGTGCGAAAAGTGTGATAACACAGGGACCAAAAATGCAATTAGTTCTAATTTTATATATGTTTGTCAATATATGTAACCAAGTTGACTTAAACAGTTAGACTTGTATTAACATTACCTCTAAGGCTGCACGATGTACCTCGGGACCAAGCAGGTACCGACTAGTCATCGGATTACACACCATTCCGACTATCAGGTATCAGTTGGGTGGAGAGGAAAGTGGGGAGGTGTGGTAAGGTACTCCCTTTACCCTAAAATAACAATTCATATAGTACTTATTACTTTTACCTACTCATCTATTTTTTCTGGAGTTCACGTACTATATTTATGAAATGTTAATTACTTCCGCTCACGTTCATTCCTTATCATTTCCCACTTATAAGTTACTCCAAAAATAATATAGTCATTCATCAACATTAATTAAAATTTCATCTTCATAACCATAAAAAAAAAAGTTAATTACACTTTTCATCCCTATGGTTTGTACCTACTTTCACAGATCATCCTTGAGACCACAAACTTACGTGTTTCATCCTGGGTTTGGAATTCTGTTAACAAATTTGGTCCACGACCCAAACAGACGTTAAAGTAAGGGTCACATGACTTGCACACCGAGGTATAATGGTCATTTCGTTACCAGGACTACAAACGTAATTTATTCTCGTAATAAAAAAAATAACAATATGCTCGCATTTTGATATTTGCTTTTATATTCGATTTAAATTTTCTTTCTTTGTTTTTATATCTTCTTCTTCTTTTCTTTTGTTTTTGTTTCTAGAATCTATATTATGTTCTTTTGAGATTTTACATACATAATACAAATACATCATTAAGAATCTTTTTAGTCTTACTGTAAAGTTTATGGGTAAATAATATAATCAACTTTTTTAAAGTGTTAAACCCTAATATCTATTATTACAATTACAATTATTTGGTATTACATATGATTTATCATTTGATAAAACACTCATAGATAATTAATTAGTAATTACTTTATACTTGTAATATTTCTGTTTATCGGACGGGTATATCTAGTTGTTAGGAAAAAAACACTACATTCACGTTCGGTTCACAGAATGTGATGAAATATGATGGAATTGGAATTGAATTCTCTTTAGTATTGTTTGGTTGTCAAAGATGAAGAAATTTATTCCGTTGGAATGTAAACATTCCATCATTTGATGGAATCTCCATTTCTTGGGGATGGGGAAGGATTTCATTCCGTTCGTCACTTGAATCTTCTAAAAATAAAAAACATTCGTCAAATTCCATTCCTTCAAATTCCAATTCTTTTGAAAGATTCCATTCCTTCCAAAAACATTCTGTGAACCAAACGCGCCCTAATAAATACTAATATAATATCATGAATAAAGCTAAATCGTAACACAAAACAATAGATTCCAGACTAATTGATTAAAATTAAAAATAAAAAACATTCAGTCAAATTTCATTCCTTCAAATTCCAATTCTTTTGAAAGATTATATTCCTTCCAAAAAATTCTGTGACCAAACGCGCCCTAATATATACTAATATAATATCATGAATAAAGCTAAATCGTAACACAAAACAATAGATTCCAGACTAATTGATTAAAATTAAAAATTAAAATTAGAATGATTTTAATGTGTGTATTGAAAAACTTGTGTATTTTCTACTTGAAAATATATCAATGCTAACAAAAGTATGTCGAGAAGCTAGTGGACTTTGCTTTCTTAAACATTGATACACATATTTTGTGTTTTGACATATCGTCCAACAAAAAAAACAACACTTAAGTGTCAATCAAAATATTTTCAAAGGACTCCTTTTCATTGCGTTCAATAGTGTACCCATACCTCACAATGCACCTAAATACATACAACGGCCCAAAGGTGGCTCAAGTGGTGCTAATAAGCCAGATCCACTTTTTTGGGAGGCCCACAATTTTTTATAAAAGTTTTATATATATCACACTTTTTAGTACGAAATAGGTGTTTATATGGATACGTGGGGCGGTTGTAGACCAGTGGGAAAAAAAATTAAAGCCCATAAACTTTAAGCCTGACATATATTATGATTCTTTAGTTCTGTGTTTCCAAATATCTAGAATTGGTCATATATAAAATATTAAAATCAATTAAAACATCTTTGGTCTTTGACAAATTGGAGCCGCCGTACGCATCCTGTCTTGTCCCATCTTTTTATTTAACTAGCTTAGTAACCCGCGTATTACGCGGGCAAATCAAGAAAAATTTTAATTTCATATATGAAAAAATGTTTGTATATGTCATGTAATCCCATAGTAAAAAAAACATAGGAAGAGTTATTAGCATTTAAAATCTTTAAAAGTGAAGATAATTTTTAATAAAGTAATAAAAAAATCAAAGTTTAGTTAAATATGATCTCATTCATTAATTAATTAAAAACAAATAAAAGTAAAATTAATTTTATAAAAAGAAATTGTTATGACATCATAATTAAATAAATGGAAAAGAAATAATTTTTGAGACAAAATTTGGAGATGCCATGTAAGTAATTTCTATAAAATGTTTATGTCATCACAATCTTGTTTTATTTAATATAGAGATAGGTATTTTTCATTC
Source organism: Erigeron breviscapus (assembly GCA_034093135.1). NCBI lineage: Eukaryota > Viridiplantae > Streptophyta > Magnoliopsida > Asterales > Asteraceae > Erigeron > Erigeron breviscapus. Next base: position 110,730,998 of record CM067173.1, on the reverse strand, counting down.
CTAATTATTTATTATCTATTATTTAATTGTTTATTGATTTAAAAGAACATATAATTAGTTAGATTTTACATTTTTACTGTTAATATTTGTAGAGCTTATTGTTATTGTTATACATTTTATCTATATTTTAATAAATATTATGAATGTTAATTTTTAATTTTGTAGGTATGCCTAAAAATTATTTATCTGGTAGTCAAAAACGAAAAAAAGAGAAAAATTGAACAAGATTTATCAAGTCTCAAACAGGGACTTTAGATAAATTTATCCAAATTGAAGTTGTTGAAATCATATTTTCATACTTTGTTTTTATTGTCGAAAACTTTTATCATCGTAATACTATGCTATTATATTTTAACACTGACTCGCTATATAAGAGGCCCACTTTTTATTTTCGAGCCAGATCCCGGATCTTTTTTACAATCTCGAAGACGACACTGCATACAACTCGTCTGTCTTCACTCTACAGAACAAGAACCTTTCTTCAGGTGCCGCCCTACTAACCGGCAATGACTAATGTTTGTGTCCTTAACAATGTCTTTTATGCCCTCTTGTGACACCTTGTGATCGAGCTCATAGTTGTATTTATCACGATAAACATATTGATGGAAGGAGGATTGTTATGATATCACTAATAATCTTGATAACTTTATTCATGGCACAAAGGTTTGGTAGTGATAGAGTTAGATATGCTTTTATTTGTGTATGGTTCTCCCTCATTGATGGAATTGGTGTATATAATTTCATCAAATTTGACCTTACACTTGTTAAAGCCTTCAACCCTAAATATATCGTCGATTACTTCAAATTTCAGATTTCGTTTGAAGTAATCGATGATGTATTTGGGCTTTAAGGCTTTAACAACTAAAGTGCAAACTTGATGAAATTGTAGACATCAATTCCAGTAATAGGAAGAACCATACACAAATGATGGGGGCAAAAGCATATCCAATTCTATCAGTTCCAAACCTTTGTGCCATGAATAAAGTTATCAACCACGCAATAAGCTGGATAAACCACACAGCCGCCATGCTTATTTAATTTGTAGTGATTTGACAGTAAAGTGTCTAAGATCAGCAAAGATGCATGGCCTCGATTCCTATTACGTTCGAGTCAAATTGTCACACTCTTACAAAATGAAAATGAAAATCATATTTAAAAAAAGTACCTGCAATGGCGAGGACAACTCGACCAAATGATCGATATTTATGCTTCTTTCACGTTTCGTTTTGAAGTAATCGATGATGTATTTGGAGTTTAAGGCTTTAACTGTTGGAATAAACATTATTCGATTCGAGTGATAAAACATCCCAGATGATCCTGTGGAACCTGTAAGAGCATTAAACATAAATGCCATTGATTTCGGGTTCCCAAAACAAGGTGATTGATTAATGATGAGGTGAGAAATTCGGCTGGAGGCTTATGCACGAATTCCTAAGAGGAAAACACACGAAAATTAAGGTGTATTATGTGTAGGGATTAACTTTAACTTAGGGTTAATGACTCTCTATATATAAGGAAAGTATTTACACTTTAAACCCCTTTGGTGTTTAATGTGTGCACCATTAGTCCTCTTAGTTACAATCACCTAATGGGAAACCCTATACTACGTCTTTAAGAGTAAATACGTCCATCATATATTTACTTAGACATAGGGATTTCAGTTACTGTCAATTATCATATCAGGAATGATAGATGATCAGTGACGGTCACACTAACGTGGTTCCAACATTCTCCCACTTGACCAAGCGATCATTTATCTATGAGTATTCAGTAAGCCCGGCCGGGATAATACTCATTTTGTTTTAAACTGAAATCATAGCCAATAAGTACAGTCGTAGAGAAGAACATCAACTCAGGACCCCCACTAGTCAAACTATGACTCAAATTTAAAACTAATAAACAATGATCAATTGACTAAGACAAATTTTGTTACAATAATGTCAATACACCAATACGAGTACTCAAAGTGTAATTAATAGACAAACAAAATCTGAATAAGGAGGAAAATTTTCATTTAATAATAATGACCAATAAGTACAACATGCTATCATAATATGTCTTTAGTAAGCCTCATCTTCGACACGTGTCCTATGAAGATTTTAGGAGGAAGACCTTCGGTCATTGGATCCATTAGCATATTATGTGTACTTATGTACTCAATACAAAGAACATTTTCCTCAATCCGTTCGCGTACAAACAGATACTTTGTATCGAGATACATCTCAGCGCCAGTTGAACTGTTACTGTTCAAGCAAGTTACGGTAGCTGAGTTATCACAGTAAAGCTTCAATGGTCTAAAAAAGGTTGACGACTTTGAGTCCACTGACCAGGTTCTTTAACAACATCTCATGACATGAAATTATGAACGTTCAGCCATCATGGTAGACGTTGCAGCCAGTATTTATTTATGACTCCGTCAAGAGATAGGTTTGCCAGCTAATCATAAATATATATCTATATATTCAGAAGTAGATTTCTTATAGGAATTAGAACATCCTACTACTTCTAAGTTGTCACTTCTTCTATAAGTTAATGTGTAGTCTTTGGTCCTTAGCAGATATCGTAGAACCTTTTAGCCGTTTTCCAATATGCTAATCCAGGATTAGATACTTAATTCCCAAGCATACCGGCGATATAAGTGATATCTGAACGAGTACAGACTTGAGCGTACATAATGCTCTCAACTACTTATGAGTAAGGTATCATCCTCATTTGCTCCATTTTAATCTCAATGTTCGGACTATGGAAACAATTACATACGTCTCCTTTTACTACTAGAGCTATAGTGGGTGTGCAGTGTTCCATGTTATGGCGTTCTAAGATGTGTTCAATATAAGCCTTTTAAGAAAGACTTAGAACATCATTACGCCTGTCCCGATGTATTTCGATACCTTTGACATAAGAGGCATCACCGAGATCTTTTATGTCGACATTATGCGAAAAATAAACGCTTCGACTCATGCAACATATCCAAGTTCTTACTTGCAAGTATAATATCATCCACGTGCAAAACAAGGATTGTAAATTTACTCCCACTGATCTTGAGATAGGTGCATTAATCCACTTGATTCTTTAGGAAGTCTTTTCCTTTTATGACTTCATTAAACTTAAGGTACCATTTTAGTGATGCTTGCTTCAACCCATATATGGACTTATTTAACTTGCAGACCATGTGCTATTTACCTTCTGGAATTTCAGGTTCACATGTATACGTCTTATTGCAAGTTTCCATTCAGGAAAGTGGTCTTGACATCCATATGATGTAACTCTAAATCATAATGAGCTACAAATGTCATGACGATCCTTAAGGAATCTTTATGAGACAGGAGATAAGGTCTCTTGATAATCGATTCCTTCCTTTTTTTTGAGTAAAGCCTCTCGCAACTAGTATTGGCCTTATAGCGTTTGACGTTTCCATTCGGGTCTAATTTGGTTTTGAAGATCCATTTACAACTTACAGGTTTGGATTCTTCAAGAAATTCAACCAAGTCCCAAACGTCATTATGCTACATAGAATTAAGCTCTCAAATTATGGCTTCATTCCACTAAGTGGCCCGATCGCTATTAATGGCTTCTTGGTAAGGAATAGGATCAGTAAGCTTTCCAATGTCCTCAACTTCAGTTAAATAAGTTATGAAATCATCAAAATTTATGGCCTTGCATGACCTAGATGATCTCCTGAGTTGATTTTTAGGTTCAGTAAGGAAGATGCTTTAGCATTAGTAGTAAGATGCTTTATCGTTAGTAGTATCCTGATTAGGAGGATTAGGAGAAGGTGGATCAGTGATATTAGGAGCAGCGTTGGGTACAAGAGGAGTTATCGGAGGAGTAATAATAACCGACGAGTGGTTCCCCCCACTTCTTGTACTTCTTGCAAATCTTAAGTTATGATTTGTCGTGCTCCCACTGATCTCTTAGTTCTCAAGAAACGTGGCATGATGCATGTAAATAATGCTAGTAGTGTAGGAAAGACAGTAAGACTAATAACCGATAAAGAAACATGTAAGGGATTTAGGATCCAGTTTCTTTAAGTTAGGGTTATAGAGTTATGCTTTGGCAGAACAGCCTCATACGTTCATATATTTTAGACTCAGTTTCCTACCTGTCCAGGAGTCTTAGGGACAGATTCTTATGGAACTTTTATTGAGTATATGAACGGCTATTTTAAAGCCTTAGTCCAAAATAAAATAGGTAAGTTAGTGTTGGCAAGCATACTTTTCACCATGTCCATTAAGGTTCCATTTCTCCTTTTAGCAACATGATTTCGTTGAGGAGAACCTGACATGGTGTATTGGTTTATTATGCCATGTTCCTTTCAAAAAATAATGGAAAGAACCAGGAGCTTGACCAATATCAGTATGTCTACCATAATACTTACCTTTTTATCTGATCTCACAACTTTTATTTTACGATCAAGTTGGTTTAAAACCAAAGTTTTAAAGATCAATAAAAGTCTCTAAGGGTTCAGATCAGATATAGGTGCATATAACGCGAATAATCGTTAATGAATGTAATAAATGATGCATGTCCTGAAATGGATGCGGGATAGGGGCCACTGATATCAAAGTAAATTATTTCCAACAAGTTGGAACTTCTTGTGGCTCCTTTCTTATTCCCTTTAGCCATTTCGCCTTTGAGGCATTAAATACATGTTTCAAAATCACTAAAGTTAAGAGAATGTAATATTCCATCCTGTATGAGTCGTATCATGCGAACTCGTGAGATGTGGCTAAGATGTTTATGCCACAACGTGGAGGAATTCTCTAAATTATTTAGGTGATTTTGTCTTTGTTTTAGTTATGTCATCAATATTAGAGACAACAAAGACTGTGAGAAATTATGATCTAGTTCTAACTTATACAACAATCCATCCAAGAAACCAGGACCAAGGAATTCATTATTATGAGTAATGGCAATCTCGTCGCAACCATGAATTATTACATAACCTTCAAGGTCTTAGACTAGAAAAAATAGATACAAGGTTCCGAGAAATTCTCGGTACACATAAGGTATCTACTAGTCTAATACACTTTCTAGTGTTTATATGTAAATCATAAGTCTCCATGGTTTCGACATATAAGAGATCAACCCTTCTAACTCTAAGCTTTCTCTGGTCATTTGATAGCTTCTGGATTGTATGGAACTCTCGTATAGAGTTGATGACATGAACCATAGAACTAGAATCACTCACACATGTATTAAAAGATACATCAAACATAAAAGAATCAAATATTACAAAAATAAGTTACCTTTCTTAGCTAGCTACTCCTTGATTTTAGGGCAATCTGGGCACAATCAGAATTTGCAGTTAGGATTGCTCGTCAAGGACTTAAAGCTAGAGGCAGCAACACCATGATTATCCTTTTGAACTTTATTGCAGTCTTATTACTGTTATTTCCTTTGTATTTAAGCTACTTGCATACGCCTTATACATTCCCTCGGATACTATGATTGATGAAGTTCCTGACCATCATTAGTGACGAGTGATTCGCCCTATCCCACTTTCTTAAAATTCGCTTTCTGAGCTGCAGAAGAGTTAGCAGTAATAGCAGTAGGTTCATTATGGCGAATTACATAATCAAGGTCTAGCATCTCCAAAGTTAGAGGTAAATTAATCTATTCATGAAGCAAAGTTTGCATCAGTAAGTGGCTCAATGCCTAAGTTAGGTACTATAGTGGAAATAAGAGGATATTAAATTATGATACAAGCAATAGAAGATTATTCTGGTAATGCCTAAAATAAGTAGGCTCATAGTAATGTTCCTCATAATGACATAATTAGATAACTAGCAGACTAGGTAATGTCTTTTATAGTAATGGAACTAGAGTAATGCCTAAAATAAGTAGGCCTAATAATAATGTTCCTCATAATGACATAATTAGATAACTAAGCCAGACTAAGTAATGTCTCTTAAAGTAATGGAACTAAAGTAATGCCTAAAATACGTAAGGGCTAATAATAATGTTCCTTAAAAGTAATGAGACTAAGACCATTATTATAGTAATGAAGCTAGTGATAGGTAAGCCTATTGTAAACACCAAAACAATAAGCTAAAATAAGGCTCTACTTAGAATTTACATCACCTTTGGGCAGAAATAACTAATATCTAAGTACACATGAGCATTAGGGTCATGCAACACAACGCTTATCTTTTGACCTTTGGGCACAAATTAAGAATCGTGTATATTATGCATGAAAATGTTCCTTTTAGCACACAAAGTATATTAAATCACCTTTGGGCAGAATCAATACACTAAGTGTTCGTTATGCAAAAGGAAAAGAACGCAACATGAGAATCACATTTGACCTTTGGGCACAAATGATAAAACCATGTACATTAGTGCGAAGCCCCCACACATTACGGGGGTCCGGGGGCAGCGCCCCTGGAAGCGGGGTCCAAGGGGCGGCAGCCCCTAGCGGGGTCCAAGCTTAATATAAGAGACAAATTTAGCCACAAAATTATAAGGTAAAATAGTAAGCACGAACACATTCATCAGCTAAGATCATCTTCAGTATAACACGAACTTAAGTAATAAATCGTGAGTAAGTAAGCACGAAGTAGACAGTAAGTTCGTGATGATGTAAGCACGAAGACATCCTTAAGTCGTGATGACGTAAGCACGAGATGTGACGTAGAAGTTCGTGATGACGTCAGCACGAGTTCGTGATGACGTCAGCACAGTTCGTGATGACGTCAGCACAGTTCGTGATGACGTCAGCACAGTTCGTGATGACGTCAGCACAGTTCGTGATGACGTCAGCACAGTTCGTGATGACGTCAGCACAGTTCGTGATGACGTCAGCACAGTTCGTGATGACGTCAGCACGAAGTTCGTGATGACGTCAGACGAGTTCGTGATGACGTCAGCACGAGTTCGTGATGACGTCAGCACGAGTTCTTCAGTTCTGCTGATTCTGAGTTCGCGAAAAACCCTCGAAATCGAACCAAAACATGATAGGCGTTCGTAACGTGTCTCTGATACCACATGTTGGAATAAACATGATTCGATTCGAGTGATAAAACATCCCAGATGATCCTGTGGAACCTGTAAGAGCATTAAACATAAATGCCATTGATTTCGGGTTCCCAAAACAAGGTGATTGATTAATGATGAGGTGAGAAATTCGGCTGGAGGCTTATGCACGAATTCCTAAGAGGAAAACACACGAAAATTAGGGTGTATTATGTGTAGGGATTAACTTTAACTTAGGGTTAATGACTCTCTATATATAAGGAAAGTATTTACACTTTAAACCCCTTTGGTGTTTAATGTGTGCACCATTAGTCCTCTTAGTTACAATCACCTAATGGGAAACCCTATACTACGTCTTTAAGAGTAAATACGCCCATCATATATTTACTTAGACATAAGGATTTCAGTTACTGTCAATTATCATATCAGGAATGATAGATGATCAGTGACGGTCATACTAACGTGGTTCCAACATTAATGACTGTAGTGTCAAACTTGATATCTTTCGACCAAATGATATCCATGCTTTTTTCATGTTGAGCTCGATATCTTTCCACCGACGCTCGCACATCTTGAATCTGCTGGTGAAGTAGCATTAAAGTCGAGCAAAGGGAAAACGAAACCAAACCCCCACTCCTTACGAAAACAGAATTCTTACAGCCTTATGACAATATGTAGCTGCAAAAATGACACGAAGTTCAATGATACTGAAAAAATAAAAAACGAAAAGCAAGGCTGAATAAACTTTTATTGCACACAAAGCTAGCTTATTCGGTTTTGGGGTATGAAAAGCACATGACATCTACCTCTCTTTATAGAGAACTAGTAATTAAGTATAGTAGATTAAGGTTAATTAGCTTGACCACACATTCTTGATGCTTTAACTACCATGTCATTGTTATTTTTCATGCTTCTTGAATGACTATATCTCCTTTATATCAGCCTCAAATTGAGCCTACTTCTATCATATATTCAGGCTCTTGCAATTTTCGTTCTTGACCTCTAGTTGGCTTTGCTTTTCATTAGTAAGGAACGGGTTTTTGGCAGGAACCCATCGAATTTGTTGCATTATATGTATACCAATCAAGTGTTTAATTAAGTTCAAGTCCCTAAGTGTGACGATGTGAAAGGTGTGTGATTTTACCGCTAAAGACTAATTGCTCGAAAGATGTAGGTGAAATTAAAGATGTATGAACTTACTACTACTACTAAAAAGTAAGAGCTTCAAAAATTTCAATATGATACATTTCAACTATTTTCGATCTGTATCTTAAAGAATTTATAATGGTTGAGATTAACGATACTTCGATAAAAATGATGCAATGTGTTACAAACATAACTTTTAACAATAATAAAACAAACGTGTGACAATATGAACAACGACAACAAAGTACAAATGTTTTCGGGCCACAATAATCATGGTTGCGCGTTGTCACGTGCGTGTAGCTGTTTTGTTCTTCAAGGATAATATCACAAACACAACATCATAGAAGCATTACTATAATTAAAAAGATACAAATATACATAATATCTTTTAAAATATTTATATATTTATTTAAAATATGTCCAAAAGTTGTGAAAGTTTGGTGTCCAAAATAAAATAAATGAAAGTTTTACTCTTAAAATATAAGACATATTCATGTCGCTTGATGTCGTGGGTATTTTTTTTCATATTTAAAGAAAAAAACAAAGCGTATCATAGTAATGTTAGATTTCACAAATAAGTCAAATGTTAAAAAAAACAAAACAAAAATGAAAAAAAAATTAAAAAAAAAAGCTAAAAATAAAATGTATAAAAAAACGGGGTAGAAAGGAAAGTTGTGAAAGTTTGGTTTTCAAAATTAAAAAAGATTAACTTTAATGTAAGAAAGAAAGAGATGTTAATGTCGTGTGTTGTCACGAGTATTTTTATTTTATTTTTTTTTAAAAAGAAAGATCACGAATAAGTATCACAACAAAGTAAAGTGTTAGAATAAAACCAAAAAATGGAAGAAAAAAAAAGAGTATAGATAAGATTGAAAACACAAAATAAATAAATAAGTGACATTGTGATGTAGAACGAAAACGAGGTGTATCTATATAAGAGTACCCCCAATGGGTGAACCCAGACTATCCAATATAGTGGCACATCAGAAAAACCTTTTTCCAATACATTTTCCTCCATTCACACCCAATACCCAATACATCCAATACATTCCAATATACTCCAACATATTTATTTTCAAACTTTTAATTAATATTTATTTTTACACTCTAAATAATAATAATAATAATAATAATAATAATAATAATAATAATAACTTTTAAATAGTTTTCAAATATATATATGGAACTATAAGGTTAAAAATTGTAATATATAAAAGTATAGGGTACAAAATAAAAATTAATAAAAACATATATAGATATACCCATCTTCAACCTCCCGATCCCCAATTCACACAGTTATACAAATCGGAAAAAACAAAACTCGCCGGATTCCGACATACACACACAAAAACACACACACATATATATCTATATATATATACATATTTCAGAGAATAAATAAAAAAAAACAAATTCACTTGCCTCCTCCGTATTAGCCACCACGGTTTGACCCAATACGCTCGGAATACGCCGGAATACGGCCCACACCCAATGGTGTGGACCGTATTCAATGTCGAATACGGAGGAATACTAGGGACATTGGGGGTGCTCTTACAATAAGTAGTAACTACAATAGCTGTTTGTAATCTTATCTAAGAGCACCCCCAATGTCCCTAGTATTCCTCCGTATTCGACATTGAATACGGTCCACACCATTGGGTGTGGGCCGTATTCCGGCGTATTCCGAGCGTATTGGGTCAAACCGTGGTGGCTAATACGGAGGAGGCAAGTGAATTTGTTTTTTTTTATTCTCTGAAATATGTATATATATAGATATATATATGTGTGTGTATGTCGGAATCCGGCGAGTTTTGTTTTTTCCGATTTGTATAACTGTGTGAATTGGGGATCGGGAGGTTGAAGATGGGTATATCTATATATGTTTTTATTAATTTTTATTTTGTACCCTATACTTTTATATATTACAATTTTTAACCTTATAGTTCCATATATATATTTGAAAACTATTTAAAAGTTATTATTATTATTATTATTATTATTATTATTATTATTATTATTGTTATTATTGTTGTTGTTATTATTATATTATTATTATTATTATTATTATTATTATTATTATTATTATTATTATTATTATTATTATTATTATTATTATTATTATTATTATTATTATTATTATTATTATTATTATTATTATTATTATTATTATTATTATTATTATTATTATTATTATTATTATTATTATTATTATTATTATTATTATTATTATTATTATTATTATTATTATTATTATCTATTATTATTATTATTATTATTATTATTATTATTATTATTATTATTATTATTATTATTATTATTATTATTATTATTAATATTATTATTATCTATTATTATTATTATTATTATTATTATTATTATTATTATTATTATTATTATTATTATTATTATTATTATTATTTTTTATAAATAACAGAACATATGTACAAACTAAATTTAATTATACACCTTTACAACTGAACGAAGGAAGGATTCTAGGAAGCAACTAGCACATGAAATTGTGCTTTGTTAAGACTTTTTTTACTTTTTTAATGTTTAGAGCATCCAATGAAATTTTTGAAGACTTCTTTTTTTTTTTATAAATTTATTTTACATATTATTAGTTTAAATAATATAAGTTTTTTCAAAAAACCACATTTGCATATGTGTGATAATGACAGGATGATCAGTGGCGAAGCTAGAAATTTTTGAGTGGGGGGTCGGGATATAAAATTTTCTTTTCCTAACGCTATAAAATTTAAAATGGGGGGTCGAAACCGAGTATATCGAAATTTTTCTACACGAAAACAATATACCCCCTACATCGCAAAAAGGGGGTGCCCCCCCCCCCCCCCCCCCTATATAGCTGCGCCCCTGTGGATGAGTCAATCTTCAAAAAAAGATACTTATAATTGTAAACATTGTAGCTTAATACGAGTATATCTTATGGTAAACTTGGCATCAAGTTTGTATTGAAGCATAATGTAAGGCTGTAAGCTTTCACTTGTAAAAAAAACTTCAAATGAAACAATAACAAGTTTTTTATGTCCGCGCGTTACTGCGGATATGTTTTTTTTTATAAGGAAACACTAAAACCAAAGCAATCTAATATGTTTATTTTGAAGTTTGTCAAAAATACTATAAAATAAAAAGAAGAGAAAAAAAAAAAAAGTAAAACAAATCATGTAAAGAAAAGGCAAAGACAGTAAGCACTTAATTGAAAGACAACACCAAAATCACTCTATTATAGATATGTTTGCTAAAATATATATATATATACTTATTTAAAAAATATATCCAACTAATCCATCTTAAATATGTTTCCTCTAAAGTTTAGCATAAGAAAAAAAATACATGCATGTATATATATATATATATAGACCTTCCATGTAAAGTAAAAAAAATAAAAATTTATAGTAAATCAACAAAAACTTAAAAAACCTGACAATCACGGAAAAATGAAATTTTAATACAAATTCGCCGTCCAAAAAAAGAACAAACAAATTAAACGTAACATCAAAACTACACTATCATGTAAATGTTTGTTATAAAATTTGTCATGTCAAATATATACTTTAAAACCCCATCATTTGTGAGTAATTCATATCTTTCAAATTATATATTCATATATACTTATTGGAAGACAATACTACAATTATTTCATCCTAAATATATTTGCTTGAAAGTGTAAATATATACATATATATATATGTATATATATTATATTAAAAGACACACCTAAATTTACAAACTAACAAAAATAATACATAAATTAAAAAATAAAGATAAATTTTTAAAAACCTGTTTTAATATAGATCATCTTTCAATTTCATTTTAAATTATGTGGTTAGAAAAAAAAATTGTTGTGTAGGAAATTAATTGTCATGTAATGTGGGTCCCACATCTTACATGAAATCCCATCCTCTTTGACCTCATGTATTCACATGTCACATGAAGATTATTACCTTTATAGCTTGATTAACTTGTACATAATGCATATATAGTAATTCATACCTTTCAAAATATATATTCACATATACTTATTGGAAGACAATACTACAATTATTTCATCCTAAATATATTTGCTTGAAAGTGTAAATATATACATATATATATATGTATATATATTATATTAAAAGACACACCTAAATTTACAAACTAACAAAAATAATACATAAATTAAAAAATAAAGATAAATTTTTAAAAACCTGTTTTAATATAGATCATCTTTCAATTTCATTTTAAATTATGTGGTTAGAAAAAAAAATTGTTGTGTAGGAAATTAATTGTCATGTAATGTGGGTCCCACATCTTACATGAAATCCCATCCTCTTTGACCTCATGTATTCACATGTCACATGAAGATTATTACCTTTATAGCTTGATTAACTTGTACATAATGCATATATAGTAATTCATACCTTTCAAAATATATATTCACATATACTTATTGGAAGACAATACTACAATTATTTCATCCTAAATATATTTGCTTGAAAGTGTAAATATATACATATATATATATGTATATATATTATATTAAAAGACACACCTAAATTTACAAACTAACAAAAATAATACATAAATTAAAAAATAAAGATAAATTTTTAAAAACCTGTTTTAATATAGATCATCTTTCAATTTCATTTTAAATTATGTGGTTAGAAAAAAAAATTGTTGTGTAGGAAATTAATTGTCATGTAATGTGGGTCCCACATCTTACATGAAATCCCATCCTCTTTGACCTCATGTATTCACATGTCACATGAAGATTATTACCTTTATAGCTTGATTAACTTGTACATAATGCATATATACTTGTATTATTAGCTACAGTAAAAATTCTCTCACATAAAAGTTACTTTTTAAATATATTTATAATTGGCATGTATCTTGTTTCCTTGTAATCGGGGGTGGGACCCTTAGGCCTAGCGGGTGTAATTGAACTCATTGGGAATACAACTTTCGTCACTTTTAATGTAACTTTCGTATTACATAATTAATATTTTCTATTTATATCTATACTACTATATAAAAATTATACCTCATGTTGAAAGTTTAGAAAAAATAAGACATGCGAATTGACCAAATTACCCTTAATGAATTAAATCACCACAAACCCTTAATATTAAATTACACCATTAGTCCCTTATATTATAAAATATCTCTACTACCCCTTTTAAATCAAACACCTCTACATCAATTACCTACACCATTTGACGCTGCCACCACCATCTTCATCTGTCGCCGCCATCACACCGTCGTCATCGCCGCCGCATTGCGCGAGTACCATGCTCGTTTAATTTGTAAATAAACATTATTAATTTAAAAGTTGTAAAACCCACTCAAACGAACAAAATGGGTATTTCATTGACGGAGATCGACCAACGGTTTGACTGAAAAAAGGCCGGTATTGGCCGGACGCCAAGAGACTGTAAAAGTGTATAGATTACTTGATTGGGTAATTTTTTTTAACGAAATTGGTTTTTTTTTTCTCTCTACCTCCTTTATTACTTGTCCACTTGTAACGTAACTTGTAACTAGGGATGAACATGGGACCGTCGCATTTTGATTTGCAATCTTAACACTCATTGATGATATCAATTTTAGATGTACTACTGATATCCAACTCGTGGATCAATATTGATAATTCAGACCCTGGATGATGGTTGCTAAGACGCTACCCAAATTGCCTTTCACAGAGAAAACCAAAACAACAATTATCTTTATCTTTACTCCTATATAATAGAGGAGCTCCTTTTTCTAAATCTCAAATTACAACTTTGAACTACCTAAATTACCCCTCTTCTTTATTCACTAATTTAAACATCTTTACCTAATATACCTATAATACCCTTAAATCTCAACCACTCATTTTCTTCTCTCTCTTCAAATCTCAACCACTCATTTTTTTTCTCTCCTCCATAAACTATTTTATTCCTCTAATTCATTCAAAATCTTTTATCTCAAAAACCGTACATCGATAAATTATTAAAATTATATGGGTGTTCTTAAAATTTCATGCTCTTTCATTAGAGATGTCATTCGATATACTTTCGACGAATTTTTAAATCCGAGAGCGGAGCCCGTACAGCTAAGGCATTTGGCTATCACATTCTATGACTTATCACCTCCTATGACGTATCACCCCACCATCTCACCGCCGCAATGCACGGGTACTTTCTCTCGTACTATTAAATGAATATGAATGAAACCGTAAACAAAATTAACACCACAATAAGCAACTACAGTGGTTGTATTGTAAATAATGTACTCCCTCCGTCCCATTTTAATTGTCCTATTTTGACTGGTCAAGTCTTTTTCTTCCGACTTTGACCGTAAATATCTTTGTTTGTGTTATATAATGAAAGTTATATCAATGAAAAGTATATTTAAAACTCAATCAATTCATATATGTTATATCAAGTGTTATATAACACAAACAAAAATATTTACGGTCAAAATTGAAAGAAAAAGACTCAAAAGTCAAAATAGGACACTTAATATGGGACGGAGGGAGTATTAATTAATTAAACTAAATTAAAAGGTAATTTATATTAATTAATTAGTATATTAAAGTAATATATTAATTAATATAATCACGAAATAATTAATTAAACTAAATTAAAAGGTTAATTGTGTTTAATTAATTAAAGAGGAGGTGTTGGAGTGAAATTAGGAATTAGAGTTGTTTCCTAATTCCACTCCATAGGGCCGAAAATTTCAAGGCTTGGAAAGCCTTGAGATTACTTGTCCAACAAGGTTAAAACCCTTATGTTTAAGCCTATAAATACAAGGCTAAATCCCAAGGGTTTTCTCATTCATTCACACAAGACAATAGATTTGTTTTCTCTCCTCTCTCCCTCTTTTGTTTCGATCGACCAAAGGGAAAAACCCAAGGGTTTTTCGGTTTTGCTTAGGATTCGACTTTAAGGGTTTTACACAACCGGGTTTGTGAGTTCGTGATTGGTACTAGCATACGGTATAGGGGTGTCTAGTGTGCAATCGTAGAGGGGTTTTCCTTTAAACCCTAAATAATAATAATCTTATTATCAATAATATTATTGGAAGCTTTGCGCAAAGGTACACGTTTCGATTCTCTCTTTGTTAATTAATATGATTGCATATATGATTTATTCCGTTGCGCACTCGTGATTGTTTATATGTTTATGTTCTCATATTCTAACAGTGGTATCACGAGCCACATATGTGATCTATTAGTTACAAAGATCAAAACTTGAAGGGGGGTTTAGGGTTGGTTGTATTTAATTAATTATTAAATAATTAAAATTGTTTTTTCTTATTTTTTTTAATTAAATCGAAATTAATTAAATAAAATTAGGGTTTTTTGTTTAATTAATTCAACCTAATTTAATGGTTAATTGAAACCCTCTAAGCAAGTTTTGAGTTTGTGAATTGACATGTTTATTAGATATAAATTGCATGTTGTGTATCTTGTTAATTTAAAGTAGTTAAATAGAAGTAAAATCACAAGGAATTCATGCAAAATTACTTGTGATTATTACTTGGATATTTAGATATAAAAAGCTAAGCAGATAGTCCAAATAATTAGGGTTTATTGTGTGACTATGTGAATTTTTCGTGTGATTTTCCTGCTATGCGACAGTTCACTAAACAATTCATATCTTTTAATCCGTAATGAGTTAGAAGTTGTACTTTGGACAGTAGATGCTCAACTCATAGGGCTACAACTTTGTAGTTCTGGTCGAAGCTTGATTATGACCAGAAACAGGTCTAAACAGGTCGTGAAGCTACTGGAAATTTCCAGTCAGCATGTTTATGTGAATTACTTGTTAATTAAGTTGTTCAAAGGCTTACGCAATCAAGGCAACTTGATGTATGTGGTCCTCTTCTTCGGAGGGGGGAGCCGGCTTTAGACATATACATGAACCATAGTGACCATGTTTAGGTGGCCCACCTTAACTTGTTGCATGATTAATTAGTTCATAAGTTAGTAAGTTTATTAATTTTTGCGTATTTATTGAGGTATAAAGGTGATGCAAAAATTGTTTCATTGGAAAATATAAACTTGACTAAGAACTATCGAAATAGAGATTTCTTAATAAAATTGGAGTCTTACAACCTTGAGATACACCGGCTCACCCATTTGAACAAACTCTAAGAGAGGTATAAGTCGGAGTGCGTTAGCCTCCTAAAAGGGCGGGTTTTAATTGCGTCCATCGCAAACCTTTGCTCTTGCGCTTCTTTGTGCGTTCAAATGGAGCTACCGAGCTCTCTTGTGTTGTTAAGATTATACAAATGATTTTATTAAACATTATGTTATGAAGATTTGCATGAGTCTTCATACATAAACTTTGATTCACATCAAATGCATTACCCATTTAAAGTTAAGTCATTGCCACCCACTTTGCTAAGAACACTTACCAGTGCTTTTCGCTCCTACGTGAGACCGTAGGCGAATTGTATCTCTTCAAGGTAGATTACCACTCCACCGTGAGACTGGTGGTGGACTATTTACATGTTCTTAATTGGGCGACTTAAAGCGAGTTAAGAGGTGAGATCCTTGACCCGTGGCATAAGATGGGACAAAACATGTTTACAAAACACTTAACACCCCTTTAAAGTGTTGTTGTAAGTCCCATAACTCTAGGAATTGCATGAATGCAATTATTGATCGTCGATTACCTTTTGAGTACCGTTATTTCTAGCTGATCAACAGATGAAATGATTGTATGTCGATTGGATCCTAGCTTTAATGAAATTAATTGTTAAATGAATTTAACATGGGTAAATTACATTTCTTAAGGATTATTATCGAAAATACCGATAATTGAACTTTTGTCTGTTTTGTAGATGGCAACAACAAATCCTTCTCAAAACATACACCAATCGGCTTTTAGGTCAATGCTAGAAAGAGAAAAACTTTCTGGACCAAACTTCAATGACTGGTTTCGTCAGCTAAGAATAGTTCTAAGAGCCGAGAAGAAATACCAAGTTCTTGAAGAGCAGACACCCGTTGTTCCGGGAGCTAATGCTACAACTGAAGAGTTGGCTGCATACACTGCTCAGTACGATAGACACAATGAGGTTGCTTGTTTGATGTTAGGGAGTATGGTTCCCGAACTTCAAAAGAAATTTGAAAATTATTTTTCTCTTGATATGATTAAAGAGCTCAAGTCTTTGTACGAAAAGCAAGCTGGAGTGGAGTTGTTTGACCTAGTTGACACACTTCATGACTTGAAACACGAGCAAGGAACACCGGTTAGTCCTCATGTACTCAAGATGAAGAGGTACTTTGAGCAATTGGAAAGGTTGAATTATGCTTATCCTCAGCCTATTGCTATTGGCATGATTCTCAAGTCTTTATCTAAGGACTTTGAGGAATTTGTGCGCAATTACAATATGCATAGCATGAATAAAACCATTGCTGAACTTCATGCCATGGCGAATGAGTATGAAAAGAAGCTTCCAAAGAAGTTTGCTACACCCCAAGTTCTCATGATCAAGGGGGGAAAGATCCGGAAAGGGAAACAACCAAAAGCTAAGGGCAAGAATGAAGGTAAGGGAAAGCAAGTTGCTACTCCTAAACCTAAGAAGACCCCTCCAGCGAAAAAGGAACATCCGGCTAAAGACCAGGCTTGTTATCACTGCAATGAAGTGGGACACTGGAAGAGGAATTGTTCCAAATATCTAGCTGAGTTGAAGAAGAAGCAAACTGGTTCGGCCAGTACTTCAGGTATCTTCACAATTGAATTATATTCCTTTTCTAAGCGTAATTCATGGGTTTACGACACCGGGTGTGGTACTCATATCTGTAATTCTTTACAGGGGCTTAGAAGGAGAAAGAAACTGAAGCCAGGATCTTTACAACTGTTCGTGGGAAATGGCCTACCGGCAGCTGTAGAAGAAATAGGCGACTATCATTTAGTTTTACCTACTGGTTTAGTAATGTTTTAGACAATTGTCATTATGCACCATCTATTACTAGAGGTGTCATTTCAGTTTCTTTGTTGAAAAACAACGGATTCATTAATGTTTTTAATGATTATGGTATTTCAGTTTCTCGAAATAATGTTCATTATTTTAATGCTATTGATTGTGATGGTATTTATGAAATTGATATGCATGGTTGTGATTCAAATGATAATTCAATGTATAATGTTAGCAAACGAGTCAAGCCCAATTTGGACTCGACTTATCTTTGGTATTGTCGTCTTGCTCATGTTGGCAAGAAACGCATTGAAAGGCTTCAAAGTGAAGGGATCTTACAAACAAATGATGAATCATTTGAGAAATGCGTATCTTGTGTTTCCGGCAAGATGACAAGAAAACCTTTTCTGAATAAACCGGAGAGGGCTAAAGAGCTACTTGGACTAATACATACGGATGTATGTGGCCCATTTAGACATGTGTCAAGGAAAGGTGCTAGCTACTTCGTCACTTTTACGGATGATTTCAGTCGTTATGGTTATGTTTACTTGCTTAAACATAAACATGAAGTCTTTGAAACATTCAAGTAATTTAAAAGTGAAGTAGAGAATCAACTCGGTAGAACCATCAAGATTCTTCGTTCGGATTGAGGTGGTGAATACTTAAGCCAAGAGTTTAAAGATTATCTAAAAGCTTGTGGAATAGTTCAACAACTTACTCCTCCATATACTCCACAACATAATGGTGTATCGGAGAGGAGAAATCGAACATTACTTGAAATGGTTCGATCAATGATGAATCATACAACTCTTCCATTTTCGTTTTGGGATTATGCCCTAGAGACTGCTGTTCGCATTCTCAATATGGTTCCAACCAAGAAGGTTGACAAGACACCGCATGAATTGTGGCATGGGAGTGTTCCCAAACTGTCTTACTTAAAGGTCTGGGGTTGTGAGGCACTTGTGAAATGAGATATGCCTGACAAGCTTTAACCTAGATCTGTTAAGTGCATCTTTGTAGGATACCCAAAGGAAACAATGGGTTACTATTTCTACTTTCCTACCGAAAACACTGTTAAGGTATCTCGATTTGCTGAGTTCCTTGAAAGGAAACTCATATCTCAAGAAGACAGTGGAGGATTGTTGAACTTGATGAGGCTCAAGAAGATGTGTCAACTTCTGAAAATACTAGCAATCATCAACTTGGGGGGGGGGAATGTTCAAAGAGATGAATCTCATGAACTTCAAGTTGAAGATGAAATGCGACTCCACTTCGTAGGTCCTCAAGGACAATACGTGCTCGTGAAAGATTAAATCTTATGGTTGAATATGAAGAACACGTATTAGGAGACTTTAATGAACCTCCTAATTTCAAAGCAGCATTATCAGATCCGGAATCTGGAAAATGGCTTGAAGCTGCGAATGTGGAAATGAAATCCATGAAAGATAATCAAGTTTGGAGCTTGGTTGATCTTCCACCAAATGGTAGAACCGTTGGGTGTAAATGGATCTTCAAGAAGAAGACCGACATGGATGGAAATGTACACACCTATAAAGCTCGTCTTGTGGCGAAAGGCTATACTCAACTTTATGGAGTTGACTATGAGGAGACCTTTTTCTCCCGTTGCGGACATTAGAGCTATTAGGATCATCTTAGCCATAGCGCGTACTATGACTATGAGATATGGCAAATGGATGTCAAAACCGCTTTCTTAAATGGTTTTCTAGACGAGGAAGTCTATATGGTACAACCAGAAGGTTTTGTCGATCCAAAACATCCCGACAAAGTGTGCAAACTTCAAAGGTCCATTTATGGATTGAAGCAAGCATCAAGAAGTTGGAATAAAAGGTTTGATGAGGAGATCAAAAATTTTGGTTTTGCTCAAAATCCTGATGAGCCATGTGTATATCACAAAGCTAGTGGGAGTAATGTTACTTTCCTTGTCTTATATGTAGATGACATATTGATAATAGGAAATCACATTCCAATGTTGCAAGACGTTAAATCTTATCTTGGAAAGTGTTTTGCTATGAAAGACTTGGGTGAAGCACCATTCATTCTTGGAATCAAGATCTATAGAGATAGAAGTAAACGGTTGATTGGATTAAGTCAAAGTGCTTATATAGATAAGATCTTGAAGTGATTCAAGATGGAAAATTCTAAGCGTGGTTTTATACCGATGCAAGAAGGACTTAATTTATCTAGCAAGAACGGTGCTTCTACACCTGAAGAGGTGGAGCGTATGAAAAGAATTCCTTATGCTTCGGCTGTGGGATCTATCATGTATGCGGTAAGATGCACTAGACCTGATGTTGCGTTCGCGCAAAATATAGTTAGCCGCTATCAGCAAAATCCTGGAGAGGATCATTGGACTGCTGTGAAGAACATTCTTAAGTACATGCGTGCTACTAAAGAATTATTCTTGATGTATGGAGGAAATCCCGATGCAGAGCTCAAAGTAACTGGATACTGTGATGCTGGATTTCAGACTGATAAAGATGATACAAAATCTCAGTCAGGATATGTCTTCGTTCTAAATGGAGGTGCAGTAGATTGGAAGAGCAAGAAACAATCTACAGTTGCTATGTCTGCTACAGAGTCTGAGTATATTGCTGCCGCAGATGCCGCCATGGAAGCTGTCTGGATCAGAAATTTTATTTCTGGGCTTGACGTGATGCCCTCAAATAACTCACCTATGGATCTGTATTGTGATAATTCGGGAGCAATTGTCATTGCCAATGAACCTGGAGTTCAGAAAGGTGCCAGACATTACCAGAGAAGATATCACTACGTTCGTGAGCGAATCGAATCGCGTGAAATCAAATTACTCAAAGTTCACACAGATTGTAACTTAGCAGATCCTTTTACAAAGGCTTTGTCAAAAGGAAAGCTCAATAAGCATGCCGAGGGCATAGGTCTTAAATTTTGCTAGTTATATCATGTAAATCTGTGATTGGTATTTGGATAATGGGATGTTAAACAATTGTTATTTTAATTAATGAATTATATACTTGGTATGAGTGATTTCATTTTATAATAATTGTGTCCTATATTTGCATGTTTAAATCCATGAATATTTAAAATATTCTAAAACGTCCATTGTCGATTAACTATATGGGAATATAGTTAAACTAAGACAAATGTGAGAGATTGGTTAAATATTTAAGAGAATATTTTGAAGATGGTCTTGCCAAACTCACATGGTATTCAAAGAGATGAATATCGGACTTACCCCACTTAACGAATTTTCATTTTATGGATCGGCGTCATTAAGTGAAATTCGTGAAATGGTTACTTTAATTATCCTTAGACTTGAGATACAAGCAGGTTATGCATGTGTGGATTGCATTTTCTTGATATAGTTCTAACTGTCCTGAACAAAGTAGTAATAAAGGGCTATTTTCAGAAATGTAGTGAAACGACATGACTAACACGTGTAGTCAATATAAGATTTGTTCCTTCAATTTGCAACTGAAGTATGATACCATTTGGCGCCCTCATTGATTAATTAAGATGTTTGTATGCGCATACCCAAATGAACTCAAGAGGATGTCTTGATTAATTTGGTAATCTTGATTAATTGTAGAAATGAGAAACAGAATCGTTAAATTATGAAATGACATTGATCCATATTTATAATTAACAAGGGTATCTGAAACAAAGGGATATTAAAGACTAAATCATTTCAAATGATAATTTAAGAAACTATCCTTAAATATTTTCGGGAGCATTGGCGTGTTGCTAGACGCTAACCAATGTTATTGCCTTTATATAACATGCTCAAGTGGGAGCTGTTGGTATGTGATCACGTTATAATAAACGCATGTCCGAAAATAATTTAAGCCTACGGGGTCACACGAAATGACACGGTAACTCTATATTATTAATTAGTATATTAAAGTAATATATTAATTAATATAATCACGAAATAATTAATTAAACTAAATTAAAAGGTTAATTGTGTTTAATTAATTAAAGAGGAGGTGTTGGAGTGAAATTAGGAATTAGAGTTGTTTCCTAATTCCACTCCATAGGGCCGAAAATTTCAAGGCTTGGAAAGCCTTGAGATTACTTGTCCAACAAGGTTAAAACCCTTATGTTTAAGCCTATAAATACAAGGCTAAATCCCAAGGGTTTTCTCATTCATTCACACAAGACAATAGATTTGTTTTCTCTCCTCTCTCCCTCTTTTGTTTCGATCGACCAAAGGGAAAAACCCAAGGGTTTTTCGGTTTTGCTTAAGATTCGACTTTAAGGGTTTTACACAACCGGGTTTGTGAGTTCGTGATTGGTACTAGCATACGGTATAGGGGTGTCTAGTGTGCAATCGTAGAGGGGTTTTCCTTTAAACCCTAAATAATAATAATCTTATTATCAATAATATTATTGGAAGCTTTGCGCAAAGGTACACGTTTCGATTCTCTCTTTGTTAATTAATATGATTGCATATATGATTTATTCCGTTGCGCACTCGTGATTGTTTATATGTTTATGTTCTCATATTCTAATAATAAGCAGTCTCAGCAGCATGGTTATAAGAATCTTTACAATTCTTAAACTTTAATCCAGACTTGAATTATGTCCCATCCACATAAACAATACCTCGAAATGACCGGTTGTGATCTGGCCCGTCTTCTTTGATACAAATCATTCAACTTTGCCTTTAACATTGTTGTTTGTGTGTCTAAGAATTGAAGTGAACGAGCAACGCTACATTCACTAACAAACTTTTACAAACACATGTGACATCAATAACCACCAAGAAATTTATATTTATTTTCTCTTTCTTGATTCACTCTTCTTTTTCTATTGGTCCACATGAGTTTGTAAATATTGTTAGTAGAATTTTGTTTGTAACTATATCATTTCTCATTCCTAATAAGGAAAAACTATAAAGGTAATGTCGTTAGTTTTCGTCGTTAGTCACCCGTTAAGTATCACGTCATCATGTCACGTCATTAAAAAAGCTTACGTGAACATCTGACTGGATAATGAAAGTACATGTATATATTGACGTGGACTTACTATAATTGTGGTACCGGCCCTTTTTTTGACTTACTATAATTCACTTCATTTATATATATATATATATATATATATATATATATATATTATATTTTCATGCATACAAAGTTTTATATATTATACATTTGTATATATATATATATATATATATATATATATATATATATATATATATATATATATATATATATATATATATATATATATATATATATATATATATATATATATATATATATATATATATATATATATATATATATATATATATATATATATATATATATATATATATATATATATATATATATATATATATATATATATATATATATATATATATATATATATATATATATATATATATATATATATATATATATATATATATATATATATATATATATATATATATATATATATATATATATATATATATATATATATATATATATATATATATATATATATATATATATATATATATATATATATATATATATATATATATATATATATATATATATATATATATATATATATATATATATATATATATATATATATATATATATATATATATATATATATATATATATATATATATATATATATATATATATATATATATATATATATATATATATATATATATATATATATATATATATATATATATATATATATATATATATATATATATATATATATATATATATATATATATATATATATATATATATATATATATATATATATATATATATATATATATATATATATATATATATATATATATATATATATATATATATATATATATATATATATATATATATATATATATATATATATATATATATATATATATATATATATATATATATATATATATATATATATATATATATATATATATATATATATATATATATATATATATATATATATATATATATATATATATATATATATATATATATATATATATATATATATATATATATATATATATATATATATATATATATATATATATATATATATATATATATATATATATATATATATATATATATATATATATATATATATATATATATATATATATATATATATATATATATATATATATATATATATATATATATATATATATATATATATATATATATATATATATATATATATATATATATATATATATATATATATATATATATATATATATATATATATATATATATATATATATATATATATATATATATATATATATATATATATATATATATATATATATATATATATATATATATATATATATATATATATATATATATATATATATATATATATATATATATATATATATATATATATATATATATATATATATATATATATATATATATATATATATATATATATATATATATATATATATATATATATATATATATATATATATATATATATATATATATATATATATATATATATATATATATATATATATATATATGGAAACACAAAAACAGTAGACATCCATCAAAAGTCCAGGGCTCAGTGGGTCAAACTGGGTGATGAAAATACAGCCTACTTCCATAGCTTCATTAATAGTAGAATTGCAAGAAACAAAATAAATGGGCTTGAGATAAATGGAAACTGGCACATTGATCCCCCTTCTATTCGTGAGGCTACTAACCTTCTTTGAGAACAAGTTTAAGGAGCCCAACAAAAATAGGCCCAAGTTGACTTGTACTGGTCTTAAAACCCTCTCACAGGAAGATGTGGATTTCCTGATTGCTCCTTTTCCCCTGAATGAAATCTCGCAGGCTGTTATAGATTGTGGGAGCGAAAAGGCTCCCGGCCCGGACGGTTTCAATTTCGGTTTTATCAAGAGATACTGGGATGCCCTGAAGATGGATTTCTTGAATATCTACTCGACTTCTACAATTCTGGTAATATAAGCCATGGGTGTGCCTCATCGTTCATTACCCTAATCCGGAAGAAAACATCAGTGACCTCTCTCAACGATTTCCGTCCAATAACTCTGGTGGGATGCATCAAAAAAACCATCTCAAAGGTTCTTGCTAACCGACTCAAGCGAAAAGTGGCAAAGGTTGTCTCTGAAACCCAATCGGCTTTCCTATCAGAGAGAAACAGTTTGGATGGACCCCTGATGCTTAATGAGGTTATATCGTGGCTGAAAAAATGAAAACGCGAAGCATTTATCTTCAAGATTGATTTCGAGAAGGCTTATGATTCGGTTAGTTGGGAGTTTTTGCTATCCATTGTAACACCCCAACTAAGGTGGAACAATGAGGTGTACAGAAAGTCGAGTATTCAAAACAAAGGATAATAGATAACATTCACCATAGCTTTATTTGATAAAAGAGTTTACAAATGCACAAGCATGTGAACCAATCCCCAAGTACAATGCGTCCACCGTACTTGGATGTTAAGTCCACGAAACAAATAACAATTACATGAAATTATATACTACAATGATCAAGGCGGATTCCATTGCCCATCCCAAGGTTTGATCTTTGACTCCAAAGTGCAATGCAAATAATCATGATGCATATAATTCCTCAAAGCTAATGCTAACTCCTGAAAAGCATGAAGAAAAAGTGTCAACTACGAAAACGTAGTTGGTGAGTGCATAGGTTCTTAAGTAAATTTCGTTACATATTCATTTCAATACTTAGAAAACATGTTATTACATATCAATATGCCCAAACCACATGACCGACAAAATTACCATCTCAAACTATCAAGTTCTTCCAAATACCATAATGTCATTTCAAGACTTTGAAAATCCATGGTAAATCATGAGTTCTCATTTATTAAAATCATCATGAGAGAAAAGTATATATATCAATCGATTAATCATATATCACACCCAAACCGTGTGTTCAAACCATCATATCCATCCATAAATAATATCAATAACATTTAGCCAAAGGCATAATTTGATGAGTCTGTGCTTGAGCCACTACTAAGACCGGTTATGTCCAAGATAATAAGAAGCACATGCCGTCAATCATGTGCAATAATAATAATAAAGGGGTCGTGCCATGGAGACGACCAATAATAGAAGGGGGCGTGGCATGACCACTGATATAGTAGCTAGAGCACCGCGTGTTCGGACTGGGAATGAAGGTCGTCACAAAGGCAACCAAACATCCCACCGTTACTCGTTGGGTGAGGGGACAAGCCTCTCGAAGAGTTAATAGTAGTGTACCGAGGTGAAACAGTTTGACAGTACTCAAGCTCATCATATAATATATAACATGTTGAACATACAATAATTCCCATATCATAATCATTCTTTCAAAGCATCATTTCATAAAAGAAAACAATTTTATTTATCATGCTTTTCACCCCGAAAGTAAAACACATAAAAGAGTTTGAAAGGGGCTATGACTCACTTGATTAGAGAGTGTTACTCCTTGGCAATGCGAGAGTTCTCCTAGTTATGTTCCTCACCAAGCAAGCCTAAACCATAGTATATATATGCACGACATAAGTTCGTGTGACATGAACTAGTAAGCTAGATCATGAGATGTGTACTAGTAGACTTGCCCATCTTTGATTGTTATTAATTATGGAGTTCAAGTGTATTACATTGCTCACAACATTTGGTTAGAGGGTATTTGATAGAGAATGTCAATTCTCATTATACGTATTTATATCTTGTTGGAATTTCGGTAACTTGGCTTCGATTGTCATGGTTTCCATTGGGTGCTTTGCTTATCCTTAATATTTGACATAAATTACTTCATAATATGGATATTCATGAATACTTTCTGATCTATAAGTATTTATTTAATTTAATATTATTTAATTTATTATTTATTATTATTATTATTATTATTATTTTATTATTTATTATTATTATTATTATTATTATTATTATTATTATTATTATTTTATTATTTATTATTATTATTATTATTATTATTATTATTATTTATTATTATTATTATTATTATTATTATTATTATTATTATTATTATTATTATTATTATTATTATTATTTGTGTTCATATATAATTGGATAGACAGATTTTTCTATTATTATTATTATTATTATTATTATTATTATTATTATTATTATTTATTTTCCTTTTTAATTATCAATTAATTTCAATAATTAATAGAAATTCTTAGAAATCACCACATAACCTTTTGACTAAAAATTCCAGACCTTTTGGGTAACTTTTACCATGGTAAATTCATATCAATTCAACCTCTCTTGTGTCTTGCTCATTTAGAGGACTTTTATGCTTAAAATCGTTTACCGAAATACTGATTTTAGCCTCATCTCTTAAGCGATTCAAGTGCTTCAAAATGGATTTTCACCCTTGTTTCATTATTTACAGAATGTTCATCATATCTTGGTATTTCAAGTCGTGATAGTGGTGGTGGTGTGATATGTGAAATTTAGAGCTTTCGGTTAGTGCTTATATGAACCGAAATATAGATTTGTAGGCTTGTCTTTGCCATTTAATAATCAAGTTAAGTTTTATAACTTTTATTTGACCCATCACAGTAGGTCTAGGACATATTTTGTTTCAAGATTGTTGGCGTTGATTAAAGTTGTAATCTAGTGATTTTTAACTTATTTTGTTGTGAAGAGCTTTTACTTGGAAATTTTCTCTTTTAACACTTATTTTTATGAAATGTTGACTAGTCATTCAAGGTTAAATTCAACTATTTGGACATTGGTGATTTTTCTACAGAGACATATATGTGTCCTACATTTATGTAAATTTTTACTAAATTTTTAGACAATGTTTACTACCTCCAAAAATTACAAAACCAAAGTTGGTCAGAAAGCTTGCTGCTGTGCGACCCAAAATGTTTTATAAAAGATTTCTATGATGAACCTTTAAGAAAAATCCCCCAATTTTATTTTAAGTTAGGGACACTTTGAACTCAATTCTCACCAAGTTTAAGCTCCTGAAACCTAGTAGTTAAGGAATTAAAAATCATCAAAGTTGACTCATTATTAAGACAGAAATCCAGTTTTGACCACTTTTGGTAGAAAAATCATATCTTTTGTTTTGTTCAGTATTTTTGGGTGAATCCAGTTGGTGGTGAAGCTAGACTCACGTATCTACCTTTTCTCTTTTATGGCCGACACCCAGATCGTCAGGTTTAAACCATTTTCACACGCTCCAAGTTCAAAAGCAGATTCTGTGAACTTTCTTGGTAACATAAAAGCATGTTTGCTTAATTTTAATTTATCCAACCACTCATTTTGGTAACCCCAATACTTTTTACCCATCTTAACTCATCCCTTAACATTACCTTAGTGTTCCTACTGATTTCATGCCATGATTTCATAGACAAGTTCTTGATTAAAGTGGTGAATGCATATATGTGTTCTTAGTGATTTTCGGTTGTGATTTTGAACATAGTTTTGCCTTGATTCTTATATAATCCATATTTCTTGTCATATATTAGTAATTTCCAGAATATTATGATTGAGATTAACATATTTTTCACTTAAAACAAGTCCATATCCATCTCATAATCCAACAACAAGATTCAACTTTCTTAGATCTAACATGCATGCATCCATCTCATCATTTTCAATACAAATCTTTATCCATCTTTCCTCCATCAATATAAAAACTACTTTTTAATGAAAAATCACAGAAATATTGCCATCAAAATATATAAAAATATATTCATCTTTCAAACAAAGAGTCACTTTACAAGCTATTAATTTATATCAACACTTTTAGGTCTTAAACTTGTTGAATCCTTGAATCTTTCTTCTAGATCTCGACATGCATGAGCATGAGGAAGAAGATTCTATCAACTTGCCCTCATCAAGTGTGTTTTTCAAAGAAATCAAGAAGAAAATATGAACTTTTGATAAAGATCTTTGAATATAAACAAGAACAAGACAAATTTAACAAAGAGATGAAGATTTATACCCTTCAAGAGCTCGGTTTTGAAGATGATTTTAGTGCAGATTTTCGTGGCCCTTATGCTCAAAATAACCCTTATTCCTTGCTCAAAACAACCCTTAAACCTATCTTGAATTAATCCTTACTTAATCCTTTAAAAACCCTTATTATTATTATAGATTAAATATGATTTTTGTCTTGCTTTTCTTGCCTTTTTAGATCCGAAAATTGCAAAGAAAAAGAAGAAGAAAAGTGTTTTTGGAGAGAAGAGAGAGTTATGTGTGTGTGTTGGGAAGTGTAGGAGAAATGAAGAGTGTGAAGGAAAAATGTTGGAGTGTAGTTTTGGGTTAAATGTTTTTAGAAGTGTAAGGAGTAAGTCTAGTTGTAATTTGATTGGGTGAAGTGTATGGGAAAAAGGGGGGGCCGGTTTTGGGGTATAAAAATTGAGGGGATTTTGAATTTTTAAGGGTATAATGTAAGTGTATGTATATAGTGTATTTAGTTTAGGTGCATGCATAAAGGTTTTACCATTATTTTACTAGTTATTTAGTTGTTTTCAAAGCATATTGTCTAAGTATAAATATATGTAGCCGTATGTATGTATGTATGTATATGTTTGTATTTTTGTTTTGTCACTTAACTCATTGTATGTACATTTTGTATTTATATTAGACATATATATACTTATTATTATCATTCAAGCACTTTTATGTGCATATTGGTTTATAAATATATTTTTGAGATGGTCATTTTATTTCCAAGTCCATTTATACTCAATTGGCTTGGTGATTAAATTGTTGAACATTTTGTGAGATTTATTTATTTTGACACAAGTTGTGTGTCTTACATTATTATTTATATACTTATCTTCTTGAAATGAAACTTTTGTTCATTGCTATTCCATTAAGCTCAATTAGAACTTAATTATAGTTTGAGATTGATATTTTAGGGGCATTACCTACTAGCTTCTAGTAAAACTATGGCTTGCGGGATCATAGGCAACATAACTAGCATATATATATATATAATATTAAAAGTGGGGGTTGCTACATAGTTATCTAATGTATTTCATTGAACTAGAGGGCAATTATCACTATGCCTTAAATGTCTAGAAGGTCAAGTCTCTTGATAAACCTCTAGGGATAGATACCTAGATAAATATAAGTAAATTGTCCTAGTCGGAAATTGAGGGTTGTTGCATCCATTATGAGCCAAATGGGCTTCCCGGATCGGTGGTTACTTTGGATAAAAGGGATTCTCAAATCCACAAGATCGGCTGTCTTAATAAACGGGAGCCCAACCCGGCAATTCAACAGTGAAAGAGGCATGCCCCAAGGGGATCCACTCTCCCCTTTCCTCTTCATAATCGCCATGGAGGCTTTCTCCAACATCACAACAAGAGCGGCTCAACTCGGTCTTTTTGCTGGCATTCAACTACCTAACCAAGGTCCTTCCATTACCCACCTACTCTATGCCGATGATGCCATTATCTTGGGTACTTGGTCACCAACCCACATCGCCAATATTGCTAGAATCTAAGATGTTTCCACATTGTCTCTGGCCTCAAGATAAACTACCATAAATGTGTTTCTACCCTTTTAACCTACCTTCTGATATCACCGCAAATGCAATTAACATGTTAGGGTGCCAAAACGGTCAGCTTCCCATCTCATACCTTGGCCTACCTATTGGTGCGAATATGAACCTTATAAAAAACTGGTCCTCTGTCATCCAAACCTTCGAGAACCGCCTCTCAAATTGGAAAGCCTCAACCCTCTCCATTGGGGGTCGTATTACTCTCATCCGCTCCGTGCTTGACAGTCTCCCTTCTCACTACTTCTCCTTGTACAAGGCCCCGGTAAGTGTTCTTCATAAGTTAGAAAGTATACGTAGATCCTTCTTTTGGGGTGGGACGGGTACTTCCAAAAAGCTTTCTTGGGTGGCTTGGGATAGGGTAATTTCTCCTGTGGAAAAGGGCGGGCTTGGGTTGGGCTGTCTTCATTCAAAAACTTAGCTTTATTATCTAAATGGTGGTGGCGCTATAAATGCGAACCAAACTGCCTTTGGGCCAGCGTGATTAGCGCCATTCACTTTGCTCCTCGCGTTTGCCGTTTGCACCCCTCTTCCTGTAAAATCAATTGTTACAGGCACTTGGAAAAACATCGCCAACCTTCACTCCCAATTAGACTCCAGCAATATTGCGTTGGAGAATCTCTTTTTTGGTGTTGTAGGTAATGGAGCATCTATTAGATTCTGGATTGATACGTGGTGTGGTGAAGAACCTTTTCGAGTTGCCTTCCCAGACCTATTCAAGTTGGAGACTCAAAAAGTTGCTGCATAAAGGACCGATACACAAGCGAGGGCAGGTTCTCAAATTGGATATGGCATTGGTCACGCCCACCGTCATCGCAAATAGAGCTTACACAACTTCAAGAATTGCTCTCCCAGATCTCAACTCTCAGGCTTTCGACCTCCGAGGACATATGGAAGTGGAAACACGATGGCTCCGGAAATTTCACCGTTAAGTCAATGAAGGACCAGATCAATTCCTCAAGCTTTGGTCCCAATCAATGGAGATTTCCTTGGAATAATTTTGCTCCAGCAAAAGTGAACTACTTGGGATGGCGGATGGAGATGGATCGGATTGCTACCGCTGACCAGTTGATACGAAGAAACATCCCAGCCATTGTACCTATCTGTAAGTTGTGTAATTCTCACGACGAAACTGTCTGCCACCTATTCTTGCATTGCTCCTTTGCACATTTGCTCTGGTCCCTTGTCACGAACTGGTGCAACCTACCAGCACAAAAACCGCTTGACATCAGAAACCTCTTTGAACTACATAAAGAGAACAACTTCTCACCAAGGAAGAGGAAACTTATCAGCTTGGTTATTCTTGCCTATTGCAGGACGATTTGGAAAGTTCGTAACGATTGTATCTTTTTAAATAAAAGGCCATCAATCCGATTTGCAATGAAGGAAATCAAAGGTTCAAGCTTCTTTTGGCTTATCAATCGAGCCCGGATCACTGAGATAGATTGGCAAAGATGGAATAGTTTTAATTTGTAATGTTGATTGCTTCCTAATTTCACCTGAATATCCACTATTGTATTTTGTTAATTTTGCTAGCTACTCGCTAGTATATTTCCCCTGTGATAATGAAAGTTTGATGTTTAATGTTCAAAAAAATAAATTCTTGAACCTTAGCATTCAAATACAAATAAATATATAACTAACAACATCAAATACCTTTATTATTTCTTGACCAAAGAAAAAAAAAACCACCACCTTATCATTAACTTTGGGTTCAAAAGGGTATAAAAGGATGGGTGGGGATTAAATTACACAAGTACCCTTAAAATGCGTATATTAAAACATGATATTATTTTGATGTAAATACGCCCACATAAAGCTTTTCTTAAGTATCTTTATTTACAATCAAGACAAGGTAACAAAGCATTTCATAATAATAATAATTATTGTAATCAGGTGACGTATGACGTACCAACTAAACGGGAAAAGCATGGTTGATGCATGGAAACTTGGATGCCCTTTATGTATGTTCGAAACCATAGCCAACAGCAAGACACCACTAAATTGTATAAGTGAGTGTGTGTTTTCAAATGAAAAACCAAACACAAGAACATATATATAAAGAGTACCACCACATTCTCAAACATATATTAGTTACAATAAATAGATACATTACCATTACTGAATCATTTGGGTTGAATGGGTAAAATTACTTAGAGATTTTAGCACCGTGACCAATAATATAGTAACACCCTCTAGCAATATCTGCTGTCCCAAGGCCTTTGGGATGAGAAGCGCTCCTTTCAATTCTAAAAACATCTCCTCTCTATAACCACCGCCCAGAAGTCCTGATAAATCCAAAAGTCAATTCCATCTTGAGTACCATATCCAACTATGAGCACAAAGTGATAAAGTTTACCATCCACGCCAACGTCCTTATGTCTGATAATGGTCTTCTCATGAAAGAATTTGTTTTTTTTTTGACACGAATAGCCCAATGTCATCAATGTGTGTAGCTGGTATTTTCAGCGGAATAAAAGTTAATTATAGTAGTTTTAGGGCTATTTTGTGCTAATTTGCAACTGTTTATGTATATTTTAGGTTTATTTCATACTACATTGCAACAATTTAAGTTAATATAATACAAACTTAGAGGCACATATTTATTTCTCAGACAAGAGCCAAAATTTCATGGTCGCGCCAATCAAATCTTTATCTATTATGATAAAAGTGGTCACAACAGCCCATACGATGCTAATAATTTTCTTATTTTACACTAACTGAACAATAGGGTGTGATATGTCATAGTGGATGATCGGTTATAGGGGGTGATAGATCATAGAGGGTGGTTGGTCACAGGTGTGATCGACTTTTCATTTTGCCCCACACAATGAAAATGCTTGCATTGATTATTCAGTCTTCAATGTGATTACCAGCACATCAATACCCATCAATACCCTGTTTTTTTTTGTTTTTTTTTTACAATATATTGGTTACATACTTTACCATATTAATAAATCATTTGCTTAAATAGGGTAAAATACTTACTGGTACAACACCAAAACCATTGATTCGTGAAAAGTAGCACTTTCTCGCGATACCTGTCCCAAAACCATCCTCATGTTGAGTATTCCTTTCAAGCCTAACGAATCCATCCTCCTTATAAGTAGGACGCCAACCATTCAGGCACTCACAGTAGTCCACCCCTCTTTCTCTTCCATAGCCAGTTATCAAAACAAACAAAGTAGTCCAGTGGATGAGCGGCGCCGAGAACCCTATACCTGACAATGTTGCACCGTTGAAAGAAAAAACAAATATTATGATACCGTAAAAACATTTATTAGTTTAATTTAAAAAGAGTTTTCTTTATCCTTCGATACAAATGATAACTTAATAACTTAATGCTACTGACGAAGATTTAAAACTGCTAGAGATACAGTATACCTATTATTGTTGCTTCACGCAGTTTTAAATATTCGTCAGTAGCATTAAGTTATCATTTTTATCGAAGGGTAAAGAAAACCTTTTTCAAATTAAACTAAAAAAATGTTTTTATGGTTTAATAATATTCGTTTTATCTTTCAACGGTAGAACACAGGTACAGGGATGTCGGCGCCGCTCATCCACTGGACCACTTTGTCTTGATAGTTGGCTATAAGTAGAGATGTGAAAGTGGTTATAATGTAACACCCGTCGTTTAAAAATATGGGTTTTCAAAAACTTTTCACCTAACGGTGTTAACTTGCGGAAGTAAAGACTGTAAAAGTCAAAACCGATAAAAACATTTCGGTTTCTGCTTTTATTTGGTGTTACATGCCATATCAAACAATAGTTCAAATGAAAACCCAACGGTTGCCCAACATAAAACAACCGTTCACACATCACTACATAAATTCGACATTAAATACGAAATGTAATGAATGTCTAAAGAAAGCATCGTCTAAGGGTAGCTAAGGCTCCTGCATTGCATCTACCCAAGCTCACACGTCCTGCATCTAGATTCCATCAAGCTAAACCTGAGGGAACAACCACATTAAGAAACAAGTGTTAGCTATAAGAATAGCTAAGTAAGATAACACTTAATTTAAAAGCATTTGTCCAATTAAACAATCTTCATTATTAGACAAGTTTTATTAGGCACAACACACATCACACGTTCACACATATACTGCATTTCAACTTCATCTCAATTAGGATAATCATCCTAAATGTTCCTATCCTGCATTAGTTCACACATTGTCACACGTATCTTCGTTAACTGCATATAAGTGTGCCCTGCATCACACCCGACTGGATGATTAGTCAAAGACTACTCATCTTACGTCGTTAAGGAATGGCAAGCCAATCCTTGAGTAATCCGTACATGGAGGTTGGTCAAACCTCTCGTATTACTCGCCCTGCGTTATAAAGACCATGTTGCAAGGAGCCACCCAAGCAACAACTGCATCTACGCACTCGCCCGGCTAAGGCTAGTACGGGTTAAGCTTAACACTTTTCACTGCATCTGTTTTATGAGCTCAATTTCACACATATAGATTGGGTCCCTGCATTCCCAAACATTCACACACATATAGTCTAGGTAACACACATTCCTAGACATTCACACACTTTAACTTCATTACGTTTGGATCCTTAAACGTGCAAGTGACATAGCAACCTAGCAAGTCTAGTGAACTAGGCGTACAAGTCAAGCATGCATATCACACATCAACTTCATTTCTATATATCATGCATATCAAGATACTACATTAAACTACATCAACTGCATAGCTACATACTACATTAAGCAATACTGCATTACACTACAATAGGGACTGCATCTCAGGTCTCATGGTCAACTGCATAACCCATAATACCTCCCAGGTAACCCATATGCCCACATGCAATAATAAGGTACCGAATGGAAGTGTTTATGATTTGAAACCAGCTTTTAGTTGATCCCCCAGCATGTCAAAGTAGTGTATCTTACCTGGTAGTAGCGTACGCGTGCAAACAAATAGCTAATAGTGCTTATCAGTACCTCCGACACCTATCGTTCATTAACATATAAGTATAAGTCATTTGGAATCTTAAACGGACTCTCGAACGACCTTAAGACTGACTACGTAAAATTCCAGAATTACACCTAACGAAGATAGCCTTCGTACGAACTTAGCTAACGAAGTTAATCTTCGTACGAACTTTATCTTCGTTCGTGTTACTTTACGAAAATAGCTTCTTTACGAATTTAACCAACGAATTTGACTTCAAACGAATTTAAACAACGAACTTGAACTTCGTTGGGGCAAACGAATTTAGACTGCATGAACGAACTTGGCATCAGTTACGAATTAAATCCTATTTTCGTCCAGAATTCCAAAAACGACTAACTTCATCAATTTTCCAGATTTTGATCGATCAAGACTTCCTTCCAAACATGTTTTTGACACAAATAAACATCTCTTGATTAACTGGATCGATCATAGACTCGTTTAACATCACTTTCAATGTTAATTACCCCAAAACACCACATAAACCCTAATTACTTGCATAATCCCTTTTTAATCAGATTTGATTCATAATTAAACAACCTCTAAATCTGAAAATACAATCAATACATCAATGATTACCTGCTTGACTCGATGATCGATCGATTACAACACCAAAATACCCAATCGTTAGACCCAAAAACTAGATTAATTGCTTTAGGATTCAAGAAAGATTAAAGAGACTTTGTGTGTGAGTTAATAATTGCTAATGGCTGCTAATTCAGCCCTAATTACACACATCAAATCCTTAAACCCGTTTTTAGATTTCAACCTATGTCAAAATCAGTCCCTGAACTTCTAAACCCTTCATTATTGGTCACAAACTGCATTATTGACCATATACAACATTAGTCCTTCATTAAAGGCACTACATAGCCTTTAAGCGACATTAATCACACTTTTATTCGTCATTAAAATTTAGGCTTTTAAACCTAACTACTTTATCTACGTTAACCACACATAACTACATTCAAATATTAAGTAAAGACTTAACGACACCCAAATTGACTTAACGGCATTAGTCAAACGTTAAATAAAAGTTCGGGATGTTACAAATACCTCCCCCTTAAGAGGATTCCGTCCCCGGAATCTCATCAGATAGGAACAACTCGGGATATTTCTCCTTCATTACTGCTTCAGTTTCCCAAGTCAAGCTTTCTCCATGATTATGCTTCCACTTTATCAAAACAAGTTCAATCACTTTTCGGCGTAACTTCTTTTGCTTTCTTCCAAGTATCGCTACCGGTTCGTCTACTATTTTCTTCATTGGGTCAATACTCACGTCTTTAATAGGAATCACACTCGACTCCTCAGCTAAACATTTCCTCAAGTAGGATACATGGAAGGTGTTGTGAATTCCATCCAATTCTGGAGGTAATTCCAATTGATATGCCACATCTTTAATGCGCTTCACCACTTTAAAAGGTCCAATGAAACGTGGACTCAACTTTCCCTTCTTTCCAAATCGGATAACTCCTTTCCAAGGTGATACTTTCAGCATCACTAAATCACCAACATTAAACTCAATCGGTCTCCTTTTCTTATCTGCATATGTTTTCTGCCTTTCCCTTGCCACACGTAAGGCTTCTTTAACTACATTAACCTTTTCAGAGGTAATTTCAATAATTTCGGGACCGGTCAACTGCTTTTCACCGGGCTCCATCCAACAACTTGGAGTCCTACATCTCCTTCCATATAACATTTCAAATGGTGGCATTCCAATACTTGCATGGTGACTATTATTATAAGCAAATTCAATCAACTTCAAGTGTTCATCCATGCTCCACCGTATTCAAGTACACACGTTCTCAACATATCCTCCAAGGTTTGAATGGTTCTCTCACTTTGCCCATCAGTTTGGGGATGATAGGCGGTACTCAAATTTATTCTACTACCCAACTCCCGTTGAAGACCCTTCCAAAAGTTTGACACAAACCTCGAGTCTCGATCCGAAACAATAGATAAAGGAACTCCATGTTTCGCAACTACTTCATCAATGTACATCTTTGCCATCTTCGTTAAAGGCACATCTTGTCGGGTAGCTAGAAAATGAGCACTCTTCGTCAATCTATCTACAATCACCCATATCATATCATTCCCTTTCGGCGTTTTCGGTAGCTTCGTTACAAAGTCCATCGTAATATGATCCCATTTCCACTCGGGAATTTCTAATTGATGCAACAAACCATACGGCTTTTGATGGTCCGTCTTCACTCTTGCACACGTCAAACACTTTGCTACAAAATGAGCTACTTCACCTTTAATATCCGGCCACCAATAATCGGCTTCAAATCTGCATACATTTTGGTGACACCGGGATGCATCGAATACCTACTTCTATGGACCTCTTCAAGGATCAACTCTCGGTTACCACCAAGCAGTGGCACCCAAATGCGACCCTTGTATGTTTTAAACCCACGGCTATTAGTCTCCATCACAAGTCGTTTCTTCTTCCCAATACTCTCGTTATCAATATTATCCTTCATTAATGCCATCTCTTGTGCTTCTTTAATTCGATCTAATAGACCCGACTTGGCCTGAACTTGCATGCTCATCAACTTACAAGAAGAGCTTTGCACTTTCCTACTTAGTGCATCCGCCACTACATTGGCTTTACCCGGATGGTATTTGATTTCACAATCATAGTCCTTAAGTAACTCCATCCACCTTCTTTGTCTCACATTCATCTCCTTTTGAGTAAACATATATTGTAAACTCTTATGGTCGGTGTAAAGTGTGCATTTAGTGCCATATAAGTAATGTCTCCATAATTTCAATGCAAACACAACCGCCGCTAACTCAAGATCATGGGTAGGGTAATTCTTCTCATGAGGCTTCAACTGACGTGAAGCATAGGCAATCACTTTGTCTCTCTGCATTAAAACACAACCCAAACCCGTAATAGAAGCATCGCTATATACCACTAAATCATCAGTACCTTCAGGCAAGGCAAGGATAGGAGCTTCACACAACTTCTTTTTCAACGTTTGGAATGCATTTTCCTGCTTTTCAGTCCACACGTACTTCACACCCTTCTTTGTTAATTCCGTCATAGGCTTGGCTATTCGGGAAAAATCCTGAATAAACCTTCTATAATACCCAGCCAAACCAAGAAAACTCTTAATCTCGGTAGGAGTCTTTGGCTGCTCCCACTTTGAAACAGCTTCAATCTTTGAAGGATCTACTTTAATACCTTCCGATGTAATAACATGACCAAGAAACTGCACTTCTCGGAGCCAAACTCACATTTAGAAAACTTTGCGTACAACTTCTTCTCCCTCAACACCTCCAAAACTGCTTTCAAATGCTCACGGTGTTCATCCTCTGACTTAGAATAGATCAGAATATCGTCAATAAACACAATAACAAAATGATCTAGAAAGGGGCGGCATACCCGATTCATTAAGTCCATAAACGCGGCTGGAGCATTGGTCAACCCAAATGGCATGACCAAGAACTCATAATGACCATATCTAGTCCGGAAAGCCGTCTTTGCTACATCTTCCTTCTTTACCTTTAACTGATGGTAACCGGACCGCAAATCAATCTTTGAAAAATACGAAGCACCATGTAGTTGATCAAAAAGATCATCAATTCTCGGGAGAGGATACTTATTCTTGACCGTTTGTTTGTTCAACTCACGGTAGTCAATACACATGCGCATTGATCCATCCTTCTTCTTAACAAAGAGAACCGGAGCTCCCCAAGGCGAGGAACTAGGTTGTATGACCCTTGTCAAGTAACTCCTGTAGTTGCGTC
This sequence comes from Erigeron breviscapus, assembly GCA_034093135.1. Taxonomy (NCBI): domain Eukaryota; kingdom Viridiplantae; phylum Streptophyta; class Magnoliopsida; order Asterales; family Asteraceae; genus Erigeron; species Erigeron breviscapus. The sequence goes on along the minus strand of CM067173.1, from coordinate 110,691,694 downwards.
ATTAATTCCTTCATTTCTGTAGGAGCTAATCGGTAAGGTGCTTTAGCAACGGGTGTAGCACCGGGAATAAGATCTATCTGAAAAGTAACTTCACGATCGGGAGGAATACCGGGTAGATCATCGGGAAACACATCGGGGAAATTGGATACTACCTCAACACTAGCGATTGGAGACTTCTCTTTTCTTGCATCTATGACATAAGCCAAGAAATGGCTCTTGTTTTTCCTTATACATTTAATAGCTTTCATCATACTAATAATCTTTATTCCTCCTCTCTTCTTGTCTCCATACACCGTTATCACTTTACCCTCGGATATAGGCAATCGAATTATCTTTTGGGAACATAAGATACTAGCTTCATTTCTAGCCAACCAATCCATACCAATCACTACATCAAAACCACCTAAGGTAGTATGGGGGGGGGGTTGGGGGTGTGGGGGGGGGGGGTGTGGGGTGGTGGATTGGGTGGGGTGTAATAGTTGAACTGGAAAAGAACGACCTTCAATCTCAATGTCACAATCGTCATATCCCACACGTATATTATTAACCGTACCATTAGCAATTTCTACCTCTAATGAACAATCTAAGGGAGTAGTGACTCTTTCTAGCTTAGGAGCAAATAATGTAGACACAAACGACCTATTTGCACCTGAATCAAATAAAACAGAGGCAGGCTTTGCATTAACAAGGAAAGTACCACTTACCACTTCATCGTTGTTCCTTGCGTCATCAACCGTCATTTGAAGGGCTCTCACTTTTGTTGCTGTCGTGGCGGTCTTCTTTCCAGCATTCTTCATCTGTGGACAATCGGCAATGAGATGACCCGTTTCTTGGCACTTGTAACAACGAGTCTTGTCCCTACATTCAGTGGCAAGATGTCCCGACTTCCCACACTTATGGCACCTTCTTGTCTTGTCGGTACAAGGCCCTTCATGAATTGTCTTGCAAAATGTACACCATGAACCATTCTTCTTTTTATCCTTGTCACCGCTTGAGCTAGAATTTCCACGGAACTTCTTATTATTATTATTGTTATTAGAGGACCAGTTTGACCTTCTTTTAAATCCCACTTTCTTGTCGTCGACTTTCTCAACTACTTTCTTGTCCGAAGCAAAATCATCATCAAGCTTTTTAGACTCCTTGATTGCTTCAGTCAGAGTCTTGTGCTGCCTGCAGATACCTCGATAACTCGGAGGCAAACCATCAACATAGCAAGCAACCTGATCCGCATCAGTACGGAACAGATGGCCTACGAACTTCATCTTCTCCATAAAGGAACGAGCATAATCATTAATTTTGCCAACTTCAGCTGTCAAAGCACGGAACTCTTTTTCCATTTTACGCTGCTCATGTACCCCAATATATTCCTCAATGAATTTCTGCTTAAAGTCAGCCCACGTAATAGCAGTTACCATAGCCGGAGTCATCGAAATAGTCATGCTCTTCCACCAATCCCGAGCACCTTCTTTCAACATCCTACTAGCACACAACACTTTCTTATCCTCGGGACAATCACAAGCTTCAAAAACCATCTCAGTATCATCAAGCCATTCCATGCAACCTACTGCATTAAGTGTTCCATAGAATTTCTGAGCTCCACACTTCTGGAAACTTTCAAACTTGAATCGTGGGGCGTGAACATCATTAGGAGGAACCACATTAACATTAGCATGAGGAATAACAACATCATCGACCGGTGGCTCAGTGTGGTGAGAAGGCACAGAGTGACTGTTACCAGTTCCTTCTGCGTTAGCTGCCAACGCCTGATTCAACTGTTCTTGCGTTTGGGCCAACTGGGCCTGAAGAGTTAGCACAAGATTATACATCTCCGTCTGATTGGGAATCTGATCCACCGCTACATCGTTAACTCTCGGAGGATTGCCAGGTGGTGGAGGCATCGGACCCAATGAGCCTGGTTGATTAACACGTCGGGGGTTCACACGATTCACATTAGCATTAGCAGCAGCATTAGCAGCATTAGAAGCACCTGCACCCGGATGGACAGGTGGAGTAACGCTAGCAGTAGCTCCGTCTCGTTGGATGTTGCGGTTGCGAGTGTTAACCATTTTCCTTCAATAAAATGGTGGAGTCGATAAGCGCAAAATAAAACAAAAAGCTCGTCGAGATAAGGCTAAAACATATCATCGTAACATAAACATCTCGTAAGCCCTACTACACTCGCACTCATCCCAACCCATCCTACATCACATGTCATCTCTAGCTAAGGCATCCTACGAGTACCTAGCATGCACCCCTTAAGTTTAAGTCCAAATCCTATGGTCAATAGGCCTTGGTTCACTTAAACTACTTCTCTGATACCAACTTGTAACACCCGTCGTTTAAAATATGGGTTTTCAAAAACTTTTCACCTAACGGTGTTAACTTGCGGAAGTAAAGACTGTAAAAGTCAAAACCGATAAAAACATTTCGGTTTCTGCATTTATTTGGTGTTACATGCCATATCAAACAATAGTTCAATTGAAAACCCAACGGTTGCCCAACATAAAACAACCGTTCACACATCACTACATAAATTCGACATTAAATACGAAATGTAATGAATGTCTAAAGAAAGCATCGTCTAAGGGTAGCTAAGGCTCCTGCATTGCATCTACCCAAGCTCACACGTCCTGCATCTAGATTCCATCAAGCTAAACCTGAGGGAACAACCACATTAAGAAACAAGTGTTAGCTATAAGAATAGCTAAGTAAGATAACACTTAATTTAAAGCATTTGTCCAATTAAAACAATCTTCATTATTAGACAAGTTTTATTAGGCACAACACACATCACACGTTCACACATTTACTGCATTTCAACTTCATCTCAATTAGGATAATCATCCTAAATGTGCCTATCCTGCATTAGTTCACACATTGTCACACGTATCTTCGTTAACTGCATATAAGTGTGCCCTGCATCACACCCGACTGGATGATTAGTCAAAAGACTACTCATCTTACGTCGTTAAGGAATGGCAAGCCAATCCTTGAGTAATCCGTACATGGAGGTTGGTCAAACCTCTCGTATTACTCGCCCTGCGTTATAAAGACCATGTTGCAAGGAGCCACCCAAGCAACAACTGCATCTACGCACTCGCCCGGCTAAGGCTAGTACGGGTTAAGCTTAACACTTTTCACTGCATCTGTTTTATGAGCTCAATTTCACACATATAGATTGGGTCCCTGCATTCCCAAACATTCACACACATATAGTCTAGGTAACACACATTCCTAGACATTCACACACTTTAACTTCATTACGTTTGGATCCTTAACGTGCAAGTGACATAGCAACCTAGCAAGTCTAGTGAACTAGGCGTACAAGTCAAGCATGCATATCACACATCAACTTCATTTCTATATATCATGCATATCAAGATACTACATTAAACTACATCAACTGCATAGCTACATACTACATTAAGCAATACTGCATTACACTACAATAGGGACTGCATCTCAGGTCTCATGGTCAACTGCATAACCCATAATACCTCCCAAGTAACCCATATGCCCACATGCAATAATAAGGTACCGAATGGAAGTGTTTATGATTTGAAACCAGCTTTTAGTTGATCCCCCAGCATGTCAAAGTAGTGTATCTTACCTGGTAGTAGCGTACGCGTGCAAACAAATAGCTAATAGTGCTTATCAGTAACCTCCGACACCTATCGTTCATTAACATATAAAGTATAAGTCATTTGGAATCTTAAACGGACTCTCGAACGACCTTAAGACTGACTACGTAAAATTCCAGAATTACACCTAACGAAGATAGCCTTCGTACGAACTTAGCTAACGAAGTTAATCTTCGTACGAACTTTATCTTCGTTCGTGTTACTTTACGAAAATAGCTTCTTTACGAATTTAACCAACGAATTTGACTTCAAACGAATTTAAACAACGAACTTGAACTTCGTTGGGGCAAACGAATTTAGACTGCATGAACGAACTTGGCATCAGTTACGAATTAAATCCTATTTTCGTCCAGAATTCAAAAACGACTAACTTCATCGATTTTCCAGATTTTGATCGATCAAGACTTCCTTCCAAACATGTTTTTTGACACAAATAAACATCTCTTGATTAACTGGATCGATCATAGACTCGTTTAACATCACTTTCAATGTTAATTACCCCAAAACACCACATAAACCCTAATTACTTGCATAATCCCCTTTTAATCAGATTTGATTCATAATTAAACAACCTCTAAATCTGAAAATACAATCAATACATCAATGATTACCTGCTTGACTCGATGATCGATCGATTACAACACCAAAATACCCAATCGTTAGACCCAAAAACTAGATTAATTGCTTTAGGATTCAAGAAAGATTAAAGAGACTTTGTGTGTGAGTTAATAATTGCTAATGGCTGCTAATTCAGCCCTAATTACACACATCAAATCCTTAAACCCGTTTTTAGATTTCAACCTATGTCAAAATCAGTCCCTGAACTTCTAAACCCTTCATTATTGGTCACAAACTGCATTATTGACCATATACAACATTAGTCCTTCATTAAAGGCACTACATAGCCTTTAAGCGACATTAATCACACTTTTATTCGTCATTAAAATTTAGGCTTTTAAACCTAACTACTTTATCTACGTTAACCACACATTACTACATTCAAATATTAAGTAAAGACTTAACGACACCCCAAATTGACTTAACGGCATTAGTCAAACGTTAAATAAAAGTTCGGGATGTTACACAAATTTTTCCTTTTTTTTTTAACAGCAGTGGTGATTGGACTCAGCGGCATGCCTTTTGGACTCAGCGGCATGCCTCTTCATCGTCCGGTAGAGATCGACCACGTCACCAGCACAATCAATCCGAGGGCATGACTGGCGGGGGAAGTCCCACTACCGTTCTGGAGGAAAAAAGGAGGATGGATTCGTTAGGTTTGAAAGGAATACTCAACATGAGGATGGTTTTGGGACAGGTATCGCGAGAAAGTGCTACTTTTCACGAATCAATGGTTTTGGTGTTGTACCAGTAAGTATTTTACCCTATTTAAGCAAATGATTTATTAATATGGTAAAGTATGTAACTAATATATTGTAAAAAAAAAAACAGGTTATTGATGTGCCTGGAAATCATATTGAAGACTGAAGAATCAATGCAAGCATTTTCATTGTGTAGGAGCTAAACGAAAAGCAATTGATTGATAAAAGGGTAAAGAAAACTCTACTTAAATTAAAAAAAATTGTTTTTTCGGTGTCATAATTTTCGTTCTTTCTTTCATCGGTAAACGATTACTAGGTATGAGGATGTCGGCGCCGCTGATCCACAAGATCACTTTGTACTCATTGTCGGGTATGGCACCGAAAATGGGGTTGACTACTCGCTGTGTCAAAACTTTTGGGGCGTTGATTATAGGGAAGACGGTTAAAAGAATGCTCCTCATACGGACGACTTTGGGACAACCGGTATTGCAAAAAGGTGCTACTATCCACAAATATTTGGTTGGTGCTCTTGATGCTAATTAACCTGTAAGTAATTTTACCCTATTTAAGCAAGATGAATGTGTTTCTCTCTCTGCCCTCTCTCTCTACCTCTCCCTCTCTAACGGTCACATTTTTCAGATCTGAGATCGGAACTTGTGCACCGGAGATTGGGATCGAGCTAGAGATTGAGAGTTCGAGATCGAGATTATCACCATCCGGTTAAGGCTTCCACTCCGGTGGATCTAACCCTATTTTTTTCACCCGGGCCGGAGGTCCCTTCCACCTCGGTGGATCTGGAAGCAGCCTCCCTACCTTTGTGTAGGGGTAAGGTCTGTCTACATCATACCTCCCTCATAGCCCGACTTATGTCGGGATTGAGTACCTTGTTGTTGTTGTTGTTGTGTAATTTTACCCTATTTAAGCCAAATGATTTAGTAATATGAAAGGTTGTAAAAATCGGATCAGCCGATTTCCCATAATCGAAGTCGGGATCGACACCTCAACGATTCGATTCATGCTGGATCGGTCGGAAAATTGGTGAACGCCGGTCAACGGCAATCAACAGTCAAAATTGTTCGGATATGTGACCAAAGATGAGGAAATCCAACCATAAAAGAGGAGAAGTAGATATAAGATGAATATGTAAAAAAAGAAGTATTGTTACCTGTTGATTTGGGGGTGGAAGATGGTGGAACTGTGGAAGCAAAACCAGGAAGAATACGAATTACTTCTAAAAAAATGTACAGACCACACATTAGCTAGCCTAGAAACAATGATGCAACCAATAGTAATAGTAATAATACTTAAACGGCCAATTTTTGCATTGTCACTTCATGACCACATGATAAATCAAGAGTTAATTGCATTTTTGGTCCCTGTGGTTTGTATGTTTTTGCAGGTTCAGGACCTTTTCAGGTTTCATTGCATTTTTGGTCCCTATTTCGGAAATCTTTTGCAAATTTGGTACAAATTAACGGTGGCTGTTAAATGAAGCCGTTAAATGCTGTTAGATTAAAAAATGGTGTTTAATTGTAACTTCTTAAAAGTGTAAGGGTTATTTGTGTTAATAGTGTTGGTCAAAATTTTTGTCATGTTGTCCTTCACCTGCTAGCGCAGTGGTTGGACACCCCGGATGTTGTAGCACGGGTCACACGTTCGAATCCCATCTCGAGCGTTGTTACTAGCCAATATTCTTGGCGAGCGAGTTGAATTTACCGGGTGGATCGGGCGGGGGGAGGGGATCGGGTAGGCCCACGGTATTCAGTCCGGATACCCGTGGTCCGGCCCTTCGCTGTTCTAAAAAAAAATAAAAAAATTTGTCATGTTGTCACTGAAATATACACGTGATTGTTTTGTAAAAACTTATAAAAATTTACGAGCTCTATAAATGAAAGTTTTGTAATGTAGCTTGCTAAATGTAAGAAACAATGGCGGCGGAATGTTCAACAGTTCGCCGGAAAATTCAAAACGCGCCGGGAAAACGAAATTCACGATTTCTCCCTTCTTTCTTCGAGTAAAAACTCGAAACTGATACCAATCGACTCAGAATTCCACCGCACAAACCCTGACCAAAATGAACTTCAGAAACCGTCGCCGGAAAACTTAAATTTGCGATTTCTCTTTTGTTTTTACGAATTAAAACATGAAACCGGTACCAAAATGCTCAGGTTTGCATTCCGCACAAACCCTAGCCTATTATTCTGTCAAAAAACTTTGCCGGAAAATTCGCCAGAAAAGTAACTGTCAACGAATCTTGATGAATCGGAAAACTTAAAATATGAATATGACCGGAATCGGATCGCGAACAAAACCTGATGTTTTTCAGATCAATTTGACAAATCGCGAAAACGAAATCGAAGAGAGAAGTTTGCAGAAAAAAAATTCTTTTTTTTTAAATAAAAGAAATGTATTTAAAAGCAATAAAAGGAATAAATTGTGTTAACTGGACAAACTTTTTGACTAACACTATTGACACAAATACCCCTTACACTTTTAGAAATTTACAATTAAACACCATTTTTAATTCTAACAGCACTTAACGGCTTCATTTAACAACCACCGTTAATTTGTACCTAATTTGCAAAAGGTTTCCGAAATAGGGACCAAAAATGCAATGAAACCTGAAAAGGTCCTGAACCTGCCAAAACATACAAACCACAGGGACCAAAAATGCAATTAACTCATAAATCAAATAGATCTAAATGCAACACCTTGTACTACTTCATGACCACATGATAAACCATATCTATAAATTAACAAGCAAAATAAATGCATATCGTAACAATTATAAATTAACAAGCAAAAAGATGCATATCTTAACAATTTAGAGTTACCTTGTTTATATTTTATGAAAGTAGTCTAATCCACATTATGTTGGGGATATGCAGTCAATAACGAACAAAACCGGATATTAAACAATCACTGAAGGCGCGATACGCTTTCAGATTGAATCAATTCGGTGGTTCACCCCAAATTATTCAACCGGATACAATCAGTGATTAAGAATTTTCTGTATGATTTATGTTTGAGTATGTATGTGAAAAACGAGAGAGAATTCTCCAAGGAATTCGTATATGACAGAATACAGAATCAGGGGCCATTAACTGCCTTTATGGCAGTTGAAATTGACTTTGCAAGATTGGCAAAATTAGTCCCTCAAGCTCTACCCAGCCAGGGGCTCTGCCCCTTGGACCCCGCTCCCGGGGGCGCTGCCCCCGGACCCCCGTTCCTTAGGGGCTTGCCCCTAAGATCATAATAAATTCATATAAGCGTGCACTCCGCACCACCATACTTATACGATGTAATATTATGATTAGATTACCAATTAACCCAATTACACTAAAATATCCAACAATCCTCCCCTATTTTAGTGTAATCCTCGATTAACTAAAGAATATCTCAAACATTCAAACTTTTGCATAAATGAAATGTCTTGACGATTGAATTTCACATTAGTACATTACACATTCCATATATTCGAATACCAGGGTGTCACTTAGGATTGAACCCTGGGAACTCATTTTGAATACACGGAGATAATGTACACAAAAGTTTACATACATAGTAGTTCTATCTTGACATATGTTTTACTAGCCTATGTCCCTATCCTTCATAAGCATGTCAAAGCCAAGTCCCAGCTTCTTGAAGCGGCTAAACTTCATGCTCACATAGGTAGCTCCTTTAATCTTGCACCTGCATATGCAATTTGTCAAAAGAGCTATTAAGAATATAAACATTCAACCTCCTTAACTTGCAGGTCTGAACACATACCTTGGGATGTATACTCTAATGTGTTCCAATCTCTAAATATTAAGCCTTCCACATTGAATTCAGCATCTAGCGTCATACTAGATGGGAATTGGGTATCTTAATATCAGAGATTTCTGGCGGACTTTAATCCCATCCCCATAGCCGATTTATGCACGAGATCTCTACTTAACCCTTTGGTCAAATGATCGGCTAAGTTTTGTTGTGTTTTCACAAACACCACCGATATCACACCTTCCGTGATCAACTCACGTACCATGCTGTGTCTAACACCCAAGTGTCTAGACTTACCATTATATACCTGACTATATGCCTTAGCCAACGTGGCTTGACTATTACATCTGATAGATATGGATGATATCGGTTTAGGCCACAATGGAATTTCATAAATTAAATTCCTTAGCCATTCAGCTTCTTTACCAGCTGCTGCTAATGCCACAAACTCAGATTCCATTGTTGACTTAGTGATGCAAGTTTGTTTCTTCGATGCCCAGCAAATAGCACCACCTCCAAGTAAGAATACCCAGCCACTAGTAGAAGAGTGATCTTCCACATTGGTAATCCAACTTGCATCTGAATAACCTTCAAGCACAGAAGGAAATCCAGAATAAGTCAAACCATAATGCATGGTTCCTTTCAAGTACTTAAATACTCGATGAATCGCTTGCCAATGAATCAGACTTGGATTATGAGTGTATCTACTCAATTTTCCAACAGCAAAGGCTATTTGGCGTAGTACTAGTCATGGCATACATGAGAGATCCAATAGCCCTTGAATATTCAAGTTGATTCACTGCAACACCTTTATTAGGCATAAGTTTGATGCTAGGGTCCATTGGAGTACCTATTGGAGAACAATCTTTGACATTGAATATCTCCAACATCTTCTCAATACAATGAGATTGAGAAATAGAAATACCATGTTCTCTATGTATGATCTTAATCCCAAGAATCACATCAGCCTCCCCCATGTCTTTCATATCAAACTTTGATGACAAAAATTCCTTAGTTTTATCAACTTGATCTTGGTCAGTACCAAAGATCAACATGTCATCAACATACAAGCAGATAATCACTCCCTTACCAGACGAATCAAATCTGCTATAGACACATTTGTCTGCTTGGTTTAATGCAAAACCATTAGACAACACAACCTCATCAAACTTCTGATGCCACTGTTTAGGGGCTTGCTTCAGACCATAAAGAGATTTTACTAATTTACAAACCTTATGTTCATTACCAGGCATGACAAATCCTTCAGGTTGTTTCATGTAAATCTCTTCATCCAATTCACCATTCAGAAAAGCAGTTTTCACATCCATTTGGTGAATCACAAGATTATGTATAGCCGCAAGAGCTAACAATAATCTAATGGTGGTAATCCTAGCAACAGGAGCATAGGTGTCAAAGAAATCAATATCTTTCTTTTGCCTAAAGCCTTAGATAACCAATCTGGCTTTATACTTGTCTATGCTTCCATCCACCTTCATCTTCTTTTTAAAGATCCATTTACTACCCAATGGTTGACACCCAGGTGGTAAATCAGCCAATTTCCAAGTCTATTGTGCATTATAGAGTCAATCTCATCCTGAATTGCCTCTTTCCAAAATGCAGCATCCCTTGAAGCCATAGCTTCACTATAGGTTTTTGGATCATCATCAACATTAAAACAATATTGATATTGAAAATGAATTTCATCCCTTGATCCTTCAACCAAATATAGTTGGAAATCATCACTCCTCCTAGGCTCAGGAGGTGTCTCAGTCACTTGGTCAGATGTACCAGAGTTACTAGAACTTGTAATCATGTCTGCAGGTTTTGGCAAAGATGTGAACCTATCCTCATTGCCAAAATCAGCATCCCTTGACTCTACAATAGAGTGCACAGATACATAGTCATTAGGTTCTATGACATAGAACCTATAGCAGACATAATTCTCAGGATAGCCAATGAAAACACAGTCTATACCTCTTTGACCAATATTATTGATCTTAGGGTCAGTCAGTCTCACCACAACCCTACAACCCCAAACTCTGAGATAACTCAGTTTTGGAATCTTTTTATGCCAAAGCTCATAAGGGGTCATCTTATTCTTTTTATTAGGAACTCTATTCAAAAGATAACAGGCTGTCAACATAGCCTCACCCCAAAATCCTTCGCTTAGGCCAGAATAGCACAACATGGAATTAACCATTTCTTTTAGTGTCCTATTCTTTCTCTCAGATACACCATTTTGCTGTGGTGTATATGGAGCAGTGGTCTGATGTACTATTCCAGTGGATTGAAAAGTACACTGGATCATAATACTCACCTCCCCTATCAGTGCGAAGAGTTTTAATCTTCACACCATGATAAAGCTCTACCTCTTCCTTATAAATCTTAAATTTATCAAGAGCTTCATCTTTTGTATGACACAAGTAAACATAGCAATATCTAGTAGCATCATCAATAAAGGTAACTACATACTTTTTATTGCCAAGTCACTGTGCACAAGTTCTAATACCTTTGTATCTCTATTGACGCTTTTAGTGAAAGGTTGTTGGGGATATGCAGTCAATAACGAACAAAACCGGATATTAAACAATCACTGAAGGCGCGATACGCTTTCAGATTGAATCAATTCGGTGGTTCACCCCAAATTATTCAACCGGATACAATCAGTGATTAAGAATTTTCTGTATGATTTATGTTTGAGTATGTATGTGAAAAACGAGAGAGAATTCTCCAAGGAATTCGTATATGACAGAATACAGAATCAGGGGCCATTAACTGCCTTTATGGCAGTTGAAATTGACTTTGCAAGATTGGCAAAATTAGTCCCTCAAGCTCGACCCCAGCCAGGGGCTCTGCCCCTTGGACCCCGCTTCGGAGGCGCTCCCCCGGACCCCCGTTCCTTAGGGGCTTCGCCCCTAAGATCATAATAAATTCATATAAGCGTGCACTCCGCACCACCATACTTATACGATGTATTATTATGATTAGATTACCAATTAACCCAATTACACTAAAATATCCAACACATTATACATTGAAGACCCAGACTTAAGGAGAGAAAAATGGCATCTCGTAAACCTCACCGCTAAAGATATGTCACCGGAACCACCGCTGATCGGATCTGCCGCTTATGACTAGGATCTGTGTGTTTTGGTGGTGTTGTGTGTGTGTGTGTGTGTTTGTGAGTGTTTGTCTTGGGTGTGCTGGCGGTACAAAGAGTTGATGATAGAACTGTAATGACTTGTATTATACAAGTGAAGATTCAACCTGTATCAAACCGGTCAAATGGTCAAATAAGTGAAGACTTTGCCAAAAAAACGAGGTCGCCGGAGATAGCTGGAAAATCGAGGATTGATGACGTCTTCGGAGATGGCTGAGGTCCGGGCAGCGATGTGGGGGTTGAGGCGCGATGGTAAAGCAGATCAGTAGATCAGCCGTGAAGCTGTCATGAACATTGGTAATTTACTCAAATCAATATTGTCTATCTTCAATAATAGTATATATTAGGGGTGTTCGTGGTCCGGTTTGGTCCGGTTTGTACTAAATCTCAAACCAAACCGGCATTTCCGGTTTGAACATATATTAAACCAAACTAGACCAAGTGTGTTGTCTAACCGGACCAAACCAAACCATGTAATCCGGTCCGGTTTGGCCGGTTTGACGGTTTCGTGTTCTTTTTTTTAATCTCCAAATAATTTTATGCATATTTCCGTATACAGTCTTTTTTCTTTCTTTTATCACACGAATAGAGATCAGGTACACTATAATCTTAGTATTAATAAAAGCATTGATATAGTTATAAATAGATTGTGTTTTTTACTTACAAAATATGAAATATTGATGGTGATGGAGGACGCTAAGCTTAAATAGAGTATGTAAATGTTAAACAAAGTATCTCCGGTAACTTTTATATATATGTGAATTAAATATATATTATATTATATAGATACATTTTATATTTTTTGGTCCGGTCCGGTTTATGACGGTTGACTCTTTGCTCAAACCGTAACCAGACCAAGGAACCCGGTTTTTTAAAAATTAAACCGTCGAACCAGATTTTAACAACTCAATCCAACCAAACCAATCCACGTACCCCGGTTTGGTCCGGTTTCCACGGTTTGACGGTTTGATATATATTTCAAGTTTTCGTTTTTCAAGTTTTCATAGTATGGAAAGACATGTATTATTTATATACAACAATTAAGGAACCCTTAGCTACAGTAGCTAAGGGTTAAATGACATTTTTGTCCCTTATCTTTTAATAAAATATTAATTTTTGGCTTTAATTTTACAATTTCCAGGAGTTTCTACCTTCTTCACCTCTTCTCTCCAATCTCTCCAACCATATTATCCCTTCCTCTTCTTAATGTATGTTTTCTCTCTCTTCTCTCTCTCTCTAACCTCTCCCTCTCCCTAACGGTAACAAATTTCTAGATCTAAGATCTGAATTTGTGAACCGAAGAGTGGGATTGAGATTGAGATTGAGAGTTTGAGATCGAGATTATCCCTATCCGGTTAAGCTTCCACTCCGGTGGATCTAACCTTATTTTTTTCACCCGGGCCGGAGGTCCCTTCCACTGCGGTGGAACCGGAAGCAGCCTCCCTACCTTTGAGTAGGGGGTAAGGTCTGTCTACATCATACCTCCCCCATAGCCCGACTTATGTCGGGATTGGGTACCTTGTTGTTGTTGTTGTTCTTCTTAATGTATTACATCAAAAAAAAAGAAAAAAACGGCCGACGGATCCATTATCAACTTCTTCTCTATCTTCTACTTCATACTATTATCAGCTTCTTCTCTATCTTCTACTTCATACTGGTGATTACTCCTCAATCTATCCGCGGTGCCACTCTCTTCTCACATTCAGAATCAGGTTAAAGGTAAACTACTCATGTTACTATTACATTTAGTTTTCTTTTGCTGTTTTGAAAGAGATAATGATCTTTATTTTATAGTTTGTTAAAAGAAAAACGATGTTGGATGAAATGCTTTTAACCAAATTGTTTGTAATCTTATTTAATATGTTGTATTTTACATCGCATGAGGTTTTTGGTTTTTCTTTTCTGTGAAATTCAAAAGGAGTTGTTAAATTGCACCCCATGTGTTTGATTAATTGTCTCAAACAAATATAGGTATGTAACTTTATACGTAAATACTCTTTTAAGTCTCTATGGAATTATTTATCTGCCAAGTATTTATTTTCTTCATGTTTTACTTTAGAAATTGATGACTACAATGGGGATAAGACTACATCGTATTTTGTAGGTATAAGAGATTTGTAGAGGGAAATGACAACCTTGGTGAGTTTGATAAGGCTATTCGCATATACAACGAGAAATGCGCATAACCTATGTATGGATGGAGTATGGGAAAAACTGATGGCTTGTGATGGAAGAAGTGTATTTTTAAGTAGCTCTTGCGGTAAGTCTTCTGTTTTTATGGTGCACATTAAGTTTTCGTGAAAATGCCTAAATGAATAATTGTAATTTTTGTGAAAATATATGTGTGTATGTGTATGTGCATCTGTTTTTGTGTAGGTGCATGGAATATTGGCCAATTACTCCGTTTGAGGGGTGTCCAAACTTGCTTACCATCAAGTTAATTTTAAGGCTTTCAATATTGTGATCATGGGGTGATCAGTTAAACCTACTTGGTGCTTATTGTTGTCTCTCAAATAATGTTTCGGTCTATAGAGGTTTGTAGTTGTTAAATATTAGGTGTGCTTTTTATAGCTAATAAGCATGACGTCCCCGGGTTGCATATATACCATGATTTCGGTTTCAGACTGGTCTGGATAAATCATGCAAGCTTGGCAAAACCTGAAATATGCAGCTTTTTTCGTCATAGTCTTGATTTGTATAACACACTTAAAAGTCTTTGATTTAAGATTACTATGGAAGAATGTAATTCCCAACAGTTCCTAATGTGGTTTCTTCATCATCTCTATGCAATCTTGAATCATTTTTATGTGCTTCTGCTTAATAAATGTATGATCATGGGGTAAAGTATTCTACTTGCTGTGAAGATATTATCATTCTTATATGCATGAACCAAAGAACAACTATTGATTTTATACAAGAATATTTTTAAATCAAAGAAAGACGATGATCATCTCCCAAAAGTAATCAAAGGTTTGTGCTTCCAGTTTTTTGTTTATTAATATTTTTTGTCTATATGGGTTGTCCGGTTGTGAGAAATTTACGGTAGATGGTTATACAATATTTGGTTGTGGTTAGTGTTCTACAAAGAGCATGATGTGTGGGTATAAGATATTCGCTAATGTTTGGTTCAGAGCTCGGGTTACTGATGTGATTTTGGGGTTCATCAAGCTTCTAATGTGAATGTTGTCACTATTTGCTGTGTAACCTGTGTTCAATAGTTACTAAAGCTACTAATGCGGTTTTCGTCAACTATGGTCTTGGGTCATGATACATATTGCAGATCCAAATTCTTCAAAAAAATGTATATTCGTAATTATCCAAGGGTCATTCAGTTACCACTGTCACTACCACTTTCTAACATCAGTAAGCAATACTGCTGTTGCTTTGGTAAATTTTGGTGGGTTTTGGGATGTTGAAACTCTGTTTGATTGACTGATGATTTCTGCATTTACGTTTTTGATTTGGCTCCCTAACAAAAGTTTTCAGTTGTTGTTTGGAAATTGGCTTAAAGGATCCACTTTGCAGACCTCTTTTTTATACCAATTATTAAATATTTGATTATTGTTAAGGTGTTTGACAAATTGTGTTAAAGAAACCGAGGGCTACTGAAACTGATTTACTGTGTTCCATTTAATTTTGAAGATGAGCTCATTTTTCAGGTGATATATGTGAATCAATTCTCATATTAATCACAGAAGCATACTGTGAATGATGTAAAGGTAGCAAGTCTTCATCCTTAGCTTTCTTTGTTTATTTATGTTGCTTATTCTATAATTTTGCTATCCAAACTGTATTCTACTTTACCAGCTTGAAGCTCTGTCCTTTAATTTACACCATTTAAATGTTATAGTAGGCAAATGTACGCTCACTCATTCTTATATTCTTATAATTTTGCTAAATATTTTTCTTATTGACCATGTGATTCACATTCTACTTCCGAGAGTGCTATCTACTATTTTTCAGTTATTTTAATGCTAGATGAGTACAAATATCTTTAAAGTGTATACGAGCATATTTTAGGTACGGAGCATTAATATTGTACAAGCCATGTTTGTGGACCAAAATGTCCTGCTGCAGTTGACGAATGACTTTCTAAGGAAAACATAAGCCAACCTGCTTATTTCTGCAACAGTGAAGGTAAATATCTGACTTGCTTCAACCTTTTTTTCGATAATAAGCTTGCAATCTGATGAAGAATAGCCTGAGTTGCTGGTTATTTTTATTTATAGTCTAAGTTTGTTTAAGTAAAGAATTGCAAGTAATGTGTGCCTATAATCTGTAAGTTACACTCTTTAGAAATCAAATTTATGTTATAAAATTGTTTGGCTCATAAAACGGATGTGATGTAGTTGTAATAAACGTAAGGAAACTTTAGCAGTTTAGGTTGTAGTGTTGTGGCATGCAAAATTTTACATCTTGTATGATAACTAATACACATACATAAATATGGAATCAAAATTATTACTTTCTTTGGAAGAAGGGATAAAAAAAAAATGGCATGGATCACTTCATACCATATGGTTTGAGGTTATGACACAGAGAATTTCAAGCAACACCACGGCCTTATAGTTCCACTGATGCTAGAAAAAGCTTATTGATTAACTATTCCTTAACATTTGTTTCCCAAGTCCAAATTCCCTAACACTCTACATCTTCTTTATTTTCTAGAACTGAAGGACGATACATCTTTCATGGAAAACAGCGAAGACTCGATTGGCTTGGATGTAAGGAATGGTTCAACACTTTTAATGTAACTTTTAAATTGTCCCGCGGCAACGCACGGGGTAACACACTAGTTCAATATATGATTCTTGTAAAGAAAAACAGTAAGTTTTATGTAGTGATTCTTCTATTAAAATGTCACAACTTTGATTAATTTAAAAGTGTTGTGAATAGTATATTATCATTTTTAATGTCAAGCTGGCACATAAAAATAAATTATTAATAAGCTTATATGATTTTCTTTACAGCAAATTAATAGAATCGACAAGATATTTCATACGGGGTAACTTATAGGAGTCTCAAAATACCCCATATCCAGAGAAACCCGATACATGTCCGCTCATAAGCCTGGTGACAAATTATTGATAAAACATGTTTATCTCAGGTATAAAACTATGATTTTCGATAGACAAAGTCTCTTGAGATCCATATCAATTAAGCTAAGTCAAAAATTTAAAACAACAAATTTGAGCTCGTCAATATGCCTCTTTATATACTAAATTTTAATTTCAAATAAACTTATTTTTGTAAAAACTTTTATCTTCATTCTCAAAAGCTAAAAGAGTATTATAGATACATGAAAATCTAAAATCAATACTTAAAAATTTGTAATCCTCTTAAATACCAATCCATTAAGCCAATGCCCAATTGATAAAACTTATAGGATTAAATGCAAATTTCGTCCCTGTGGTTTTTTGAAAAATGGTTTTTCATCCCTCTGTTAGTTTTTCTGTTTTTTTCATCCCTGCGGTCTGACTTCCTTTAAAAACCATTTGTCCCTGTCGTGAAGTCCCTCCACGCGAGGGGCATTTTCGTCTTTTTACCCATCTTCAACCTTTGTTCATCTTTTTTATATCTATATCTTTGTATCATATCTTATCTCCATTAATATTTATATATATGTATCTATATATGCATATATAATATATATATATATATATATATATATATAAACACATAATATATATATATATATATATATATATATATATATATATATATATATATATATATATATATATATATATATATATATATATATATATATATATATATATATATATATATATATATATATATATATATATATATATATATATATATATATATATATATATATATATATATATATATATATATATATATATATATATATATATATATATATATATATATATATATATATATATATATATATATATATATATATATATATATATATATATATATATATATATATATATATATATATATATATATATATATATATATATATATATATATATATATATATATATATATATATATATATATATATATATATATATATATATATAT
Source organism: Erigeron breviscapus (assembly GCA_034093135.1). Taxonomy (NCBI): domain Eukaryota; kingdom Viridiplantae; phylum Streptophyta; class Magnoliopsida; order Asterales; family Asteraceae; genus Erigeron; species Erigeron breviscapus. The sequence goes on along the minus strand of CM067173.1, from coordinate 110,673,752 downwards.
ATATATATATATATATATATATATATATATATATATATATATATATATATATATATATATATATATATATATATATATATATATATATATATATATATATATATATATATATATATATATATATATATATATATATATATATATATATATATATATATATATATATATATATATATATATATATATATATATATATATATATATATATATATATATATATATATATATATATATATATATATATATATATATATATATATATATATATATATATATATATATATATATATATATATATATATATATATATATATATATATATATATATATATATATATATATATATATATATATATATATATATATATATATATATATATATATATATATATATATATATATATATATATATATATATATATATATATATATATATATATATATATATATATATATATATATATATATATATATATATATATATATATATATATATATATATATATATATATATATATATATATATATATATATATATATATATATATATATATATATATATATATATATATATATATATATATATATATATATATATATATATATATATATATATATATATATATATATATATATATATATATATATATATATATATATATATATATATATATATATATATATATATATATATATATATATATATATATATATATATATATATATATATATATATATATATATATATATATATATATATATATATATATATATATATATATATATATATATATATATATATATATATATATATATATATATATATATATATATATATATATATATATATATATATATATATATATATATATATATATATATATATATATATATATATATATATATATATATATATATATATATATATATATATATATATATATATATATATATATATATATATATATATATATATATATATATATATATATATATATATATATATATATATATAGAAAAACAAATTGAGAGACTTGGAGGTTTTTGTTCTTGTTTTCCGATCGCCGTGCCACTACGTCCGTTGCTGCTTAATCTTGTTTATCTGGTGAGTTTTCCAATGACGTATTTTAGGTTATTGTTCGCCGGCGAGTTTTCCGGCGAAGTATGATGTTGCTTCCAAAATAATAGCAGAAGGGAAAATCCCAATTTTGTTATTTGAGATTCATACATGCGTTCCATTGGTGCATTCCTTTGATGGCACTATGTTTTAACACATAATTATAAGCAATGCGGTTGTGCACGGTTTTTGCAATACTTATATATTTAAACTCATCTCAATGATTTTTGTTTAAATTTAGAAACAAACTTTAAGATCTACAAGAAACTTTCATGTATATGGCATGGTAGATGGTTGATTAAATATTTCATGTGAAGTATATATACAAATGGAGGAGATGAACAAAAGATGCAGGTGGGTAAATAGACGAAAATACCCCTCATGTGGGGACTTAACGATAGGGACGAATGGTTTTTAACGGAATTCAGACCACATGGATGAAAAAAATCAAAAACTAACAGAGGGGTGAAAGAGCCGTTTTTTAAATAACCACAGGGACCAAATTTACATTTAACCCAAACTTATACGATCTAGAGTTCTAGACACCAATGGCCTAAAATCCCCCAGACGTTTTCATTTTCATCTCCTCCTTTGCTCCAATCTCCAACCAGCTCAACGTTTTTATATGACAACTTTACTCCCCTGATATTTTCACAAAATTATAACTTTACCCTTGTTACCATTTCCGCGGAAAATAGATTAAACTAATGAGTAATACAGCTACTTACATAATCATCATCATCATCATCATCATCATCATCATCATCATCATCATCATCATCATCATCATCATCATCATCATCATCATCATCATCATCATCATCATCATCATCATCATCATCATCATCATCATCATCATCATCATCATCATCATCATCATCAAAAATATCAATCAAACAATCTTATAATTCCGAAACCGATTCTGAATATCCCGAAATATACACAAGCTGTCCTCCCAAAGGTTCTATTCATTTCAATTAGATACATGATTCTGTAAGTATATATTTATCTCTTTTATTTCATCTCTTGTGTTTTTTTACAGTAATCCACTGTTAACTTGTAACCTAATTCACGTTCTTATAAGTTCAGTAATCATTTCAGTATACCTGTTGTGATTTTTTGTTGATACATGTAATTATTTATTTTAACCAATTATCTATGTTCAGTAATTTATTTATTTAATATATTTCAATAGTTTAGAAATTTATTTTGTATCTATATGTATATGTATATCAACTGTTTGATGATTGAACTGAAAACATATATATATATATATATAACTCAATGGCTGCTACTTATATATATATATATTATATATATATATATAATATATATATATATAATATATATATATATATAATATATATATATATAATATATATATATATATTATATATATGTATCTATATGTATATGTATATCAACTGTTTGATGATTGAACTGAAAACATATATAAATATATATATAACTCTATGGCTGCTACTTCAGAAGGTGTTCTTCAAGTTTTATGTGCTGCAAAACCTAGTATATCTAATATAAGTTCAAGGCGTAAGATTTACAATAGGATCTCTGCGTTTAGCTGTAGATCGGATCGTAATGATCGGTTTAGGTGTTTGAGTTGTAATGCCGAAAAATAGATAGTGTTCCTGATGTGATTAGTGAAAGGAGCGAAACTTTTGTTAATGGTGATGTGTCTACAAATGGTAATGGAGCGTTTAGTAGTATATTGGGATTAGATGGAATAGGTTCGTTAGAGGAGGAGGCGTGGGAGTTGTTACGGGCGTCTATGGTTTATTATTGTGGAAATCCTGTTGGAACTATTGCTGCCAATGATCCGAGTGATTCTAGTATACTCAACTATGATCAAGTGTTTATTCGTGATTTTATACCGTCTGGGATAGCTTTTCTTTTGAAAGGAGAGTATGATATTGTACGCAACTTCATCTTACACACCCTTCAGTTGCAGGTGATTTGCGCTTGCTACTCTTGTTCTTAACTAACCATTGTGGATAAACAACATTTTTTTCTTATTTATAACATACTAAATAGTGACTTGTTGCAATACGAGGAGCGTAAGCCCACCAGGCCAAAAAAGTCAAACCCCGACCAGGCAGCATTAGCGGCGACGTTGCCGCTAATACTGCGGGCCCCATGTCAGTAACGGCTAATCTGGCAGAATATTAACGGGCCCCCCGTCAATAACAGAGTATTAGCGGCGACGTCGCCGCTAATGCCCCTGATCGGGTTGAACTTTTCCTGGTCGTGTTGCCTGTGCCTTGCAATATGAGAGAAAATATAAGATAGGAAATGAGTGAAGCAAAGTGAAAGTCAAGTCTTTTTGAGATGTGTGAGATAAAAATTAAATGACTTTTCTTTTACTGATAATTATTAGATGGGTACATACTCCACTGCATGGAAAGAGTACTTACATATTTTTTTCATTTATAGTAATATTGTTATTATTAATATTAGAGAAAATGTCACAAATGGCCCCTGTGGTTGTTGGTATTCGCATTTTGCCCCCTTTGCTTTTTTTTTCGTTGCAAACAGTCCCTTGGTTTTTTATTCTTTTTTTTTTTTTTTTTTTTTTTGTGCCTTGCAATATGAGAGAAAATATAAGATAGGAAATGAGTGAAGCAAAGTGAAAGTCAAGTCTTTTTGAGATGTGTGAGATAAAAATTAAATGACTTTTCTTTTACTGATAATTATTAGATGGGTACATACTCCACTGCATGGAAAGAGTACTTACATATTTTTTTCATTTATAGTAATATTGTTATTATTAATATTAGAGAAAATGTCACAAATGGCCCCTGTGGTTGTTGGTATTCGCATTTTGCCCCCTTTGCTTTTTTTTTTTTTATAAAATTACTAATATCCACACATTAAATAACAGTTAATCTCATAATACAAATAAATACACAAATAACAAAAGAACGCATTTCATATATATCAAAACAATGCGTTTCATACGACTACAAGTTATTTTAAAATTCTAAAATTAACCATAAAAGTTTACAACCATCTATTTTCAACTACAAGGAATCTGATAACATCTCTCGTTACACTTTCTGGGAACACTTATACCTCAAATCATCATTAAAATTTCAAAATGATGTTAAACACAATAGACAATAAAGCAACTACGCAGTGGATTCCTTCAAATATGCAATGAGATCTGCACGGTCCTGTGCCTTTTTCAGTCCAGGGAAAACCATCTTTGTTCCAGGAATGTACTGCATAAGAGAAAATGGATACAAATTTAGCATAAAAATTCCACAACAGAAACCAAATAAGGGACACTTGATCTGCTAAACTTGTAACGGAAAATGATATATCATCATAAAAAACTAGCCTAATTATCCTCCTCATAATATGATCATGACACTTGTATAAATCAATGGAAATAACTAAGAGAGAGAATAAGTTGACATACACGTGTCATGTTTTAAGATTATTAATTTAGAAGGATTACTAGGATATTTTTAGGAGGATATAACATTTTCCAAAATGGAATACACAGTGACAAACAACGATTATGACATACATTACTTATAAGCATTGCCTATGCAACCATATAATCTACACATAAACATATACTCCTGGCACTTTAACTTTTGTTTTCCTTTACCAAAAAAGTATTCTTATTAAGAAACATTAAAGGAAAACTTAGTGTTAGGTTCAAAGACTGTGTGTATAACAGTGTACACATATGCAGTATCTACAACTACAAAGCATTTAGATCAAACATATCAGCAGCAGTCAAAATCCATACCTTCTTGGGGTTTAGCAGGTAGTCATACAAGGTGTCTTCTTCCCAGGTAACAGCCTTGTTTTTGTTAGCAGCAGAATAGGAATATCCAGCAGTGGTACCAGATTGCCTTCCAAACAGTCCTTTAAGATTGGGTCCTGCATAAGCACCAGACTCAACTTAAGCCAAACATAAAAACAAAAGAAAGGAATAAGGCTGCCTCGTCCCCTTCTAACAACACCACAAAAAAAAAATTTAAATTTTTTTTTTATAAAATTACTAATATCCACACATTAAATAACAGTTAATCTCATAATACAAATAAATACACAAATAACAAAAGAACGCATTTCATATATATCAAAACAATGCGTTTCATACGACTACAAGTTATTTTAAAATTCTAAAATTAACCATAAAAGTTTACAACCATCTATTTTCAACTACAAGGAATCTGATAACATCTCTCGTTACACTTTCTGGGAACACTTATACCTCAAATCATCATTAAAATTTCAAAATGATGTTAAACACAATAGACAATAAAGCAACTACGCAGTGGATTCCTTCAAATATGCAATGAGATCTGCACGGTCCTGTGCCTTTTTCAGTCCAGGGAAAACCATCTTTGTTCCAGGAATGTACTGCATAAGAGAAAATGGATACAAATTTAGCATAAAAATTCCACAACAGAAACCAAATAAGGGACACTTGATCTGCTAAACTTGTAACGGAAAATGATATATCATCATAAAAAACTAGCCTAATTATCCTCCTCATAATATGATCATGACACTTGTATAAATCAATGGAAATAACTAAGAGAGAGAATAAGTTGACATACACGTGTCATGTTTTAAGATTATTAATTTAGAAGGATTACTAGGATATTTTTAGGAGGATATAACATTTTCCAAAATGGAATACACAGTGACAAACAACGATTATGACATACATTACTTATAAGCATTGCCTATGCAACCATATAATCTACACATAAACATATACTCCTGGCACTTTAACTTTTGTTTTCCTTTACCAAAAAAGTATTCTTATTAAGAAACATTAAAGGAAAACTTAGTGTTAGGTTCAAAGACTGTGTGTATAACAGTGTACACATATGCAGTATCTACAACTACAAAGCATTTAGATCAAACATATCAGCAGCAGTCAAAATCCATACCTTCTTGGGGTTTAGCAGGTAGTCATACAAGGTGTCTTCTTCCCAGGTAACAGCCTTGTTTTTGTTAGCAGCAGAATAGGAATATCCAGCAGTGGTACCAGATTGCCTTCCAAACAGTCCTTTAAGATTGGGTCCTGCATAAGCACCAGACTCAACTTAAGCCAAACATAAAAACAAAAGAAAGGAATAAGGCTGCCTCGTCCCCTTCTAACAACACCACAAAAAAAAATCGAATCAAGACTGCATAACCAATATCTATAGTTCTTCGCTCCATGTCTGCATCAGTCAAATACACGGATGTACAGTAGGCTTAATCACAATAATTTTGATCCCCCAATAAATGTCTATATGCTAAAAACTAGACACTGAAAAAACCACCAAAAAACTCAGATTACCGGTACCTATAGTTTCGGCATCAGGTTAAGTTTTAAGTGGAATCCACTGTAAGGATGTATAGTTCAAACTGGTAAAAAGACAGTACCTTATCTTTAGAAAAAACCATTTTTAGAAGGTACAAAAACGACAATAAAAGTCTCTCCTAGAAGAGACAATACCAGACAGAAAAGAAACATATGATAGCAAAACAAATATGTTCAGATCTAAATAAGACAGATAAAAGAAACATATGATAGCAAAACAAAAATGTTCCAGATAAACTAGTATCATATCAAGTATCTAGTGGATAGCATATCAGCAGCATGACATTAAGCTACGTTATGTTATGGAAGTTCAACATAGGTTATAAAAAAAACTTAATTAATCAAGTCACTTGTTAACCGTATTTGGCAACCATAATCCCATGCCTTTCTCATGCCTCACAAAACATCAATACTATACTGCCACTTCATTTCATGTCTCCACGCCTCACCCCATACTTTTTAGTGGCATTCATGCATCACCATCCCTCACTATTTTACTACAATCCCTTATTCGTCCAATCATTTTGTCTCTCTCTCTGTGTCATGCCTCTGCGCCAACCTATGACTAGCTCCCCCATGCCTCACTAGTAGCAGCGGAGTGCCGCAGCCGCTTTCCGTTGCCACAGCCCTTATATTTAAGAAATTTTTAACGGTGTATTAAAAATATACCAAACTACATAAACAAACAGGGGCAAACTTAACTCATATTTACAGCAACAAAATCCATCATAAAAAATTATAGAACAGAGTAGCAAAAACTTATCATCTCACTAGCTTTTAATGCTTTTGATACTATTTAGTGCCTACCGTACTGCAAGGCTTCAAAAACTAATAATCCATCTCTTATATATTTCAATTTAAATCTTACTGGACTATAACAAATTAACCTAATATTTCCCTTTTAGAGGAAATTTTATAAATTATATTACAAAAAAACATATCAGATACATCGCATAAACCAGATCTACATAATACGATAACAAAATAATACTCGAATTAAACAACAATAGCATGTGAGGATCATACATATAAATTCAAAAACCATCAGATCTGTATGTAAATAATATAAACATATATAACAGATGAAATCGGTATAATAAAAAGACCTTTTGAGAACAGATTGAGTATCGGCGGATTTCAATATTCACTTGGCTGTTGCCTTGATTGTTGTTCATAGTCGCCTTGATTGTTGTTCATATCTCGAATCGGAAAAAAAAAACAGTAATTTAACGTAAGTATAGGTTCTGGATCTGATTGAAATTGAAAGATTTTGGGGCTTCGATTTTGTGTAGACGATGTCGTTCGATTTTGGGGCTTCGATTTCTCCTCTTCGTTGCCTGCAGTTACACGTACTTAGGGTTTTTTTTTTGGTTTTTTTTGTTTAACAGGAATATAAGCTTTTATATATGGGGAACAAAATTATAAAACGCTACATTCTTTATGACACCAAAAATTACGTGTCATAACCCTTCAGATTTTACAAGTTATGACAGTTTTTTATGACACACATTTTTGCTTGTCATCGTAAATGCGTGTGTCATAATTTTGGTGTCATTAAAGGCTATTTTTCTAGTAGTGATGATAGATATAAAAATCCATATCTAATATACAAAAATCCAATATCTTCATCTTCTTTATTTCTCAAAATCTAATCTAACACACACTATTTTATTTAACAGTTATCATATATATTCCATAAAAATAATTCTCTCAATTTTATTTTCATCTATATATCTATATATGTATATATGCACGAACCAACTTCAATCTAGACACAAAATGTAAAAACCTATTAATCAAAACCCCATTTCTTTTCCTTGTGAAAATCCCGTACCCTTTTAATTATATCAATCAAAAATCCAACAAAGCCTATTAATTGAATCTACACAAGCACATTTCCCTTAAGTGATATGTTATCTAAATAAAGAATTACATAGAAGACTAGTTACATACAAAATAAATCTCAAACAACTAAACCTATATACATATCTAAATCTCTGTCTATGTATACATATCTATATGGTAATTAAGAAATTTAGAGAAAGCATTTCTATTTTTTCTCTCAAGAAAGGGCGATTTAACCTCATATAGCGGCCATTTTCGTCGGAGTTTCAACATAAAACGAACCCCATCTTATTCGGTTTTTCATTCCTTACACATCTAAGGAACAAGAGGTCGTTGTTGATCGAGGAAAAACAAGGAAAAAAATCTGGAAAGAAATCAAAACCCACAAACTCAAAACATGTCACCTTCACCTTGGATATCTGATCGGAAGTTGTTAGTACTGTGGATCTGATTCAAGAAGCTCATAGTCTCGTCGCAGGCATATAAAGCTTGTTGACGTGGATCTAATGGTTCCGGTCACCATGAATGTGTTGGTTCAATTTTGGTGATTGTTTTGAGATACAATTTTGGGTCATCTTCTAGTGCTTAGTAAATGCTTTTGGATGGATGGGAATCTTCATTTTTAGCAGGTGTGATGGCTCGTTGATTGTGCAGATGTATAATAGATACATATATAGGTAATAGATACATATTAGATATATATAATTTATCATTAATTAAAAAATGCTTTTATCACAAATAGTCCATGTGATTACGAAATGGACCAAAATGTCTTCAAATGATATGCACGTGAAAGATTTAACGGCTAAAATTAACAGAAGTTAGTGTTAGGGACCGCTGGCAACGAGAATGAAAAATCAAGGGACCGTTTGCAACGAAAAAAAAGCACAGGGGACAAAATGCAAATACCAACAACCACAAGGACCATTTGTGACATTTTCTCTTAATATTATATGAGACTGATAATTGTACACAGTTTTTGATAAATTACCACAATTAACTTATGCATATCATACAATTGTTTAATGCACATTAGTGGTAAAAATAGCAAAAGTTGTGGTACAAATATCATTGCCCTTATTATGCATATCCATTTATATGTGTATTTTATGTATATATTTATATAAGGGTGTGGATTCCCTCAAGTTACCCAACTTGACTATCTTGACCCTTGAATGAAAATCAAATGTTAAGATTAAAAGATGAACTTTGAATTTTAACCATTGATTTTCATCCAAGTTCCAAAATGATTTTAACTTACCCCTCAAGTTAAAATTAACTTGAGGGGATCTCCACCCTTTATGGGTGGGGATATAAATCCAGTCCGACCTGTTAAAATATTGTCCGGTTCAGTGTCCGGTCCGGTTTTCAAAACATTCGGTTTTTGGACTTTTAGGTTTTCATTTTTCTATATATTTTTTTTATCGCCTGACTTTGTAATGCCTAATGGGCCAAACGATAATTTATGTTTTTCTTTTTAGTTTATTTTTTTTAATTTTGGGCCTTTCTCTAACTTTCGACATGCAGGAGGTTTCGCAAACTTGGCAATCGCCGAAGACGGCTGATGTCCGACCAGCGAGGTGGGGGTTTGAGGTGGTGATGAAGTTCTTTAGGGCTAAGGTAGATTCGTAGAAAACCCTTATTATTAGATTTTTGGACTTTTAGGTTTTCATTTTTCTATATATTTTTTTCTTCGCCTGACTTTGTAATGCCTAATGGGCCAAACAATAATTTATGTTTTTCTTTTTTATTTTTCTATTTTGGGCCTTTCTCTAACTTTCGACATGCAAGAGGTTTCGCAAACTTGGCAATCGCCGAAGACGGCTGATGTCCGACCAGCGAGGTGGGGGTTTGAGGTGGTGATGAAGTTCTTTAGGCTAAGGTAGATTCGTAGAAAACCCTTATTATTAGATTTTTGGACTTTTAGGTTTTCATTTTTCTATATATTTTTTTCTTCGCCTGACTTTGTAATGCCTAATGGGCCAAACGATAATTTATGTTTTTCTTTTTAGTTTATTTTTTTTAATTTTGGGCCTTTCTCTAACTTTCGACATGTAGGAAGTTTCGCGAACTTTGGCAAGTGAATTTACTAAAAACAATCAACACCAACAACATGGGAACTACCATCAATCATAACAAGTTTTGTTGTATTTATTTGTTTGACATTACAGTTTGGTGAGAAAAAAGCAACTTTTTTATGTTTTTTTTTTTTTTTTTTTTGGTTTTTTTTTTTTTTTTTTTTTTTTTTTTTTTTTTTTTTTTTTTTTTTTTTTTTTTTTTTTTTTATTTTTTATTTTGGATCCTTCTCTAACTTTCGACATGTAGGAAGTTTCGCGAACTTTGGCAAGTGAATTTACTAAAAACAATCAACACCAACAACATGGGAACTACCATCAATCATAACAAGTTTTGTTGTATTTATTTTATATTTTATAAAAGAAGTTAACATTATTATTGAATTACCAGTTACAAGATACGTTCCCCTCTTTCTCTCACCTGAATCTCGATCAAGCCCTAAGAATCGCTCAATCCCCTCTTCCACTTCCCACCTGTTAAAAGATTTTCCCCCTTTTATATCAATGATTTCTTCAATTCGGTTTAACAATTTACCACCTGTGTTACGATTCCTTCCACTTCCCACCTGTGATTCCTTCAACTGTCACAATTTACCGGAGGTTATAATTTCGGTGTTATTCAAAAAAAGGCCAGAATGGATCATAATAATGATATCATAATTCATAGGGAAGAAGAGGATAGCTTGGATTCAATGTATGAATCAATTGTGGGTGTTCAAAGCCATGAGATGACTGAAGGTTTTTGTTAATATTAATTATTCTTTATATGTGTTGTTAAGTAGTATTCACTATGATTTAGTATATATCATATATTTTAATTGTTGTTATGTTTTTTGTCGTCCTGAAGTAATCTTCTATAGTCATGTATCTGGCATAATTTTTATCTTTTTTGCCTACTTCTTCTTTTTACAATCTGGCAAATATTAGGTTAGATACATATGTGTTTAAAAGGATTTGTTATAAATCATTTACTATCTTTTTTTACTAATTCTGGGTTTTTTGTTATGAGTCGTTACCATCATGTATATGTGAAATAACTAGCAGTAATATATCATAGGAATAAAAGCCTCCCTAATTAAAAGTTTAAACTTAATCAGTCATTTTCTGTTCAAATGGTTTAGGTGTTTGCTAGTTTTTTAATTCAAGTCATCTTATTTGCTTAAATTCACAAGCTTTCCTTTTTTTTAGATGGGGATTTTGCATCTATTTCTGATAAACGGTAGTTGTGAAGACGAAAGTCATGAAACCCCAAATGGTACCCGGTTTTGGAGACCAGATCATGTTCAGAAGACTTCAAACCTGTTTTTGAATCTGTATGGGCCGACCCAGAGGATGCCTTAGCCATGTATAAGACGTATGCGGAGAAGGCTGGATTTGATGTACGCAGAGGTTCTGTAAAGAGGATTGGTGGTGTTGTAACTCACAAGTATTTTCTTTGCCATAAAGCAGGCGAGCCGAAGAAAAGAACGTTGCAGACACACTTGTTAATGATGATAATGATATAGGTAGATTGCACCGGAATTCTAATTACAAGGTTACTAATTGTAAGGACCGTATTAAGTTGAAGTTGATAAAATGGACTGAAAGCTACCAATTATATGAGTTTGTTGAGGCACATAACCATCCTTTCATTGATGATAATCACAACCATTTATCTCGGGAATGGAGGCAGTTGACATCTGATGATAAAGTCTTTATTCAGTCTGTGTCCACGAACAATATTGGCGCGACTAAAGCTCATCATTTGCGTGCTGCCCTTAAAGGAGGATATGATAAAGTTCGAGGTACGGTTACTGACTTCAAAAACTGGAAGGCGAAGTTGAATCTTTTCATTGGTGAAAGGGACGCCCAAATGGTGGTCGATAAGTTTAGAAACAGGAAAGTATGTCTTCCTGAGTTTTCCTTTGATTACAAATGTATTAACAATGAGCTGATTGGTTTATTTTGGGCCGATGAGACAATGAAGTGTAACTACAAGGAGTTTGGTGATGTTATGTGTTTCGATGCGACATACAAAACCAACAAGTAAGGATAATAATCATTAGTTTTTGACTTCCATTTTTTGTGTCAGTAAGGTCCCGTAATCATTTGTTTATGACTTTTGTAGGTACTGTATGGTGTTCGTCCCATTCACTGGTATTGACAATCACAACAGATGTGTCACATTTGGAGCAGGCTTGTTGAAGAATGAGAACATCGAGTCTTATTCGTGGCTATTCAACGTTTTTTTAAAGTCTCACAACAGACAGCCTAGATTGGTTTTAACAGATCAGGATCCGGCGATGTTTGAAGCTGTCAAAACAGTTATGAACGAGTCACAACACAGGTTATGCATGTGGCACATAATGAAAAAACTCCCATTGAAGGTACTTTTCTGAACTTACATAGGTGTACACACATGTTTGATGTTTGTTAAACTGTTATATGAATTGTGAAACATTTATTTTGTTTTTCTGAGTTTTTTCCACATTTTACCTTACAAAATACATGTGCTTAGTTTATGATTTTTTTGTATTGTTCTAAGGTTTGTACGGACTTGCTTAATAACACTGATTTACGGAAGCGTCTACACAAGCTTGTGTGGAATGTTTTCCTTGAGCCCATTTTTACCTTAGAAAATACATGTGCTTAGTTTATGATTTTTTTGTATTGTTCTAAGGTTTGTACGGACTTGCTTAATAACACTGATTTACGGAAGCGTCTACACAAGCTTGTGTGGAATGTTTTTCTTGAGCCCGAGGAGTTTGAGAATAGATGGATGGCATTGATTCAAGAGTTTCAGATAGAAGATAACAACTAGTTATCAGACATGTTTCAGTTACGCCACTCATGGATTCCAGCATACTTTAACCATTTGCCCATGTGTTGTCTTATGAAAACAACGTCAAGGTCTGAGAGTTCTAACGCGTTCTTTAAAATTTTCTCTCACAAAAGTAACACACTTGTTCAATTCATGTTGTGTTTTGAGACTGCTATGGAGAAGCAAAGGCACGCACAAGGTGCTCTTGATGATCACACATCCAGAACAACTGCACGGATGATATCCCCACTAGCAATTGAGAGGTTTGCTGCTAATGTATACACCCGAAGTATATTCTTTAAAGTTCAGAAGGAGATTTTCAAAGGTGCGTGGGTCGGGTCACAACAGCTTGTTCAGTCAGATGATGTGAACGAAGTATACCAGGTCAATCACTCACTTACAGCGTCCAAAGCGCATCTGAAGTATAAGGTAAAGTGTCTTCCAAACCAACAGTTACATCCTTTTAGTGAAATAGTGTTTCACAGCATTTGTTAATAAGAATCTCATCCTGAATGTTACTTTTTTGGTTTCTGGTTATTAGGTTATTAGAAACAAGGAGGATGGATCCATAACCTGTAGTTGTAACCTTTTTGGACGTCATGGGTACTTGTGTCGCCATATATTTTGTGTCCTGAGGAGTAAAAACGTTGACGTTATTCCAGACCAGTACATAATGCGTCGTTGGAGGCGTAATGTACTTCCACGTCATCTGTCTGATAAACAACATAGATATGTTAACAAGCATGCTGAGGTAGACGAGATTAGTAGGTAAGCAATATCAGGCATTGAACTGTGTTTAAGCAGGATAAGACATGATCCCCTGATGTTTGCCTCCTTTGTGGACAAGGTTAACAAACTATCAGAATCCACACTTTCCACTCTACCTAGATCTGATCCCGTGGTAGATGACGAGCAAGTTTTCATGGACCTGCTTGGGGTAACTATACCCGAGAAATGTGACCTGTTTGCTCCCAAAGATATCAACAACAAAGGTTCAGGAAGCAACACCAAAGTTTCGGGAAGCAATAGTGGCAAAAGATTTGTCGATCCAGGTGAGAAGCATGTCAATAAACGTAAACGCCAGATGCGCAAGTGTGCATATTGTAAAGAGGTTCAGGACAACCATGACATACGGAATTGTGAAATCAAGAAAAGAGATGAAGATGAAGCCCGGGCTGCAGCAAAGAGGGCAAAACAAGGGTAAGGCACACATGTGAACTCGTTATGTGACTTATTTCATTTACACCGACTTTGATTCTGTTTTTTTCTTCTTTTTTTTAACTTCACGATGTTTGTTTGTTTGATTGTTAGTTATACTCTGTTTGTTTGATTATTTTTTGTCATTCTCCTTGGTTTCCCTATGATTATCTATAACATCTATTTCCCCATGCCTAAGATCATAAACAACCAAATAGTAACGATATCCGGATAACATTGGGAAAAACACCTGCATGTAAGCAAATCAAACGAATTAAAAACAAATCAAACATCTATAATTGATACATACTTTCAACACACTTGATTTTGGGTTTATCATATTCCATACCATATCAAACTCATCAAGTTTCATTTGAACCTTGTTTTTATTCACCACAACACTGATTTTTGACGTGAAGACTTTTAAACGTTGCCCACGGTCCATCTTCTTTTCACGCAAAATATCCTTCTGTTAATTTTATCATACCGTATGTTAATTGCATACATATGTTTGATCATACAAATAGCAATATATAATGTTTCACAATACATTTTAGTTACCATGATCGTCGAGTAGCAGAATAGCCTGTGTGGCAATTCACGACTTCTTTTGTCTTCTTCAATGTTCAATAATGCAGCCCAACAAGTTAAAACATGCTCGGCAACGGTAGAGGTCTGTATCAAATTTTTAAAATGAAAACGTAGTCCTGTGGCCGCATGTCGAGTATCAAACAGAACATCACTGTCCAAATTCAAATCATTAAATTAATAAGCTGACATACCGTTTTTATAATTTTTTTAACTAAACGGCACATGTGATTCAACTAGTAACTGTACACATAATTATAATTAGTTAGCCATAATGAAAAGGACATTTAATAATAAAAACCTGTCTTTTCCCACATCCGTCTCTAAATGACGCAACACCTTACTTTCCTCTGACGTCATTCTTTTCTCAACATCAACCACCCGATCCCAGTACGGCGACCTGAGTGTGTCCGCATTCTTTGTAGTGCGTCTCCTTCCTCCACGTTCATTTTTGACCCATTTATCCCCATCACATACGGTCTTTTCCCTGGCAACCATGCTGACACCTTTTTCCAAAGTAGATCCTGTCACTTGGTTTTGAGCACACTCATCAAACTCTTGTGTAAGCCCCAAGCTGAATGACGGAATGATTGCATCTTTTCTGAGGTTTTTTGTTGACACCCATAATATATCACTGCCCTCTCGACTCCGGTCTTGGGGAATTTCACAAAACTTCTTTCTATCGCTTCAATCACTTCTGGATCCTCCCAAAATTGGCTTAACGGTTCTTGGGTATCCGTTTCTCTTGGTGCCCCATTATCGTTAGCCTCCATGTCTCCAAGTTCTCCATCCTTTCCTACCGTCAGTTCCCGTCCTGCTTCCAGCCCACTAACACATTTCCCTAGAGGCCAACCTTCTTGATTCGGTGTTTTGATCAGCTCAGACCCCCCCTCGCATTATTGCTCGGTCCGCCTTCATCCCCTTGTACACATCTGGATGTGCCAACAACACCAACAATCATGTGTTTTGTGGGGCCTGCAGTCCCTAAACTGGGTTCCCAAACTTTCTTCATGTTGTTGTTCGGTGTATTAAACTTATATGCATCACTCATTCTATCATGTTCTAACTTGCCTTCCACCTTCAGCACCCACTCCCTAATATTAACATTACCCGGAAACCTTTTTAGCGCCTCACTAGTAGTAGACTCCAAATGTTTTTTGTTTTTCAACAACATTCCATACAGGGTTTCAATTTTGTGCACATACCCCTGCAAATGTTTATGGATACTCCTGCGTCAGTTTTTACTAATATACAGCACACATTTTATAGTCACAAAAAGGAAAACTTACCTCTTCATCATTTGGTTTATATGAATACATCCCAATTGCTAGGATATCACCATTTGCGTCGTCGGTAGGGTTGTCATCATCACCGTTAGGTAAACCTTCACATGTTTCCCTCATTTCAACTAACCCGAACCCACCTGAATCGATTTCATCCCGCTCTCTGCGTTTCAGCGTCTCAGTGTTCCAAGATAAAATAGCGGGTCTCCGTCTGGCAACATCAAACAAGCTGCTTTTTGTAGCGTCAACATATATCAACTGCATACATGTTACATGACCATGTGTTATATATAGTTAAAACACGTATGATTATTTGGTTTAGTTTTGAATGAGCACATACCGTTAGAAGTGTCCAAGGACCCGCATAATGCTTCTCACTGTTTTCGGCATTCCATTTTTCTTTGCAATTTCTCATAGAGTCCAGCAAGAACTGACACCAATCAATTTTCTTAAAGTCGGTGTCCCGTCGTATATGTTTCAACACGCTCAAATCACACTTCGACCTTGCAATAGTGCCACCCAGTAAGTTTGCAAACAACACTATGAAGCTGATTTTAAAATTCCAGTCTGCCATATCTGAACCGACAATTCTGTCTTTCAGTTCTACAGCAGTAACACCTTTGCCCCCGTTTTGTTTCATCCACTCTTGCAAAACAGAACCTTCCTGGGATTCACTTTCAACGGTTTGCAGATTCACACCCCCCAAGGTAATCCCAAGATTTCGTGTACCACTTGTGATGTCACTTCGATCATTCTGTCACCTACCTTTATTGCAAGTTTCTTATCATCGAAGGAACTCGCCACATGGTATGCTAGTTTGGACGGAAGATCAGTGATGTTGAATGCTAACATCTTACCAAATCCCATTTCAACAATACAGTTACGTTGGGCTGTACTCATTCCATGAAGTGCGCGATCCAAGGAGTTAGGAGATGTCCTATTCCTAAGGGTAGGGTGATTTTTTTTCACTGCCTTTTGTTTAGGTAACTTTGTGTTCACTGCCTCTTTTATCTCTCGTTCTTGTACACTGATTTTGCCTTCTTTAACCATTGATTTGATCCTAGGTGACTTTCTAACAGTTTGCTCCTCCACATCAATCACATTTCTTTCGTTCCCCCCTTTGCCTTTTTCTTTCTTAACCAATTTGTTGCTGTGATTCCCATCCACTGTCCCCCTTTCTTTCCTTTTTATACCCCTGGCCGTGGTTTCGTTCGCTGCTTGGATACCTTTCCCTTTACTCTCTATGTCAATTTTTTTATTCACTTGACCCAATGGTAATTCGTGTACATCTGTTCACATAGCCACATTACAACCCAAATTAAAATGTGTATCAGATGTTATACAACAGAATTAAGAAACTTGTTCACCAAAACTATTAACGTTAAACCAAATGTTCACAAATACAAACCAAAATTTAGGACATCGATGTACATCTTCATGACACATATGTTCAAGAATTAACAAACTTAAACTGTACATCTGTTCACATAGTCACATTACAACCCAAAGTCAAACACATGTACCAGATTTTATACAACATAATTAACAAACTTAACTTGTGCACCATAACCATTAACGATAAACCAAATATTCACAAAATACAAACCAAAATTTAGGACATCGATATACATCATCATGACATATATGTTCGAATTTTTTTTAAAACAATAGCATGATTATCATAGACCTTACGACTAACCTACTCGAAACCATGTGTTTGCTCAACAACAGAGGTATCCATAACACATTTGCACCACATTGACATCACATTAACCATTTTGACAACATAATCGTACCACACATGGTCGACGCCATTTCTGTACCGAAACACATGTGACCGACTGTATATTACAAAAAGATACTCTGACAAAAATAAATAAATTGAAGAGGGCAAAATGCTAAATCCCAATAAACAAATACTCGGAACACATGTTATCACTTTAAAGAAACACAAACCGTATCACATATGTTGTAACTTTACAGGTACATCTGACCATGTTTAATAGGGTAACAAATAAAAAATAAAAACATACACTTGTGTCCCTATCGTGAACCAAAAAAACGTTGCACATATGTTATCACTTACAGTAAATATTTACCTATTCAACAACAAACCACAAAATCTTTTAACAAATTCATAGATAGTTTTACTGGATGTACCTTCATCCGATTCACCGGTTAAATCAACAGCCGTTTCCTTCTTATTGGTGTATTTGCTAAACGATTTCGCCATCCTTATCCTGTCGCTCTTTCGGACTGTCAATACTGACGAACGAAACAAGAACACAATAAGTACCTACTGAAAATATAACACATACACCACCAATAAAAAAGAAGAAAAAACAATTAGGGTTAAAAATTACCTTTCGTCTTCCTCATTTTAGGGTTTGTAACACCTAATATTTATACTATCAATTGATCGCGGAATATTAGTTGAAGACACATGCACAACGGATTTTTAGCTTCATTAGCTGAATTTGTGTTAATTTTTGGGCTGTATAGAATTTTCATAGTATACGATTTTGAAGGAGAAGATATTTCAGGCGTGAATTCCTCGGTGGTACACAACTGCGTAATTTTTTTATTTTTTTTATATTGTACATAAGTGTTTTTTGTTTAATTCCAAGCATACCCTTCAGCGTTTTTTTTTATTAAAACTAGTGACACATATTTACAAGAATGCCATTGACTATTATTGTCCCTTGATTTATTTGATCTAACGGTGTAAAATAGTTCTCGCAGTTCTCGACCTTTTGATGGTTCTCACTTTAACTGGCCTATATATATATATACTAGCACGGTACCCGCGCAAAGGCGGCGGTGGTCGTGGCGACGACGGTGTGGTGGTGGGGGCGACTGTTGGTGGTGAAGGTCGCGTCGAGTGGTATAGACAATTGATGTAAAAGGTTAATGGAGTTATTTTTAATGATAAAATGATTGATAGTGTAATTTAATCATTAATTTTAAGGATGTAGTGTATGTGAAAATATTTGTAAGGAGTGCTGAGTGAAAATATTACATATTTTTCAACACTTCCAAAAATAAAATGTTATTCTTTTTATAATAGTATATAGATAAAAGTCTATATATATATATATATATATATATATTATTATTATATAATAATATATATATATATATATATATGTGTATATATATATATAGAGAGATTATATATATATATATATATATCATAATTAATTAATCTACAATATATATATATATATAATAAAGTCCTAAATATATATATATATATATATATATATATATATATATATATATATATATATATATATATATATATATATATATATATATATATATATATATATATATATATATATATATATATATATATATATATATATATATATATATATATATATATATATATATATATATATATATATATATATATATATATATATATATATATATATATATATATATATATATATATATATATATATATATATATATATATATATATATATATATATATATATATATATATATATATATATATATATATATATATATATATATATATATATATATATATATATATATATATATATATATATATATATATATATATATATATATATATATATATATATATATATATATATATATATATATATATATATATATATATATATATATATATATATATATATATATATATATATATATATATATATATATATATATATATATATATATATATATATATATATATATATATATATATATATATATATATATATATATATATATATATATATATATATATATATATATATATATATATATATATATATATATATATATATATATATATATATATATATATATATATATATATATATATATATATATATATATATATATATATATATATATATATATATATATATATATATATATATATATATATATATATATATATATATATATATATATATATATATATATATATATATATATATATATATATATATATATATATATATATATATATATATATATATATATATATATATTTATACACTTATAAAGTGTGACAGAATCATTATTGTACATTTTTGCATTCATATATATGTTATCATAACACTTATGTTATATCAATGGAATTTGCAGGCTCTGATCTGGCTGGTGCTTCCTGGCTTATTGATCCCCTTCTGCATATCACATATCAAACAAGTTGAAAACGACATCGACTTGATCACCAATAAGTCTCATCAAGAAATATGGTCAGTCGTACAAAATGCAACTAACTCAGTATTGCTTCCAATGAGTATATCAGCAACCAGTTTAGCCAAAGTTGTGGCCCATTCTCTTGGTAAAACAGACATCACATTAGATAACATCAAAGCTAAGGTTTGCATTCTTCCATTTTCTTTTTGGAAATTACTTTATTAGATTACTTGGTTCAAATGATATCCAAGAAACGGTTACTAACATATAAATCTGTTTCTTTGTGTGTTTAAAGGTGTCTCCTTTACTCTTTCAAGCTCTCTTAACGATCCCACACGTGTCAGAGATATCATACATCAGAAAAGATGGCATGTTCTTTGCATTATACACTCAATTGACTCAAGGCCACCAACAAATTTTTGCTATTTACTCCAATACTTCACTTTCAAAGGCCAAGAGAATTGGAAACAACTCTTTATGGTATACTCAACCCGTAGATTCTGATACAGGAAAGTTATATGGAGAATCAGTTGTGTTTAGTCCTCAAGCTTTGGTTAATGAAAGTTGGTTACAACAAGCCATGAACGCTACAAACGGAAATGCTTCATTAGGGAATTCGTGGAATGATGTCAATAATCCTCTTGTCCTAAATACAGCCCGTGTGCATGAAAATGGAGTTATCTCGCTTGGGTTTGAGCTCAAATCGTTAATGGATGTGTTTTCTGGTATTAAACCTTCCGGTGGAGGTTTGTATTTGGCTACAAAAGACGGAAAGATACTAAGTGACGGGGTTCCTAACACTCGCATCTTTCTTGATGGAAACACTGCAATATCTTTCAAGATACAAACAGAAAATGGATATCGAGTTGGTAATGATCATAAAATAACATTACAACTCAATTATGAAGTTGCAGAATCATATATTGTAGACGTTTTAGGAACAAATTATATCTTATACTCTTCCCCTCTCAACCTCACTGGAACACAATCGGTATTTGTATTGGCATTACCATATGGAGTGCAAAACAGGATGCATCATAATATCATGTTCGTGTTCGTTCTTCTATTGGTAACATTTATTACGACCATCGTCTCTATCTTCAGTTTCATTGTGCTTATGGTGAGAAAAGCAAGCACAGAAATGTGCTTAAGAGCTTTCCTTATAAAACAAAAGGAAGCAACACAACAAGCAGAAAGAAAAAGCAAGAATCAGAATCTTGCATTTGTTTCTGCAAGCCATGACATTCGTGCTTCACTAGCAGGATTTGATGGATTGATAGAGATGTCAATTAACGACGTTTGTCAAGGATCAGAGTTAGCCAAAAACTTAAGACTTATGCAAGAATGTTCCAATCATCTTCAGAGTAAGTGGGTTAACAAAGTGTGGCTTGGTCATTTTGTTTTCAGTAACCAACATAATTTTGGAATTTCAATAATTTTTATTGGGAAAATGAACATACAGCAAGACCTTATATCAAAAGTTTGTTATTTCAGGTATATTGAACTCTATTCTTGACACAAGTAAAATAGAAGCCGGAATGATACAGCTAGAAGAAAACCCATTCGATATATTAAAAGTAGTCGAGGGTGTAGTTGACTTGTTCTATCCAGTAGGTCTGAATAAGGAAGTGGATGTGATTTTAGATCTCCAAGATGGTTCGTTGGCCAAGTTTTCTCAAGTTATAGGTGACGAACACAGGCTTAGACAGATATTATCTAACTTGTTAAGCAATGCCATCAAATTTACCTCAGATGGCTATGTCTCAGTTCAGGCTCGTGCCATGAAGCCTCGACTACAAAGCCCAACATTTAATTCTAATCATGATCAATCCACAACATACCTGTCAAGATTCTTTTCCAAAACCAGTGAAAAGTGTGCTAACTTAGAAGGAATAGATGAAGATCGCCGTGATCATAATTGGATGGAATTTGTATTTGAAATAAATGATACTGGAAAGGGTATTCCAAAAGAGAAACAAGGTTCAGTTTTTGAACAATATGTTCAGGTTAAAGAAACGGCTCATAAAGTTGAAGGCACTGGATTAGGACTCGCGATTGTCCAATCTCTGGTACGTATCTTTTGATTATTTTGTGGGTTTTGGTTAAATTGCATAAAGATATAACGTACTTAATTTTCTCAAGTATCCCTGAAAGAACAATTTTTTGATTTCCAAAGTATTGATCCAAGGTAATTTAACCCGATTAGTTGGTGAAAATGATAATGTGCCGCTGATATGAGTATCTGATAGTAAATTTACCCATGTTGACTCATTTTTCTCGAGCTGATATGGTATTTAAACCAGCTTACCTACAATATTAGTAAGATTTTACAACCGAAATTAGGCTAAAGTACGTTACATCTTTATGCAACAATTTGGCCCTTTTGCTTTTAAGTCGTTTGAACACCACAGATATTAGGATTTGATTTCTATTCGTATATAGGTACGCTTGATGGGAGGAGAGATAAGCATAGTTGACAAGGTCTGTGAAAGGGGGACCTGTTTCAGATTTAATGTTGTGTTTAAGGTTTCTCGTTCGGATCTATGTAGCAATAGTGAAGATGAAAAGACACCATCTCTTGGCAACTTGTCACCGGTATCAAACACTCCTTTCTGTAGTCCCATACGTCAAGATTCCAGTTCTTCTACAGTTGTTCTTTTCATTAGCAGTGACGCAAGACGAAGAATGACACAAAGGTTTCTACGAGCCCAAGGGATTAACGTGTTAGCAGTGGAAAACATACAACTACTTTCAGAAACTCTCAGGGGATTCAGACAAGAACAGAATAGCATATGCTCTTCAAGACCCGGTCTAAACTTAAGTTTTGGGTATCTGACACGTTCCACATCTAGAGATTCGAGCCCAAGGAATGTTCCTTTAAGTGCATTGGATGGGACTGATGTGTCACCGGCCAGAAGGACTAATCGGGCAACTGTTTCAGGTTTCATATTGCTTGTGATTGACACAACGCGGGCTAATTTTCATGAGTTATGCAAGGTGGTGGCAGAATTCAGAAAAACCTCTAAGAATGCTTGTTCTAGAGTTGTTTGGTTAGGATCCAGGTGCATGAAAGTCCATGGTTTGGACGAGAAGCAACTCCCACCGTCAGATATCATCTTACCCATGCCACTTCATGGGTCACGTTTTATACTCATTGATCGATCTTCTCCCAGAATTTGGAAGTGTGATCTCATGCACACCACCCCAGGGGAATCGGCGTACGCCAAGAAGACAAGATGAAATACAAGAAATCTCTAGGATTTCGCCTAGTAGTAGTAGTCCTTTGAGAGGAAAAAAAGTATTGCTGGTTGAGGATGACAAATTGCAACTGATGATAGCTAAGAAGAGTCTTTTGAAGCATGGTGTGGTAATTGACACATGCACAAATGGGAAAGAAGCATTGATTTTGGTCTCCAAGAGCTTGAATGATCAAAGAGATCTTGGTGCTTCATATGTTCTACCTTATGACTATATCTTCATGGATTGTCAGGTAATCTCTAATTGGTCGATCTCAGATTTTGTTTTACTTCAAATGGGTTTGCCTAAACAGGGAGCGGATAAAACACACAATCACGGTGATATTGTTTTTATAATCGTAATCAATGCACTAATCATTCTTAAAACTTGTTGAATAACTGGATACATGTTAGCAAGTCAACCCAACATTAGCTTTCGTGTATTAACTTACTAAACAGTGACAAGTTTTAACCCAAACTGTTTGTGTTTTGGCACCATGAGCTCAACCTTGTCATTTTGCCACTAAGCCTCTAAGGTGATATATCTCATACCAAACCCATTACCCAATCTGCTCGACACGACCATTTTGCCAAAACTCACATAATTTTTAGATTATAGAATGATCAAACTTATGATCTTATAGATGCCAGTGATGGATGGTTGTGAAGCAACGAGGCAGATAAGACTACTGGAGAAAGATTATGGTGTCTACATCCCCATCATTGGGTTAACAGCTCATGCAGAAGGTGAAGAATTAAACACATTTTTTGCAGCAGGAACCGATATGCACATATCCAAACCATTAAACGAGCACAAGATACAGGAAGTGGTTAAAGATCTCCACAGCAAATAATGAAAACTGTAATCTCAGATTAATATTGATTAGTTTGTACTGGTTGAATACATTCTGTTTGGTTTCGGCAAAGTTAAAAACTAAGGAACGTAAGGCAGATTCATCCTAAAAAAATGGATGTGTACCTATCTATGATGCTGTTACATATCTATATTTTTGACGGTTTAAAATATGTTCCTAAGGTACAAAATATTTCCTGTTTTCATCTTAACGTCGACAATTTTCTATCAAACCACTCTGAAAGATGCTGCAGTTTTGCTGACATGTTTGCATGATTAAGAAAAAAGGCTTGACCGTTTGATAGCATCACTGTGATATCATGCTTCAGCGCTTCAAAACTTCTGTAATAGAACTTCTTTACCCTTTGATCAATGATATCAAGAGTCAATGGAACTGGAAACCTGAAAAGATTTAGTGTTTCAATTAAAAGTTAATATAATTGTGGGAAAAGCTTTGTCGGAGTATCTAGATTTTACTCGATCAAAACTCGAAGCTTTACCTATTTATGAATTCTGGCTTCTCGGAAGCCCGTTTTAACTTCATGATGCCATATTTATCCTGCAATATTTTGTGCATTTTCAATACAGTTAGAATATGATGGAAGAGTATATAAGAATCACAAGGGTTGTCCCACACTTTCAAAGCTGGCAACGTCGACCCATCTAGTTATGATTTGGTTGACTTGATTTAGTTTTTCAGAGGAAACCAATATGATCAGAGTGTTGGGCAACAAATTTTTTATACATTTTTTTTAAAAGGTAAAAAAAATGTACAAAAATTATAGTTTTGAGAGGCCCGTTATAGTTTTTGAAAGATAAAAATATAACTTTTATATATTTTTTATATATAAAACCTCATAATCATGTTATTTCAAAACTTCAAATCTTTATTGAGATTATAGTTTTGAAATCATATTTGATTATTATACATTAGAAAATCAGAAGATTTGGACTGATTTGGACAAATTTTTTTGGGTGTTAACCCAACCAAAGCTGCCCAGTGTGCCGCCTCTACTCTACACTATAGTTAAGACTTCACACACAAGCATCAGCTGTAGGGTTTGTCCCTTGTACCTTTTGACACGAACCCCACAAACAAAAGTTACCTGATTGCCCCTAGTTGACTGTTCTAGCTTAGAAAGCAAAGAAATCATCATCTTTCTAATATTGGGATCAATCCCGGGCTGCTCCCCCCGGATATCTTTATCAAGTAATTCCCAAGGACTGTGACGAGTCGGCTCAACCTCATCACCTGAATACGTAACGGAAAATTTCTCCCATGGACTACCCGGAAAGTCAGGTGATTTATCACTGATTGAAACAACCACACCCTCCCACAACTGCCCACCGCCCCCTTGATCTCGCCACCATACCGAGCATCTATCTCCTGGATGCCAGTTTCTTTCAAGTGAAGCTTCATAACATGTTCTCTCAACTAAGAAATCAGGAAAGTTAACCAACTCTGGTAACGTTAACTGAAATGTCTTATCTTTCACTCTAGAAGAAGGATCAATAAATCTAAGCTTAATTTTACAACCACTCTCCCCTGAACCTACAAGTTGGACATAATTTACGGCATCTACAGAACAAATTTCCACGTCTCTTATCTTTTCCCCAAATTGAATCCATGGCACATGTTCAGTCAAGGCTTGTAATTCTGAGTACTCTTGATGACCCTGTAAAAAAAAATAGACAAGCTTATCCAAATTGCTAAATCACAAATACAGTATTGCAGTAATAAACTAAAATAAGGAAATGTACATACCTGTCTTAGGTATGCCACCTCATCACCTAACTGAGGGATGTAACGACACCCCTCATCTTGATCTGCCAACAAAAGCCAATTGGTTTTGCTACATTGACCATTTGTCTTGCTTCCGAAAGCACCATTCCTAGAACTATCGTACGGGATCATATGCGCTTCATTTTTGTGATTTTGAGGTGCATCATCTGATTCACGAAAACCAAGTTTGATTCTCAATGGTTTTATTCTAGGAATTGCATCCTCAGATGAATCAACTTCGGTCAAATTATCATTATTTTTCGCCTTCGGATTACTCAACTTTAACTTGATAAGGTTTTTCTTTTGAGATACAGTATTATCTGCCTCGTTTGTTTGAGAGCACTCTCCCAACGATTTTGCATCAGAATTGAGCCCCATCTTTGATTTAAATATGATTTTGGTAGGCTTGCGATCTTCTGTTCTACCATTCTCTTCCATATTTGCCGTTGTCTCATGGTCCCCACTAACATGTTTCGAGTTTTCTTCTTCATGTCTCAAAGATGTTGAAGGGTCATTACATTGAATAGGGATAGTTTCGAAAACTGGTGATTTTTTTGTGATTGGGAGCTTCAACACTAATTTATGTCTCAATTCAGGTGGTGGTGCTGCATTCACAGTTGAAGAGACTCCAATCGGAACTGTTGGTTTGTCCTCCTCTTCAACACACGGCTCACTTTCTGACGAATCATCTTCTGACAAGTCATCGTCATCCTTCTCACTTCCAAAATCTTGTGATGATAACTTTTTACCATTCCTTGCAGCAGTACGCTGAGGTCTAGATGGTGTAGCCTTCGAGTTACGGTTGTTTTTTGATTTCTTCGATCCTTTACATCTGGATGATGTCCCTTCATGATCGTCAGAGTTCCTTGTTTTAACACGCCGTCCAGACGTAGACTCCCATTCTAACTAAAAGATCAGAGTTTAAATACTTGAAAGGTGGGAACTAGGCCATGAAGTGAAGACGGGCTTAAAGCGAAGATGGATGAATGAGTGGGTCAGGCAGATTAGGCAACAGGTCAAAATGGGTAATATCTATGAAAACACGTCAAGTCGAATTGGGCAGGCCCGCTGACAATTTTTTCCTTTTCTTTCCTTAATAAATAATGTTTTAAGAACTAATTACATAAAAAAGATAGCCAAGTATACTCGACTTTCTATTGTGGATGATATTGAATAGAGAAAGTTCGTACAACTTGAGCAAAACTGGTCATCTTCTGATGTAATCATGTAAAAAGACATTTTGACGTATGATTGACAAACCGTATAATTTAAATGATGACTAAGTCTGAAATGAGCAGATTTACAACTTATATAATTTGAAGTCATTTTTGTGAGTTAGACCCATTCTACCCATCCCAAACTACCCATTTTTTATAACTTTAACCCATTTCACTCGTTAAGAGATAAAGCACTTACGTCCTTCAGTTTCTTTCTTTTTAACCATCTCCGGCTCCTGTCATCAATATTATTTCCACCACTGCTCTCTGCTGCATCAACAGAGCTTTTACCTAAACTTGCTTGCTCATCTCCACTAGAATCATCATCAGTAACATTGTACTCTGAATCAGTACTGTCAATGATGACATCATTTTCTGGTTCCCAGAACATAGCATCTAGGAACTCCCCGATCAGCAAACTACATCAAGTCAGCCAAAGGTAACATTTGATATTCTTGACCCAACCCAATATCTGTACCAATAGCAAAATTTCGAGATGGAGGTCGCCACTCCATATTCAATGCACCCAACCGACGTCTCTGATAATTACTCTGATATGGTTCAGGATATGGAAGCATGCCTAACGTATTTTCATCAATAACAAATAATCATTAGATGTCGGAAAATAATCTAGCAGAATATGAATCAATAGATCTTTTAAAAAGGAAAATTGTAAAGACTAGCTACATACTTTCACACTTGTACCAATAATATCAATTTTGAAAATTAATCGGAACGTGGCATCATTTTTATTGATCACAGAAATTAGACATTCATAGTTCACCAACTATAGCAACATACTTCCATTTTTTACCACTCAGATAAACATATTTCATTTGCTTACAGATAATAGCAATGTTTTTTACCTCATGGTTGCTATGATCCACAAAAGAAATGAAAGTATGTTGTTATTTTGATATTTGCCTAAGTACGTTGTCGTATTCACGAAAGTGACAAAGCATGATCCTATTTTACAATAAACCCTTTCAGAAAATGAGGAATAAGCGAATCATTGGCATACTTGAGTCGCAAAGAGCATCTTGCATATTCCTTTGGTAGGGCTGAAGTTGAGTCTCCTACACAAGACATATCTCTAACATCAGATAAACTATAAATTTCTAGACTTGGACTAACAACAACCAACACATCCTCGATAAACTAGAGGTGGAAAATGGGTGGGTAGGGCAGCTTAAGTATTGGGTCAATACACGTAATATTAATGGGCAAGATTCGTCTTTTATTCTTGAAATTTACAAATAACTGACGTTAAACATAGGAAAAGAACTATTTTTAAACATATGATTGAAGAACTGCATGACTACAATGACAATATTAATTTAAAATAAATGATTTAGGGGGTTCTGTTTACTTTGAATACATTTTGGGTGACTTTCAGCCTATCTGACCCACTGGACTCATTTCCACCATAACCTTTCCTTAAAAATCTATTGTTCGAACCATTTACCCATAGATGGTCAAAAGTTGCCAGCTCTATCGAGAACTGACCTGATCAA
This sequence comes from Erigeron breviscapus, assembly GCA_034093135.1. Lineage (NCBI taxonomy): Eukaryota > Viridiplantae > Streptophyta > Magnoliopsida > Asterales > Asteraceae > Erigeron > Erigeron breviscapus. The sequence continues at coordinate 110,644,691 of CM067173.1, read as the reverse complement.
TGGCATTTCCATGAGCGTCCCTTGCAAGAGGCCGGTAATCACCAAGGAAAAACTGATCATACATTGAATCCTTTTGGGAGTCACCCTGCCCTGTATTCAGCAAGTAGATTTGCCCAACATCATCTGAGAGTACAACAGATGTCCCATCCCTGTATTTACCATAATAATACACGTTGAACAATACATAAATTTTCCAAGTAAATATACATATACATAAATAGTAAAACCAAGAGAATATACCAAGTAACATGCAATGACTTACGGTGAAAATTTTCCATCAACCAATTTAAAACGTCCAATTTCATATATGCGGATTGGTACGCCTTCCCAAATCTAGAATGTGAGAAAAGGTAGCACGACAGAATGGAACATCACACGGATATAAAGGTCAAATCATTACAAAAGACAAACTTACTGTGCATAAAATGGTAACCAACTTTCCTCATCTGACTGTTATGGGGATTATAGTATTTTCTCGCACATAAGAATGGACAAACTTCCATATGCTTTTATGTTTCGGGGAGTTACTGGTAAACTTGACGCATGTGAGTAGTAATTTAAACGTATATGTGAAAATGGGTATTTTTGGCAACATCTTCCTAAACAAAGTATTATTAACAAAAAACTTAAAGATGGATACCAAAAATGGAAGAACAGAAAAATAGAAAATTCCATTTCCCTTATAAAATTTTGTACCTTTAAACACGTGAGAAAATACTACATTATTACCCATACCAGAACGAAAACTGGATATTTTTGTATGCAATTACCCCTACAATATAGAAACTTACATCCCAAATTATCGTCTTCCCGTCGTACCCAGAACTCATTGCAATACGGGGATTAAAAGGATGAACATCCAAAACATAGGTCTGCATGCAAAAGATGGAACATATAACTTAAGCTTTTAAGATAAAACAAATTTCAAGAGCATAAAATTCACGTGTGTTAAAATATGCACTCAAGCAATGTTTCTTGAATCTTGACCTAAATGAAGTAGAGTCAAATACTTACAGATTCACTATGGCCAGTCAAGGAATGTACCAAGCGACCATCACTAGCATTCCAAACACATATCCTGCAATCTGAACCATAAATAAGTCAAATACCAAACCAATTTAAATTTAATCCTGAATGATGAAAGTGGATTACCCATGATGGCAGCAAGCACAAAACGATCATCAAGACTCCATACAATCATATTGACCCCACGCGGGGTTGGAAGAAATCTCTGCCGTGGACCTCCACGGCGTGGCTGAGGTGGCATTGGTGGTGGGGGGACTTTGAGATGATATGCCCGTGTCCACCGTCCACTTCTTCCCTGAAACAACTCAATTACTATATTTAACAGCCTAAACTCATATGTTTGATTGGTATAATAATGGCAGGTGATACCTTACTATCATTGCTAAAGAACTCATTTCTATAATTCCGCTCATACATAGAGCTGACAGCAGAGAGGGTTCAAATTGTTTGGACAGTTTGAGCAATAAAACTTGTGAATCTTGGGTCAAGCTCAACATATATGATCTACAAGCGATAAAATGTGAAACTAGAATTGCATATATCGTGAAACTTACGTGAGATTTGCGTTTTGGAATCCAAATAATTGCACTGCCATCACGGGAACACGTAACAATGTAATCATGGCTAAACCTGCTCAAGTTTGTATGTAATCAACATGTATAATCATTACAATGTCAGAATATAACCATGTCAGAAGGGGGGAAAAAATAGCTGACCATGAAGTTTTAAATTTTGGTACTTTCTCATCTGTCACGGTATCTGAAGTTGAAGACCTTGAAGCCACGGCACAACCACTGCAGAACGAACCACGTGAATATATTATCCGAGACATATTGACAATAATGGGTACAAACTAACCTGAATTGTACGTAATTCACATCATTCTCATGACCCGCCAATACATCAAATTCATGTATTGGTTGATGTGAAGCGTCTGTATTTGGTTTACAAGCAATCCAAACCTGCAAATACTTCCCTCTTAGAAAGACGATCTATCGTATTCTTTGAACGGGTATAATAAAATGAGAGTATATAACATGTACCCTAGCAAATGTATCAGAGCTACCAGTAACAAAAATTGTTCCATTGGCATTATAAGCACAGCATAGTATTTGATTGCTTTGAGGATTAGCACCTGATGAAGGACCATTGTTACTCCCTACAAATATCCATTGTGCCAATGAGTTAAGTATCAATAAAGTGAGGTGACAGGATGAGTGGATCATGCAGTTGTGCAATGGGTTTGGGTTTATGATGGTCCAATCTAAGTGGGGTTAAAACGGGCTGAGCCAAGTTGGCTTGACCTGCCAACACAATTTTGTCCATTTCTTTTTTTCTTTTGTAATGAATATCTGAGCATGATTACCAACACTACTTTAGTGAAATAACCATATAAATTATTATATAGAAACATGAAAAATGAACTATTGTCAGATTTTGACCCGTTAGAGATCAAACTCATTCCATATTGATAATATCAAAAGTATTTAGGTCAAAATTGCCAAAGTGAATAATATCACGACTACTCTATCACTGACCAGCAACATCTTGGGTCTGCCTTGGAACATAAACGTGTTCACGACACTGGGAAGACCTAGCTTCCCAGATCCTACAAGTCCCATCATCAGATGACCTGTAAATGTCCAAGACAATAAAATAATCAGATATTTCAAGACATACATACAATATATTATACTCTGTGAATATTACAATGCTTACGATAAAAGCTGGAATGGGTGTCTTGGACTAAATGCAATGGCAGTAACGGCAGCGGTATGTCCTCTCAAAACTGAAAGAGGCTTTCCGTTGGGCAAATGCCACTACAACACGGAAGAATTTTAATTCAGAACAGGCCCAGCAATGTAAAGTAAAAAAAAAACGAATATGTTTAGGTTGATGAAAAAAATACTTACAACACGAATATTATAATCATTTGATGCAGATGCCACTACGCTATTATTTATATTTACAGCTAAGTCGGTAATGTCGCCCTACATCATAGGAACAAACATGGTGATACAATTACAGACAGAACATCATCAGCTTTGTTGAAAAATCTAACATACCTCATGTCCTCTACAACTGGCAAGGCAAAACGCAGTTTCCATCGACCAAATTTTCACCAAACGATCATCTGATCCAGTAATCACATATCTCCCACTCCGATCGAATATTGCTGTATATCAGTACAGCGAGTAAGTCATATACTATATAAATATATACATCAACCGAGCAAAGTTATCATACTCGTACCACAGTAAACAGCATCTCGGTGTCCTCTTAACTTCTTTATATTTTGCATCTTTTGCACCATGGTTGACGGTTTAGCTATAGCATAACATGCAAACCGAATGGATGGCGCGCGATGGTGTTTTGGAAAACCACCTCCAATTTCCCTCAACCCAATCCCGTGAACCTGATCAGCCTGCATGTGAGGCCAACGAAGATATGCTGGCAGAGCCTTAACAGGTGGCACCGTTTCATTTTGGGTCGCTAAATAACATGATACAACAATTAGAAATGCATCCACTTCATTTCATAATGTATTTGGAAAAATTATAAGAAAGACATACATCCAAGGAGTGAAAACGGGCCAATTCCAAGAAGAGTAGGAACATCAGCAGCAGTAGGAGGTGTTCTTCCAAATATACCCCTTGACGGAGCCACATGCAGTATTAATTGTTTCAGCAATTTTACCAAGTGGTCCTTTTCAATATGAGAATACCTACGCTTAACAGTTTCACGTCAGCCTATAGTGTCAGATTTTGGAGTCACAATAATATATTAATGGTAAATGGCACTCGTCAATATTGACATCCCTACATTGAGTTACAAATACAAGTTACAAGTGAAGTAAGTATACAAGGTGCAAAAACAAAAGAGAAAAACATCAACTACACAAACAAAGGCATGTCCTTTTTGCAGAATTCATTTTATTAAAAAGCTTACTTTCCAATTTTCCATATACGAAGAAGGGTTACCTAAGCATTTATGGAATTATTCATTAAAATAACGCTGGGGTCACAAATAACTCAGCTGATACATAGCTTCATTAACTATGATCATTTACAAGCTCCTTAACCATGTATCGTCAAAAGACAATACAGCTTCTTATTTTTATTTTTATTTTTGAACGGCATATTATTCTACTTCTACTCCTACATTACAAGAATGCCTGAGATATCGGAAAAAAACCCCTATTGATCCACCCCCATAAATGTGGGAAGTGGGACTCGAACCCAGGTGGATCCTCTCAAGGTCAAAGAACTTTCCAATGGGCCACCAACCCCATTGGCAATACAGCTTCCTATTAGAGCATGAAATTTTTGGATGTGCGTTTTACAGCTGATTTTTGAAGTCTCAATAACTAGATTTTAAGTAATGATACATCAATCTGAAACACACGCCAAAAATTATGCTTAATGATTTGAATGGTTGGCAATGACGTATACATTTTCTCACTCATCTTCTCCATTGATTTCAACACATATTTTCTTCTAGTTGTTAAGCACATCTTTGGGAACACATTTCAAGCATATCTATCAAACTTCATTAGTTTTTAATGTCCGGATATAGATACAGATTATCTTTGCTTCTGATTATAAATGATCGAATAATCAGTTAGTGATCTCGGGGCAAAGTAAAATTACCTGCTTGCCTATATTGATGAACTGTTCTTATTTTACAAAAGTCCGTTATGCATTAACTCAGAAAATCTAGATTTGTCAAATACTCAACCGTCTGATTATTTAATTATTACAACTTCAAGCAGTGAAAGACCCTAAGTATTTGCAAGGTTGCCCCTAAAATCCTCAATTCTCATCACTACAGGCCTTGTAAAAGAGTATCAAACAGGTTCTCATTCCATTACAAGCTTAAGCATCTCTCATGAATGATTTAGATAAGAGAAAGTGATATTAATTGTGAAAATCTAACTAAAATAACTGCTTGACATGCCATATATAAATCCTTTAGATAGCATGATAACAAATACCTTTGTGTAACGCTTTCATAGCTTAAAGGGAAAGAAATGCCATCACCAGTTTCCTCTTCTGCAGCTGTACCGTACCTTGAGTACCATGCATGGTATCTCTTTGGCAAAAGCTGATATTCCATAAGTTCATTACAGAATTGTGTAAAAGTCTTTTCACATGGGCTGGCAGATAGAAAATGCATCACTAAAAAGTATATTTCTTTCAAGTCTACATCTATATCTGCTACAACATCATGACCCGGTTCACTTTCGGGTTGAATTTGAGACTTTGTAGACAGTCTATCTATAAAGCCCAAATGTTGCGTAGCTGTGGAGGCAGCTTTATCAAAAGATGTATGATGTCCCGACTCCATGTATATATACGCATATATACCTACCACCTGAGTCAGCATGATAATAACCACATGTATCACATGTTCAACTAAACAAATATTGAACAACATTAACATATAATATGCTTGCAAAACTCCGATAACAAAACTATTATGTAGGATTGTAGGGAAAGATACTTCAAAGGGAAAAAAAATTGTTCAACAAACTAAAAAGTGTAGAGTTTAAAGAAATTAGTTACTATCATTGTCTACCAACAGAAATGGCCAAGAATAAGTACATTGGCATTACTTATTAAAAGTCATTAAGTGATATATGAGTATGACAATTAGAATCAAATTACTATAACAAAACAGGCTAAAAGGGTTAAAAATTCAAAACCACATTACATTTTCCTGGATAGGTCAAACTAATGTTATGATACTAATTTTTACGGCCTCAAAAACACAATAATCAAATAATCACTTTCAAGATACGACGTCAGACATCCTACTTTCAGAAAAACATAAAAATGCACTATCCCTAAAGCAAATGCTATACAGATATCGAGTACCCTATTTGCAACTAAAGATAACCCTAAATATACCTAAAAATTCACAGGTGCTATAAATATCACAAGATTTCGATACCAAGATTCCGGGTTACATAAAAATCAAAGCTTTAGGGTTTAGGAATATACCCACCAACAAATTACACATAAAAATGTAAACTTTATCTAAAAACTAGATTAAAAATAGGGCACCCAATTAGCCTTACATCAAATTAATAATAAAAAATTACAAAAATATGTAAAAAGATCTGGGCAAGGATGCATTTCAGTAATAAGTAGAAATTTACAGCAAATGTTACAAAAATTAATAAAAAAATATTATAAGGAAAAAAAAAAGATCTGGTGTAACTGTACCTTAAAGAGTTTTTATTGTTGTTGGGTTAATTTGATGATCAAATAAGAAGAGGTCGTGTTGTTGGTTTGACCAACAAATTTATGTGGATTTGAAGGTTTGTATTTTGTATTTCGAGTTTGTCTTGTTGGAAGTGTTTGTGTTTTGATGATGTGTTGTGAATTTCTTTTTTCTGAATATAGAGGTAAAAGAGAGTTGTAAATTGTAGTAAGAAATTGTTTTTAGCCTTTTAAGAAAGGAAACTATGTTTGTTTAGTTTTGGACTTTTGGGCCGAAGGGGTTTTGATTTTGGAAAAATCGTTGTAGACTTGTAGCTAGTGCGGGTAATTTTGACACGAAACTTGTTAACAAGACACGATTTGTTTTTAATAGGTTTCATGTCTTAATAGGTCTTGATCTGTAAGACCGGTTAAGATTTGTGTCTTAACAGATCCAAATCTGTTAGAACCGATTAAGACCTGTTAAGGTTATACATATATATAAAATACTAAAAAAAATTTATGATTTTTATTAGTTAAGATGTCTATGAAATTTTGTAATGTGCGGATTATCATCGTTATGTATTAATTGATAGTTAGAGTTTTTGTATCGTTAAGGTTTTTTTAAGTACTAGCTAATCAACCCGGGTAACTACCCGAGTATGAGTAGCAAAATACAAATAAAACTTTCTATATTTGAATACTCTTAATCCAATAACCACTTTTCGTTTATAATTGAAAGAAGATTTTGCAAATACAATTAAAAAATAATAACGTTATATGTATTGTGCCTACACAAGAATTTGATATGGGCATAATGAACCAACAATATAATGATAATTTAAGGAAACATACGTAAAATAACTTATAGTTTCTATTGTTAATGAATACATTAAACGCGATGTTATAAACTATAAAGTTTCTTAGTAGCCTCCACATTTGAATTTGATAGATTACTAAAGTTGCAAAAGACCTGCGTGAAGGAACCTAATTAACAATTAAGTGGAATTTTTTTCCTTTTCACATATAACAAAAGGTTCCCTTGCGAAAAAAATACTACTCGTATTATATATATGGGGTCATAAAAACTCAATGGGTGTTTAGTGTTACATTATTATATCACTCATTGTACTTGTACAAGCACATTTTGCGTATTCGTATGAACAATTATTTTGCATTAAGTTAAGCACTTTTTTAAACACCATTGGAAGTGACTTAATAAAGAAAATGAGGACTCAAACAGGTAAAAATCTCCAAACATTGGATTTCAATAAATCTAATTAATCTGAGAAATGCAAATCAAAACCTGAAAAAAGTTACCAAAATTTTATACCAAATCCTACATTAAACTTCACTTAAAAACCCTCCACCCTGGCATTCTTTATCCTTATCCTTGCCGACAAGTATTTATACAACTTAAATATATAAGATACCAAGTGAAGATCAAGATACATAAGAAATCTTTCCTATTTTTAATCTCAGCTCATCATCATTAAATCATCTTCGTTCAATACTTCAATGTCATGCTTAAAACCAGTAAAACAAAACCTCTTTGTCAACCCTCCCATTCTGCTTGAACTCTAAATGACATTTAAAGTGATTCGTTATCCAAAGACTGGACTTCCATGCACCAGTCGGCCACTACCATCTTCCCTTTTTTGTATCTCGATTTTTCAACCAAATTAATCTGAAAAACGCAAAATATACGAGAATGAAGTGCATAACACATCGTTTATTTGAGCTTATTTCATGCTCAAATTAAGCAGCATTCAAATATGTTTCGAGTTAATACTATTATCTATACGTACTTAATATACATACTCCCCAAAATACTCGATATCGGTAACCTTACAAATGGTAAATGAGTTGTAAGATGATAGATACATGTCATTCCAACAACAACAGTAATAACTGGCTTCATTTTAAACCAGTCGTATGTATCTTTAAAATTAAACGACATGTGTACTTGTAAAAATACCTCTTTTTAAACTTATATTAAAATTAAAGTTCGGATTATCTTTGTAATAACATAGTTCACGTAATCATATTACCTCTTTGTTTATATGGATAGCTCAAAAAATGGATTGTTTGCTGGGTTAGCACAACCGATTTTGACCAACACTTTAGACTCATCCATTTTGAGCCAAACCTGTTCTGAACTATTATTCAACCCACCCGGTTTGCCACACTCAACCACTAAACTACCGATAAATATATCACCGTAAATAGAAGGAAAAGCAAACCTCGGGACATAGTTTTCATTCTTGACTTATCTGTCTTCTTTATATGAAGACAATCGAGTAAGTCTGAAACCATTATAAATCCAAAGACTGCTGCTATATTGCTAATCACCAGTAAATAAGTCGACAACACTCACCAAAATGACTACATTTGTCTTCAGTATATAGCCAATATAGAGTATTTTTCAAGTTTATCAACTGCTCGGCATCCATCCTTCAATGCAAACTGAATAACAAAATTGAAAGATCAAAATAAAAACTGGTGAGTTCAACTTACGATAAGCACAATGACAGTATAACTAAAAACTTGAAAAAGAATGATCATATATTTTAGCATGGATTGTAGGATCAAGGCCGCTCAACGGTCTTCATTAAGACAGAGAAGCTGGTCTTCATTCACATTATCAAAAAAAGTAGAGCTAGTAAAACATAGCATGCAATTTATATGATTCCACACGAACTGCATTGAATTCAAGCATATTATATACAAAATCACAAAAATCGGATTCATACATCTCAATTGCGTATTACAAAACGGATGCACATTTTTAGAAATGCATATAAGGTTGCTAAAACAAAGAAAGCGGTATGACAGGGGGGAGCTTACACAATGAATGTCAACATAGCCCCGCCTTACACTGTTGCTTACGCCTCAGCGGGTACATCCATTCCTGGATCATTGGTTGAGGATATATTACATTTAGCAACGGATGGTGTTAATGCATCTAACACCTATATAAGGGCTCTGATCATTATAAGGTATATTTCTTATTTGATTTCCCTATGAGATATAAGGGGTTATTTGGGGTTGCTTATTAAAACTGCGTACGCCTTTTGAAATTATTATAATCAAATAATTAGTTGTGACAAAACATAGTGCAAAAGATATCAGGCTATTGAATGAAATATACATATGTATCAATAACCTTTTGTGGTTGAATACCTTCAAAACACGCATTAAAAAGAAAACTCTTACCTCATTAACTATAAGAGCTTGAGTGAAGATTGAAACGTCATCCATTGAGGTGAATTTGTCAAGCATAGGAGTAGAATTTCCATTACCATTCTTAATCTTCTTCCAAATTTGTAACAAGAACTACAAATAAAAAAAAAGTACTAAATATGATTTCGTGAACTGCATTGAATTCAAAGATAATTGAACTTTTATTTTGAAGTAATTTAAAAGTTATTTATGTGTTTGGGTACGATATGAATGACATTCTAACAGTAACGGGTCAACAATTTTTTTTGCTTTTATTTAATATCTTGACATCATTTAGCCCTCTAAATAAATAAAAATTAACAACTCAAATCATAATCAATCCACCTGATCGACACTAATTGTTTCTTCTACTTTATCTGTTACTAAGTGCTTACATTGACAGAATATTCCCTTTAAATATACTTGTAGATAGCTTTTTTAATAGCCCAGCGCACCTGTAATTGTATTTTAAGTAATTGATACGTTTGTTATTATAGAAATTATACAAAGGTAACCCGAGTTCAATGATTAAAAGAAATAAATATCAACTAAAAATAACTTGTTGATCGATGCTTATCATCAAAACATCTATTTTTTTTTTCCTCATAAAAGAATTGAAATAAACCTTAATTTGAAATGAGAGGATGCATGAAATTATAAAAAAAAAATACTATTTTCCCAAAATAAAAACCTAAATACAATAAAGAATTGAAAAAAAAAAAACCTTAAAATGAAATGAGAAATGTGACAACTCGTAATTAATTAGCAACGGGTTAGTCTTAATCTTGTTTAAGATTAGTCATTATCATAATCTCGTCTAATTTAGACGGTCTTTGACGTGAAAATTATTAGACTTTTGGACTTTTGACTTAGTCAAATTAGACGTATCCTGATGACGTAGACTATTAGCTATCTAGACGAATGCCGAGTCTTAAAAATAACTTTAAATAATATTTAAAGGTTATGTCTTGTACAAAATAATTAGACTGTCTAGACTTAATATTATAAAGTTCACTTTGACGAAACTTTATTGACTTGTCTTAATTAAAATGAGACGAGGAAAATACCTTTACTTTAAATTATAACCTTTTAGTCATACGGTATTTAATCGTAATCATTTTACCAAATTAAGGGTATTAAAAATACCAAAAATGGCCACTAGGCCGGTTCTCTTTCTTCTTTGTGGCAGGAAATAAACAACCAACACCCTCCCCCTTTTCTTTCTTTTGATCGACACACACACACTAGAACACACACACACAAAAGCAATCTATCATCTAAATCTTTTGGCAAGAAGAATCAAAGGCAAATTCAAAGGGGATAATCATTTTTCAATAATAATTAGGGTTTTATCATCATCATCATCACCATTTTCTTCCTTTTATATCAAGATCATCAAATTTGGGTAAGTAAACTTTTCTATAACCTTTTGATTCGATTAAATTCCATTTCGAGTTTGATTTCAGTTTTGTTAATTGAAATAGATAGACTTGGAAGTGAAATGAGTTTTGGAATATGTAGTGAGATTGATTTTTATAAGAATTAGGTCTTTGAAATCAAAAAAATTGAAATTTGTGAAATGGTTAGCAAAATGGGTTGTTACCAGGTTCTTTGAACATGTATATAGTCCTTGCAATGAAAATGTTGAAGTAGAAAATAGTTGGGTTTGCGGAAAATGGTCAAAAACTGCACTTTTCTCGTTCAGGTCATATATCGCGCCGCGATGTTCAGTCGCGCCGCGAGGTAGTGAAATTGGGCATCGCGCCGCGATCCTTCAGGTTTCGAGCCGCGATGCAGTTGAATTTGGCAATCGCGCCGCGATATTTTTGGCCGAATGACATTTTCAAAAGACGATTACTTATGAACTTAGACTTGGTTTATATGGATTAATACTTGGGACTACATTGTAATGACAATGTCAATAACATTAGTAACTTGAGTCAAATAAAACGAACATTTAATCACACACTTGGTCGTGGCATTCTAGGATCAATAGCTAAGTAGTTTTAAGTAGGATACTTGACGTCGTGAGATTTGATCCTCACCATTCGTGCTCATATCCTAGGTTTTGGATAGACGTGGAGACTAGACTTTGCTCATTCTCAAGTTTGCTCGCCCTTTTAGCTCTTTGATCGCTAAGGTGAGTTTATGGCGCCTTTTTTCCTTTTTACTTTGGGCCTGAAAAGCATGTACTGTATACACGACTACTTTATAAATGATTTGTCTTTGTCTGTGCCATGAGATTTGGTAAATGAAATCATTTGTCTTATGCCTTGCCATGTTTACGGCTGTCTGAAAATGTGTATACTTGTCTTATGAAAATTGATCTATATGTCTTGACTTGCCATGTTGTCGGCTGACTAAACTGTTCCTTGTGTTTGACGAACTAAAATGATCCCCCCTTATGTAGTTTTACCATTATGAGATTTTAATGGTAGTCTTGTCAGCTTTCGTATCTGACTGTCATTATATTATGGTCGGACTCCGGTCTGGACTGTCTTGTCATTATATTATGGTCGTACTTCGGTCTGGACTGTCTGTCTTACTATATTATGGTCGGACTTCGGTCTGGACTGTCATGTCTTAAATAACTACAACCAATGACGACTGATCTTTTAGTCAAACACAATATAAACTCACCAACTATTTCGATAGTTGATCCTCTCAAATTTCATGCTTTTCAGGTGACCATCAGTAAGTCTTGGAATCGTATTTGGCATTATAGGGCCAATCTTTTGACTTTGGACGTACAATTAGCATCAGACATTGAGGACTCTCATGTATTTAGCTTTAATTGTATTTGGCTGTCCAATTTATTGAACGTATTCAGTGGGCCCAGTTCCAAATGAGGATGACTTGTATCCGTATTTTGGGTTCCACATTTGAACGATTGTACTTGCATTGAACTTGTATTGGCATTAATGGATGTAATCTCTATTTACCTTCTGATTAGTATGCAATTATTTGTTAACCCTGTATTTCCGCTATAACGGGGTGTGACAAGAAATACCTGAAATTGCTTATATATCTAATCTGCTCATCAACGTTTCTCAAATTTGTGCAATCCTACTCATGGTTGTTGAATGAAAGAAACTTCTTGATGTAAAGAAAACATCCAATGTTTAAGAGGCAATTTAATATAAAGATGAAAAACTTTGAAAAGTAAAATTTTCTCTTATAAATCTAAGAATAAGAATTTAATCATTATAAAAAAGAAGATAGGTGGATGAACAAAAAGAAAAACTGAATTTGAGTACTTTTTGGGATGCAGAAGCATGTATGTTACAGTAATTTTGTTCGACGGATAGTTTTGAAAGAAAAAAAAGGACCAACTGCCACGTGGCAGATTTTTTTAACACAACTTTTGTTTTGGGATCCTCTTTTATCAAAAAAAAAGATTAGTCAAGAATTTTAAAATACATGTTAGCAGGTACCTTAACAGGTCTTAATAGGTGCACCTGTTAATTTTCGTGTCGTGTTCGTGTTTGAAAAAAATGACACGATTAGTTAACAGTTCGTGTTCGTATTTGACCTTGCTATGTTCGTGTTTGACCTTGCTAAGTTCGTGTCTTCACAGGTTGTGTTAAGTAGATAGTGTTGTGGTAAGTACATGATCGTTCGCAGTGGACCCGATCGAAAGTAGATAGTGTTGTGGTAAGTACATGATCGTTCGCAGGGACGCTTGCACTACCTAGTCTAATAATGTGTGTAATTATAGCGGTTGGGGGTTGTCACGATTTCCTATTAAAACTAATGCAAATAAAAGTAAAATAGAAGCCGCAACCGCTTATTCAGCGAGAAGCTTCGGTTAAATCTGAAAATTGAATTGAAAAGCAAATAACAGTAATTAAATTAAAATACTTGTTTGACATCTCCGATCTCATGGTACGACCAGATTACTATCCTACCTACTTGCTAGACTATTGGAAAACTTAATTACGGCTCAGATTCACTTTGCCTAAGTAACTAGTGTTGTCCCTAGACTCACACTACTCTTTAAACAAATTCTCGTTAGATTCATTGTTTAAGCATTAATAACCTAAGTTTGTGTTACTAGTCCATCTTTTAGTATACCCGGCTCTTAAGCCATGACCAGATAATAATTCCCTCCGGTGACCACAGTGCACGTTTCCATGTCACTGGATCGCATCTGACATTGTTAAGCATCATGTTCAACTTATTCTAATTATTATGGTTATGGATCCTCCGTTAGAAGTGAATCACCTTTTACATCTAATTAAAGACCGATTAGTGTTTTCCATCCTTATGTATTAATCCTAGTGTATGATTATAGACCGATCATCAGAATTAAATCAATACACTCAGATATAGAACCTATAATAATATGAAGAACTCATTAACCATGGATCTACGATAAACAGTAAACACAATCCAATAGATCTAACAAATAAAATAAGATAAATAAACGTCTACATGATCACATCGATCCAAACAAGTATTCAGCCTACTAGCCTGACATTATTAAGCATCATGTTCAACTTATTCTAATTATTATGGTTATGGATCCTCCGTTAGAAGTGAATCACCTTTTACATCTAATTAAAGACCGATTAGTGTTTTCCATCCTTATGTATTAATCCTAGTGTATGATTATAGACCGATCATCAGAATTAAATCAATACACTCAGATATAGAACCTATAATAATATGAAGAACTCATTAACCATGGATCTACGACAAACAGTAAACACAATCCAATAGATCTAACAAATAAAATAAGATAAATAAACGTCTACATGATCACATCGATCCAAACAAGTATTCAGCCTACTAGCCTGACATTATTAAAGGAATAACAAAGTCTGAAAAGATGAAAACATTGTTTTGTTTACCAACTAAAGTAAATAAAAAGATAGATCTAGGTAGGATGAAGATCGAGAGGTGTTAGAAGCTCCAAAACCTCATTGGAATCTGCAAAATCGACCTAGGGTTTGTATGTGGCGGCTAGGGGTGCTGAATCGGCTCTCTCTTAGGGTTTGAGGGTTTCTTCGTATATATATAGGGAAAAGTCGGTTGCTAAACTGGGCCGCCCAGCGGCTGGGGATAGGTCCAGCGGCGCTGGGGCCTGTGTGTGCCAGCGGCGCTGGCAGCTTCTGCTGCTCTCGATTTGCTTCGTTCGACTCCTGAATAACCTCCTTGATGTCTTGTAATATTGGTGTAATTGCCTATTGTATGAAGTTAGTAAAGTAATACAATATTATTTGTATGTTTTGTTTTATCCAATGGAACTTTAAGGAAACTATCTTATCCTTCATCTCTATCTCTACCTCTATTAAAGGAAAAATCCTTTAAATACAATTGATGAGGTGTCACTTAATTAAGCTTTCAATTTTATTTTTAATTGCAACGAGATATGTCACCCGGGCGTTGCCCCGGGAGACATGACGTTTGTTGATGTCTTTCTTTTTAAGAAAATTATCTAAATTTATTAAGATAATTGTATTAGGAGAAATAACGAAATACGTCTATAAATAAATATATTAATACCGAGACGACGCTCTTAAAAGAATGACAAAATGTGTTACGATCATAATACAAATAATAATAGAAAAAAGATGACGTTGATATATTAATTTCTTTCTACCATTTTCTAACCAAAATATTACATGTTCCCTTACAAAGTTTGTGTGGAAATAAAAAGGGTTTAATGGGTGCCTACAATTTAAAATAGAATCCTTAGTACAAAATGTAAGAGACAAAGTTTTTGGTGTAAATGTATTTTAAAAAAAAAGAAAAAAGTTAAGCATGTAAAAAATGTAAGTTAAAAGTAATAATTAGAAAATAATGGACATGTGGGGCGTACAAAAAAATAAAAGAAAAAGTTACTATTCTTTGCACAAATCCCAATACTCACGGGCGTTGCCCCGGGAGACATTACGTATGTGGATGCTTTTTCAAAAAAAAATTACTTAAATTTATTAAGATAATTGTATTAGGAGAAATAACGAAATACGTCTATAAATAAATATATTAATACCGAGACGACGCTCTTAAAAGAATGACAAAATGTGTTACGAACATAATACAAATAATAATAGAAAAAAGATGACGTTGATATATTAATTTCTTTCTACCATTTTCTAACCAAAATATTACATGTTCCCTTACAAAGTTTGTGTGGAAATAAAAAGGGTTTAATGGGTGCCTACAATTTAAAATAGAAAAAAAAAAATAATAAAAAAAAAAAAAAAAACAAAAAAGAAAAAAAAAAACTATAAAAAAAAAAAAAAAACAAAAAAAAAAAAAAACTAAAAAAAAAAAAAAAACTATAAAAAAAAAAAAAAACTATAAAAAAAAAAAAAGTTACTATTCTTTGCACGAACAAAGATTTGTTTTTAATATATATATATATATATATATATATATATATATATATATAATAATAATATATACACATATATATATATATATATATATATATATATATATATATATATATATAGATTTTAGGTAAAATAAAACAAGTATTAAAATAAAACAAATATATATATATATATATATATATATATATATATATATATATATATATATATATATATATATATATATATATATATATATATATATATATATATATATATATATATATATATATATATATATATATATATATATATATATATATATATATATATATATATATATATATATATATATATATATATATATATATATATATATATATATAAAATAAAGATTTGCACATGAATACAACTCATATAATATATAATTAGATCTTTTCTTTTTACATTATATACATTTCATTTCATTAAAACTATTTTAATCCTTTTTTTTTTAATTATTTTTATATGTATTTATTTCAAAAGATTGTTTTTTATTACATATTTTTTTATTTGAGTTAATTGCAGGATTCGTCCCTGTGGTTTACACACTTTCGTGGATTACATCCCTCCCTGAAATATTTAGTCAAATACACCCAAACTATCAAGATTAGTTGCGCTTTTCGTCCCTGTGGTTTACACACTTTCGTGGATTACATCCCTCCCTGAAATATGGAGAGGGACGTAAAGCGCAACTAATCTTGATAGTTTGGGTGTATTTGACTAAATATTTCAGGGAGGGATGTAATCCACGAAAGTGTGTAAACCACAGGGACGAATCCTGCAATTAACTCTTTTTATATTTAAATTTTTTTTATATTTTTATTTCTTAGGTGTTCCGTATGTTAACACGGGTCCTTAATCTAGTTAAATACAAAATGTAAGTGATCAATGTTTTTTTTTGGTGTTCACTTGTATGCTTATTGATTTGTGATATCATTTATATTTTATACTTGAACTTAAACTATTGTTTTCGAGTAGAGATCCAAGTCTAGCGCTTCAATGGAATGTGCCTGTCAAGGTGTTAACAGATTGCAAGGTGTTAAGATGTGATTCTCTTTCACATCTTAAGGTGTTAACAGATTGAGAGTAACCATCACATAATGATCCAACAAATAAATTTCTGCCTCATAAATTAGATTAGATAAAATGTTATTGTACGTATTGTGTATGTGACATTATTTAATGTCATTCCATCCATGATCCATATTATTATTATTTTATATACTATAATATTTTTTTATCCCAAAATGAGCGTCTTTTTCAGTATTGATCTAGACAAGTGTGATTATTTTGATTATTTCACAATTGAATTTCTAGGTATCAAAGTCAATCATATGCACTTTGACTATTTAAAACCGACAACAATAAATTTTAATAGGTAGAAAACGAGTACCATGCTAACTATTGTCGTCACGATATTTTGAGTGTTTTAAATTGTTGTCGCTGCAATACGCGAATACTAAACTAGTATAATTAACTATGACCGTATGTTATGTCATATATTCGAAGTATTATATACAAATTCTGGAAATTAGGAAAAAATTGAATCAGGGTAATAACAAGAAAGTAACTAACAAGCCTATATCCGGAGTATTATTTACAAAATTTGGAAATTAGGTATTTTGGTTTATAACCGATTCTTTCACCCAGTTTTTTAATCGATAAAATAATCAAAGTAAATTTGTGACACATATATATTAAGAGAACTTTACAATCCATTTATAAGCATTAAAAAATAAAATAATAATAAAGTATACATATATATATATATATAGGGAAAAGTGAATATAAGGTTGTCCGGCATCTAAGCTTAGGTGTGGAACCCCTCACATACAAATTTTTTAATATTTCTTGATTAATGAATAAATGCTTGGGCCCCCATGAATTTTATGGATTAAAAAAACAATATGTGAGTGTTCCACACCTAAGCTTAGGTACCTAACAGCCTTATATTCCCATCCCCCTATATATATTAACTCGATTATAACCCGCATGAAACGCGGGGAAAACCTATAAAAACATTACATTTATACGTATAAAAAGTAGCACAATGATATAAAAAAATACTTAAAAGCTATAAAAACTGACAGAATTAAATAAAACTAGATTATAACCCGCATGAAACGCGGGGAAAACCTATAAAAACATTACATTTATACGTATAAAAAGTAGCACAATGATATAAAAAAATACTTAAAAGCTATAAAAACTGACAGAATTAAAGTTTTGTTTTAAAACTAGATTATAACCCGCGTGAAACGCGGGAAAACCTATAAAAAATTACATTTATACGTATAAAAATAGCACAATGATATAAAAAAAATATAATTTAAAGACTAAGGTTTGATAGTGGTTTCTCATCCACCCGGCAAGTGTTTTAGTTTTATGTAGTATCACAAATGATTAAATTTTTAAGATTACAACATGTCAGCCACCTTATTAAACAATTAATCTGCCATGTTATTCTATATGGTGAATTAAGAGCAAAAATTTAATCTTTATTTTGCTAATGTGTAGTTGATGTACAAAAAGTTAGACATATTAATTTTGATATGGTTAAATAAGTAGAATATTAATTAATATATGTATTGTTGGAGCATTTTATTTGTAGTTGAAGGACTAAAAGAGTATTTGACTGAAAGTTGAGTCAAAGATGATGTCAGCATGTTGATCCAATGTGGAAAAAAGGGAGGAAATTTAATAAAGGGTTGAGATTACTCCATTTTTAAATTAAAGTTTCTGTTTTAATATATATTAGAGAATATATAGTATTATAGGTTTAGGTAAAATAAAACAAATATTAAAGTAAAACAAATAAAACAATAGTTTTCTCTTCACTGAAAATCACGGTGCATCATGAAAATCATCGTGAATCAATACTTCGTAAATCTTCGTGCATCATTTTATCATGATCCAAAGGTCAAGATCTTGTCTTATTTGTTTTACTAGTCTTATAATAACTAACCCCTAATTTAGCATGTAGTAAATACAAATGAAAATAACAATCAAATTTAAATAAGAATTACTTCCATAATTCTTGAGATTACTTACATTAGTTATGCAACAAACTAATGTATCATGCATTTAGTAAATATCATCCGTTAAATGTATCATACGAAAAATATGAAATGGTAGATATGTATTTTACATATTGCAACAAACTACATGAGAAAAATATGAACTTTTAATATTCATATGCACTTCTACCTCTACTATTTCTACAAACATATCACTAAATAAGGACGATATCTTTCTTTAAAATAAATTTTCCTCTTCCTCACCAAAATAGATTTAGCTCCTTTTCTTCACCAAAAGGTACACCCCTATCTTGTACGTATATGATCTCATTCTTCAACAATAAAAAAAAATATATTATCTGACTTTTTATTTTCCCATATATCTTGTATATATATTATCAAACCCAAAAAATGGGAGGTGTTTATTACTACAAAATCTTAAAAACCAACAAGGCAAGCAATTGAAGAAATGGTACCCAAATAAGCATTCATCATCATTATCAGATATGATGAACCGAAGTTTAAGCATAGGTAGTAAGGAATCTGCTTATGATGATGACGGTGGAAGATGACAAAGCAGTAGGTGGGGGTGCCGGGAATTAAACAATCGCAGGTATAGGTGATATGATTGTTGTTAAAGGTGAAATGGGTTTTTATGCAAATTTGATAGATTGATATGAATTTGTTTTGTTGGATTCGTGAGATATAAGCATCGTGATTTTAGTACTTTGTTTTTAATTGCTTTATAGATCTGTTGTGGACAGCAGTAGAATCGACGTCCAGGATTAATGTCAGTCCATGAAGTACGAACTATTGCCTTCCTTCCACACCAACAAATCACCATGCTGTGTTGGATTCGATTTAGGGCGAAAAACCCTAATTTTTTGGTGGGAAAGTATGAAAAAGGGGGGAAAGATTTTGTGGGAAAATGAATTTTTTGTAGATGTGAAATATTTAAAAGCAGATCGAAAAATTTTATAGTTTTTTGCAATACAACCTTGATTAGCAACGTTAAGATCTTGGATATTTATATTTCACCAATAAAATGCATTGAGAAACAAGATATGCTACCTTCGCCATGCAAGTTCACATACCATAAAATCAAACAAAGATTGAAGGTTTTGATTTTGGATAATAATGAGAAGCTTACAAACACCACAAAAAATATTGTTTTCAAGGAGTTTTAAGTCATCTATTAATTTCAATCAAGTTTGTAACTTTTTCTTTGTAATAAAATATTAAGTATATTTATTTTTTTGACATTTTATTGTTCAATCTATATGAACATCTATTTTATAATTATTCACTTGAAATTCATTCTTTTTATTCCATGTCATTTACAATATAGTAATTAGAAATAAAAAAGACCGGTGCAACGCACGAGTTTCACTTAGTTATTACAATATGTTCACGCTTACTTTTTCACATCAATTCAAGTGTGAACAATATATTTTTACACAATTTTAAATGCATTGAAAAATATGAGAAAAATCTAACATTTTTACCAAACATAGTGTTCTTTCAACAAGATTCATACTAATGGTTCAATAGATCAAAAGCTTTCTAATCAAATGCACAACAATGCCCATGATAGTATGACATAAAAAAAGAGTTGTTGGAAGGCATTAGATATTGATAATTTGAAATCTCTCTAAGGAAAACAGAGAAAAATCGTTTTCCCTCTCGTGTATAATCCATAATAATAATATACACCAAACCTGTGATGGGCGTCCCGGTAACTATTAATTCCTTCATTCCGTTTATGCTTGAATCTATACTAGTTTAAAGCATGTAATATTGACAGTGGACTTGAAATGATGAGCCTGTTGGGTAATGGGTTGAGTTTAATAATATAACTTCGCAAGTACATATACTAAGGTTTTTAACCTTTTTTATGGAATCAATTGATGCATCATGCATTTCGGCTTATAACTTTTTTTTATTACAATTAATATAGTTTAATCTTTGGATAAATCGATTTAGAAGGATGCATGCATCAAAAATGAACTTTGTTTTCAATGTGTTTTTTACTCCGATACTTTCAACATTTCTATTCCATATATATTTAGAGATTCTTATAAATTCTGTGTGTACTTATATAAACATTAAACTACGTGACAAGATTGTAAAAATTGACTAATATAGTTCTATGACTTAAAGTAAGTCAAATCTATGTTCAATACTTAATCATTTTTGTTAAACAAATCTGGTCATCTTGAATTTTTAACTATCACTTAATATAACATTTTTTGTTTTACTATCTGTTTATCTAAGTATAAAATCGTAAACTTTTATATTTTTTCTCTATGTAGAGACATTTGTAGTATTAGTTTATATTTTAATTTTGATTGTAAATGTGATAGTTCTCGATTGTAAATTAACCCATTTTAGGGGATGTTCAAAGGGTGTTCAATTCGGATATCCGAAGTTTGATATCCGAAGTTTCGGATATCCGAATTTCGGATAGTGGATTTCAATATCCGAAAACATATCCGAAATTTCGGATATCCGAACTATCCGAAATATCCGAACTTTTAAAAATATATATATTTTTTCGGATATTTTATATTAATATAGATTTTTATATATATATATATATATATATATATATATATATATATATATATATATATATATATATATATATATATATATATATATATATATATATATATATATATATATATATATATATATATATATATATATATATATATATATATATATATATATATATATATATATATATATATATATATATATATATATATATATATATATATATATATATATATATATATATATATATATATATATATATATATATATATATATATATATATATATATATATATATATATATATATATATATATATATATATATATATATATATATATATATATATATATATATATATATATATATATATATATATATATATATATATATATATATATATATATATATATATATATATATATATATATATATATATATATATATATATATATATATATATATATATATATATATATATATATATATATATATATATATATATATATATATATATATATATATATATATATATATATATATATATATATATATATATATATATATATATATATATATATATATATATATATATATATATATATATATATATATATATATATATATATATATATATATATATATATATATATATATATATATATATATATATATATATATATATATATATATATATATATATATATATATATATATATATATATATATATATATATATATATATATATATATATATATATATATATATATATATATATATATATATATATATATATATATATATATATATATATATTCGCATACTTACAGATATATATATATATATACTTTTGGATATTAAATATAGATTTTTCAGATAGTTTCAGATATTTTTGGATAATTTCAGATATTAATATTAAAAATAAAATATTGATTTTTAAAAAAAAAATAGGTTTTTCGGATATTTTTCGGGTATCCGAAATATCTGAAATTTTCAAAAATCACTATCTAATATTCGATTTTCGGATAAAATCGGATCGGATTTTCGGATAACGGGTTTAGATACGGATAGTTTTGAACACCACCTAATTTTAGCACGATAGTAATTTACATCTTTTGCATTATGATACTAATTAACCTACGTTTACATCTTTAATTTATGTTTGTCGATTTACGATCTCATGAAACAATAACATGTCATTAATTATATATGTTCACTCGCATATTACACGGCCTTTTGTCATTAATCAGCTTTTTTTGTTTTTTTAGCGAAAATAGACTTTTATATAAACATATACGTATAAAGAAGTGAGGCATAAACCCTAAGCCCAAAAAGAAGGCTCAACAACTTGCACCATATAGATAAGTTACGTAAACGACCTCCTCATATCATATAGATCATATGTTTCACCTTCCACCTCTTGTGCTTATCTTGTATCTTCCACCTCCTCCCAGCTTCCATGTTTCAACATATCACGATGTAAGCAGATGTTAAATTCCATATTAGATAACACGATAAATCTATCCACGCACAGTGAATCCATCCAAGTTCCTAATGGATCTTAAATTTCTAATATTATTCCCACCAGTGAGATCTGTTAAATTTTCATACCAAAAAGGCTATGGATCCGAAAAATAGAGATGGTTTAAAGCACGTAGTAAAGGTATAATATATATTTTTGTTTTGTTTTTATTTTTTTTTTCCTTGGAATTTTTCTTCTAATTTGATTTTGTAAAACCTTGTTAGTGCTAGAAAGTATTACAATATTTTTGATTCACAGAATTTTTTATTTCTCCTTTTTAGATTTCATGTTGGAACCGGTTCTAACCCGGCTCGTTTGAACCGGTTCTTGATTTTGAAAACTATTCACCCCCGCCTCTTTGTTCTCTAATCAAGTAATCATAACGTTGCTTACCATAATACAGTAATCCACACATACATATCTTTTTATTTATATTATATAAATAAAAAGAAAGCTTTTCCAAATCTATTTTCACCATTACAAATTTCAGTAATTTCACCTAAAAAATCTTTCCCCACTCTATTTTCACCATTACAATTTCAGTATATCACCAAAAGAAATCTTTCCCCAATCAATTTTCACCATTACAATTTCAGTATATCACCAAAAGAAATCTTTCCCCAATCAAGTTTCACCATTATCGAAATTTTGTACCAATTCTTAAATGGCTGTTTCAAATTCTACCTTTCTCAACTTCTTGAAAGAAGGATTCCAGGGCTTCCGTATCAGTCTGATTTTCCTGTTTATGTGCGCAATTTGTATGCAGATGAACCATGGGTTCTTGCTGGTAGTTTACTTTTTTACTTCTTGCTTATGTGTTGTTCTTTTTTCTTGATTTTCTTTATTATTACTTTTTCTTTTTCTTTTTCTGAGAAAATTTTTACCTTTTTAACAAATTTAACCTTTTTAAAACTTGTGCTTGATTACTGTTCTTGTTTTTTCCGAGAAAAATTGTTCTTGTTTTTTAGAGAATTTTTTTACCTTTTTATAAACCTCTTCTTGTGCTTCTTTATCTTGATTACTGTTATTGTTTTTCAGAGAAAAATTGTTCTTGTTTTTCAAATAAAATTTTTACTTGTTTTTCAGAGAGAAATTTTACACTTTTTTAATCTTCTTTTTGTTTTTTAGAGAATCTTCAAACCAGTCCGGAAAGATCTTACTATATAATTTCTCCAAGTCCCCGGTTCAATCGAGTTGTTAAAGGCAAAGGCCACTCGGCTCATACCAGATCCAAAAGGAAGGCCGATGGGGTACCTGCATTGAAACGATTTTTTACTATGAACACGACTTTATCCGCACAGGCAGGATTCGGACGGCATGGAAGGTCATCGAGCTTTCCTTTCGTCCTAATCTTCGAAAGAACAGGAGACATTATCTTGCTTTATACGGGTTGAGCCGTTTCTTAATGACGAAGATGAAGATGATGTTGAAATGACAGATTCTGTCGCCTCCATCAGCGGAGGAGGATACGGCTCAACCTTCTTCAACTTGTAGAAAGCAAGATAATGTCGCCTCTTCCGTCGAAGATTCAGACGAAAAGATAGTTTCATCACTTTCCATGCCGTGCGAATCCAGCCTGTGCGGATAAAGCCTCGTAGTAGAAGAATCCTTTGAGAGCAGGTACCCTATCGGCCTTTCTTTTGGATCTGGTACGAGCCCAGCGCTTTGCCTTTAACAACCCGATCGAACCGGACCCCTTGGGTGGGTCTTGGAGAAATTATATAGTAAGATCTTTCCGGATCGGTTTGAAGATTCTCTGAAAAACAAAAAAAAAGTTTAAAAAAGTGTAAAATTTGGCGGCGGCGGATGATTCTGCTGCAAATTATGATCACGGTATGTTCATGAATTTATTATTATCATTATTATTTTTTGGTATAAACAAGAATTGGTAGGTAGATGATGTGATTAGGGTTGGGTGTTAGGTTATAAACCCGATTTCTATTTTATTAATAATAAATTTTATTTGTTTTTTAGCTCATTATTGGAGTGGCGATTTAGAAGAAACGGAAACAGATCCAAGTTTCGATGGTCCAATGAATCAAGGTTTTGGAAATATGGTATGGTTATAAATTTATTTATTACATGTTTGTGTTATATATACTAAATCTTTCATTATGGTTTAGAACATATTCTTGAACTAGCATCTGAAATCTGTGCCCCTAAACTATCTAGCTACCCACTTTGACCACCTAAACTATCCAGCTAGCCTCTTTGCCACGTCTGAAGAAAGCTTATGCAAAACTTCAGAATACTACTCACTAGACAATAGCAATATCTCTCAAGGACTAATGATTTTACATATTGTCAAATCCTGTGGTATAACAGAATTTTGTATCCAACACCAATATTGATGTTGCAAGTTATGGTCTTTCTAAAGTCAACATTATACCTTGGAATACCTTCCCATTAATAGCTTCTATGCGAGTAAAAGAATAAGAACCAATGTTATAAAACGAACTAGATTATTTTCCTGCGTAATACGCGAGAAATACTTATAAATCTATTAAAATGTTAATATGTGATAAACTAATATATTGACAAATATAAATAAGAGATGTTAAAATGACAAGGGTATCAATTTTAAATAAGTTCAGTTGAGACGACTGAATTTGTTACTAAATATTCTGGCAAGGCACCAGAGTAAGAAAAAATTACGTCAAATGACTCCGGCTAATTTGCTACACAGTCCAAGCAAAAAATAGTTACAACTATGTGCTATTTTCAAAGAAACGAAGCATATACAATATAATAAAGGTCATAGCTTGTTGCATTGTTATCCCAATACTGTACATTATTGCGATGTTTCTACAATGACCACTACCAAGTAAATATACTTTTATCTTCGCATATAACAAAATACAATTTACCTAACTAATTGTTAACCCATTAAAATGTTTAGTTTCACTTAAATAAAATTTGATTATGTTGTTAATTTTATCAAATTAAAAAAATTATTACTTGACATACTTTTAATTTAGATTACTTATTAACTATACTCTTTTTCTAATAAATATAGAGGTTGATATAATTTATAAAAACATAAGGATAACCTCTACATTTTATGGTCAATATTATACGGGTATATATTAAAAATAATATATGGTCCTTGAAAATTCATTCATATTAAAGTTACTAACTACTCGATAATTTATAAGTAATTTTAACTTTAGGCTAATTAAACTAAAATTATTAATAGAAGACACATTAGAAAAAAAATTAATTCTAACCAAGTTAGCTTTTAGTTTAAAGAAATCTTAACCTTAATCTTAATCTTAATATAATACTAAAAACAATTGACCTAATAACTATTGACCAATTACAACTTTCAATTCTTCAAGGTTAATTAAATCAGCATATGTTTAAACTAATTTACAGCTCTCATCTTAATCTTAATATTAATATTTGAGTAACTTTTATTTTTCTCACGAATAACAAAAACATATTAATAATCATAATGATAATGATAATAATAATTAATAATGAAGGTTGCTTTAACTATTCATTAATCAATCAAAACAGATGATTTTATAAAATTATGATTTATTTATGTTAAACTGATATTAATTAATTTACAAATTAAATTCCTAATAAATATATCTTCTTAAATCTTTTAACTTTTTATATTGGATATTATCATAGACCCATATTTGTTTGAAATGTTATTAAGATTATAAACAAAAGCTAGCCACCAATTTCACATAATTTCATAGTTTTTAATTTACTAACTATTTAGATTTAGTTTTATCAACTGATAACAATCATATGTTTAAAACCGTTTATCTAGTGCATTACACGGATACAACCCGACTTGATTTATAATTACGATTTACAATTATTTTTTCGAGTGATATAAAAAAGATAAAAACTTATTCAACCAAACTAAATTTTTCTAATGATTAAATTTGTATATAATGTAGTAGCGCCATATGAAAAAAAGCCTAAAATTTGATTCTATGACCATAACATAATGCTATTATAAATATCATATGTTTAAGACCATCTATCTGGTGCATTACATGGACACGTTTTAGTCTCTAGTAATACAAAAACAAACAATAACTATTTTTCCTTTTAAAACGTATTATTGTACATGAAACCATGAATTACATTCGTAAACAATGTTATGGGGTGTTTGGTATTGCGTTTACAAAACAAATTTTGCATTTTCAAAATAGATTATGCGTTTTCAAAACTGCGTTTTGAAAAAGCGTGTATGTACATGCTTCTCCAAAATTGCGTTTTCATAGTAGATAATCACTTTTTCATACTAACATTTTTTTTAGATTATTTGTGCTTTATAAACGTAATAACCAAATAATCACTTCAAGACGTAATCACAAACACCCTCCTAAAAGCTGTAATCAAAGTCTTCAATATATATATATTGTTAGATAGATTATAATTATAATTATTATACTAAAAACTAAATAAATATTTAAAAGTGTAAATAAAAATAAAATAGATAAAAACTCTCATTAATACTAAATCGTTAATTAAAAAAAAATAATTAATTTTGACAACAACATATTATAGTATTTTTATGGTATATTATAATACCATCATTAGAGTACGTTAACAACATCGGAAATCGAATAATCAATATATTATTATTATTATATTATTTATGGTATATTATAATAATTAAGAAGGGTATATTTTGACAAATCATATAAAGTATAAGTATTAATATTGTCATTGATAAAAGATGAAATAATTAAATATGATCTAATGGCTCTAAATCAAAGATGAAATTATCCAAGGGTTCCTATTTGTTTATGAATGAATTTAGGAGCTTGTTATATATATATTGGTAGATGGTAGATAAGAATACTTAATCTATAATTATTAATCAACCCTCACTAAATACTTAATTTATAATTATTACAATTTGTAGTTATCAACTTGAGAATTTTGTTTTAGATTTTCATCATTTAATTAATTTAAAAAAATTCAACATTTTATTTCTAATTTTTTTCTTCTATAAAATCTTTTCTTTTAATATACTAAAAGACAGTTGCTCTAAAAACTTATTGACCAATCACAATTCTCGATTTCTTAAAGTTGACTTTTGTTTTCAATTTTGACTTTAATTTACACTTTTTTTGTTTTCAATTACAAATTTACACTTTTTAACCATTAATTCGAATGTAATAGATAAAGAATAATAGCTAATATAGCCGTCTTCGAGAATATGAAAAAATTTCGAGACCCGACTCGACTATAAAAGGTGGGCCCTAAAAAATAAGTCAATGATAAACAATGTTTTCACGACTTGTTAGACGTCCAACCTCATATATAACATAGAATTTATGAAATTATAACAAAATTAAGAGAAAAAAAAACTAAAAGAAAAATCAAAAAATTACAGTAAATAACTTTGACCAGTTGTTTTTCTTTTCACAAAACAACTCAAAATTGAGAATAACACGTGCCACCAACCACTAAAATATACTGTATTACTCTATAATAAAATAATATAATATTATATCATTTTGTTCATATGACCAGCCTTTATAGTCATCTTCTTCTTCCTTTCACAGCTCCGGCGATTCGATGCATATGTATCTAATCTACCTATCTAACCTATAGAAAGATAATAAACACAACAAATATATATACATATATACTGTATGTGGTTAACATGTAGCACAACCTTACAACCATCACAACATATATACGGCCAAAAAAAATTCCAGTCATGGAAAATTCAATTAACACCACTTGGAGTGGTGGGCCCTAGAGTGGGCCCGGCTCGGTGGCACCCCTTGCACACCCTCAAAGCCGGCCCTGATGGATAATACATATCCAATAGAATAATAAATAATATATATCATAATTATACGTTCTATCATATATAAATAAATATATAGATAATATTAATGTATGTCACAGTAAACAACTTCGATTAACATATTTTTAAAAATATTTCACTATAAAACTCAAAGTTTTATAATATAGATCAATTTTTTATTACTAAAAATTGTAAACTAAATTTTAAATCATAATAAACTAACATTTAATATTGATAAAATTGTAAGCCCGTGTATTTTACCGGGCCTAAAATTTAGTTTCTTCTAAACTCGTCTTCTATTTTATAACAAATGAATGACAACAATCAACTCAAGAAAAACAATACAAGACTCACGGCTGGAACTTCTAACTAGCTACCTAAAATCCTATGCGAGCATGTCTATATACACTTCACAAGTTCGCTAGGCCTGGCCCAATGAACTTACAACACAAGTTCATTGGCCCACAAACTTAGACAAGTTCGTTTCATGCTAAGTTCGCCCAGGCTTAGTACAATGTTCAAAACACCAACGAACCATATATTACATTTACAAGACCACTGATTATCAGTAGAACGTTGTTGCCATAAGATGCAACAGAATAGGGATCCCTCTCCGTTTTCCCATCAATCATCAACCTCTCTTATTAAACGTTAATGTTGTTCTCCGTTAGGAGACACTTTTGTAGAGCTGGGCCTATTGGGCATTTTGATACCATCTTTAATTTGCCCTTGCAATGAAGCAAAAAATGTGTTAACAAGTATAGAGGATTAAGCTGGTGATATAACCAACTGAACAATGACTTCGGGCTCGCAAAAGCGAGTCAGCTGTTGGGTTAGCTAGCCTGCTCGCAAACCGAGTGGTACAACCAAGGTAAAAGAAGAAAAAAAAAGAACAAGAGAAGAGGTCGATCGGTGTGTTGGTAACAAGTACAACTGATGAATACAAATGCAGAAATTAAACTTGATAAGTAACATCAATACCCAACCAAATATTAACTAATCAAACATATGCATAAACAGGGGAGTAGGGGAGTTTAATTATGACAAACAATCCATTAACTTTTATAGATTTAATTGATGACACATACCATGGATCGAAAATGCATGCATGGTATCTCTTTGGCAAAAGCTGATATTCCATAAGTTCATTACAGAATTGTGTAAAAGTCTTTTCACATGGGCTGGCAGATAGAAAATGCATCACTAAAAAGTATATTTCTTTCAAGTCTACATCTATATCTGCTACAACATCATGACCCGGTTCACTTTCGGGTTGAATTTGAGACTTTGTAGACAGTCTATCTATAAAGCCCAAATGTTGCGTAGCTGTGGAGGCAGCTTTATCAAAAGATGTATGATGTCCCGACTCCATGTATATATACGCATATATACCTGTGTTTGTGTAGTGAATTTCTTTTTCTGAATATAGAGGTAAAAGAGAGTTGTAAATTGTAGTAAGAAATTGTTTTTAGCCTTTTAAGAAAGGAAACTATGTTTGTTTAGTTTTGGACTTTTGGGCCGAAGGGGTTTTGATTTTGGAAAAATCGTTGTAGACTTGTAGCTAGTGCGGGTAATTTTGACACGAAACTTGTTAACAAGACACGATTTGTTTTTAATAGGTTTCATGTCTTAATTGATAATAAACTACTCTCTCTCTCTCTCTCTACTCTTTCTCTCTCAATTTTCTAACGGCCACTTCTCCAGATCTGAGATTGAGAGCCTATGATTTTGAGATCGAGATCGAGTACTTGAGATTGAGAGTTTGAGATCGAGATTATTCCCATCCGGTTAAGGCTTCCACTCCGGTGGATCTAAACCATATTTTTCATTCTTGGGCCGGAGGTCCCTCCACTTCGGTGGATCTGGAAGCAGCCTCTCTACCTTTGTGTAGGGGTAAGGTCTGTCTACATCGTACCTCCCCCGTACCCCGGATTATGCCGGGATTGGGTACCGTTGTTGTTGCATGCCTTAACAGACCTGTAATACCTATTAAGATTTGTGTCTTAACAGATCCAAATCTTTTAAAACCGGTTAATCCAAATCTTTTAGAACCTGTTAATACCTATTAGTTATACATATATATAAGATACTAAAAATTGATATTATGATTTGTATTAGTTAAGATGTCTATGAAATTTTGTAATGTAAGAATTATTATCGTTATGTATTAGTTGAGATTTGTAAGAGTTTTTGTATCGTTAAGATTTTTTTAAGTATTAATAAAGAATTTTATAAAATACATGTTAACAGGTAAAAGATTTATAAAAAATTTATGTGGATTTGAAGGTTTGTATTTTGTATTTCGAGTTTGTCTTGTTGAAAGTGTTTGTGTTTTGATGATGTGTTGTGAATTTCTTTTTTCTGAATATAGAGGTAAAAGAGAGTTGTAAATTGTAGTAAGAAATTGTTTTTAGCCTTTTAAGAAAGGAAACTATGTTTGTTTAGTTTTGGACTTTTGGGCCGAAGGGGTTTTGATTTTGGAAAAATCGTTGTAGACTTGTAGCTAGTGCGGGTAATTTTGACACGAAACTTGTTAACAAGACACGATTTGTTTTTAATAGGTTTCATGTCTTAACAGGTCTGGACCTGTAAGACCTGTTAAGATTTGTGTCTTAATAGATCCAAATCTGTTAGAACCTGTTAAGGTTATACATATATATAAAATACTAAAAATTGATATTATGATTTTTATTAGTTAAGATGTCTATGAAATTTTGTAATGTGCGGATTATTATCGTTATGTATTAATTGATAGTTGTTAGAGTTTTTGTATCGTTAAGGTTTTTTTAAATATTAGTTAAGATGTCTATGAAATTTTGTAATGTGCGGATTATTATCGTTATGTATTAATTGATAGTTGTTAGAGTTTTTGTATCGTTAAGGTTTTTTTAAATATTAGTCAAGATGTCTATGAAATTTTGTAATGTGCGGATTATTATCGTTATGTATTAATTGATAGTTGTTAGAGTTTTTGTATCGTTAAGGTTTTTTTAAATATTAGTCAAGATGTCTATGAAATTTTGTAATGTGCGGATTATTATCGTTATGTATTAATTGATAGTTGTTAGAGTTTTTGTATCGTTAAGGTTTTTTTAAATATTAGTCAAGAATGTCTATGAAATTTTGTAATGTGCGGATTATTATCGTTATGTATTAATTGATAGTTGTTAGAGTTTTTGTATCGTTAAGGTTTTTTTAAATATTAGTTAAGATGTCTATGAAATTTTGAAATGTGCGGATTATTATCGTTATGTATTAATTGATAGTTGTTAGAGTTTTTGTATCGTTAAGGTTTTTTTAAATATTAGTCAAGAATTATATAAAATACATGTTATTAGGTAAGGTCTTAACAGGTGCACCTGTTAATTTTCGTGTCGTGTTCGTGCTTGAAAAAAATGACACGATTAGTTAACAGTTCGTGTTCGTATTTGACCTTGCTATGTTCGTGTTTGACCTTGCTAAGTTCGTGTCTTAACAGGTTTCGTGTGACATGTTATGTCAGACTTACTTGTAGCAGTGATAAATTTTAATTTTTATTTCTGGAGTTAACGACCGAAATCATCCTTGTGATTTACCCAAAAGTCAAATTTCATTCTTATCTATTGCAAAAGACGTTGACAGTTCTTTGTAGGAGGATAAGGATCACGTCTAGTCCCTTATATTAACGTTTGTCATCTTCCATTCGTTAACTCTCTCATGTGTTGAACACGTGAGGGTACTTGCGTCATTTTTTATCACTAAATGACTAAACGTTTGTCTTTCTTTTATTCTATTACCTGTAAATCTATAAACATCGTCATCAATCCTTCAAAATTCATGAAAGACATATAAAAAAATAATTCAGATCAGATGTATATATATAGCTCTTATGAATTTCAACAATTTTCTATGAATTTCTACAAGTCATGTTCTAATCCCCTCGTTTGTTATGTTCAAAAGTCGGGAAATTGAAGGTTTTTTCTGCTTTTATGGCTTTTTCAAATTCACATAGAAATCAAGCATAATTTTGGAAATCCACCATGGCTTTGTTATTCCTTTATAATGGGTTTTTTTAACGTTCATGTCACGGGACGGCTAGCCGTTACATCGATACGGGCAGACAATCACTAATGAAAATACAAATGAAAATAACCAACCCTGATTTAACATGTAGTAAATACAAATGAAAATAACAATCAAATTTAAATAAGAATTACTTCCATAATTCTTGAGATTACTTACATTAGTCATGCAACAAACTAATGTATCATGCATTTAGTAAATATCATGCCTTAAATGTATCATGCGAAAAATATGAAATGGTAGATATGTATTTTACATAATGACAAACTACATGAGAAAAATATGAACTTAATATTCATATGCACTTCTATCTCTACTATTTCTACAAACATATCACTATATAAGGACTTACATTTTCTGTTATAAGAATTACTTCCATTTGAATGACTCATTTGGAAAAAGTAGCAGCGTACTGTTTTTTGTTTGGTGAAGCATGCCAATTTGATGATATCTTTCTTTAAAATAAATTTTCCTCTTCCTCACCAAATAGATTTAGCTCTTTTTCTTCACCAAAAAGTACACCCCTATCCTGTACGTATATATATCTTGTATATATATTATATAGAGAAAATTACATTTTTGGTACCTCAAGTTGGCAGCTTTTGCACTTTTAGTCTCCAACTCAAAAAATTGCAGCTTTCATACCTAAAGTTTTGTGTTTTTTTCAGTTTTGGTACCACGTTCATACGGCGTTAATTTTGCCGTTAACGCCCTCACGTGACAAACACGTGAGGGGTATTTTAGTCTTTTGACCCCCTCTTTTTGAGAAAATTACACTTTTGATACCTCAAGTTGTCAATTTTTTCACTTTTGGTACCTCAAGTAGACAACATATTTTTAT
The DNA here is from genome assembly GCA_034093135.1 of Erigeron breviscapus. Lineage (NCBI taxonomy): Eukaryota > Viridiplantae > Streptophyta > Magnoliopsida > Asterales > Asteraceae > Erigeron > Erigeron breviscapus. Next base: position 110,611,082 of record CM067173.1, on the reverse strand, counting down.
TACACTCTCCAAATTTCATCTCACACATTAGCATCTATCAAACAACACACACTCAAAAATCATCACACATTGCGATCATCCATATATCCATGTATACCTATATCTCTATACCATACCAAATCCAATACATAAACATGCGTAAATAAATTCAAATCTCTTATATGAATCATACACCACCAGAAAGGGTTGCCGACTATCTCCCTCCCCACCAGGCACCACGACCTCCACCTTAGCTAGAGATTCCGATCTAATCTCGTTTGTAGCAAATATATTCATCTGTAACAGATTTCGTTCAGATCTCGTTTGTAGCAGATTCCGATCAAGTTTCGTTTGTAGCATATTCCGATCGAAGAATAGGGTAATTTAGGGGTGAGAGGGTTTTCAATAATATGAAGAAAAGAGATCGATGGTGGGTGCGTATTCCAGCGACATGAGTTTTTTCCGGCCATCGATCCACCAATGCATTCAGTTCCTCCACCATCACCCGTAATTACACCAACAACATATAATATTTCAAGAATGGATACACACCATTGGGTGTTTTTTTAAGAGCCGTAAAAAAAAAAACATGTGTGTTGTTTGATAGATGCTAATATGTGAGATGGAAATTGGAGAGTGTAATAAAAATATGTTTGTCAAAAGTGAAAAAATTGACAACTTGAGGTACCAAAAGTGAAAAAATTGACAACTTGAGGTATCAAAAGTGTAATTTTCTCAAAAAGAGGGGGGCCAAAAGACTAAAATACCCCTCACGTGTTTGTCACGTGAGGGCGTTAACGGCAAAAATTAACGGCGTATGAACGTGGTACCAAAACTGAAAAAAACACAAAACTTTAGGTATGAAAGCTGCAATTTTTTGAGTTAGAGACTAAAAGTGCAAAAGCTGCCAACTTGAGGTACCAAAAGTGTAATTTTCTCTATTATATATCATACAAACCCAAGAAATGGGAGGTGTTTATTACTACAAAATCTTAAAAACCAACAAGGCAAGCAATTGAAGAAATGGTACCCAAATAAGCATTCATCATCATTATCAGATATGATGAATCAAAATTTTAAGCATATGTAGTAAGGAATCTGCTTATGATGATGACAGTGGAAGATGATGGAGCAGTAGCAGCGGAAATAGGTGGGGGTGTCGAGAATTGAACAATTGCAGGTATAGGTGATATGATTGTTGTTAAAGGTGAAATGGGTTTTTATGCAAATTTGATAGATTGATATGAATTTGTTTTGTTGGATTCATGAAATATATGCATCGTGATTTTACTCTACATTCTCCAGTTTTATTTAAAAGAAAAGAAAAGAAAGGAGAAGATTGGATAAGAAAAGAAAAGAAAAAAATTTGTATATCAAAATTACATGGAAAACTAAAGAAAATACAAAGTTAAAAGAAAAGAAAGAGTTGGAAAAAAAAGTAAGAAAAGGAAAGAAAGAAAAGAAATAGAAATTTAAAAGAATAAGAAAAGGAAAAGAAAGAGAAAAAAAAATACAATTTTACAATTATATCCTTAATTGGAGAAGAAAGGTTGGTTTAATTGAGAGGGAAAATAAGTAACTTCATAAAGACTAGAAACTTTTCTTCTCCAATTAAGGTTTTGTGGAAAATTGTTTTTTTTTTTTTTTTTTTTTTTTTTTTTTTTTTTTTTTTTTTTTTTTTTTTTTTTTTTTTTTTTTTTTTTTTTTTTTTTTTTTTTTTTTTTTTTTTTTTTTTTTTTTTTTTTTTTTTTTTTTTTTTTTTTTTTTTTTTTTTTTTTTTTTTTTTTTTTTTTTTTTTTTTTTTTTTTTTTTTTTTTTTTTTTTTTTTTTTTTTTTTTTTTTTTTTTTTTTTTTTTTTTTTTTTTTTTTTTTTTTTTTTTTTTTTTTTTTTTTTTTTTTTTTTTTTTTTTTTTTTTTTTTTTTTTTTTTTTTTTTTTTTTTTTTTTTTTTTTTTTTTTTTTTTTTTTTTTTTTTTTTTTTTTTTTTTTTTTTTTTTTTTTTTTTTTTTTTTTTTTTTTTTTTTTTTTTTTTTTTTTTTTTTTTTTTTTTTTTTTTTTTTTTTTTTTTTTTTTTTTTTTTTTTTTTTTTTTTTTTTTTTTTTTTTTTTTTTTTTTTTTTTTTTTTGTTGTTTTTTTTTTTTTTTTTTTTTTTTTTTTTTGTTTGGTGAAGCATGCCAATTTGATGATATCTTTCTTTAAAATAAATTTTCCTCTTCCTCACCAAATAGATTTAGCTCTTTTTCTTCACCAAAAAGTACACCCCTATCCTGTACGTATATGATTTTGCTCATTCATCAACAAAAAAAAAATATATGATCTGACTTTTTATTTTCCCATATATCTTGTATATATATTATATATCATACAAACCCAATAAATGGGAGGTGTTTATTACTACAAAATCTTAAAAACCAACAAGGCAATCAATTGAAGAAATGGTACCCAAATAAGCATTCATCATCATTATCAGATATGATGAACCGAAGTTTAAGCATAGGTAGTAAGGAATCTGCTTATGATGATGACGGTGGAAGATGACAAAGCAGTAGCACGGAAATAGGTGGGGGTGTCGAGAATTGAACAATCGCAGGTATAGGTGATATGATTGTTGTTAAAGGTGAAATGGGTTTTTATGCAAATTTGATAGATTGATATGAATTTGTTTTGTTGGATTCATGAAATATATGCGTCGTGATTTTAACTCTACATTCTCCAGTTTTATTTAAAAGAAAAGAAAGGAGAGAATTGGACATGGAAAGAAAGGATAAGAAATTATATAGAAAAAAATGCATTCTTGAGTTGAAATGAAAATTAAAGAAAAGAAAAGAAAATAGAAATTTAATTATATTCTTGAGTTTATAAGAAAGGAAAAGAAAGAGGAAAAAAAAATACAATTTTACAATTATATCCTTAATTGGAGAAGAAAGGTTGGTTTAATTGAGAGGGCAAATAAGTAATTTCATAAAGACTAGAAACTTTTCCTCCCAAATCAGCCCACTTTTGGCTGTAAAATTTGGGATCCAAAAAGGCTTAGTTTTTCCCATCATCTCCTTTCTTTTCATTTAAAAAAAAACTCAAGAATGCCATTTTTGTTTTATTTCTTTTCCTTTCTTATCATTTCCTTCCGAAATATCTGAAATTCTCAAAAATCACTATCTAATATCCGATATTCTGATAAAATCGGATCGGATTTTCGGATAAGAGGTTTGGATACGGATAGTTTTGACACCCCTAATTTTAGCACGATAGTAATTTACATCTTTTGCATTATGATACTAATTAACCTACATCTTTAATTTATGTTTGCCGATTTACGATCTCATGAAACGATAACATGTCATTAATTGTATATGTTCACTCGCATATTACACAACCTTTTGTCATGAATCGGCTTTTTTTATAACGTAAATAGACTTTTATATAAACATATACGCCCAAAAAGAAGGCCCAACAACTTGCACCCATATAGATAAGATAGGTAAAAGACCTCATATCATATAGGTCACATGTTTCAACTTCCACCTCTTGTGCTTATTTTGTATCTTCCACCTCTTCCTAGCTTCCATGTTTCAACATATCACGATGTAAGCAGATGTTAAATTCCATATTAGATAACACGATAAATCTATCCACGCACAGTGAATCCATCCAAGTTCCTAATGGATCTTAAATTTCTAATATCCATCCACGCACAGTGAGATCTGTTAAATTTTCATACCAAAAAGGCTATGGATCCGAAAAATAGAGATGGTTTGAAGCACGTAGTAAAGGTATAATATCTAATTTTGTTTTTATTATTTTTTTCCTTGGAACTTTTCTTCTAATTCGATTTTTGATATCGCCTATATTATACATATTTATTTTATACGATATCATTACTTTTATACTTGAATTGTTGTCATTTTTATAGACTTTTATACTTAATATTTGGTTTTATTGGATAATAGGTCTATGAAATAAAATATGAGAATGAGCTTAAAGAGGATTATTTATGAAGAAAGAGGATTATTTATGAAGAAAGCGATGATTGGAGCAAGAAAGACGAATAATGCAACACAAACTATATGTGTCGCATAATTACTAAGTTAAAGACTTGGACCGATATATTTCAGCCCGTATCTTTTGCTCGGCTAAAAATGGCTAACAACAAAATTAATACAAACTAGTGTTATACCCGGCCGTTGGCCGGGGATAACAATCAAACACATACTTTAATGCGGGTCATAATTTTAATATGTCAACCGTTACCATCGGACAAAGAAAACTCATCGTTAAACAATACAACATAAATCATAAACACCAAAATTTGGTGACGAAATAATGATTGCAACCTTTCTTGGAAGATAAAAATAAGAAGATAAAAGCTTTGACGTTGAAAAAAAAAACTAAAATTGTAGTACCATGAATCCTCGAAAATAAAATTTAATGGTAAAAATACAAAAGTCTTAAAAAAAGTTACGGTTAAGTGTGACACATTAAAACATTATTACTCTAAAAGTAATGATATAAATCAAAATAAAAAATAAAAACACAATGAAAGCAAGTGACATCTACACAACACATTAGCTAATAAATAAAAAAGAAAAAAAAACTAAGCAGGCAGGCTAGCTGCTGAGCAGCAGCCAGCCAAGCTTTTTTACTATTCACGTGAAAAGATTTTATATAGGTTATAAACTTATAATCTACATTATTATTGTTGTTCTTTACGTGGGAGTCCAGCCCATTTAGCCTTTCTTTAGTTGCATGAGCATGAAGCAAAAGGCCCAAAAAGAATTATGGTCGAGAGATAGATAAAGTCGGTGGAGGGAGCAAGTAGAAATCAAAGAGTATAAATATAAATCATTGTCTCATAATACAGGAATCTATCTATCGAAATAGTTTTAGGGAGGTCGGTTGGTAGGTGCGTACAGGAGTCAGCCGCAAGCCCACTTGGGATTTGATTCGTTCGACTTTGATCAAACATGAACAGCCCGATTTCTCATTCTATTCTTAATCTCTTTTTATTATTATTATTATTAGTTGCTTAATTGAAACTATATTACTATACAATTTTTATTATGAATTCTATCTACTTGATTATTGTAAGTTTTATTTATCTTGCTATGAGTAACTAAATCTTTCATCATCTACTTAGATGAAGTGACATACTTGACGATAGTTGCGTAGTTTTAAATTCAAGTTTACTTTATTAACAATGTGTCAAGATCTTAATGAGTTACTTCCTTGTTATTTATTATTATGCTTGTTGATACATGTGTGCTTTTGTCGATGGTGTCGGAAGTATATGTGTATGATTTCAATTGCTTGTCTATGAGTAGTTGGTGCTAGTTCATGGTGTGATAATAAACAACATAGTGATAATAAGAATTAATTTGTTAATTGGGATTAGCGGTTGATGGTGTCACGTTATTTTCATGTAGGCATAATGGTTAATAGATAATAAAACCAAATTGATTGATTAGGGAAATTGTATTAAACGTTGGTGGTGCCAGTTTTCTATAATAGACCTAATTAGTTAGTTGAATTGGATAGAGTATAAGCTTGTTGCGCGCCAAGTTAGTGCTTAGTTTAAGTCTAGGTTTTATTGTCAACGAACTTGAATTTGGTCTAAATTTAAATGCAACCGGAGTTATTATGTCATGGATTTAAAGTAGATGATCTTTTTAATTTAATTATTTACAATAATATTTTTAAAGCGATCTTTAATTTAACTTAGTTTTTTTTTAGTTTCAAGCCAAAAGTGATTAAGTGACGTTGGGTCATAAAACCAAGCCCTTAGAATTACATTAAACTCGCTTAGTTCCTAGTCTACAGTCGCTGTGTTCGATCCTGGACTTACTGATAGCTTTACTATACATGATAAGGTACACTGCCTGTGTGTAGAAGTCTAACTATTAGTATTTTCTTGTTTATAAATTTAAGACTAGATTTTACACATCAAGTTTTTGGCGCCGCTGCCGGGGACTGTTTTTAGGAATTCAGTTTGAGATTTTGTGATTCGATCCTTTTTCGTGTTTACTCATGAGAAAGTTACTTTTCTGTCTTTTATTTTCTGTCTAGTTTAATTTAGTTTAGACTTTGTTTTCTTAACTCATAAAAAACCCAAAAAAATTGAAATTTTTTAAAAAATACTAAAAATATTTTCTTTTATTTGTCTAGATTAATTTTAGTTTTTGTCTTTTCTTTTTATTATCAATAAGTTGTGCTTTTCACGGGTATAGCTAGTGTTTGTTTTACAGGCTTAGTACTACCTATGGAAACCATATGGGATGAAGATAGATTGGAGGACATGCTTGAAATCGTATGGGATGAAGAGGTAGTAACCACTCCGACCATGGAACCAAGCTTGTGTCGACTATAAAGAAAGTATCACCCGACATTCAAGTACAAGATGGTTTATTGAGCAAGAAGAAAAAGCTAGAGGAACCGCAATTGTCTCATTCACATTCAGATCTTGGTGACATGACCATGGAAGAATTTTTGAAGGAATTTATGGAGCCGGGTGATATTTTGAGTAAGATAATAGCGCAAGAGACTCAAGATGTTGTATTACTTTCATTGTCTATGATGAAAGTTGATTCAAAAGAAGACGATCCTTTCAACTTCCATGATTATGTGAAGCAATCATCAACTTTAGTCCAACCTGAAGTACTTTCGACTGATCATAGTGATTCACTTTTTCATCTTTGGTCACGTAATTTATTTTTCCAAGGTAGGTATCACTGTTTTCATCCACACTTAAACTTAAGTGTGGGGAACACACTCTAATTTCTTGTAAATAAGGTTGGAGTCAATCTAATGACTCGAACAAAAATTAGCGCTTCCAGAAGGCAATTCGAGGTTTATTTTAATTTTATTTTTCATTTTGTCTAGTATAATTTTTATTTATTTTCTTACATAAAAAATATGAAAAACACAAAATACAAAAAGATTTGTTTTTAGTTTAGTTTGTTTATTTTTTCGTATTTAGGAATTTTAATTTTATTTTTAGTTTTACCATTTTTATCTTTTCTTTTTATTTTGGTATTTTTAATGTGTTTGTTGAGTTTGTGCTAGAGCTTCAAGGAATGAGTTAAATGCGGTTGAGATGCAATTAGCTTACAATTTTTGGAATCAACCGAGCATTTGGAGCAAACATTAAACCTGGGAAGTTTCTCATTCCTTTACTCTTTTGTTTGCTTTTCCCTATTTTCCATAGTTTGTCTTAAGTTCATTGTACATTGAGGGCACTGTACAACTAAAGTGTGGGGGGAGAGGTCAATAGGAAATAGTCGGGTGAAATTTGGGAGAATTTTTAACTTTTCTTGTTTGTCCTTATAGTTTAATTGCTTTGTCACCTAGATTTAATCATATTTAGTAAGTAATTGAATTATAATTCCTTTGGTTAAAAGTTTAATTTGTGAAATGTGTCTTGAATGGTTGATTACGCAATCCCTTCTGGATTGATAACATGACTAGCACGCTTATATCCCAAAACATCAAATATGTAAGATCTTGATCATTTTTAGATATATAGGTGTTTAAGCATACATTTTCTATGCTTATTTATTCTTTGATATGAGTGTGCCGGTAATAGCATTGATTCTAGAACTTGTGATAGTTGATCATTTCCAGATCGCAGTGAGATCACTTCGGTGATATAGGTGTAACTAGATGATAAAGATGCAAACTTAGGATTTAACCATGTTTTCTTTGTTTATTCACCTTTTGTTATGTTCATTATTGTTAACCATGTTTTTGTGCATGTGTTTTAGTAGCTAACCACATTGGTTAGTAAACCACCCTTGCTTAACCCTTGTTACATTCATTTTTAGTGCAAGAAACTTTCAGACAACTTGTTGCGCCTCACCTTGTTTCGTTTGTGTAAAATTCACCCCAAATATGTAAACTATCCTCGCCATACCGATAGTCGAAATCCGTTGTTGGTCATTAGTTGCCTATGCTAGTTGGATGGTTTGGGTTTGTCTTATTTGTGTCGGGTTGGTATATTCTCAGTTACAGAGAATAGATTGAGTTCGTCATATTTTTGGATCAAGTCTAGATTATTCTAATTAGTAAAGTTTATGATTTGTTAATATATTTTAAAGTTCAAAAAGGGGTACCAATTAGGCAGGGTAAAAATAGCTTATTAAAAAAAATGAAAAACAGAAAAATACAAAAAAAAGTAAAAAATGAAAAAACGAGCTTGGACTGTCAGTTGGTATTTCCCATATTTTTGTCTTATCAAATTAAGTTGGTAAGTTAGTTAAACCAACGAAAAGGTTTTATTGTTTTTCTAATTTAAGTTGGTATGATTATTAAACCAACAAATTGCTTATTGTTAAATCTTTTGGTATTTGAGTTGGTACATTTGTTAAAACCATTGTTCTTTAAATGTTTTTATTCTTCATTTGAAGTTGGCGTGTTCGTTTAATACAACAATGGTATGTTAAGGTTGTTAAAGTCGTTTTGAATGTCATACATCATAATGGTGTCGGTTTTTATCGGTCTATTGGGGAGTAGTGTCGGGATAACGTCTTTGGACTTTGGATAGATGGCAACTAGTGATATGGGTTGTGCTGGATTAGACTATTATAAAACTTTGTTAATTGTTGTGTTATTTCTTTTTAACACCAATTACATCCTAAATTTCCATACACAATGTTAATGACCCTTGTAAGCCTTCAGAATTGTACATTACAGCCGAATAAAAGACCTCTTTTGATAGTTATGCTTGGTGCTTACGCCATGACGGTGCAGATTTGATTCTAGAACAAGCCTATGGTAAAATAGTATGCATCACGACTAGGCTTTGAGTGATTGATACAATATTTCAACCCCAATAGTTTGTTAGTTGGAGTAGGTTAGTTGAGATATTATTCTCTCATTTGATTAAAGTGCTTAGTCGTGTTTTTGAGGCTTGTAAATCATTCAAGTATTGTCAAACATTTAACATTTCATTTAAGATTAAAACTGCCTAACCATTCTTATTTGTTTTTTTAACTTTAATGGTTTAGCTTCTTTTTGATAATTGTCATGTTTCTCAAGATTGTGAACCAAAGGAATGTTTATTTTAAAATCTGAATTTGCTTGAGGACAAGCAAAGCTTAAGTTTGGGGGAATTTGATATCGCCTATTTTATACATATTTATTTTATGCGATATCATTACTTTTATACTTGAATTGTTGTCATTTTTATAGACTTTTATACTTAATATTTGGTTTTATTGGATAATAGGTCTATGAAATAAAATATGACGAGAATGAGCTTAAAGAGGATTATTTATGAAGAAAATGAAGATTGGAGCCCAAATAGACGAAGAATGCAACACAAACATATGTGTCGCATAATTACTAAGTTAAAGAGTTGAACCGATATATTTCAGCCCGTATCTTTTGCTCAGCTAAAAATGGCTAACAACAAAATTAATACAAATCTACATTATTATTGTTGTTCGGAGTCCAGCCCATTTAGCCTTTCTTTAGTTGCATGAGCATGAAGCAAAAGGCCCAAAAAGAATTATGGTCGAGAGATAGATAAAGTCGGTGGAGGGAGCAAGTAGAAATCAAAGAGTATAAATATAAATCATTGTCTCATAATACAGGATTCTAGCTATCGAATTAATTTTGGACCTAGTCAATATTTTCTACATATGCTTGGAAATCAGAATCTACATATGCTTGAGTTTCTGCTTCTGCTAATCTTTTTATAGTTTTTAATACTTGTCAAGTAGTTGACTCCTGTAAAAATTTTGCTTGGAATCTTTCTGATACTTGCCATTAAATAAAACTCTTATATTTGAAAGAAAGAAAAAAACAAACTTTTTTATTCTTCATCATATATAAATTTACCAAAGTGAAGTGAAATAATTGTTGTGACCTTTTGGTATTGGAGTAAGTTGACTCAACCATTCTCTAACTATAAAGTTATTAAGAGGATTGAGCAACCACTTATTATAGTTGAATTTATAGTGACTTTTATTTTGGTGGAAAGAGCACTCAAAGTAGACATTTAGACTTTTATTCAGTTTACTACTATGTATTTTTTTTAATTAAAGGTAACTTGACTAAACAATAAACAATAATAAATAATATATAAAAGTAAGAACAAATTGCATTTTTGGTCCCTGAGATATCACACCTTTTGCACCGTTGGTCCAACTTATGACAGTGGCAATTTTGGTCCGATTTTGAGGTTTTCTTTGCATTTTTGGTCCTGATGCTCACAGACGTTTGTAATTTTCTGTTAAACCCATCATGTGCCACGCACGTGATGGGCAGTTCTGTAATTCAACCACAACCCACTCCCTTATATACCCCATTTGACCTAAAAACACACCCAAACACCATATTCACTTGCAAATCCAATCCCTATATTATACTCTCTGACAAAAATCAATTTCTTAAAAAAAAACCCTTCTAACTATAATCAATGGTGTTTTAATCATACTTCTATAAACATCAACTTCTGATTTCAAAGTAAAAATGGTGGTCACGACGTGGTATCTTCGAGGAAATAGTGCTAAAGCTGACCATGTTGATTTATTATATGGTGAGTAATTTTTCTTTGTTCTAAATTTTTAACAAATTTTATTGCATCCTTACTTGTTGATGTATTTATAGTAAAAACATAGATGCAATAAAATTTGTTAAAAATTTAGAACAAAGAAAAATTACTCACCATATAATAAATCAACATGGTCAGCTTTAGCACTATTTCCTCGAAGATACCACGTCGTGACCACCATTTTTACTTTGAAATCAGAAGTTGATGTTTATAGAAGTATGATTAAAACACCATTGATTATAGTTAGAAGGTTTTTTTTATTTAAGAAATTGATTTTTGTCAGAGAGTATAATATAGGGATTGGATTTGCAAGTGAATATGGTGTTTGGGTGTGTTTTTAGGTCAAATGGGGTATATAAGGGAGTGGGTTGTGGTTGAATTACAGAACTGCCCATCACGTGCGTGGCACATGATGGGTTTAACAGAAAATTACAAACGTCTGTGAGCATCAGGACCAAAAATGCAAAGAAAACCTCAAAATCGGACCAAAATTGCCACTTTGTCATAAGTTGGACCAACGGTGCAAAAGGTGTGATATCTCAGGGACCAAAAATGCAATTTGTTCTAAAAGTAATAGGTCTTGTTAAATACAGCTTTAGAGTTGTAGTTAAGGTACATAAAGTAATTGTATAGTAATCATAAAATTCAGGGTGAACTTTTAATATAAAATATACAATACTTTTATGCACATTAACTATAATCCTAATTAACGTGTCTGTTTGGAAAGGGGCTTTTGAGGGTTTTTAGGAGATTAAAAGCATCAAACTTTTAAATATAAGCTCCTTTTATAGTTATAACCATGTTTGGATATTCATTTGAAAGCAAAAGCCCCATCCCCGAAAAGCTCTTAAAAGCCCCAAAAAGTCTTTAAAATAAAAGTTTGTATAAAAAAGGGTTGAAATAGAAGTCCCAGCCCCTAGCCTCATTTATAAGGTCCAACTCCAAGCCTCTAGCTACAGTCCCAGCTCGTGCCAAACATACCCAACATATTTCAAAAGTAATTAAGGAAAGAAATATGAGGCAATGTCTGTATGGAAAGGACGAAAGGTGTATTTTCGGACATTCTGACTGGTTCATGTCAAACTGCTTTAGGCCTTACATGTGAGAGATAAATCAAGTTGATTGAACGGGAAAAAAAAAAATAAATAAAATTAGTGTGGTGTCAGCTACAAAGATCGAACAATTGATATCATATTGTAGAAAGAACATAATTGCCCCATTTTTAATCAACTTGGTAACACGTGTAGAGCAACACGTCCGGAGGGAACAATGTATGTAGTCCATGAACATATATACGAAATGTAGTTGGTTAGTTTAGTATAATGTGTAAACAAAATTTCTATCAATACTCAACTTACAGAAATTATAGAGGTGGTTTTGAAAGTTTAGAATCTCTGTAATATGGAAAATTACCAACTTACCCTTCTCTTTAAAACAAATCAGTGTTATAAAACTCGGCCGACTCGGCCGGGAACTCGGAATCGAAATCGGAATCGGGGATTAAACGGGTCGAGTTGGCTGGAATCGGGTGAAAACTCGGTCAACGACTTGGTCTTTTGCAAAACTCGGTCAAAGTCGCCTGGATTGGTCAAAAATCGGTTGTATCGGTCAAGAATCGGTCGGATCGGGTCAAAACTCGTGTAACACCCGTCGTTTAAAAATAAGGATTTCCAAAAACTTTCACCTAGCGGCGTTAAAAGAAAGCGGAATTAAACTTTAAAAGTCCAAACCAGCAAAATCTGTTTGGTTTATTCATTAAATGGTGTTACTAGCCATATCATCAAAACAAGTCTAAATGGAAATCCATCGGTTGCACAACATTAAACAACCGACATCAAAGGTAACTACATAGCCAATAACATCTAAATAAACATCAAGTGTCTAATGAGAAGCAACTATGGGTGAACTAAAGCCAACTTCAAGACCATCTACCCATGTCTCGCATCTTCTCACATCTATCTGCTCACTATGTTGGACCTGAGGGATACAACACATTTTAAAAGAGCAAGTGTTAGCTAACGAATTAGCTAAGTAAGATAACACATAGTTTATAAAACATTTGTCTATTTAAAACATTATAGAAAAGTCATATTTCATCTTTAAAGCACATATCATCACAAGTCATCACATATATCATATCACATCTTGCATTACACATCTTTCATATAAAATGGGTCATCCTAAATGTGCCTAGTCATCTTTCATATCTTTTTTCACATATCATCTTTGCAAATGTGACATAGTCACGCATATCATATAACATATACATCTCATTAAGTGTGACATAAGTCACAGCCGACTAGATGGACAAACCTTACGGCTGTACATCAATGTCGTTAAGGAATGGCAAGCCAATCCAGGAGTAGTCCGTATGTTCAAAGACATTGGTGGGTAATCACGCCAACCGGAGATACTCAAACCACGTAATTATGTTGCAAGGAGTTCTTTGAGTGTGTAATCTGATTATGGGAGGATTATAGGTCACGTATATGACCTATATCTGCTGTACCATATTTCTAAACTTGACATCTAGACCCTTGGACTTTCTATCTTTCACTTAATGCCCCTTAAACTCTTACGGGAACACTTTTCATCACTTTAACTCAATCGGGAATACGTATCATTATTATTAATCACTTTACTAACATATTACTTTGTCATAAGACATATTAAACTCTCCACTTGAACATATTTAATGAAATTAATCATTTACACGTAGACACATTAATCATATATAACGACCGTAGTCATTATCGCATAAACATATTAACTATTAAGACGTATAAATCCAACGGAAGGCAAACGTTGACTAACGACATGGTCAATGGTCGACATAAAATGTTTGGGATGTTACAACTCGGGTCAACTTTGGTAAAAAAAATTATTATTTCTTTTATAAAAAAATTTCTAAATTGGTTTAAGTTTATGTTTCTAATGAATAAAGTTTGAACTTTGAATTCTTATATTAAAGTTTATAAACTAATTATGTTTTAAATTTGAAATTTATTCCATATAATTTCAAAATTTATAAATTCTCCATATAAAAACCCAATCCGGGTTCTCCCCGATTCCGATCCGAGTTTTTAAAAACTCGTGACTCCCCCCTCACCGTTCCGATCCCGAGTCACGAGTTCCTCAACCTACACAAATCTCTCCATTCTCTTTCTCAGTGCCAAAACAACATACACACAAACTATTTTCTCTTTCTATATACCAATACAACACACCCCCCCTTTATTTCCGTCAATAATCACCACCGTCGTCCATCATCACCAACACCCCGACCACCGTCGTCCATGATATCTGTCGCAACGCGCGGATACCATGCTCGTAAGTTATAATTAGATCCATGCACATACCATATATTCGTCTCTTTTTATGTTTAGATACTGAAAAGAGAAGGAATGGATTCTATTGCATGTAACGGTTGTAAGACATCCTTTTCGTTGAGTTTCAATATTTGATTCTTTTGCTCTAGTGGACAAATGTGTTTTCTCTTTTTATCATCAAAACTAAAGCTTGTGAAGATGTTAGATGTGAATATATGCTTGGGAAAATTACTTGAATAAACAAAAAAAGAGACCCTATTTTACAAATTAGACTCGTTTTTAAAATCTTACCAATTTAGACATTGTATCCATGGCTATATTGTATACACTACACGGATATTCATTGACCAATTAAAAATTTAAAATTCACCACCTGCCTTTTCCTTTCTCTTCACCCAATACCCCCAACCAAGTTCCAGCTCCCTTTTCCTCAAAACCCAAAATTAAACAAATCAAGATTTGGAAATTTTGTAGTCATCTCCATTCTCAAATGAATTTAATTGTGCATTTTATGGCCGTAAAAATGGTGATTTTGAAACTGTTAATGTATATTTTAGAAATTGTCAACTCTCAAATGAATATATTTGATTTGTTTTGTAAACCGGGAAGTTATAACTTTTATATGATAGAGTGTTATGTTTCAATCTTTCATTATCTTTGACAATCCTTTATTGGTCTCTTTCTTGCAAGCATGGCATGGTGCTTCATGTTCATTTCATGCGGTATCACAATTGATACTTTGCTAGCACATATATAACACGCCACATGCTCCCAAAAACAAAGGAGGATCACCTGGATATAATTTTGATCATCTTGAAAATTTTAAAGGCATTAACCAATTTTCAAAGGCTTTCTTAAAATCAACTCATAGAAACTGTGTTGTGGAAATACACAACCACTTTAAGAATAAGAAATTGAGCCATGATAAACAATAAACAAAACTATTATACAAGCAAATTATTCTACAGCAAGCATGTGAAAAATCTGTCTGGTCAGAATTGTGTTTTGCTATTGTATGTTACGAGTATATCATAAAATGACAAAATTCAATTAATTCAACCCACTCAGCCCATTTCAGATTTAATTCAACCCTTTTATAATGTTAATCATTGTAAGCAGGTTGCCCAGAGAAAGAAGTATGGGCCTCAACCCAAAAAAGTGTATATTGATCCATTCTCTTCCCAAGATACGGAATCAATTTTGATGGAAGACGAATTTTTGTTGTTCTTGTTTAATTGATGGAAGGTAAAGTGGTTTGATTAGTAATCTAATTTGGTGCTCATTATCATGGAGTGTTGGGGGAGAGAGAAGATAGAAAGGAAGCAGATATCATAGGGAAGTAGATAGGCCAGTTGTTGGGTTTTGATTGTTGGAGGAGTCCGTGTGCTTTATACACAAAAGACACGGGTATTGTGTCTAAATTTGTAGGTTTTGAAAAGTATGTTCATTTTGTAAAATACTAATTTCTTTTTGTATATTCAAGTAATAATCCCATATAAATATGTTATACTCTTTTAAATATTTATATAATTTAAAGAAAGATATATAATTAAATCTTAAGATAGGGACTTAACTAATTTTAATTCATGACTTTTCCAAGACAACATGTAAGACATTATTTTGAAATTAATCAATATTATTGTATTAAGGATGCTTAAAGTTGAGAATATCAAACATTTTGTTTTGGGAAAATTAATTAAATAGTCAAATTTAAGGGTGTATGTCTATGTCTAATTTTATACACCTACATAAAAAATAACTTATTTGGTCATTAGTTTCTTACTCTTCAATATCTATCTATCTATCTATTATATGAAGAACCCCATTTTTACCGTTCGCTTCCAAAAAAACAGCCACGTGGCACCGAATAGTTGGGGACTGTTTTTTTACCATCTCTCTCTCTCTACTTCAGGGGAAAAAATGACAGGCAAGGGGACGACCAATGACCTAACTTAAACCCATACTCCATCTCCATCCCCTTGTTGACTTTAAAAAAACCTTCTCCCACTTTCTTGCGTGCAAAACTCCCAAACAATCGCCCATCCCTTTCTCCTTATTCTTCATTCAACATCTCTCATCTCACTCGCCTCTTTCTCTCCACATTTTGCAAAGATGATGAATTGGCTTTCAGTTAGATCATTGGGATTTAATTAGATGTTCAAAGGTATGTTTCTTGATTTTTGATATACTGTTAATGGTTACGGATTTTTTGTCACATGGATTAACTAGTGTAGCTAAAGGAGGAGGATGAATGTTGATTATACTCAGGTTTATTTTTCTCTGTTACCTCGGGTTTCCTTACCTTTTTATACTGTTCATGTTAGACTGCAAAAGATATAGTTTCCGTTGTATGAACATTCCGTACTTATGACTGTTCAGGTGTTGAAGTTCTTTGTAAAGTGTAAACGGTATAATTTCATCATTTGTTGGTTTTGCACAACTTTTGATTCTGTTTTGTTAATTTCTACGCATGTCAGGCATATCAAAGCTGGATTGAGTAAATACTTATTTGTGAAGGTATCTCTTTTTAATAGTTTGAATGGCAGTTATGTTACCTATATGTTCGATATAATGTATTGACCTTTCTGGTTGTTTTTTTTTTAATTCTTTTTTGAGTGTACTTTTAGGATGAGAAACACAGGTTTTATATTGTTTTGCAGTTGGTTGATACTAAATTAGATTTAAAGCGTTAGTTTGTTCTCCTTCTATGTTGGGCGTGTATCATCTTGCATCTTCCGACCAATGAAAGGAACGCATAATAAAATCCTGGATTTCAAATTAAGTAAATCTCTTGGCCTAAAACAAATAGAATGAGTTCTTTGTTCCGGTGTATCTTCTTTAAAAGTTGATAAGCTGGCTAATAATCCCCCCAGCCCCGCCACCTCCCACATAGAAGCACATGTTCTGGCTTCACTTAAAAGTTGTGAAAATTACACGAGAAAAATATTATTTTATAAGATTATCTATGCAGCCCACTTGCTGATTGTGTCGGGCTACTCTTTTGTTTCCTGTAATATAATGCAGGTGGACACATTAAAGAAACCTATGGGTGTGTAGATTTCTTGGATTATATGAATATATGACGATGTATTATTAATAGATCAATGTGATCTTATCAGGTTAACTAAGGTTCTATACCCAATCTTAAGTTTGACATAAAGAAAATGATTTATATGCATGTCACAAAAGCTGAAGTTAAAGGCAAGAAACTTCGTTTTGCATTATAATGGATACATATTATATTGAACAGTTGATTTGGCTCTGATGTATGATTTTTTTTTTTTTTTTTTTTTACAGATATGGCAAAGCTATGGTAACGTAGAGGAAGTGACCAATGATGCAACTCCTGATAAAAAACAGAAAGAAGAGTTTAAGGTCAACAGATGACCACTATTAATATCTTGCCCCATATGATGCTGCCGAGGCCAAATATCAAATAGATGGTCAAATACTTCTCAGTAGAGAACTCACAATTTTACCACTCACACTTGGTAGGGATGCATTGCTCTTTGAACAAATGAATCCACTCAATCGAGCAGAGGTGCACTGTCAAAGGGCTGATGCCTTATGTTTGGAAATGAGGTAACCATAACATCTATATCTATGTAGTCACTAAAATATGCACTTATTACTTGGAGCATAAATGCTAGAAGTATAAACACATGAAACCTCATTGTCATAATTCACTGTCACAACAAAACAAGCATCTTATCAGATTTTGTTTCACTGTCACGTAATTCACCTCTGAAGTGGCTCCATTATGGTCGAAAATTTATTTTGTGAATCTTCAGGTAGCCTATCAGTCCTTTTTATTAGTAGCTAGATTTATGTTATTCGTTTCTCAATTCACATTTTCTGTTATGTTCTCAAATGATACTAAAAACTCCAAAAGACAAGAAAGCGAGCCTGGTTATTCATGGATTCGTAGCCAGATGCCATATGAAAAATAGTAGTTCAGACCCGTTCTACGAAATTACCATTGCTTACTTTCTTATTCATTTTGTTTCATTAGGAACAAATGGCCTTAATCAATTGCTTGCAGTTTTGCTTGAAAAAACTGAGGTAGTAGAATACAAGATCTGATTTAGTATGTAGGGGTATTGTTGGTTGCAATGGTGTTGATCGGTGCTTTAGTAGACCATGGACAAGATGATAGTTTTGATGTTTTTGCACTAGAGGCATATAGGCTACAACAAAAGAGATGGTTCCGACAATGTTTATGTTTGCAATGGAACTATTAGTAATAGGGTTGCTTGTGTTTGTACTGATTCTACTGTCTGGTCATTTGGTCTTCAATGCGTAAAGCCGTGAAGTCTATTGCAGGATGTCTCAGTTTGTGGCTATTCCAAAATGGCATTCGAACCGCGTGAGGGTAACTAGAATCCCCTGTTCTTTTGCATGACAAATTGTATATAGGTTCAGTAACGTGTGTTTTCACATAATCCAGTTTTCTTTTTAAACTTAATTCTTTTACATAGTTTAAATGTGTTAATCAACTTTACATACAATAGTTTAAATGTGTTAATCAACTTTACATACAAAACTCTGAATAGTATCTTATCCAACCCGCTTTCTCTTACAGTCTTACTTTTTTTTACAACTAATTAACAATAGATATACACCAAATTGTCCCATTCTCACACACTGACAGAACAAAAATGTGGTCTCAGAGTGCTGCTTGATTAAATCATATGTGATTATACTGTTTTTAGGTAAAAGATTATCACGAACATAACTATCTCTCAAGTGGCTGTATTTCTGAAATACGCAGACCGTATCTATGTACTGGTTATGACGTTTATCTTATTCGGGAGCGATGCACACTCAGTTTGCAAACTGAGCCTCATTCTGTTTCTCCTTATAAAAAAATCTAATTTTAGCAGCTCTTATAGCGTGTGTTCAATGAGATCATACTGCTTTACCAAGTTGTTTCATATGATTAAGAAAACTAAAAACTTATTTGGATGTTTTTTTTTAGATATGAAGATCTTGTGAGGTTGTTTGATATTGTTTGAAATTGGTCGGGTTGATATGGGTAGTCATATACATAAATCTTTGATTTAACTCTTAACTTGTTAATGACTTAATGGTATGATTTGATGCTAAAAATAGATGGAAAAAGAGATCTGGTTTTCGTTCCGCATACTAATTCGATACGAGTAATAACTTAAATACCTATACTTCGTACCGTAATAAGAAGAAAGCTCAATCAGTTTAGAATTGATGTTTTGAAGGTAGGAGTAGGAGTCACCGTAATACCATTTCGTCTTTTCACATTGTTCAACACACGTATAATCCAAAGTGTTACTTCTTTTCTCGTATATGATATATAGTGTTTTTGACTTACAGCCTTTTGTTGAGATCAACATGCCTTTTTAATTCACAAAGCTCATAACCCTAAAGGAAGTAGTATTTGGTTTCCAACATTTCAAATCATAGCCAGCTTCAATCTTTTGAGGTCATTTGCAGTAAGTTAATGTTCTTTTCGAAACATTAGGTTTTATTGTATCTTCATTTATTGAAGTTCATATTTTTTCCCCCTGTTTCGTACCTTTGTGTGTAAAAAATGCTTACACCATCGTGCAGCGGTGTAGATGTACCTTCAAGTTGTGAGGTTTCACAGTATGTATTAAAGGTCTGCTCGGATTTGGATTGTTATTGAGTTCCCGCCTTACGCAAGCGGTTAACGAGCATTTTGTAATTGTCAAGCGTGTATTCTATCTTTTTTGGATTTGAACATGTTCTATTAAGCTCTATGAGAATACCTTATAACCTGAAATGGGTACTGTGCATTTCTATGTTTGTTGTCTATCTGAATATGTTCTTTTGTGATTTTCAGGAGGCGTTTATTTTCTATACGACCATATATTAACCTTCCACTTGTTCTTCTGCCATGGCTGCGCTACGTGTAAGATACTTTACTTTTTAAATTTTGATTTAGTTCTATTAGCCTTCACTTTTATATCACAAGCGTTTATCCATCTTATATGGTCATTGGTCAATAATTATAAGACTATTGACACCCCTTGTATACATATATGTACATAACATACGTTGATAGATGATCTTCATTGTTCACATAATTAACCGATATAATATACTACCATTGATCCCAAATTAATGGAGCAATTAGTCCTCACATTCCTAAAACTTACTTAAAAACTACATTGATCTATTAAAATGTTGCATTTTTCTCTTTACACATGGGTATGTACAAGATTCTTTCAGCTTGTTGATATCTGAGTTTGTTTGTTGTAGCTTCACATAAAGTAGCCTTTGAAATAATCGATGCCAAATGGAAACTTGATGGACGGTTCCCCATATATGCCTTCATGTGCTATATATTGGTGATTTTTATTACCGGAGCCATTCATCATATGGAGTTCAAATTTGATCAGCTCAAGGACCTTTGGCAATCAATACTCATAACCTTTGCTATCGATTATGCATATTTAGTCATTTTTGTTAAAAGTCATTTGTGTGCTCCTTAAAGGTTTTCCGATTATTGAATTTATGTACTATTTTGCATTTCGCTACATCTTGTGTAAGATAAGTGAATCAGGATTTTTGAATAACATTGCTCCCGGAAGGATAACCAAATCACCAGAAGTGATGTTGGGGCTTGTATCATAAATGGAATCAAGTCAATTCACCATAGCCATGTTATCCTAATTTACTATATTGGTCTAAATGTCTATCATATCTAATATAGTTCTGGTTTATGGGATGTGTGTAACGAGCTGCCACTTGAGAGATTATCCTTACGAATAGATGGAGAAGTAAAGCACCAAGCTTCTTTTGCACCGACTTTAGTGGGCCGTGCATTGCACGGCCAAATACACGCTAGTAATTAGTAAGAAATGATAATAATCAATAAAAACATGACAAGTGTATCTAGTAGGTTCCATATAAATTAATTCTACATATGAAAATGACTTTTCTTTTCTATTTTCCCTACAATTTGCTTTCTTTTTTGTTTTTAAACTATTGAACTAAAAAAAAAAGTGTAGATGCATTGTATGTTTCATGCATTTTTTTTTGCTTTAATGTTACAATATGGTGATGGTAGTTCAGAAAGCATATCATGTTTTTTTTTTTTACCATTCTTTACTTAATATCTCTTGTACACCTTCATTAACTGCATTATATATATATATATATATATATATATATATATATATTATATATATATATATATATAATGTAAAGATATAGAGAAAAGGTAGCTTAAAAAGAAAAGAAAGAAAAATTCGTTTTTGATTTTCTTTTTAGCTTTTTTTGTAGTTTTAGATTTTTTTAAATTTTTTACATTTTTCTTTAACATAAACCCATTTTAAAAAATTCAAAAAATTTCTATAAAATAAAAAAATTAAATAAAATTACAACCTACACATGTGTAAAGTATAAAACATACACATGTGTAGGGAATTTCTTTTCAATCTTTTAAAATGATTGTAACTATTTAAAAAAAATTTTGAATGGGTTTTCACTAAAAAGGATTAAAAAAGAAAAAAAAATCCACTTTTCTCCCTTATCTCCTTAAGTAATCTTATCATTTGATCTATCTCCTATATATATACAAAGTTTCTTCCTCATAATCCGCATCTCCTTCTTGTGTTACATTGAGATTCGCCTCATGGTTTTGGAATCGATCTGGGCATTTAGAGACAAAGTGTCCGTACTTGTCACAACGATAACACTTTATACTTGAGAGGTCACGTTGTCGACGAACACGACCAGGATCACGAGTGTTTGAACCACAACCTTTACCCTTGTTTGAGTCTCGATTCTTGTTGGAACTTTGAGCTTTAGAAAAGAACAATTTTCCTTGAGTGTCGTTTTCATTGTCATCTTCTTTTATTCTTTCTTCATAAGCTTTCAATCTTGCAACCACATCTTCATACTCAATCTTTTTAAGATTAGAACTTGCTCGAGTGACGCCACAATTTGTAGAAAACGTTTGTGAAGACTTGTGAGAAATTTCTTCACCAACCTACGTTCGGGTATTACTTCACCAAGTGAGGCGGATATAGAAGCTATACCAGATAACTTTGATGCAAGTTCGTCTATCGTGCTGTTGTCTTTCATCTTCAATTTTTCAAATTCACTAGATAAAGTTTGAAGTCTTGCTTCCTTCACCCGTTCAACCCCGAGGTTTCGTGTTCTAATTAATCGTTTCCCACATCTCCTTTCCGGTTTTGAGTTGCCCAATTTGAAGAATCAAATCTTCCGGTATCGATTGAAATAAGAGAGCTTTCACCATATTTTTCTTCTTGACATCGGCTAAGCCCGGAGATACCACTTCCCATATTCCATGAATCCCAAGAATCACTTCCATTCGCATGCTCCAAACTGCATAGTTAGTTGACGTTAACATTGGACATTGAAACGACAACATGTTCGTTTTCTTCACAGGTGGCGGTACATTCGTCATCGTAGACTTCTTCCAAGAACGTAAATAAGTCTAATGAAGAACTATCTAACCCAAGATCACGGTCAGATTTTGAACCAAAAATAAGAACGAATCACCTGAACAGTCAAACACCAAGCGATTGATTGACTAGTCGAATATGCCTACTTAAAATCACACGCCGTTAAACACAAATTGCACCGTCCCACTATTGGCAACAAAAGTTATAATATTCAATCAATATGGCAGCAAAAAATAACTCCTAAGAGTTAATTACGTACACCCACAAATTAAAGTACACCAACTTTGATATTTATTTTGACCGACGACAAGGGACTAATTCGACCAGCGGAAGACTACACTCTAACAACTGAACACGAATTAAAACCCGCGCTGATAACAATTAAAGACACGGATCAACGATCACAGAAGACGAAAGATATTAGCCAAAACACGCTAAAACTTATATCGAAGAAATCTAACTCAAAATTCCAATATTCGGTTTGTACATAATCCCTAAACCCTAACTCGGTGTTTTTATAATCCCTACCCATAACACGGTATATATAGACTAACAACCTTTTGAGATGATTATATTGGCATCCTTGACTACGTTGCACCACTTGAGATTGAGGACTTTAAGAGTTGCTGGAAATCCAAAAGCAAGGCTTGCGAGTTGATGTCTCCACCAAGGATAAGAAACATCTAGGATAAGAAACAACTTTTGACGACCACTTATGTAGTCACCGAAGGTCCTTTCCTTTGTGATAGACGAAATGAAGATGATCCAAACCTACTCCTATTGTCTGGTCAAGAGTTGACCAAAACCGGTTTCAAAACAAAAAATAACTGGTCAAAAGTTGACCAAAACCGGTTCCAATTTTTCATCGTGTTGACGAAAACTGGTCCGGTTGCGGTTTGGAACCGGTTTCTCAAAGAAACCGTTTTGGCCAAAGTCCAATCCCGAGTGGCTACCCAAGCACAACATTTTGTTTTTAACTTAAACCCAAAGCCGGTCTAATAGGCTAGTTGGGTTAGGTGATCACCTATGGCCTCCACAGTCCAGATACCAAGGTTGTCTCAAAATTTAATGTATTGGGCTGAGATAAATAAGATAATGGGCTTTTTTTTACATACTTTGAGCTTAAAATAAATAAAAACATAGGGCACCCGGCACCACAATAAACAAGTTATGTTGAAAAAAATAAAGTCAAATAGCGTTTCACTATAATACAGTAATACGGAATTCTTTATATCGGTTAAGTCTATATCCAGAGAACAGTCTAATGATTGTTAGTTGTTACTCATGAACAGACGTAAACTCAAGATTTTGCATATAACTAATACAATTGGAGATAAAGGTAACTTCACAAACTTCGTTAGTTTTGCACCATCTCATAATTGGAATTAGCATTTTTCAGCTAATGTGCATAGGCTGTTACTGTATTAGTTAGCCAATGACATAGTTTGACCAAGATTACTTCCTATAACAGATTAACAACTGAATTAATGTGCATTTTGAGTTGGAGACTCGAGTTTTAGTGGATACGATATATTTTGGATTGCCCTTGTTTACAGGGTATATGATTGATCAATACAAAAGTTTGATTGATTGCGTGATCAATAATTTGAATTAAGAGTTTGGTTCATATCACAGTTTTAAAAAGTTGTCTTCAAAGAGAATGAAATGTTTAATACTTTTTGAAATGCATATATTGTTTATAGAGTTATGTTAATTATTCTTTGTTAGCATTAGATATATAGTTTTTCTAAACTATATCTCTGGATCATAAGAAATTTTTTAAGGTCTACAATGTCACAAGAAAGATTAGGAATTTTTTTTTGAAACGGTCGTATTTCAATGGTGTTTTGTCAAACAAGTTTTCAAATTTTTTTTTTTGTACAACCAGTTAAACCAGTAATGCTAATACCGGTTTCAAATTTTTGTCTCGAACCCGGTATTAGCATTACCGGTTTCAGAAAAACGTGTTTGAACCCGGTATTTCAATTACCGGTTTCGGGCTTCTGCAGGTGATGTGACAAGGCTGCGTACGAGAGTTGACTGGCTACAGTGGTCCATTGCACGTATTTCGAAACCGGTATTTCCAAAACCGGTTTCGAATCGACTATATATATAAAATTCGGGTTTTCCTTGCATTTGTTGTATTAGTTATCAAATATCAACCAACATCAGTATATATTTTTATAAACAAAGCTTATGGCTTCTTCATCGTCATCTGACTCATCATCACCTCCTACGGTAACATTTGATGCATTGAAAGCGCAATGTAAAGAGGATATAGACGACGGTAATGAACTATACCACAAAATTAATGATTGTAAGCTTCTTATGGAACAAAGGAAGCTCGAACATAAGAAGAAAATAAAAGAAATAAGGAAAATTGGCAGCGGAATCATTTTAAGTGAAGAAATGTGTAACACCCGTGAATTTTGACCATTGACTTTTGTGTAATTTGACTAACAAACTTATTGAATGAAGTAATTTGGGCCCATTTATGATTTTATGACTAAGTGGTATGTTAGTCGAGTCGTTAATATGTCGTTTGGCGTTTAGTAGTGTAAATGATTGTTTATATGGCTTGTGGGAGAAACGGGTCGGCCCGTGGGTAGTCCATGACCCACCAGCCCCAATGACCCATTTTCCCCCCCTTATCCTTTCCTTCCTTCTCCCTTCTCATTCTATCTATCTCTTTCTCTCTTCTCTCAAAAACTAGCAAAAGAACCAATTTAATCTCTTCACCATTTCTTGCATCAAACTAGTAGTGGGTCGATTATAACATAAGAATCTTAGCCATCTTAACCTCGTTTGCTTCATATCGAAGAATCAAAGTCAAGTTCTTACCATTTTTATCCATTTGACCTAATTTTGGGTTCTAGCTCAAGGAGACGTTTTGGTAAGTCAAATTCATCCCATTTACTTCTATTTGTACTTGTTCAAATGTTTCTAGTCGTTTTTATGGGATTTCAAGACATGTTTATGGTAAAAATGGAAATTAGGGTTAGGGTTAGGGTTTGAATGATTTGTGAGTGATTTTGATGTTTTGGTCGGAATTGTGGGTTGGGTTATGTGTATTTATGTTCAATGATGCTAAGTTATGCTTCAAGCAGGTTAAAAGTCTTTACAAATCGATTTGGGTTGGTTTGGGTCGATTTTGGGGGTTTTGGGTTCGTGTTGCTTGTTGAAAGCTGCTGGTGCTGGCTGCAGAAGGTGGTCACTGCGGCGCAGTGAGCTCACCTTTGCTCACTGCGGCGCAGTGCTTTTCTACTGGTTTGGGCCAGTTTAGCCACTGCGGCGCAGTGGGCATAGTTCTTGCCCACTGCGGCGCAGTGCATTGTTTCTGGTCCTGTCCAGTTTAGCCACTGCGGCGCAGTGGGCCTAGTTCTGCTCCACTGCGGCGCAGTGGATAGTCACTGTGATTTGTGTGTGTCGATTTTCAAATTGTTGAGGTCGTATAATTGACATTCCAGTATATTGATGTATAATTATAGGTTGTGGACGTGTGGACCCTATTACTCGTTTGTAATCTTTTACTAACTTCTTTGCCGATCAAGGTGAGTTTCGTATCTCCCTACCCGCTTGGGATTCGGGCTGAAAAGTGTAAACCTGGCGTGTTTACTTGTATTTATTGATGTATTGTTTGTTTGACTTGATTGTTGGATTGATGTGACATATCTTTTCGTTTGATTGACTTGGGTTGTGTTTTCGTTAAGTATTACTTACACATTAGGATAGACGTACATACATGGAAGTCGGTTGTGCCTTCCTTTGGGTTTTAGATGTGGTGGGAAGGCTGCGGGTGACCCTATACATAAGCATCTGGGACTTCAAGAAAGTAGAATCCTCTGAAGTATATGTACGTATAGTTGGTTTATATTGTGGCTAGTGGTTCACTTTGTTGATTTATTGATCGTTGGCTTATGGTTGTCGTATTTTGATTGCTGGGTTATGTTTGAGGAATATTGGTTTGGTGGCACAGGTTCATTGTACATTGATTGTTGGTTCATGAGCATGCATTTACATTTGATTGTAAGCATTGCATACATTGTTGATGAGCCCTCGGCAGGGGATTGCCGACATCCTGGTGCATAGATGTATGCACCCGTTAGGGATGTAGTTCCTGACCCCGAGTATATAGACATATATATCTCGATGATTTTGAGATACAGCCTTGTTCATTGTTATGACAGAAGGGTATCGTTGCATTGGTGACTGCGTTCACGCATAGGATAGGCATATTGGCTTATTCATGCATTTGGCACTTACATTGATTCATACATCATTCGTGCATTCCCATTTCACTCTTATTGTCTTGTGAAATCCTGTTGTTGGACGATATTGTGTTGCTTAGAGGCTCGCTGTAAGTCATGCCTAGCCTTTACTTGTGTATTGTGATTATTATTGTTGGATCGTTACGAACCATTACTACGAACTCACCAACCTTGTGTTGACTATGCTTAGTACACTTTTCAGGTAATCAGGTTCTCCCCGGACGTGGTGTTTAGTTGCTTGCTTGCTGTCTAACCCGGACTTGGACCTCATGGATCAAGGATTCATTGACCCTCCTTTTGCATTATACTTAGGATCGTCTGCCATCTTTGGATGTATTATGTTAACGTTGATGGCTATTTGCTCCTGTTGTATTTTGTTACTTGTTTTGCTATGTTTTGGATTCACCGAATCGTTAATTGCATTTAGTTTGTTCTATTGTAATTCCACCGGGTGCTGTATGATTTCCGTGACATTTCGAGCTCCGGCTTGGGGTGTTACAGAATGGTGGCCCATGCGTGGTCGTAGAGAATTAGGCGGTTTGACCTAGACTACGACTTAAGTTAAAACTCTTCATATAGCATGCATGGTTAGGAAATTCGTGTGCAATATGAATTTTGTGAATCCCCGTGTGAGTTCGTAGTTAAGACCATTTGTGTGATAGCTTGAATTCAACGTGATGAATATGGTTACTATGATTTGTTGTTGCTAATTGTTGGAACTAATGTGATGATTTAGGGCAAAATGAAGGGATGCCATTAACTTAGTATAATATTGTGGCAACCCTAAAAGAACCCGATCAACTCTTTTATGGTTACCCGATACTATAGCAAGTTCATGACATCGTGGATTGCGCACGTGTGGCTTAAAGTATAATAAGGAACCGATATGCTTAATGGAAGTTGATTGGGTGGAAGGTTAGCCGTTGGTACACCTTGTATACATACCCGGTTGATAACTAGAGAGCATATCGAATTCGGATTATACTTTGAATCATTCGTGTTAGTTGTTTAATTACATGATGAAATGAACATGAGTACTTAATTTAATGATAAAATACGGCAATAAATGCAACGTGATGATATGATATGTAAACCCCCTTACGATTTTAACACTGTTGCCTTAGCATAATGTTATGAAATGAATATGTGGTATCGGTATGAGGGCATGACTACTTGTGTGACTAACATGCGAGCATTTGAGACTAACTCTCGGGTCAACGTGTCACTTGTTTTATAGAAATGGAAAGACCAAGAAGGGTCCGAACAAACTATAGGGCTGAAGAAGAAGAGCCTCAACCGGAAGTACAGGGAGGTAGAGGCCGTGGTAGAGGCCGTGGTAGAGGCCGTGGTAGGGGCCGTGGTAGGGGTCGTGGTAGAGCTCCTGGTAGAGGCCGTGGTAGGGGTCGTGGTAGAGGCCGTGGTAGAGGCCGTGGTAGGGCCGTGGTAGGGGTCGTGGTAGAGCTCCTGAGCCAAACCGGTAGAGGTGGTAGAGGCCGTGGTAGAGGCCGTGGTAGAGGCCGTGGTAGAGGCCGTGGTAGGGGTCGTGGTAGAGGCCGTGGTAGAGGCCGTGGTAGGGCCGTGGTAGGGCCGTGGTAGAGGCCGTGGTAGAGGCCGTGGTAGAGGCCGTGGTAGAGCCGTGGTAGAGGCCGTGGTAGAGGCGTGGTAGAGGCCGTGGTAGAGGCCGTGGTAGAGGCCGTGGTAGAGGCCGTGGTAGAGGCCGTGGTAGAGGCCGTGGTAGAGGCCGTGGTAGAGGCCGTGGTAGAGGCCGTGGTAGGGCGTGGTAGAGGCTCCTGAGCCAAACTTGGCTGAGGTAACTTGTAGAGGCCGTGGTAGAGGCCGTGGTAGAGGCCGTGGTAGAGGCCGTGGTAGAGGCCGTGGTAGAGGCCGTGGTAGAGGCCGTGGTAGAGGCCGTGGTAGAGGCCGTGAGAGGCCGTGGTAGGGCGTGGTAGAGGGTCCGTGGTAGAGCCTGGTAGAGGCCGTGGTAAGGCCGTGGTAGGGCGTGGTAGAGGCCGTGGTAGAGGCCGTGGTAGAGGCCGTGGTAGAGGCCGTGGTAGAGGCCGTGGTAGAGGCCGTGGTAGAGGCCGTGGTAGAGGCCGTGGTAGAGGCCGTGGTAGAGGCGTGGTAGGGGCCGTGGTAGAGGGTCGTGGTAGAGCTCCTGAGCCAAACTTGGCTGAGGTAATCGTGGTACAGGCCGTGGTAGAGGCGGAGGTAGAGGCCGTGGTAGAGGCCGTGGTAGGGGCCGTGGTAGGGGTCGTGGTAGAGGCCGTGGTAGAGGCCGTGGTAGAGGCCGTGGTAGAGGCCGTGGTAGGGGTCGTGGTAGAGCTCCTGAGCCAAACTTGGCTGAGGTAAGGGTCGTGGTAGAGACGGAGGTAGAGGCCGTGGTAGAGGCCGGGGTAGAGGCCGTGGTAGGGGCCGTGGTAGGGGTCGTGGTAGAGCTCCTGAGCCAAACTTGGCTGAGGTAATTGCTGGTAAGGCCGGCATCAGAGGCCGTGGTAGAGGCCGTGGTAGAGGCGTGGTAGAGGCCGTGTAGAGGCCGTGGTAGAGGCCGTGGTAGAGGCCGTGGTAGAGGCCGTGGTAGAGCCGTGGTAGAGGCCGTGGTAGGGCGTGGTAGACCTGAGAGGCCGTGGCAGGGGTCGTGGTAGAGCTCCTGGTACAGGCGTGGTAGAAGCCGTGGTAGAGGCCGTGGTAGAGGCCGTGGTAGAGGCCGTGGTAGAGGCCGTGGTAGAGGCCGTGGTAGAGGCCGTGGTAGAGGCCGTGGTAGAGGCCGTGGTAGAGGGTCCGTGGTAGAGCTCCTGGAGCCAAACTTGGCGTGGTAGAGCCGTGGTAGAGGCGAGGTAGAGGCCGTGGTAGAGGGCGTGGTAGAGGCCGTGGTAGAGGCCGTGGTAGAGGCCGTGGTAGAGGCCGTGGTAGAGGCCGTGGTAGAGGCTGTGGTAGGGGCCGTGGTAGAGGCTCCGTGGTAGAGCCGTGAACTTGGCTGAGGTAAGCCGTGGTAGAGGGTCCGTGGTACAGGCTGGTAGAGGCCGTGGTAGAGGCCGTGGTAGAGGCCGTGGTAGAGGCGTGGTAGGGGCCGTGGTAGAGGGTCCGTGGTAGAGCTCCTGGAGCCAAACTTGGCCTGGTAAGGGTCGTGGTAAGAGCCTCCAAGCCGTGAAGTCAACCGGATGTACAGGGAGGTCGAGGCCGTGGTAGAGGCCGTGGTAGAGGCCGTGGTAGAGGCCGTGGTAGAGGCCGTGGTAGAGGCCGTGGTAGAGGCCGTGGTAGAGGCCTGTAGAGGGTGGGTGAGTCTAGCGGAGTAAGGAAAATGGGGAAGTTTGACCCCAGGAATGTAAATAGGGGTAGAATAATGGCGGCGGTGGAACCGGCTAGGAGGGCTGATGTGTGAAATCTAGTTTAATAATTTATAACAAGATCTACCTCTTACTGACTACCACACACTTACGGGCAGTGTACCCGTTCGTATGTAATATAGTTAATTGGTAAGACCAGGATCGAACACAAGGACTGATGTTGTACTAAAAGTTGTGAAAACGTGAAACAAGTAAAAGTTTGGTTTGTGACCAAGTTGTCACTTCGCCTATCAGGAAACTAAGAAATTAACAAGTAAGGTAAAATACTCAACCGGCGTCACTCGAGAGTATACGAAAAGATTTTTGTTGTAATCAAATGATTAAAAAGCCATCTATGTCGAATCCGCTACACAAGAAGTCTAGGTTGCATATGGTTAAGCTCAAAATTCTTTACATGTTGGTGATAATAATCGTGACAAGACAAAACACATTCGGCGTGCACTCCGTTTGTAAAATCGACTCAATCACCTAATCAACTCAATTTCTTGCAACAAGTGGTACCACCATCCTTATTACAATTCCTTGAACTAACTAGTTTGTTTGATTATTTAAATAACAATTTCATCTTTGTGAAAGAAACGTGGTACCACCATCCGTTAAATCCACTTACCAAAGTAATTTCTATTAATTTGTATCCTTTACTATCATACCATGACCTAGCAAGAGTTGCTCATAGACAAACAACTAAAATAATACTTGCATTCAACTAGTACCACTATCGAAAAACACAAATATCACCAAGGACACAAGATTAAGTAGAGGAAATCACTTCAATAAGATCTTGACAAAATGTTAAGTAAAACCAACTTGAATTCAAAATATTATGCAACCATGACTAATTGTTTCACTTCATCTTCATAGATGTAAGGAGGTTTAGCTACTCATAATGAAAAAGAACAAAGATTCAATTAAATAAGAGAACATAATGTACCAAATATGAAGTAGAAATCCAAATCGAGGTTACAACCGAGCTACAATCACTAATCAAGAGCCAAATTGATCTTCAAGTCTTCAATTGATGTTGGAGTAGTGAAAACCCTAAAGAAAAACCCTTAAAAACGGCTGAATGAAAAGTATGGAGGCTGGAGTGTCCAAGATTAGGTTTAGGGTTGAGTGGGTGTTGGTATTTATACCCCAGGAGAGAGAAAAACACATTGTCAGCTCGAAATCGCGCCGCGAGCCCATTCCTCGCGCCGCGACTTGTCTTGATAACTCGCGCCGCGAGGTTCTTCAGTCTTCGTTCATTCTGCTTCGTTTTCGACCATGCATCCAACGTTAGTGCATATGGACCATTCCTAAGTCGTTTTCAACCATTTATGAGCGATGTACCTACCGTGGACCTGAAACCACTCGCAAATACCATAAAGCACCACAAAACATGTATAAACGGCTGTAAATAGTGTACAAAACGTCCAAATAAGATGTGGGAAATATGTATATATTGAGACACATCAAACCTCCCCACACTTAAGTTGTACATTGTCCTCAATGGACGAATAACTAAGGCGAATAATGGGAAAAAGGGAAAAATGCAAAATGTAGAAAGGAACAATCAAAAATAGCTAAACGAGAAGTTTCTAGCCAAGCGGAGTTGAATACCAAAAGCAAATGCATTTAAAAACTAATGAGCAAAGTTTAAGACGAAATCAGAGAATTCGACTAATCTAAAGCAAAACCATCTTTTAGTTACAATTAGAATCCTACCTATGCTTGTGTTAACACCTCTTGAACAATTCTATTGTTCCAATTGACCTTAGGCTCGTTCTTAATAAGCTTATAATCCACTAGCAAGCTTCGCAATTATTATTAGCAACATAAGCAATATTCCACAATGATTACCGGTATATTTATCCATTTAAACACTCACGCCTTTGGTTTTCCAAACGGTTTTCATTATATAATACTTATGAGTCCCTTGACAAAACATACTCCTACGGTCTAGAATTGCGACTCTATCCACACATTAGGTGATCATACGAAAGTGCACTTTAAGCGTCCGGCCAGCGGTTCGCTACGGATACGTGAGTATCGTTAAGAGACATACGCCAGAACTCAAGGTTGGGTTGCATATCCAGAGACCATGCTCTAAACACTAACACATACGAGAACAAAATGTTTTATAATGTAGTACCCGTGAGTTTCTATGAGACCCGCATAGCGAATTTTCGGACAACTCATCCCAAGTTGGAAGCTTTAGGTGAGCTAGGTAAAACGAAGTTACCCCAAGGACCTACTTGTTCGAATCTCAAAGCCCACATTAGCACTAGACTATTGAAAATTGATTGCGCGTGTTCCCTCATGTGCCACCCGTTTGATGCCGAAGCACCCCAGACACCCCGATATAAAGACCCAACATAATGACTAGAACCACAACCTATAACATAAGAATTAAGGGCCGGAATCTGCTTTTGACAACAGCCGGGCGCAGACCATATGTTAAGTCAAATTACCACAAGTATATTTAATTCGTTTCAAGCACTTTATGCACACAATTTGGCAAAATTCAATTGGAAAACCTCAAGCGGTGCCTACCGATACATCATCTAATGAAGCTATCATTCACATTTGATTCATCATTAAGGTACAATTAGCAAGCAACCTAGATTATATTGAAGTTCGGAACAAGCCTATGACCCCTTGGAACGATGAAATGCCACAAGCACTAGAAAAGGAAAGCTAAAGGTAACTAATCTCTAGTTTTGTCCTAAATTAGCAAAATTCAAAGTCCTCATTTTTCGTCTTTGCACAAAACCTATAGCCTCAAAAATTTAAAAACATAACCAAAATGCTAGTTAAGGAAAGAAACTTCAAAATTTTTCATTTTTCCAATTTACCATCCCCCTCCCCACACTTAAGTTGTACATTGTCCTCAATGGACGAATAACTAAGGCGAATAATGGGAAAAAGGGAAAAATGCAAAATGTAGAAAGGAACAATGAAAAACCTCCGGGTGAAAGCGTGAAATCACCATTGCAAAGTTGAAGCAAAAATTCAAGTGGGTGCTGAACTGACTGCCAGCATAAACCCGCTTGCTTATTCAAAATTTCCAGACGCAATCTTCCAAAATTCAACTTGCAACTCAAAATATTCACCTGACAATCACCATCAACAAAAGAACAAACAAACTACATAGATCATAGTTAAAAAAAAAAAAAAAAAAAAAAAAAAAAAAAAAAAAAAAAAAAAAAAAAAAAAAAAAAAAAAAAAAAAAAAAAAAAAAAAAAAAAAAAAAAAAAAAAAAAAAAAAAAAAAAAAAAAAAAAAAAAAAAAAAAAAAAAAAAAAAAAAAAAAAAAAAAAAAAAAAAAAAAAAAAAAAAAAAAAAAAAAAAAAAAAAAAAAACAAACAAAAACAAAAACAAAAAAAAAAATAAAAATCAACAAAAGAACAAACAAACTACATAGATCATAGTTAAAAAAAAAAGAAATACAAGAAACAAAGAACAATTGTCTCATCGCCTACAAGGCGGAATTACAACCACATCGAAAGGAAATAAAGTGCAGTGTCTTAATAGTTGCGGAAAATATCAAGCAAACAAGAAAGATCAATCGTCCTCCATGTCATGGGAGGAAGGTACGCCATCTCCAGCATCAGGATCGGGTGGTCCGCCAAATATGCCCCTGTAAAAATCATAGCCAGGGCCCGAATAGCGCTCACCAGTAGTGTGCCTATATGACCCAAATTGGGGCATATCCTGAGCGCCTCCTGTGCTGCTACTAGCACCAGCTGTGCTTGAGCTTGGACCCGCCCAACCGTGATGTTGTGGTGGATGTTGCTGACCTGGATGCGGGCTGAAAAACCCGAAAGTGGTGTGGGCTGGCATGAAGATGGAAGGAGGACTATACGCCTGAGTAGGTGGAGGAGGAGGTGGAGAGTCCGGTCTGATCCAATGGTTAATGTAGGGGGACCAAGACTCGGCCTGGTAACCCAGGCGGTTCACCTGGCTCCACATTGTTCGCTGCCCATCCATCATCATATCTTGAGTGTCCGGCAGCGGCGCCAAAAACTTGATGTGTGAAATCTAGTTTAATAATTTATAACAAGATCTACCTCTTACTGACTACCACACACTTACGGGCAGTGTACCCGTTCGTATGTAATATAGTTAATTGGTAAGACCAGGATCGAACACAAGGACTGATGTTGTACTAAAAGTTGTGAAAACGTGAAACAAGTAAAAGTTTGGTTTGTGACCAAGTTGTCACTTCGCCTATCAGGAAACTAAGAAATTAACAAGTAAGGTAAAATACTCAACCGGCGTCACTCGAGAGTATACGAAAAGATTTTTGTTGTAATCAAATGATTAAAAAGCCATCTATGTCGAATCCGCTACACAAGAAGTCTAGGTTGCATATGGTTAAGCTCAAAATTCTTTACATGTTGGTGATAATAATCGTGACAAGACAAAACACATTCGGCGTGCACTCCGTTTGTAAAATCGACTCAATCACCTAATCAACTCAATTTCTTGCAACAAGTGGTACCACCATCCTTATTACAATTCCTTGAACTAACTAGTTTGTTTGATTATTTAAATAACAATTTCATCTTTGTGAAAGAAACGTGGTACCACCATCCGTTAAATCCACTTACCAAAGTAATTTCTATTAATTTGTATCCTTTACTATCATACCATGACCTAGCAAGAGTTGCTCATAGACAAACAACTAAAATAATACTTGCATTCAACTAGTACCACTATCGAAAAACACAAATATCACCGAGGACACAAGATTAAGTAGAGGAAATCACTTCAATAAGATCTTGACAAAATGTTAAGTAAAACCAACTTGAATTCAAAATATTATGCAACCATGACTAATTGTTTCACTTCATCTTCATAGATGTAAGGAGGTTTAGCTACTCATAATGAAAAAGAACAAATATTCAATTAAATAAGAGAACATAATGTACCAAATATGAAGTAGAAATCCAAATCGAGGTTACAACCGAGCTACAATCACTAATCAAGAGCCAAATTGATCTTCAAGTCTTCAATTGATGTTGGAGTAGTGAAAACCCTAAAGAAAAACCCTTAAAAACGGCTGAATGAAAAGTATGGAGGCTGGAGTGTCCAAGATTAGGTTTAGGGTTGAGTGGGTGTTGGTATTTATACCCCAGGAGAGAGAAAAACACATTGTCAGCTCGAAATCGCGCCGCGAGCCCATTCCTCGCGCCGCGATTCCAAAATAGCTCGCGCCGCGACTTGTCTTGATAACTCGCGCCGCGAGGACCTATGCTCGCGCCGCGACTTGTCTTGATAACTCGCGCCGCGAGGACCTGAAGTCGCGCCGCGAGGTTCTTCAGTCTTCGTTCATTCTGCTTCGTTTTCGACCATGCATCCCCCCCCCCCCCCCCCCCCCCCCCCCCCCCCCCCCCCCCCCCCCCCCCCCCCCCCCCCCCCCCCCCCCCCCCCCCCCCCCCCCCCCCCCCCCCCCCCCCCCCCCCCCCCCCCCCCCCCCCCCCCCCCCCCCCCCCCCCCCCCCCCCCCCCCCCCCCCCCCCCCCCCCCCCCCCCCCCCCCCCCCCCCCCCCCCCCCCCCCCCCCCCCCCCCCCCCCCCCCCCCCCCCCCCCCCCCCCCCCCCCCCCCCCCCCCCCCCCCCCCCCCCCCCCCCCCCCCCCCCCCCCCCCCCCCCCCCCCCCCCCCCCCCCCCCCCCCCCCCCCCCCCCCCCCCCCCCCCCCCCCCCCCCCCCCCCCCCCCCCCCCCCCCCCCCCCCCCCCCCCCCCCCCCCCCCCCCCCCCCCCCCCCCCCCCCCCCCCCCCCCCCCCCCCCCCCCCCCCCCCCCCCCCCCCCCCCCCCCCCCCCCCCCCCCCCCCCCCCCCCCCCCCCCCCCCCCCCCCCCCCCCCCCCCCCCCCCCCCCCCCCCCCCCCCCCCCCCCCCCCCCCCCCCCCCCCCCCCCCCCCCCCCCCCCCCCCCCCCCCCCCCCCCCCCCCCCCCCCCCCCCCCCCCCCCCCCCCCCCCCCCCCCCCCCCCCCCCCCCCCCCCCCCCCCCCCCCCCCCCCCCCCCCCCCCCCCCCCCCCCCCCCCCCCCCCCCCCCCCCCCCCCCCCCCCCCCCCCCCCCCCCCCCCCCCCCCCCCCCCCCCCCCCCCCCCCCCCCCCCCCCCCCCCCCCCCCCCCCCCCCCCCCCCCCCCCCCCCCCCCCCCCCCCCCCCCCCCCCCCCCCCCCCCCCCCCCCCCCCCCCCCCCCCCCCCCCCCCCCCCCCCCCCCCCCCCCCCCCCCCCCCCCCCCCCCCCCCCCCCCCCCCCCCCCCCCCCCCCCCCCCCCCCCCCCCCCCCCCCCCCCCCCCCCCCCCCCCCCCCCCCCCCCCCCCCCCCCCCCCCCCCCCCCCCCCCCCCCCCCCCCCCCCCCCCCCCCCCCCCCCCCCCCCCCCCCCCCCCCCCCCCCCCCCCCCCCCCCCCCCCCCCCCCCCCCCCCCCCCCCCCCCCCCCCCCCCCCCCCCCCCCCCCCCCCCCCCCCCCCCCCCCCCCCCCCCCCCCCCCCCCCCCCCCCCCCCCCCCCCCCCCCCCCCCCCCCCCCCCCCCCCCCCCCCCCCCCCCCCCCCCCCCCCCCCCCCCCCCCCCCCCCCCCCCCCCCCCCCCCCCCCCCCCCCCCCCCCCCCCCCCCCCCCCCCCCCCCCCCCCCCCCCCCCCCCCCCCCCCCCCCCCCCCCCCCCCCCCCCCCCCCCCCCCCCCCCCCCCCCCCCCCCCCCCCCCCCCCCCCCCCCCCCCCCCCCCCCCCCCCCCCCCCCCCCCCCCCCCCCCCCCCCCCCCCCCCCCCCCCCCCCCCCCCCCCCCCCCCCCCCCCCCCCCCCCCCCCCCCCCCCCCCCCCCCCCCCCCCCCCCCCCCCCCCCCCCCCCCCCCCCCCCCCCCCCCCCCCCCCCCCCCCCCCCCCCCCCCCCCCCCCCCCCCCCCCCCCCCCCCCCCCCCCCCCCCCCCCCCCCCCCCCCCCCCCCCCCCCCCCCCCCCCCCCCCCCCCCCCCCCCCCCCCCCCCCCCCCCCCCCCCCCCCCCCCCCCCCCCCCCCCCCCCCCCCCCCCCCCCCCCCCCCCCCCCCCCCCCCCCCCCCCCCCCCCCCCCCCCCCCCCCCCCCCCCCCCCCCCCCCCCCCCCCCCCCCCCCCCCCCCCCCCCCCCCCCCCCCCCCCCCCCCCCCCCCCCCCCCATCGATCTTATGCCTTTAGACATTGGTAGTTTTGATATTATAGTGGGTATGGATTGGTTAGCGGCGGTTAATGCTACGATTGATTGTGGTGAGAGAGTTGTTAAGATACCTTTGGCCAACGGTAAAATTCTTAGGGTTCAAGGCGAAATATCCGATTCCCCAAATTCTAAAGTCTTTAGTGCTACCACCACAAAGGTAGAATTGAAGACCGTTCCTATCGTTTGTGATTTTCCCGATGTTTTTCCGGATGACTTACCGGGATTACCTCCAACTCGTGCGCTTGATTTTCGTATTAGTCTTATCCCCGAAGCCGCGCCCGTAGCAAAAGCTCCTTATAGGCTAGCTCTAACCGAAATGCAAGAGCTACAAACTCAACTCAAGGAACTCCAAGAGAAGGGTTTCATTCGCCCTAGTCAATCTCCTTGGGGTGCTCCTGTTCTATTCGTTAAAAAGAAAGATGGATCCTTCAGAATGTGTATTGATTACCGGGAATTAAACAAGCTCACAGTGAAGAACCGGTATCCCCTCCCTCGAATTGATGACTTATTTGACCAACTTCAAGGAGCTAAGCACTTCTCAAAAATCGATCTTCGCTCGGGTTATCATCAACTCCGAGTACATGAAGATGACATCCCCAAAACGGCTTTTCGCACACGGTATGGCCATTTTGAATTCACCGTAATGCCTTTTGGGTTGACTAATGCACCGGCGGTGTTCATGGACTTGATGAACCGGGTGTGTCAACCATATTTAGACAAGTCCGTTATTGTGTTCATTGATGACATACTTGTATACTCGAAGACAAAGGAGGAGCATGTTAAGCACTTGCGCGAAGTGCTTGAATTACTAAGGAAGGAGAAGTTGTACGCGAAATTTTCCAAGTGTGAGTTTTGGTTGGAAGAGGTCCACTTCCTTGGTCACGTAGTGAGCAAGGATGGTATTCATGTGGACCCAAGCAAGATTGAAGCAGTCAAGAATTGGAGAAGACCCGAAACGCCATCCGAGATCCGCCAATTCCTTGGATTGGCGGGTTACTATAGAAGGTTTATTGAAAATTTCTCCGTATCGCACAACCACTCACCCTTTTGACTCAAAAAGATAAAAACTTTGAATGGGGCGAAAAACAAGAGAACGCCTTCCAAACCCTTAAGGATATGCTATGTGATGCTCCTATTTTGACATTACCGGATGGGATAGAAGATTTTGTGGTTTATTGTGATGCTTCGGGGCAAGGGTTGGGTTGTGTCCTTATGCAAAGGGGTAAAGTCATCGCTTATGCCTCTCGGCAACTGAAGGTGCATGAGAAGAACTACCCGACACATGATTTAGAATTGGGAGCGGTTGTGTTTGCCTTGAAGTGTTGGAGACATTATCTCTATGGCACCAAATGTGTGATTTATACCGATCACAAAAGTCTTCAACACATCTTTACTCAAAGCGAATTGAATATGAGGCAAAGGCGTTGGTTAGAACTATTTAGTGATTATGATTGTGACATCCGTTATCACCCGGGCAAAGCAAATGTAGTAGCCGATGCTTTGAGCCGAAAAGAGAGAGTGAAGCCAAGACGGGCTAGAGCTATGAGCCTCACGGTAGGGCCAAGTATTCGTGATCGGATTATTGAAGCCCAAATCCAAGCCACCCTACCGGAAAACTTTGGAAACGAAAACCTAGATGGCATGGAGCAACTTTTTGACCGAAAGAATGATAACGGGCTTTACATGGTGGAAAGACTTTGGATTCCTATATTCGGCGATTTAAGAACGCTTATTATGAATGAAGCCCACCTATCACCTTATTCGGTCCATCCCGGGTCGGATAAGATGTACTTTGACTTGAAGGAATTGTATTGGTGGCCGGGCATGAAGCGTGATGTGGCTAAGTATGTGAGTGAGTGCCTTACTTGCTTACAAGTCAAGGCCGATCACAAGAAGCCACCCGGATTGTTGGTACAACCGGTGATGCCCGAATGGAAGTGGGAGCATATTTCAATGGACTTCATTACTAAACTACCGAAGACAAGAAGCGGCAGAGACACAATTTGGGTGATAGTAGATCGGTTAACGAAATCGGCTCACTTTTTAGCCATTCGTGAAACCGATAAATTTGACACTTTAGCTCGTTTGTACATCAAGGAAGTAATATCTAAGCATGGAGTGCCGATTTCCATCATTTCGGATAGAGATGCCCGTTTCAAATCGAAATTTTGGGAAGCCTTTCAAAAAGCCATGGGTACCCGACTTGACATGAGCACGGCATTTCAC
Organism: Erigeron breviscapus; assembly: GCA_034093135.1. NCBI lineage: Eukaryota > Viridiplantae > Streptophyta > Magnoliopsida > Asterales > Asteraceae > Erigeron > Erigeron breviscapus. The sequence goes on along the minus strand of CM067173.1, from coordinate 110,571,780 downwards.
CCTCAAACGGATGGGCAAACCGAGAGAACCATTCAAACACTCGAAGATATGTTGAGGGCGTGTGCAATTGATTTTGGTGGAAGTTGGGAAGACCATTTGCCGTTAGTTGAGTTTTCATACAACAATAGCTACCACGCTACTATTCAAATGGCACCCTTTAAGGCCTTGTATGGTAGGATGTGCCGTTCTCCTTTAGCTTGGGCGGAAATTGGAGAGAGTCAACTTATCGGGCCGGAAATTGTGATTGAAACTACCAAGGTAATATCTCAAATTAAGGAGAAGTTGCAATTGGCCCGTGAACGTCAAAAGAAGTATGCCGATGTGAGACGAAGACCGTTGGAGTTTGAAGTTGGTGAATTTGTACTTTTGAAAGTGTCACCGTGGAAAGGAGTCGTACGATTTGTGAAGCGGGGAAAGCTTGCACCAAGGTATGTTGGTCCTTTCAAGATTCTTGAACGGGTTGGGAAAGTTGCTTATCGGCTAGAATTGCCTCAAGAGCTTAGCGGTGTGCATGATGTGTTTCATATTTGTAACTTGCGCAAGTGTTTGGCGGATCCTACACATCATGTGCCTATGGACGAAATTAGGGTTGATTCAAACTTGAACTTTGTTGAAGAGCCGGTAGAGATCATGGACCGTCAAGAAAAGAAGCTCAAGAAGAAGCGCTACACCATTGTGAAAGTAAGATGGAATGCTAGACGTGGAGCCGAGTTCACTTGGGAGAGAGAAGACCATATGAAGTCCAAGTATCCGCATTTATTTGTTAATTAGGGTTTTGTTGAATTTCGGGACGAAATTCTTTTAACGGGGGAATAATGTAACACCCGTGAATTTTGACCATTGACTTTTGTGTAATTTGACTAACAAACTTATTGAATGAAGTAATTTGGGCCCATTTATGATTTTATGACTAAGTGGTATGTTAGTCGAGTCGTTAATATGTCGTTTGGCGTTTAGTAGTGTAAATGATTGTTTATATGGCTTGTGGGAGAAACGGGTCGGCCCGTGGGTAGTCCATGACCCACCAGCCCCAATGACCCATTTCCCCCCCTTATCCTTTCCTTCCTTCTCCCTTCTCATTCTATCTATCTCTTTCTCTCTTCTCTCAAAAACTAGCAAAAGAACCAATTTAATCTCTTCACCATTTCTTGCATCAAACTAGTAGTGGGTCGATTATAACACAAGAATCTTAGCCATCTTAACCTCGTTTGCTTCATATCGAAGAATCAAAGTCAAGTTCTTACCATTTTTATCCATTTGACCTATTTTCGGGTTCTAGCTCAAGGAGACGTTTTGGTAAGTCAAATTCATCCCATTTACTTCTATTTGTACTTGTTCAAATGTTTCTAGTCGTTTTTATGGGATTTCAAGACATGTTTATGGTAAAAATGGAAATTAGGGTTAGGGTTAGGGTTTGAATGATTTGTGAGTGATTTTGATGTTTTGGTCGGAATTGTGGGTTGGGTTATGTGTATTTATGTTCAATGATGCTAAGTTATGCTTCAAGCAGGTTAAAAGTCTTTACAAATCGATTTGGGTTGGTTTGGGTCGATTTTGGGGGTTTTGGGTTCGTGTTGCTTGTTGAAAGCTGCTGGTGCTGGCTGCAGAAGGTGGTCACTGCGGCGCAGTGAGCTCACCTTTGCTCACTGCGGCGCAGTGCTTTTCTACTGGTTCTGGGCCAGTTTAGCCACTGCGGCGCAGTGGGCATAGTTCTTGCCCACTGCGGCGCAGTGCATTGTTTCTGGTCCTCGTCCAGTTTAGCCACTGCGGCGCAGTGGGCCTAGTTCTGCTCCACTGCGGCGCAGTGGATAGTCACTGTGATTTGTGTGTGTCGATTTTCAAATTGTTGAGGTCGTATAATTGACATTCCAGTATATTGATGTATAATTATAGGTTGTGGACGTGTGGACCCTATTACTCGTTTGTAATCTTTTACTAACTTCTTTGCCGATCAAGGTGAGTTTCGTATCTCCCTACCCGCTTGGGATTCGGGCTGAAAAGTGTAAACCTGGCGTGTTTACTTGTATTTATTGATGTATTGTTTGTTTGACTTGATTGTTGGATTGATGTGACATATCTTTTCGTTTGATTGACTTGGGTTGTGTTTTCGTTAAGTATTACTTACACATTAGGATAGACGTACATACATGGAAGTCGGTTGTGCCTTCCTTTGGGTTTTAGATGTGGTGGGAAGGCTGCGGGTGACCCTATACATAAGCATCTGGGACTTCAAGAAAGTAGAATCCTCTGAAGTATATGTACGTATAGTTGGTTTATATTGTGGCTAGTGGTTCACTTTGTTGATTTATTGATCGTTGGCTTATGGTTGTCGTATTTTGATTGCTGGGTTATGTTTGAGGAATATTGGTTTGGTGGCACAGGTTCATTGTACATTGATTGTTGGTTCATGAGCATGCATTTACATTTGATTGTAAGCATTGCATACATTGTTGATGAGCCCTCGGCAGGGGATTGCCGACATCCTGGTGCATAGATGTATGCACCCGTTAGGGATGTAGTTCCTGACCCCGAGTATATAGACATATATATCTCGATGATTTTGAGATACAGCCTTGTTCATTGTTATGACAGAAGGGTATCGTTGCATTGGTGACTGCGTTCACGCATAGGATAGGCATATTGGCTTATTCATGCATTTGGCACTTACATTGATTCATACATCATTCGTGCATTCCCATTTCACTCTTATTGTCTTGTGAAATCCTGTTGTTGGACGATATTGTGTTGCTTAGAGGCTCGCTGTAAGTCATGCCTAGCCTTTACTTGTGTATTGTGATTATTATTGTTGGATCGTTACGAACCATTACTACGAACTCACCAACCTTGTGTTGACTATGCTTAGTACACTTTTCAGGTAATCAGGTTCTCCCCGGACGTGGTGTTTAGTTGCTTGCTTGCTGTCTAACCCGGACTTGGACCTCATGGATCAAGGATTCATTGACCCTCCTTTTGCATTATACTTAGGATCGTCTGCCATCTTTGGATGTATTATGTTAACGTTGATGGCTATTTGCTCCTGTTGTATTTTGTTACTTGTTTTGCTATGTTTTGGATTCACCGAATCGTTAATTGCATTTAGTTTGTTCTATTGTAATTCCACCGGGTGCTGTATGATTTCCGTGACATTTCGAGCTCCGGCTTGGGGTGTTACAAAATGCATAGCGAATATATTGAGTCTACATTACCAAGCATCGATGAAATAAGTTCTGAACTTGAGAAACTGTTAAAGTTGATTGACAAAAAGATTGACTACGCGACATATTATAAATTGTTAGCTGAAGACGGTTTTCGTTAGAAACTTATGTAATATTTTGAATATGTATTTTTTTTATCTAAGTTTTATATCGTTATTTTGAATATGTATTATTTTAAATATGTATTATTTTAATGTCAGTTTATATTTGACTATGATGTTTTTTATAAAATATCGATTAAATAACATAATAAAAAAAGATAATATTTATCTTATTGGAAAACAAATATTTATTAATAAAAACATAAAAAAAAACATAATACAATCTATCTTTGACCCCCCGTTCCACATCCTGGTCGATCACGGCGAACTCTGCGACTTCTTCGCTGCGGCACATGTTGTTGTGGTTCTTCTTCTTCTTCTTCTCCTTCGTCATTTCCCAGATTTGTAACTGGGTGTTGAGAAGAACTTGGAAAAGGAGAGAAGTTTTGTATCGGATAAGGAGAGATGTTTCGTGCCGGTTGACCACTTCCATAAAAATCAGGTGCAAAGACATATGGAGGAGCATCGAACAGATGAAGTGGTGGTGCATTTGGGGTATAATAACCCGGGTTTTGGGAGGTACCCGTGAAAAACTGGTGGCTACCCGGGAACATTTGTTGGGTTCCTGAACTTGAGGGTCCAGCTTGTGAATTACCCGGTTGGTAACTTTGAAAACCCGAATTTGGTGACGGCCTAAACACAGTTTGGGTATTAAAACTGGAAGGACCAGCACCCCAATTGGAAGGACCAGCACCCGAACTGGAAGGACCAGCACCCCATGAAGTCCCACCTTGATCATTTTGGGAGGGAGACATTTGAAATTTCTGTGACTCAGGAAACTGAAAATTTTGTGACGTATAATTCATACGTTCTTCCTGTTGACTGAAAGAAAATACCTCCCTCGGTATTGTTCTAAAATCCCCAAACAGCTGGCTGATCTCCGGATGTGATTCTTGATACAGACGAGCTCGCTCGTCAACCTGCAACAATCCCTCTTGCTGCGCACATTCAAATATTAGTAACAATTTAATATTTATTAGTAGCAAGTTTTTATTTAAAAAAAATATACTTACAAAAAATTGTTGAGTAGACCCCCATTCAGGGTATTGGCCTGGAGGCTGGGCCTGACCGGGTTTACCGACTGTTAAGACGGTACGAGCATGATACCACTGCATATATCCATCCGCAGTGGTGGTCCCTGGCTCTCCTTGGTGGTCGAGCCGCTGGTGTCGGTTCTCCCACTGGTTGATATAGTCGGCATGTTTAACACCCCAATCGACCACAGCCGGTCTCCCCTTCCGTATTTTTTGAAGGTCACTAAACTCCTTTGGTTCCAACAAACCAAAATTTGATGGAATGGTTTGTATAGTGCCAAACTGTCTAGCAACCCTATTTGCTACATGTACCTCCACCTCATCCCAAAAGATCAACGGAACAATATATCTCCATATGCGTTGACCAGTCCTACAACTCGGGGGGAGTAGGTTGATGAACTCTTCATACGGAGTCCATTTGAACTGTATTATAAAAATTTAAATTATTATAACTTACAAAGTATATAAAATATTAAACACATTAAAAAATATTAATTTTATACCTGCTCATTCCTGAGCGTATTGAAAAAAGACTGGTACGAAACAAGAACGTGTGCCGTTGTCTCAACATTTGAGTGGTCTCCATTCCACCTGTTTGCTAAACAAGACCGATAAGCATACGGTCTCTCTCTGTCCTCTTTGAGCGGCGTGACGCGTGGGGCAATCCGTGGCATTCTTTCCCACGCCCAATACTGGAGCAACAACAAAGGCCCATCAATGCCCTTTCTTAAAGGCATAATGGCCTTGGACAGGTTTCTATACAAACAAGCAAGAGCTGCTGAACCCCAGCTCTTTCGACCTTCTTTGCTTAGGTCTCCTAGGTTCCTCAACAAATTCAAACTAACATCATAGGTGTTAGCATCAAGAAAAAGCTCCGAACCAAGGAGAGCTAGCATAACCCTTCTAGCCATGAATAGACACAGCTGGTCATCTTCATGGTCGAACTCTATATCAATGTGCCTTGTTAAGGTTGCAAATTTGATCCGACCGTTTTTCAAGTTATCAAAATCTGCTTCATCTGTAGGAAAAAATCCCAGATATTCCATACACAAATCGTTCCAGTAATCAACATTTTTGGTTTCTGAAACCCACTCACCAGTCACCGTTGGTCCATCTATGGGTAAACCCCATATCACCTGCACATCTTGCAATGTGACAGTTGCTTCACCAATAGGAAAGTGAAACGTGTTGGTTTCTGGACGCCATCTCTCCACCAACGCGTTGATCAAAGAATGATCAAGTTGGCAAATCGCCGCCTTGAAGAGTTGGAAAAACCCAGCATTCTTGAGATGCTGGGTTACTTTGCTGGGCATACCAGCCTGCATTGCTCTAGTCAGCCCTCCATCACCTTTTCTACATCTTAGAAATATCACATCACGTTCATGAGAAATGTTGTATGAGCGATGCATATCTGGAGCTTGTAAACACAACAACTTTGGGTTTCTTGGTACACATCTAACATTAACAGAGGCCATTTTTGATTTTGAAAACACTAGTTTTGTTGATGATTGAAAACTGAGAAATATATGTTTGCTTTTATGTTTGCGTGAACATCTATCAGAAAATATGCATGTATATATAAACTAAAAAGTCTGCTACGTTGCATGTCCTTTTTGTCGCCACTCGTGAACCCGGTTTTGGAAATACCGGGTTCGAGTGTGTTGTCACATCTTCACTGCACGCACACTGTTTCTGTAATATTCTAATTTAGTAGTTAAACTAGCTAATACTCAATATATAAATATCTATCATTCGGCCTTTTTGTCATCCTCATTCGAAACCCTCAACAAAGAAACCAAAATTGATTTCTTATTCCAGCCATAGTGAAAACACAATATACAAGATTGTTGAAAGTTAATCTTGACTTATATTAAGTTCATAGTTGATTTAATTTAGTAAATGCATGTATGGAATAAAATGTAGTACGTGTGCTGGGATCCTTGAAGATATTCTTGGGATTATTAGCATGTTTATTTGTTAGTTTTATTTAGTAGAATTGGTATTTGGTGTTGACCGGTTATTTGGCTTAGTTTTAGAATGTGGTATACTTGGTCATATGTGTACCAATTTTCTAGGAGTAGTTGAGCTTTGTTTCATTGTTCACGTTTCTTTGTAAGGCTATATTACCCTTTTCCATGTTATTAATATAGAGAAACTTTCAAACCCATATTCTTTCATATTTTACGTATAGCTCCTGTACCTCTTATAATCATTTACTCATATTTTGAGTGTTATAGTGAGTGTTGAGGGCCTGTGATTCCAACAAAGATTGTTAATAGAAGATTAATGTTGTTTTGTTGATTTTGAAGGAAAAAAAAATATATGTAAATATATACCTTCCTCAGCCGACATTCACCCTAAACATAATACAAAAATTTAATCAACTCATTCATCACTCATCTAACTCTTTTCGGCCGCACGATTAGTCATTCACTAGCAATTAACGATACAACCTCGCATCACGATACATATATCCGGGGAAAACCATGGTGACGTTATGGTGTTGATCTTTGGAGACTGCTTTCGAAGAGATGACGATGAGGAGGTATACTTCAATCATCCGATTCGAATCTTAATCCTATAACGCGTAGTAACCAGATTTGTAGTAAGTAATATATATATATATATATATATATATATATATACATACGTATTAATATAGACCCATAGCGCGAATCAGAAAGACACGTAATATATAAACGGAGTTTGATCTTATATTGGCAATGCATTAAATTTACAAGTATACTATTTTGTAGTTAAATTAAGCTAAAAGAAAGTCAAGCTTTTAAATCCATGTTAATGGCGTTCGAATGGTATAAACGAAGAAGAAGAACTACGTAATAAAAAGAGTTTAATAAACTTAATATAAGGTACATGTCTCATGTTGAAAATATTATACTATTAAAGATCAAAGTCAAGTTTTACGTACATGTGTATACTTATTTTAAAAAGAAACTCCTAGACTAATTATCTTAAGCTTTCTTTATAAAATTCATTAATAAGTATTGATATTAACATGAGAGTTTTGTGACAACTTAAATTTCTGATGGTGATAATTTGACATGCCGAATATCTAGAGGAAAAAGTTATAGATATAACTTCTTAAAATCTTTTATAACATGTAATGGTAAGGTATTTGAGTAAAAGCAGCAATATTGATATGGAACGTCTAAATTAATTAAATTGTTTTTAATATAGATTTGGTTTGAGAACTCATGGTGAAGTATTTTTGCTTCTGAAGTTTTAGACGCTTATTGAAGTACGGATATTCCAGAGGTTATTAGGAGCTTTTCGGTACAATTCTTCCTCTCAAAACTTTGTTTGTTATATAGTATATAATATATATATATTCTAGTTGCTATTAGGATCTTAGTATAATTTGTTTGTTATATATATAATTATATTAAAACTGTCATTTGAATTCCTTAAATTCTTTCAGCGTTCCTTAGTATGTTTCATTCAAAATATTTGTTCGTATTCTGCTAAAAATCTTTCTTTTCAAAACTTTGTTTGAATGATGTATTATTTATGTCAATATCTATATATTCTTTGAAAAATTATTTGTTTGTCAGCCTTTGTATAAGATTATTTATAATTGTGTCAAAACTATCTCTAGAAACCGATTTGAAGATAGTCCCGAAAGAGGTACGTTTGGGTTACATTTGATGCGGTGATTCGTACAAGTGTTTCCCAAATTTGTACACTCATATATGTCACTCGAGTATTGGCCCCGAAATTTGAGATATGATTGGGTTTATGGAGATGTGATTTTAAGTCTATATTTAAAATGTCTCAATATATATATAATTATTGTTTAATTGTCCGAAAACAAATTTTGTCATATGGAAACATATTTGATATATTTAAGTATATAAGTTGGTCAAAACGGTTTCTTAAGATATGCATATAAGAGAGTACCTATCCATGGAGGTCCCATGGGCGTGTTATTGTGACACTGATGACGTGGCACCGACCGTAGCGGTGTATTTGATTATATCTACGGCGTCTCCTTTTGGATGACCACCGAGTGGTTATATTATATTTTGATAGGAGGCGTATGGATCGATCCTAGGCAGTTGGTAAGTTTGACGGTGGACGTTTATCGTAGTTTCATACGAAACGTTTGGCACCATTAGTGAATGATTAGTGGAGTAGCTACCCTATGATTTCATTCGGCCCCTTTTGATAAGTTATAAGTTTTGGCTCTTATGTGCATTATTTTATGGAATTTGGATTTGTTAAGTATAGTATATTTTGATTTGTTAAGTATAAGATATTTGTGAAGTAATACCTATTTGTATTTTGATTCGTAAATAAGTTTGTTTTGGTAAGATAATAAGTTTGTCTTTGAAATACGTCTCTGCTTTTCATATTATATTTCAGCTTTTGTCATATCCGTCACTGAGCTTTTTGCTCAGCCGTATTCCTTTTCCTTTTTTATACGGCAGGTTATCAGAAGGGCTTTGGGATCGAGAGAAGAGAGTAGAATGAAGTGGACTTAGCACCCAAATTAGTATCTTTGAAAACATTGTCAATTTGACTTTTGGTTTGACTTCGGTTTGACTTTTGAATAAGATTAATGCCCCTTTTGTCTTTAAGTCCATTTGATATCATTTTGTAAGTTCAGTAAGTTAGGGGTGTTACAGTTTCTCTGCAAAAGCATTCCAAACTCTGAAACCGGTAATTGAAATACCGGGTTCAAACACGTTTTTTTGAAACCGGTAATGCTAATACCGGGTTCGAGGCAAAAATTTGAAACCGGTATTAGCATTACCTAGGCATGAGCATATGGGCCGAAAACCCGAAGACCGACCCAGAACCGACCGAACCCGACCCGACCCGGACCGACCGAGACCCATTCGGTCCGGTCTTCGGTTCACAGAAATGGTACATATCGGGTTTCGGTCCGGTCCGGTCCAAAGACCGAAAAAAACCGGGTTAACCCGAAGACCGAAAAGTGGTGTTTTTTTACATATATTTACTCATTTATAATTACATAGATACAAAACTATATCTATAGAAACACAGAAAGGGTGGAGAAGATAGAAAGAGAGTGATTTATGTTGGGCTTTTGAATCTTTTTTAATCTTACACTTCAAGCAAGTCTCCAATCTGTCTAGCAAAGCCACACAAGTCCAACATCTCAAGCCCATTTATCATTTTCGGTCCAACCCTACATAGACCGGGACCGACCCGAGGAAACCCGGGACCGAACCGGACCGACCGAGCCACATTCGGTCCGGTCTTCGGTTTGAGTTTTTGTGCCATTTCGGTCTTCGGTCCACATCGGTCCGGTTCGGTCCGGTCCGGTCTTTTGACCGTGCTCATGCCTAGTGCCATTACCGGTTTAACTGGTTGTACAAATTTTTTTTCCCGAAAACTTGTTTGACAAAACACCCTTAAAATACGACCGTTTCAAAAAAAAATTCGAAAGATTAATTTTCTTGAACCATTAGATACACAGAATGACCATTAAGTTTGAATCTTGGACAAAACTGGATTGCTTATACCACTAAAATATAAACATAAACCAGGATGGATGACTATTTTCCATCCTTCATTTCATATATTATGTTTCCTCGAGCCTAACTTTGAAAACTCATGATTTTGTCACTTAACTTGAACCGGACTTTTGTTAACGTGGATGGAAGAAGTTGGCATCTAAACCTCTACAAGCCAAATTCCACACTGCACCTACAATTACTACTACACTTAACCCTATGCCTATGCAACCAAGTCCGAGGTTAAGCCACAACCTAATGGATTTTCTTGGTGGTCTCTTGATAGCAAGCCACATTAGACATGGGTACCCGAATGTCAATGGCAGCGCAATTCCTCCGATGATTCCTGCCAGACTTGGTAGAAATGGGAATGCCACCGATATAAAAAAAGTGACGCATCTGTTAGTATGTGATCACGTAAAATGAACGTATGTTCGGAAATGATTTAAGCCTACGGGGTCACACGTCTCGACACAAATGTATTTAATATTAATTAATATACTTAATGTATTTAATTAATATGATCACGATTTCAATTAACGAATGGTCGTTAAGAACTAACGGTTACTAGCTAACGGCGTTAGTTAAGGAGGACTTAATTTGTGATTACGAAATTCTAGAAGTTTCCTAAGTGTATCCATATAGGAGGCCGGTTTTGGGGGGGCTTGATTAGCCCTAAACCCAACTTGTTTTGCAAGTCATTAAACCCTATTCTAGTCCCTATAAATACAAAGCTTAGGCTAAGGGTTTTTCATAAGTTTAAAAACACACAAATCCTCCTCTCTTCTCTCCCTCTAGTTCGGCCGAAACCCACCCCTTTATAGGGTTTTCGGTTTTCAATTTTTAGCAAGGAAAAAGGGTTTTCAAGTTTGCTTAGGGTTTCGAATAAAAGGGTTTCAACAAAGGGTTGTTCGGTTCGTGATCAAGTACTAGCATACATACATTGGTGTGTCGTGTGTGCAATCGTAGAGAGGTTTTATTTTAAACCTTATTATAAAGTTTCTTGCTTTATCATCTTCAATTAAAGGTACATGCTTTCTTTCCTTGGTTAATTAATTAATTGCATAGTTTAATCTTCCGTTGCGTGCTTTGTGATTTGATTAAGATAATTGTTATACATTCCTACAGTGGTATCACGAGCCTACTATGTGATGATTAATTACCAAAAAGATCAGAATTTGAAGGGAGATTAGGGTTCATGAGGATCGAAATTTATATATAAATTTTAGATTAATTTTTGTTATTTTATAATGGTTAATATTAAATTAAATGGAAACAAAATTAATTTTATTTATTTATATATGTTTCGAAATCAGATCTAAATAAAAAAAAAAAGTTTTTTTTAAAACCCTAATTCCAAGTTTTGATCTTTAAGCATTATTATGTGATAATTGCATGCGTTTATGGTGTACTTTTAATTATTTAATTGTTAAATAGAAGTAAAATCATGAATTTTTCATGCAAATTATTCATGATTATTACTTAGATATATTGATATGAAATCTTGATCATTAGGGTTAATTATGCTAGATAATTGAATAACTAATTGTGTGACAATGTGATTATGTTTTGTGAAAATTCCTGTTTGACACCAGTTCACTAAAAAACTCATAACTAATCAACCGTAAGGAGTTAGAAGCTGAAATCTTTACAGTTGATGCTTGACTCATAGGGCTACAACTTTTATGTTTTGTGCTAAGCCCAGTTCGGCCTTCTTCAGGGCCAGATTTGGTCGTGAAGCTGCTGGATTTTCCAGATCAGCATCTTGTTATTTATGGTAGATAATTGTTATAAAATTTTTGGCTTACGCAATCAAGGAAACTTGATGTATGTGGTCTCTTTCCATATGAAAGAGAAGCCAATCTTATACCATAGTAACCAAAATTAGGTTGATTACCTTAATTGTTAAGTTGTAAATTTAGTAAGTTTATATTTTGCCTTTTTTTATGAAAATTGTGTGCAAAATTGTTTTTGGAAAAAATAAACTTGACTAAATTATATCGAAATAAGATTTTGTTTATAAAATTGGTGCCCTAAAATCAAAAGATACACCGGCTCACCCATTTGAACAAACTCTAAGAGAGGTATAAGCCGGAGTGCGCTAGCCTTCTAAAAGGGCGGGTTTTTAAATCGCGTTCATCGCATACCTTTGCCCTTGCGCTTCTTTGTGTGTTCAAATGGAGCTACCGAGCTCTTTTGTATTTAAAGGCAATAAAAATGAGTTTTTATAAACATATTACGTTTAGAAGATATGCATGAATATTCAAACATAACTTTTTGATCACACATCAAATTGATTGACCCAATAAACTTAAGTCATTGCTATCCAACTCGTAAAGGACACTTGTGGCTGTTGTTTTACTCACTGGTACACAGTGGTGAAATGGCAGTTGCATGGCAAATCCCACTCACTGGTACACAGTGGTGGACAAATTTGCGCGTTCTTGGTTGGACGACTTAAAGCGAGTTAAGCGGTGAGACCTTGACCCGTGGCAAAAGATGGGACAAAACATGACTACAAATCACTTGATGAATCAAGTGTCATTGGTAGGTCCCATTCTTACTAGGAATTGCACATGTAATGCAATTACTGCTCATCACTTACCTTTTGAGTACAATCATTTCTAGCAGATCAACTGATGAAATGATTGTATGTCAATTGGATCCTAGCCTTAATGAAATTAATTGTTTATTTTATAAACATTGGGTAATTGATTTCTTAAGGATTTATTATCGAAAATACTGATTTTTGAACTTAATCTGTTTGTAGATGGCAATGAATCCTTCCACAAACACCAATGCTTTTCGGCAAATGTTTGAAAGAGAAAAGCTTACTGGATCAAATTTCAATGACTGGTATCGTCAACTGAGAATTGTTCTAAGAGTTGAAGAACGCATGGATGTCATTGAAAAGCAATGGCCAGCTGAACCGACTGCTGAATCAACAGCAGCTGAAATAGCTGAATATAGAATTCAATACACTAGATTCAATGAAGTTTGTTGTTTGATGCTTGCGAGCATGTCTCCTGAGCTTCAGAAAAAAATCGAGAATTACACTCCATATGATATGATCAGAGAACTTAGATCCATCTATGAAAAACAAGCTGGAGTGGAACTATTCGACTTAGTCGTGGAACTCCATGACATGAAACTTGAATCTGGAAAGTCGGTTAGCAGTCATGTGCTCAAGATGAAGAGCATTTTTGACAAAATGGACTCGATGGAGTACGCTTATCATAATGAGGTAAAAATTGGCATGATTCTCAGATCCCTTCCTAAGGAATATGAGGGTTTTGTGCAAAACTATACCTTGCACTCTATGAAAATGAGCGTCACTGAACTTCATGCTATGCTCATTGAATATGAGAAAACGATTCCAAAGAAGGCCAATGACCCAAATGTTCTTATGATAAGAGGGGTCGGATCCAGAAAGCTAAGAAATCGCACCAAGCTAAAGGCAAGTTTGATGGTAAAGACAAGGGTAAACAAGCTGCTTATGCTCCTAAACCAAAGAAAACCCCTCCGGCTAAGAAAGAGCATCCGGCTAAAGACCAGACCTGTCATCATTGTAATGAAGTCGGGCACTGGAAGAGGAACTGTCCCAAGTATCTTGCCGAGTTGAATGTGAAGAAGAAGCAAGCTAGCGGTGCTAGTACTTCAGGTATCTTCACTATTGAATTATTTTCCTTTACTAAGCGTAAATCATGGGTTTATGACACTGGCTGTGGAACTCATATCTGTAATGAATTACAGGCACTTAGGAAAAGGAGGAAGCTGAAGCACGGAGATTTGCAGTTGTTCGTGGGCAATGGTCTACCAGCACCTGTTGAAGCTATTGGAGAATATCATTTAGTTCTTCCTTCCGGTTTAATTATTGTTTTGAACAATTGTCATTATGCACCATCTATTACTAGAGGTGTAGTTTCAGTCTCTTTGTTGAAAGACAACGGATTCATTAATGTTTTTAATGATAATGGTATTTCAGTTTCTAAAATAATGTTCATTATTTTGATGCTATTGCTTGTGATGGTATTTATGAAATTGATATGCGTGGTTGTGATTCAAATAATTCAATGTATAATGTTAGCAAAAGAGCCAAGACTAACTTGGACTCTACCTATCTGTGGCACTGTCGTCTTGCACACATTGGCAAAAATCGCATTGAAAGACTTCAACGTGAAGGGATCTTACAATTAAATGATGAATCATTTGATAAATGCGAGTCATGTATTTCTGGCAAGATGACAAGAAAACCTTTTCAGCATAAACCGGAAAGGGCTAAAGATCTTCTTGGACTCATTCATACCGATGTTTGCGGCCCATTTAGACATGTGTCAAGAAAAGGAGCTAGCTACTTCATAACTTTTACGGATGATTTCAGTCGTTATGGTTATGTTTACTTGCTTAGACATAAACATGAAGTGTTTGAAACATTCAAAGAGTTTAAGAATGAAGTAGAAAATCAACTCGGCAAAACCATCAAGATTCTTCGTTCAGATCGAGGTGGTGAATACTTAAGCCAAGAGTTTAAGGATTATCTGAAAGCGTGTGGAATTGTCCAACAGCTTACTCCTCCATACACTCCTCAACATAATAGAGTGTCAGAAAGGAGAAATCGAACCTTGCTAGACATGGTGAGATCTATGATGACCCTTACGACTCTCCCATTTTCATTTTGGGATTATGCTCTAGAGACTGCTGTACGCATTCTCAATATGGTTCCAACTAAGAAGGTTGACAAGACACCATATGAATTATGGCATGGAAATGTCCCTAATCTGTCTTACTTAAGAGTCTGGGGATGTGAGGCACTTGTGAAGCGCGATACGCCTGACAAACTTGAACCCAGAACTACTAAGTGCATATTTGTCGGATACCCTAAGGAAACGATGGGTTACGACTTCTATAATCCCGTCACAAACACTGTTCGCGTTGCTCGATATGCTGAATTCTTTGAAAAGAAATTAGCTCAAGAGAACAGTGTGAGGATTGTAGAACTTGATGTGACTCAAGAGGAAGATGTGTCACCTTCTGTAGCTCCTAGCAATCATCAACTTGGGGGGGAAAATGTTCAAAGTGATGAACCTCAAGTCGATGATGATGAAGCGATTCCACTTCGTAGGTCCGAAAGGACAAGACGTCCTACTGACAGATTATGTCTGATGGTAGAAGAAAACGTTTTAGGAGATCTCGATGAGCCTCCGAATTTCAAAGCTGCATTATCAGATCCGGAATCTGAGAAATGGCTTGAAGCTATGAAGGTGGAAATGAAATCCATGAAAGACAATCAAGTCTGGAGCTTGGTTGATCTTCCACAAAATGCTCAAACTGTTGGGTGTAAGTGGATCTTCAAGAAGAAGACGGACATGGATGGAAATATACACACCTATTGTAACATCCCGAAATTTTTAAGCCAATGAAAATAAACCTTCATTATAGTTTTATCATTAAAATAATTTCCTAGTATTTTATTTTTAAATGCGGGGTTAATTTAGTTGGAACTTTAGCGGATGGCGGATAAATAACCCACAAAATTTAAAATGGGACGTGGCTGTACAGGAGGGTGCCAGCCTCCCATCTTCTTCCTTAGTCACCATTTCCACCTTTCTTATTTTCTTGTTTCTCCAAGCTTCTTCTACCCTATTCAATCCTATATCACCCTTTCAATTCAATCAAGAACTCTCCCTACATCAACAAGAATAATAATTCTTCTTCCCTTCTTCTTAGCAATTAAATTATGAGGTTTAAAATTGAGTGTGATTTACCCTCCATAATCAAAGAATGTTTCAAGTTTTAATAACATCCAAGTGTTCTAACAATAAGGAAATTAGGGTTTTGGTGGTGTGTGCATGTGGGTCGAATTCCACATGGAAGAAAGGAGAAAATGGAAGCTTGTAATTCTTCCATTCTAGTTGTTATTGCTCAAAGGTATAATTTTATTCTATAATTAAATTAGGGTTCATGCAAGTAATTAAGTTGGGGTTTTGATTAAATGGGTCAATTGAATTAATTTTGATTTAGGGTTCATGATGTATTGAATTTGGGGGTTTTATTGAATTGAGTTAAATTTCTATAATACAAGATAGGGTTCTTGTAATTTAATCAAATTTAGGGTTTAATTGGGTTGCATGATAGACTTTGATGAATGGAAGTAAGAACGGAAATTGGACAGATTCTGTCCCTGAATTTGAAACGAGTTAAACACCCCCATGTCAGAGTTTTCACTTGTTGAGTCCTAAAAAGAAAATGTAGCTTATTGTGTTAAGCAAATTTTGCCACTGGAATGGTTGAAAATACGAAGTAGAACTCCAGTTATGAATTTTTGAATTCAGTAGCGTCATGCTGATCTTTCAGCAAAAATGATTCTGTGTCAGTTTTTAAAACGAGTAAAACTCACGTATATGAGTCAAATCTTGTGTTGGTCACTGAAGATAAAATGTGCTAAAATGTGTTAAGAAGAAGTGGCCACTGGAATGAGGTCAAAATATTGTGTAGAACTCAAGTTATGGTCATTTGAAGTCAGTAAGGTCAAAGCTGTTTAACAGCAGCAGTTTTGGTTTTTTAAAACGACCAGAAGCCACCTTTGAAGGACAATTCACATATTGGTCACTAAAGATAAAAGGTAGGTATATGTGTCATGTAAATTTGGCCACTGGAATCATGTTAAAAGAGTAAGTAGAACTTGAGTTATGCTTGTTTGAAGTCTGCTAGGTCAAATATGAAAATGACGATTTTGATATGAAAGTAACTCTTGGCCAATTGAAAATGATATAAGAAGTACATGTTTTGTGAACCAACCCAAGATTATTATAAGATTGTAAAAGTTGGGTTGGGCATCGAAATGCTAGTAAAGGTAGTAATGTATGGCTTGTTGGCCTTGTGTTTGAGATAATTGAGCTTGATGACCTTATATGTGTAAATTGTGAATTATTGCTAGGTGAAAAGCTTTATGATTGTTAGATGGTCATCATGGATTTGGTTGTCGCGAAGGAGGTGAGTACTCTTGCATACGATTATATATACGTTGGGTCAATTGACCACATCATGTTGAAATGAGATATCCATGGGTGGTAATTGATTCGGCGTCAGGCCCATTTGGGGCATAGTATTGTTGAGGCCTAAGAACCTCCGGGGCCTAAGAACCCCGATAGTTGTTTTGAGAAGAGGCCTAAGAACCTCCGGGGCCTAAGAACCCCGATAGTCTCATTGGTTAGCTTATATGGATCCATATATGTTGTTTAGTGTGCAAGGTGAGCATGTAAATGTGGCATGACGGTGTCATAGGTTACATGTAAAAGTCCTTGTACTTTGCCCTCCTTCGTGTGTGTAAGCGTATGCAAGATTATTCACTAAGCTTTGCTTATTGTTTAGTTGTTTACCCTTTTTATAGGTTGTCCCGGATGCGGAAGAAAGTTAAGTAATGTAAAGATTGAAGTTAAAGCCGCTTAATGGATATGATTGCTTTAGCTAAATGCGGATAATGGTATTGGTAATAGGACCCATAGTGACCCCTTTGAACTATCGGCTCATCGTACACTTGTTATGTCATTTTGGGTAAAGTAATTATGATGTCTAGTGTTAGATTTGAGTTTTGGTTAATTTAATGGGTCGTCTTGTAGTTGTAATGTATTGATTTTGTTTAAACGTGTTTTGGAGAAACTCATAATCCGTAACAGGTTTGGATGACGATTTTACGAACGGGTCATGCCGAAATTTCTAATTTTTGTACGTTGTCTTTTGTAATGTGTCAAATCCTTCTTTGAACTCATAAATGTTGTAATGTGAAGTTTGGTTTTGAGTTGGTTGAGTTGTAAGTTGATTTAAGTGTCAAAATGGAGTTTTGGAAAAACTGGGCAGCAGGTACCCACTGCGCCGCAGTGGGCAGGCATAGCCCCACTGCGCCGCAGTGGGGAAAATCTGTAAAAAAAATAAAATAAAAAATTCTCTTATTTTCCTAAAATGAGTTTGGGTTCTTTCAAGTGGTATCAAAGCCGTGGTTTAAGGGATTTAGGTATTTTATTATTATACGGATACCTAGACTTAAACCATAGATGTGACTTGACCTTATGTGCATAGTTTGGTTTCTAGTGACATATGGAAGTATTTAGCGCAGTTCACTTGAGGTGTTATAATAAGTAATCATCATAACGACTGCAGCGTTATTATGATCACATATTATAATAGCTCAAGTTAAGTCCGTTAAATATGGAAGTATGTTAGTGCGAAGCCATAGGTTGGAGACCTTATTTGGCAATGTGAATTATTTTATGTTTTACTCGTTGATATCTAAGTATGATAGAATATGAGCTTTGCATGCTAACTGGGTTAATGAATGGTTAGAATTGAAATTTTGAGATTGGTTTATGAGTTTGATACATTGTTTGATGATAGTAAAGAAGAAGACATGATAAGTACATGGTAAACGTGAAATGTATGCTAATGTGTAATTGCTTGTTGATATGCGAATGAGATAGAGCATAAGTTTGCCTGAATAATTGATTACGAAATCGTAAAAGTGAAACTTTGAAATAATGTGTAAGTTTAAGAGATGGTTTGTTGCTTATAAAGAAAAGTATGTTGATAAATTGATGAATACTGGAAGTATGCGAATGAGTTGTGATGTTTGGTGTAAGACCATTGGGTAGTGAGACCCATGGCATCGTATTTATTTGGTGTAAGACCATTGGGTAGTGAGACCCATGGCATCGTATTTATTTGGTGTAAGACCATTGGGTAGTGAGACCCGTGGCATCATTATTGTGTTAAGAAGGCCATACGAGATATGGCGATGAGAATCGGTTGTGCCTTGATATGATTTAATTGATTTATTAATGCAAAGAATGCTTTTGATATGAGTAATATAAAATTTTAAGGTTGGTTATCCCTATGTTAAATATGATTGTGTTAGTGAGATGTTGAAAGACCATGCGAAGTATAAGAAGAAGTAAGTGAGTAGTAACATGTTTAAATTGGCAAGTTTAATGTAATGAATACATGTTACATATTGATATAAAGTCGTAGAGATTAGAAATTCTAATATAACGATGATTATTTATGTGTGTGGATAAAGGACCATACGGAGTATGGTAAATGTGATTTTGACTTTGATTCACTTGTTTTTCTTGAATGAGTATTTGACTACTTGATGCATGATGATAAAAGTTAAGATGAAATTGGCATAGTAAGAACATGAAGATAATATGGTAATAATGAATTCGTAATTGATAAGTATGGTAGTTATAAGAGTTAGAAACCTAATCGGAAATCCTTCGAGCCAAATTGTTTTTTTTCTTGAATGAGTATTTGACTACTTGATGCATGATGATAAAAGTTAAGATGAAATTGGCATAGTAAGAACATGAAGATAATATGGTAATAATGAATTCGTAATTGATAAGTATGGTAGTTATAAGAGTTAGAAACCTAATCGGAAATCCTTCGAGCCAAATTGTTGTTTTTCTTGAATGAGTATTTGACTACTTGATGCATGATGATAAAAGTTAAGATGAAATTGGCATAGTAAGAACATGAAGATAATATGGTAATAATGAATTCGTAATTGATAAGTATGGTAGTTATAAGAGTTAGAAACCTAATCGGAAATCCTTCGAGCCAAATTGTTTTTCTCTTCCTTCGCAAGCGTGTAGCGCAATGTGTGAAGATGGGTTGGTTAAGTGTGAACGATGCCGAAATTCGTGGAAAGAGAAGGCGACCTAGTTGAATATCCATATTTGATAGAATATAATTGCCTTTGACGGAAGAAAGGAAACGGTCGATTCATGTTGGTACTGTTGCTCGTGCGTTTTGATAATCGTTGTATGGTAGTCGGGTCTTTTATATTTGAATCATCGACGCCGAATGGAAACCACGATTCATGGAGAATACTCTTGTTGTTGTGATTTTTATTTTCATGAATTTTAATCGATCAAATAGTTCCCGAGAGGAATGATTATCCTTTTGATAAAAGCAAAGATGACATTATGCGCGTGTGTTTATCTATTCGTGAGCTCAATAAAGTAACAATCAAAGAAGAGTACCCGTCGACAAGAATCATGTTCTACTCGATCTTCTTATTATTTTAAGATGAATTTTCATTCCTTTTAATCATCAACTTAAGACGAGCGATGAAGATGTTTCCGGAAATGCTATCTATACTTGTTTTGAGAAGTTTGAATTTGTAGTTATGCTCTTTGATTTTATCCATGATTTGCAAATTCTCATGAGTCTTGTGAATCGCGATTGTTTCTGTTATGCGATAAGTTCGAAATCGTTTTCATTGACGATGTTTATTCCAAAAGTCAACACGGCCACTGAAGTCTTTGACGTGGAGTAAAGGAGATACTATGGAAAGGAAAAAGTTTCATGTAAATTCTTCGGATGAGCAGTCTGAATAGGAGAAGTGAAATTATCCCTATCGTGTGATTACCCAAAAGAGGGATTGAGGTTGATTCGGCTTGGAATAGCGCGGTGATGAAGTGGAGACAGCCTACAAGATCAATATAGATTAGAAGTTACGTAGTTGACAGGTGATAAATGTCGCGTTACTTTCGGCTTTTTGATGATAGCCTCGCCGTTGACCGAATTAATTAGAAAGAATGTGAAGTGAACTAGGAGAAAAGAATGAGAAGTTGAACGAAATACTAAAAGAACTCAAGAAGAATCGTTTCATTCGCGGTTTAAAGTCCACCGGAGTTGTTTTCACTCTAAAACTTTTGGTGTTTTTACAATTAAAATGTCAAACTTACCACTTGATTTTGATCATATGAGTCTTAAGTGTTTTCTTTTCTTTTCGAACAACTGTTTTAAGAGTTGATTAACTCTTTCCAAAGATTACGTCGATGAAGTTTGGTGTTACCCCGAGGTGACTCAAGTGAAGATTTTGCAACAAGAACCTAAACAATCGAGAATTCGAATCACACGGAATATTTTCTAAATAGTTATGCAATCTTATTAGACATCATGATAGAACTCAGAATCCTCTCTTTAACGAATCAAAGCGAATTTGCTCCATGAGACCCTACCAGATTCGAATGCTCACCAATCAGGAATTGTAGCCATCCTTTATGTCGAGAAAGTAGTAGCGAGGCGTGGAGTCCGACATCAATGTTTCTAGAAGATATGCGCGTTTTACTTCATGCTTTTGAGGTAAATGTCAAGAAAATGGACGAGTTAATCAATAAGCACTGCATATTACCCTAGAGAGAATGGTCGTGTGAGAGAATCCTCCAAAATTTTAAGACGTGTGGTGAGCATGAGTAATTGATCTTTGGCGGGGCATAGAATTTACACTTGTTCGTAATAGGATATTCGTATAGCAATCACTATCGCGCAAGTATTCGGGAGTCACCCTGTGGAATGTTACTTGGAAGATTATGTTGATCTCTGAAGAACAGTCAAGTAACTGGAGCTGTATTGCATGAAATATGGACATGACACCGACTAAGAAAATTTACGCATTAAGATGACAACTCAAAGCGGATTGTGATTAGAAAAAATCTTATGTGGATAAGAGAGAAACTTATCGAGATCAACATGGAATACGTGTTCAAGTCAACAAGGTTACTATTTGTTTGGAATTACCCGCAGAACTTCCAGGAATTTATTCTACCTTTCTTGTTTCTCGTTTTATGAAGTATTATACCGTCGAGGTTTCACGTGTACCAATAAAAGAAATCGAACTTTAAGTGAATTAAAATAAGACAACGTCGAGGAGCCTATTGTCTTTGTGAAGAAACGTTTAAGAAGAAGATAAATCAAGACTATATGATAGAGCATAACGCTATGAAAGCATGGAAAGATGTCGAGGTGTTAGCGTGAAATCGAGAGAAATGTGTTTCGTCAATGTCATTGTTGGATGTGGCTTGGATCACGAGGTCGTGATCCGTTACAAGTGGGGGAGAGTTGTAACATCCCGAAATTTTTAAGCCAATGAAAATAAACCTTTATTATAGTTTTATCATTAAAATAATTTCCTAGTATTTTATTTTTAAATGCGGGGTTAATTTAGTTGGAACTTTAGCGGATGGCGGATAAATAACCCACAAAATTTAAAATGGGACGTGGCTGTACAGGAGGGTGCCAGCCTCCCATCTTCTTCCTTAGTCACCATTTCCACCTTTCTTATTTTCTTGTTTCTCCAAGCTTCTTCTACCCTATTCAATCCTATATCACCCTTTCAATTCAATCAAGAACTCTCCCTACATCAACAAGAATAATAATTCTTCTTCCCTTCTTCTTAGCAATTAAATTATGAGGTTTAAAATTGAGTGTGATTTACCCTCCATAATCAAAGAATGTTTCAAGTTTTAATAACATCCAAGTGTTCTAACAATAAGGAAATTAGGGTTTTGGTGGTGTGTGCATGTGGGTCGAATTCCACATGGAAGAAAGGAGAAAATGGAAGCTTGTAATTCTTCCATTCTAGTTGTTATTGCTCAAAGGTATAATTTTATTCTATAATTAAATTAGGGTTCATGCAAGTAATTAAGTTGGGGTTTTGATTAAATGGGTCAATTGAATTAATTTTGATTTAGGGTTCATGATGTATTGAATTTGGGGGTTTTATTGAATTGAGTTAAATTTCTATAATACAAGATATGGTTCTTGTAATTTAATCAAATTTAGGGTTTAATTGGGTTGCATGATAGACTTTGATGAATGGAAGTAAGAACGGAAATTGGACAGATTGTCATTTTTGAATTCAGTAGCGTCATGCTGATCTTTCAGCAAAAATGATTCTGTGTCAGTTTTTAAAACGAGTAAAACTCACGTATATGAGTCAAATCTTGTGTTGGTCACTGAAGATAAAATGTGCTAAAATGTGTTAAGAAGAAGTGGCCACTGGAATGAGGTCAAAATATTGTGTAGAACTCAAGTTATGGTCATTTGAAGTCAGTAAGGTCAAAGCTGTTTAACAGCAGCAGTTTTGGTTTTTAAAACGACCAGAAGCCACCTTTGAAGGACAATTCACATATTGGTCACTAAAGATAAAAGGTAGGTATATGTGTCATGTAAATTTGGCCACTGGAATCATGTTAAAAGAGTAAGTAGAACTTGAGTTATGCTTGTTTGAAGTCTGCTAGGTCAAATATGAAAATGACGATTTTGATATGAAAGTAACTCTTGGCCAATTGAAAATGATATAAGAAGTACATGTTTTGTGAACCAACCCAAGATTATTATAAGATTGTAAAAGTTGGGTTGGGCATCGAAATGCTAGTAAAGGTAGTAATGTATGGCTTGTTGGCCTTGTGTTTGAGATAATTGAGCTTGATGACCTTATATGTGTAAATTGTGAATTATTGCTAGGTGAAAAGCTTTATGATTGTTAGATGGTCATCATGGATTTGGTTGTCGCGAAGGAGGTGAGTACTCTTGCATACGATTATATATACGTTGGGTCAATTGACCACATCATGTTGAAATGAGATATCCATGGGTGGTAATTGATTCGGCGTCAGGCCCATTTGGGGCATAGTATTGTTGAGGCCTAAGAACCTCCGGGGCCTAAGAACCCCGATAGTTGTTTTGAGAAGAGGCCTAAGAACCTCCGGGGCCTAAGAACCCCGATAGTCTCATTGGTTAGCTTATATGGATCCATATATGTTGTTTAGTGTGCAAGGTGAACATGTAAATGTGGCATGACGGTGTCATAGGTTACATGTAAAAGTCCTTGTACTTTGCCCTCCTTCGTGTGTGTAAGCGTATGCAAGATTATTCACTAAGCTTTGCTTATTGTTTAGTTGTTTACCCTTTTTATAGGTTGTCCCGGATGCGGAAGAAAGTTAAGTAATGTAAAGATTGAAGTTAAAGCCGCTTAATGGATATGATTGCTTTAGCTAAATGCGGATAATGGTATTGGTAATAGGACCCATAGTGACCCCTTTGAACTATCGGCTCATCGTACACTTGTTATGTCATTTTGGGTAAAGTAATTATGATGTCTAGTGTTAGATTTGAGTTTTGGTTAATTTAATGGGTCGTCTTGTAGTTGTAATGTATTGATTTTGTTTAAACGTGTTTTGGAGAAACTCATAATCCGTAACAGGTTTGGATGACGATTTTACGAACGGGTCATGCCGAAATTTCTAATTTTGTACGTTGTCTTTTGTAATGTGTCAAATCCTTCTTTGAACTCATAAATGTTGTAATGTGAAGTTTGGTTTTGAGTTGGTTGAGTTGTAAGTTGATTTAAGTGTCAAAATGGAGTTTTGGAAAAACTGGGCAGCAGGTACCCACTGCGCCGCAGTGGGCAGGCATAGCCCCACTGCGCCGCAGTGGGCAGGCATAGCCCCACTGCGCCGCAGTGGGGAAAATCTGTAAAAAAAAAAAATAAAAAAAATTCTCTTATTTTCCTAAAATGAGTTTGGGTTCTTTCACCTATAAAGCTCGTCTCGTGGCGAAAGGTTATACTCAACGTTTTGGTGTTGACTATGATGAGACCTTTTCTCCAGTTGCGGACATTAGAGCTATTAGGATTCTCTTAGCCATAGCTACGTACTATGACTTTGAGATATGGCAAATGAATGTTAAGACTGCCTTCTTAAATGGTTACTTGGATGAAGAAGTCTAAATGGATCAACCTGAAGGTTTTATTGATCAAAAACATCCCAACAAAGTATGCAAGCTTCAAAGGTCCATTTATGGACTAAAGCAAGCATCAAGGAGTTGGAACAAGCGGTTTGATGAAGAAATCAAAAAGTTTGGTTTCGTTCAAAATCCCGATGAGCCATGTGTATATCGCAAATCTAGTGGGAGTAATGTTACTTTCCTTGTCTTATATGTTGATGACATATTGATCATAGGAAAACACATTCCAATGTTGCAAGATGTTAAATCCCATCTTGGAAAGTGTTTTGCCATGAAAGATTTAGGAGAAGCAGCATTTATTCTTGGAATCAAGATCTACCGAGATAGGTCAAAGCGATTAATTGGACTAAGTCAAAGTGCTTATATTGATAAGATCTTGAAGCGATTCAAGATGGAGAATTCTAAGCGTGGGTTTACACCTATGCAAGAAGGACTTAGTTTATCTGTCAAACAGGGTGCTAATACACCTAATGAGGTGGAGCGTATGCGAAGAGTCCCTTATGCTTCGGCTGTGGGATCAATTATGTATGCGGTTAGATGCACTAGACCTGATGTGGCGTTCGCGCAAAACATCGTTAGCCGATATCAACAGAATCCAGGTGAAAGCCACTGGACTGCTGTTAAGAACATTCTGAAGTACCTACGGGCTACTAAAGATATGTTTTTGGTGTATGGAGGAAATCCAGACTTAGAGCTCAAAGTGACGGATACTGTGATGCTGGATTTCAAACTGATAGAGATGACACGAAGTCTCAGTCAGGATTCGTCTTCGTTCTTAATGGAGGTGCTGTGGATTGGAAAAGCAATAAGCAGTCCACAGTTGCCATGTCTGCAACAGAGTCTGAGTACATTGCCGCCTCAGAAGCCGCAATGGAAGCAGTCTGGATAAGGAAGTTCATTAGCGGGCTTGACGTGATCCCCTCAAGTGACTTACCCACTGATATGTACTGTGATAACACTGGTGCATTAATCATTGCCAACGAGCCCGGAGCTCATAAAGGTGCCAGACATTATGCTAGAAGATATCACTATGTTCGTGAGCGGATCGAACTAGGAGAGATCAAATTACTCAAAGTTCACACAGATTTTAACTTAGCTGTTCCTTTCACAAAAGCCTTGGCCAGGTCCAAGCTTGAAAGGCATGCCGAGGGCATAGGACTTAAATTAGCTAGTTATTTCATGTAAATCTGTTGTTTCGGTATTTGGATAAGGGATGTTAAACAATTTATATTTTTCATAATGA
Source organism: Erigeron breviscapus (assembly GCA_034093135.1). NCBI lineage: Eukaryota > Viridiplantae > Streptophyta > Magnoliopsida > Asterales > Asteraceae > Erigeron > Erigeron breviscapus. Next base: position 110,546,097 of record CM067173.1, on the reverse strand, counting down.
AATAAAGTACTTGATATGTTTGATTTCATTTAATATTAATTGTATCCTGTATTTGCATGTTTAATCCTTGAATATTTTATTAAATATTCTAAATTGTCCATTGTCGATTAATTATATGGGAATATAATTAAACTATGACAAATCTGAGCGATTGGTTATATTCTTAAAATATATAATGGATGGTCCCACCAAACTCACATGATATCCATAGTTGATGCATATCGGACTACCCCACTAACGAATTATTACTTTATGGATCGACGTCATTAAGTAAAATTCGTAAATGGTTACTTTACCTATCCTTAGACTTGAGATACAAGCAGGTCATGCATGTATGGATTGCATTTGCTTGATATAGTTCTAACTATCCTGAATAAGGTAGTACAAAAGGGCTATTTTCAGTAAGTGTAGAGAAGTATATGACTGGACACGTGTAGTCAATACAGGATTTGTTCCTTCAACTTGAAAGTTGAAGTATGATACCATTGGCGCCCTCATTAGGACTACTTAAGATGTTTGCATGGCCGTGCCCAAATAAATCCAGATGGTTCTCGATTATATTTGGTAATCATTAATTAGTTATGTAATGAGAAACAGAATCGTTAAATTATGAAATGACATTGATCCATATCCATATTTAACAAGGTATCTGAAACAAAGGGATACGTAAATGTCTCAACCATTTAAATATACTTTAAGAAACTATACTTAAATATTTCTGGGAGCATTGGCGTGTTGCTAGACGCTAACCAATGTTATTACCTTCATTTGTTACGAGCTCAAGTGGGAGCTGTTAGCATGTGATCACGTAAAATGAACGTATGTTCGGAAATGATTTAAGCCTACGGGGTCACACGTCTCGACACAAATGTATTTAATATTAATTAATATACTTAATGTATTTAATTAATATGATCACGATTTCAATTAACGAATGGTCGTTAAGAACTAACGGTTACTAGCTAACGACGTTAGTTAAGGAGGACTTAATTTGTGATTATGAAATTCTAGAAGTTTCCTAAGTGTATCCATATAGGGGGCCGGTTTTGGGGGGGCTTGATTAGCCCTAAACCCAACTTGTTTTGCAAGTCATTAAACCCTATTCTAGTCCCTATAAATACAAAGCTTAGGCTAAGGGTTTTTCATAAGTTTAAAAACACACAAATCCTCCTCTCTTCTCTCCCTCTAGTTCGGCCGAAACCCACCCCTTTATAGGGTTTTCGGTTTTCAATTTTTAGCAAGGAAAAAGGGTTTTCAAGTTTGCTTAGGGTTTTGAATAAAAGGGTTTCAACAAAGGGTTGTTCGGTTCGTGATCAAGTACTAGCATACATACATTGGTGTATCGTGTGTGCAATCGTAGAGAGGTTTTATTTTAAACCTTATTATAAAGTTTCTTGCTTTATCATCTTCAATTAAAGGTACATGTTTTCTTTCCTTGGTTAATTAATTAATTGCATAGTTTAATCTTCCGTTGCGTGCTTTGTGATTTAATTAAGATAATTGTTATACATTCCTACAACATCCAAAAAAAGTTTAACGATGATGACAATAATAAGTGGTAAAAAGTGCAGAAAACTTGATAGCTAACATTAATACCCAACCATATATCAACATATTAAACATTTGTAAACAGAAGAGTTTGATGATGACAGCAATCCATTAACTTTCATAAATTTAATTCAAGACGATCATACCATTGAAAAAACACATGAGACATCATACAAGGAGGTGCATGAGTATCATATATATCGTGAAGAAGTGCAACTTGGTTTGGTATTACATAAACGAAAGCCATCTGGAAGGTTTTCATCTATGATCTTAACATCTGGTCTTCGTTTCTCAAAAGATCGAACTCCTCTGATTCCAATGTAACAGGTTGTCAAGTATATCAAGGTTAAGCGGCTGCAACCCTTACCCAAAGCTAGCAACGATTCGTCTCTAAATCCTTTGCAATAGTTGACGTGAAGTGTTTCCAGATTTTGACAATGTGATGCGATTGACTTCCATCCGAGAAACGTAATCCTACCACAACCTGACAAGTCCCACTCTTGTAACAACGGACAACCTTTTGAGATGTTGATTATATCGGCATCCTTGACAAGGGTGCACATTTTGAGATTGAGGACTTTAAGAGTTGCTGAAAATCCATTAGCAAGGCTTGCGAGTTTATGTCTCTTGCAAGGATAAGAAACATCTAGATACCGGAGAAAACCTCTACCGCGCAAACAACCAGGTGAAAAACGTGCAAACGCACAATCTCCAGCATGTAAAGCAACCAACGTTGGAGGTAACGCAGAAATGCTTGCACCAACAATTCTACGGCATCCAGTGATTCTGAGTGCTGTAAGTTGACGACAGTTGCGGTTGAGGTGAGAAATTCCGAGGTCAGTTATTTGAGAGCACCCAAGAATATCCACCCGTTTGAGGGAACGGCCCAATTTTGTCGCCAAGTTATTGATTCCTTCATCAGTAACACAAGTTTTACGAAGGCGGATAGTAGACAAGCTAGGACAACTAGAAGCAACGGAAGCAACGACAGCATCGTTGACATTCAAACAATAAGAAAGATCAAGAGAGTGCAAGCGAGAGCCGTGTATTGGCAATTTGGTTATGATCAAATTTGAAAAGTCAGGACAATGGGTGAACGCACAGCGCAGAGATTGTAACCGCGTAAAACGGTTTAGCAGTCTAGCAATCTCAGAGGATGATTGACATTTATAACTAGTTGTCAAGTTAAGAAAACGGTGACAGGTTAAGCCAAAAGAATCACGATCGTCTTTGCTGTCTAGTTTTTCGAAAACCAGAAAAAAACAGTCATCGGGGAGCAGGTCTATCATACGAATCCCCCTCCTCCTCTTCCGAGGTCGTTGTTGTTGTTGTTTACCATAACCATAATAATAATAATCCATATACTATATATATTACGTATTAATATAAATATAGTATAACTATATATTTTACGTATTAAATTTCGAATACCTTGATCACGACGATGGTGATGCTGCCCCCTGGACTGATCGAGTTTCACAAAAAACTATTTTCGGGTTTCCCTTTGTATTTATATTTAATCCCAATAAAGAGATGAGTTTTATTAGGAGTCGGTTTATCTGTCACAGAATATTTTTAAATTACTTACCATACATTGCTTATATGGAAACTAGTCTATGGTAAGGTACTATATTTTAGACCCATATAAATATACGGGAGTATATAAAATACAATATCTAGGTATACAAAACTTAAATAAGTTCATGACAAAAGTCGTACTATTAAAATAAGATTAAAATTTCATTAAATTTTATCGTATATATATTAAATCATATTTATATTTAATTAATCAATTTTGCATTTATAAGATCAAACGTATTATTACAATATATATTAGGTATTATTTGATTCTATTGGATATATATTAACTTATTATATTAAAATTATTGGTTAAAAAGTGTAAATTGGTAATAAAAAACCAAAAAAGTGTAAATTAAAGCTAAAATTGAAAGCAAAAGTTAATTTATGAAAATTGAAGACTTGTGATTGGTCGATAAGTTATTAGAGTAACTGTCTCTTTGTAATAAAAGTCAAAATTGAAAGCATAAGTCAATCTGAAAAAATTGAAATTTGTAATAAGTCAATAAGTTATTAGATCAACTGTCTTTTTTGTATATAAAAAGATTTTAGAGGAATTGAGAATTGTTATTAGTCAATAAGTGATTAGGTCACGACTAAACCCATTAGAAAAATAGATCATGTACAACATACAATCGGTTAACATAAATAATAAGTAGATTGGTTTGATTACCTCCGTTATGGATTGAATTAAAACAGATTCAAGAACACTGACAATATGAAACCAATATTTAAAAACATAAATATATCTACCATAGTTCACACAAGCCTGTCTAAAATAACAAGAGGCTGATAGACTTGAATTACCAAAAACCAAAAATATTAACGAAGAAAAAGAAACCAAAGTATTATTTTGGATTTTTTGTTTCGTCGACCAAGAGATCCAAAAATCAATCAATTTTGGTTTCTTTCCTTCCTATTATTCATTCGACCAAAACACAAAGAGTTTATATGAGTTTTGGTCTCTTTTCTTAAAGATATTTAATTATTTAGAATAAGGGTTTAAATTAAAAATATTAAGATATATAAAGATGACATCATCAATGTTTAATTTGAATGAATAGAGAGTTATGATTGGTTTTTTTGTTTCGTCGACCAAGAGATCCAAAAATCAATCAATTTTGGTTTCTTTCCTTCCTATTATTCATTCGACCAAAACACAAAGAGTTTATATGAGTTTTGGTCTCTTTTCTTAAAGATATTTAATTATTTAGAATAAGGGTTTAAATTAAAAATATTAAGATATATAAAGATGACATCATCAATGTTTAATTTGAATGAATAGAGAGTTATGATTGGTTAATAAGTTATTAGGTCAGTTGTTTTTTAGTATATATAAAGATAATAATACTGTTAAAATAATTAGAGTTAAGTTATACTCATATTGAATTGAAGATTCCGTTTACTTCTAAATCACTTAATAAAGATGCATAGATTTTAGTCTCCCAACACATGAAGCTATAAAAGTTATGAATTTTTTTTTTCAAAATAGACATATTCTGAGGTGTGACTGTAAAAATAATTTTTGCAATTTTTTTTATGAAACTAGTAAATCCGGGTTTTCCAAACCCGCACTCACCTTTTTCGGTCCAAACCGGTGTATTCCAAAACCCGGACTCAATATTTGCATCTTGAGTCCGGTATTTCCATCCCTGAACTAGAAGTTAGTGCAGGAAGACGACAAGAATTGCAGGCGGGGCAGGTGTACTTGTTTGACTGCTAAAGATGATAGTGACATGTGCTTGAATCCGGGTTTTGGAAACCCGGACTCACGAAACCCTAACATGTGTCGTAGCCGCATGAAACACTAACTTAAGTAAGCCTATTATATATTAGATGTGTATATACACTTTGAGAAGCATACTTTTAAACATTATCAATATTCATTATATCTTTCCAGCACAGTCAACTAAATTCCTAAAATAAAAATGACACGCGTCGATCAAGGATTGCGTCACGTGTCGTTTCAAGAACATCTCAATCCTGTTTTAGTTTATTGATATATATATAATAATAATATATTACCGTTGGCGGAAACATGAGGTGTCATGAAAAGTACAGCACGACATGGAATTACATAGATACTACTAAATGAAATAGAATATAATAAATATATTCCCAAAACATGAGTTCAAAGTCATAACAATGCTAAAATAGCTTATTACAAACAAGTCCATAAAAGAAATAATCCAAGGCATGTAGCCTTAAAGTCTGACAATAAATAAAGGAGCACTAATCTCCGAAGTCCAAGCCTAGCATAGCAGTCTTTATCCCTGATTAGTCTGAGTACCTGAAAAGTATACTAAAACGTGTCAACACAAAGGTTGGTAAGTTCTGTAGCCCCTCTTTATATCTATCTATCTATCTATCTATCTATCTATCTATCTATCTATCTATCTACCTATATTACAAAATGAACTCTTTTTTTACTGTGTATGGGTTAAAAATTAACACGTAAACATGAATAATTGGAGACTATGCAACTTCTTTTCCAATTTTTTCTCTACACATCACACCACCATCTATTCATTCATTTCCCCTTTCCAGACACACTTTTCTTTTTCTTTTTCTCTCTCTCATTTTCTTTGGCTTCCCTTATTTCTTTTCTCCTTTTTCTCATTTTTCCCTGACAAGGGAATAACAAATACACCATCTTTCTTATATTTGTAGGAAAATGTTATTTAGTTACATGAGTTTTATTGTTTGTTCACTTTTAATTGTTAGACCTGAATCCCTCATTGTTATTGATGTTTCAGAGGTACAAAGAGGTTGGACAAGACATCATCTCTTTAGTCGGAGCTGAATATGGAAGTGGCAACTGGTAGGGGGAGGGCGAGTGGTGGCTACGGTGGTTGCTGGTCGTGACTACGGTGCTAGAGTGAACAAAGAAGATGGTGTTTTTCAATACATATAGCAGAGACACATAGATCTGAAGCATCGGGTTTGTTTTTTTATTTTAATTCAACATTTATATCTAACTATTACATACATATACATATTACTTTTATATATATAAATAAATTTTCATGGTTAAGTTGTGTTCTTTTTATAATTGACTTTTTAAGGTTTTTGGGGTGGAATTGATCTGTAAGTTTAAATTTATGGGGTTGATTTGGAAGGGTTTTGTTTTTGTTTATGGTGACACATGAGGATGTTTATGAAAGCTTGTTATCATGTTTCATGTTGTATGTTATTATAGTGTTATCAAAAGATATGATTTTTGTTTTGCATATAAACAAAAAACAAAATTATATATGTATAGAAAAATCAATTAAAAAGATTCTATGAGTGAAAAAGGTTTAAAAACAAGTTTTGATTCAAAAAAGTGCTCAAACAAAGATATTGAAAGGGAAAAATAAATGTGATAATCAACTTTTAAGTATTATATATTTGAGTTAATTCTTTTCTACATGTTAGGTATGGTGATGATGATGATTGATTGGTGTTGATGATGGAGTTTGAATGATGGTGGTGTACTAGTGTTTCAAGATGGACAGAACGATTCAATGTTTTCCAAATGCTTGCAATAGTGAATAGTTAATTAATTACTGTATTTAATTTTTTAATTTTTACTAATGTACATCAATAGTAATTTTGATTGTCAAGTTGTCATGTGGACACTGTGTCATCTGTTTAGTTTAACTTTACGGTTTTTATAGTTTACATGTAGTAGTATTTGTAAAAAGTTATGTTTACAAACTACATGTATGGCAAAATTAATACAAAGATCAAATTATCTTTATTATTTGTTGAAAACCATGCATGATTGTTTAAATTTATAGATTAAATTATCATTCAAGACTCTTTAAATCGATGTTACTAAATACATGTTTTAACTCATACTTTTAGTTAACATTAAATCGATGTTACTAAATACATGTTTTAAATCATATTTCATTGTGTTGTAACGTTTCAAAGAAATGTTGTGTTGTTTTTTCTTTATTGTTCCTATATGTAGGTGCCTTTGTTAATGGGTTTTAGTTAGTAAATTAGAACATTTGGGTTCTTAGATTTGGTTTAGATATTTAGTTCAACATTGAAGATGATTCAATAAAACCCAACAGAAGAAATCTTCTCAAAACTTTTTTTTTCCTATTTTTCTCTTATATTTCATATGTAGTAAATAAACTAAAAAAGTTTTTGGTTAATTATTTTATATTTTTTTTTGCATATACTTTGTGGTTTATTTTCAACTCTTGATTCTGTGGGTCTGTGTATCTTTGTTGCTCAAATGCTCAATGATGTTTTTTATTTAAACGGTTTACATTTATTTTGGTTTTTTATTGTTATCTTTCTCTTAAATATGGTTAGATTATAGATCATGTGCTTTGAATATTTAGAATCTATTTTAATTATTGCTTAGATAAGCCCTAATAGATGTGAAGGTGATGTTGATTACTGTCTCATCATCGAAAGATAGTAATAACCTTTTTATCTAAACAAAGTAACAAACCGTAGAGTTTAAAAAAAGATTTTGATTTTAGACAAAAACTTGTTGATCCATGATCAATAATTTTAAGTTAAATCACTACCAATACGGTCAGCAGGACAGTAACGAAGATTATGTAGATAAGCTACATGTTGAAGAAATCTACTCCATGTTTTTTAAAGATATCTACTATTGAAAAAGTAATGGGTATTAAAGATTTTTCCATATGACAAGAAAAGGAGAATTGGTGAAATATGTCTATGAGTCGATGACTCCGTAACCTAATAAGTTTATCTCTTGGTAAAATAATGAATTATTTTGGCAACCCCAAATACACACTACTAATAGTTTGAAAAGATAAAAGTTCAGAAACAATTTATAATTCTCTCTCTGTTTCTTGTTTCTATTTCTTCTTCATTATTGATAAAGTAACATTTATCATTCTATCCTTTTAAGTATGAGAGATATTGATATGGTGTTTAATTTTGAAAGAATCTATTTGGACTCGAGTCTCACCCCTCACATTCTGAGAGTGGATTAATAGAGGGTTTTTCCCGATGGTTTTGATTACATTCATGTCATGTAATTTAAGAATGTAACTAGAATAATATGCCGTTTCAAAAAAATAAAAATTAGAGGTATCCATCTTCAAAAATTCATTAGAGGTATGGGTTTCATATATAAAACCCAAAAGAAATCCAAATATTATTGCGTGATATCTTAAATATGTAAATATCAAAGCACATGTGTACATTTAAATCTGAAAATGATTTATATAGTACATATCAATAGTTTGAAGTATGATATGATGTAAGTTGGTATTTAGTCAATTGTTATGAGTGTAGCGGAATAGTTATATGATGTACAGTCGTACACTATTTATCAAAACAACCCAACACTCAAGTACTTTTTCAAACCTCTATCATTTTCCGAAACCAAAAATGAATATGAAGACATTTCTTCATGTAAAGGGAACCAACAATACATCATCATTGTTCTACTTTTTTTTACATTTTTATTACATATAGCAAAATTGTTACCTCAAAAGATAAAGTCGGGGGTAATGGAGGGAACCCTAGCCCTGGTACTACAATTGGATACCCATCGACTCACCCCGTATGAGCCATACGATGCCCGTACAATACCTCCATCCTAATCCCCACATGATCTGGGCACCACGAAAGATCGAACCCGCGTATTTAAACTTCACATGTGTGTCTAGGCTTCATTAGTAACGGATACCTTAAAAGAATTATTTTTTTTGCCAAATATTAAAGAAGAAAACCTTCATACAAGAATATATAATTTACACAAATAATATTTTTTTAAAAGGAAACTTCAGTTTTTTCCAAAATAATTTTCAACTATAATTTTAAACTAATTATCAATTAACCAACTTTAGAGGGCCGTGCATTGCACGGCCAAAACCACGCTAGTATATATATAGGTTAAGGGTATAATAAAACAACTATTAACCTAGAACAAATAAGACACATTATAAGAATGACATGTGTCCCTTAATTATTTTTATTGATTAATAAAAAAAACTATGACAATAAGGGTAGTATCGTATTTTCCTCTAAAATCTTCTTCCGGATTTTTATCACAAATCAATCCTTTTTTTTCTCAACAATAATAAATAAATCCATGTACTCTATCACAAACTATTAGGATCCATCATTTCACTTGTACAATTTTTCTTCACGTTTTTCCCTTATCTCATCACAAACTTTTAGGATCCATCATTTCACTTGTACAATTTTTCTTCACGTTTTTCCCTTATCTCATCACAAACTATTAGGATCCATCATTTCACTTGTACAATTTTTCTTCACGTTTTTCCCTTATCTCATCACAAACTTTTAGGATCCATCATTTCACTTGTACAATTTTTCTTCACGTTTTTCCCTTATCTCATCACAAACTTTTAGGATCCATCATTTCACTTGTACAATTTTTCTTCACGTTTTTCCCTTATCTCATCACAAACTATTAGGATCCATCATTTCACTTGTACAATTTTTCTTCACGTTTTTCCCTTATCTCATCACAAACTATTAGGATCCATCATTTCACTTGTACAATTTTTCTTCACGTTTTTCCCTTATCTCATCACAAACTTTTAGGATCCATCATTTCACTTGTACAATTTTTCTTCACGTTTTTCCCTTATCTCATCACAAACTTTTAGGATCCATCATTTCACTTGTACAATTTTTCTTCACGTTTTTCCCTTATCTCATCACAAACTATTAGGATCCATCATTTCACTTGTACAATTTTTCTTCACGTTTTTCCCTTATCTCATCACAAACTATTAGGATCCATCATTTCACTTGTACAATTTTTCTTCACGTTTTTCCCTTATCTCATCACAAACTTTTAGGATCCATCATTTCACTTGTACAATTTTTCTTCACGTTTTTCCCTTATCTCATCACAAACTTTTAGGATCCATCATTTCACTTGTACAATTTTTCTTCACGTTTTTCCCTTATCTCATCACAAACTTTTAGGATCCATCATATCGGTGGGATTATTTTTCTTTTTATCAATTTAAAGTTAAGAGTTAATTGGTATAAATGTATAATCATTTACTTTTCTTGTGCATCAAGATTATTCATTGGTGAAATCATATAGTTCTGTTGTGCATCAAGAGTGTTCACTGTTGAAATCATATCTTTTTGTTGTGCATCAAAAGTGTTATTGGATAGTTAGCAATGATTGTTGTGCATCCACTTTTACTTGTCAAATGCATTTGCGTGCATCATTTTAAACTTTTAATCAAAGAAAGTTCTTTAACAAAATTGTTGAACGAAGAATAAAAGTTGTGCATCAAGTTTTCTTAATAATTCACCAAAATAAAATCAAAAATACTATTGTGCAGCTATGTTACGTTTTAAATTAACTCGTGCATCAATAATTTACAAGGAAACTTTATGGATCAAGTTTTCTCAATAATTCATCAAAATAAAATCAAAATACGTGTGCAACAAACTTTACATTTTACATTAACTGATGCATCAGAAATCGAATTATGAGAGAGAAATTCCTGAAATATATAATGTCAACCTTACCCCTGGTCTTTTTATTAATTAATTGAATAAAAGTAAATAATTAATTGTGTTAATTAATGTCAAAGATTAACATCTAATGGTCCATATCTTGTCTTACTTGTTTTACATTGACAGTCCACAATTTGCACACTTATATTTGTTTTTCTAGACAAGAAAGTAAAAAACAGAAAGTAAAGAACATGAACAAGAATAAGTTCAAATGCAAATATTTAAGCAAGTCTAATCATATGTATCATTGATTTAAACGATGAATACATGGTCGATGTTACAACTTGTCTTACAAGAATACAAATGAACTAAACAATTGCTAAGTCTAGACACACTATAAACTTAAGCAATTACAAGAGAGAAAATAAAGTGACACACACTTTGTGGTGAAAAACACAAAGTATAAATGATGCGGCTGTGTTGCTTTATATAGGGGAGGAATTAGGGCAACACAGCCTTACAATGATAGTGATAGAATGGTGGTTGTCGACTGCTCATAGGCTCGTTGTACTTGGATCCAGGAGCCTTTGTCTTCTTTACCAAAACGGGTATGAAAGAGAGAAACCCTTGTTTTGGTCCCAACTGTACCTTTGCCATATAAGGTAATATTCAGTTGGAAGAACCACCATGTGACTTCTTGTCTTCTTATGGTTTGAAAACTTCCCGCCTTGACACACAACTTGGAAAGTAAACCACCCGCTGACTAGAGTCATTGACTCGCTGATGACTTGCTGACGACTCACGTCAGCGACCAAGTCTGGTCAGCGAATCCTTGACTCAACAATCTCCCCCTATTCGCTGAGAAGACTTGCTGAGTAGACTAGACTTGATAAGAACAAAGGAATGATGAAAAGATGTCTTATATATAAACTTAAAAAAAATTACAAGCTGATACATATGGTTTTTCATTTTTAAGACATCTATAAGTTGGCAGCTTCAAATTCCCAAGCTTCCTCTTGCTTGGCCATTCTGATCGCTGGGTCATCCCTTCTATGAGGCTTTATCAATTCTTCATCCAACTTGCTGATGAACCATCTGTTGTTGGATGTTTCAGCACACCTTCTTCTTATGCTTAAGATGAACCCAGTGGAAGCTTTTTCAAGTTCATCCAAGCGAAAGAACAGTTGATTGTTCTGGAAGTTTGTGAAGAAGATACCAGCAGGACTCTCTATCACTCTTCCTTACTCAAATAAGCTTCTGGGAGGAAGTCTGGTGTTCAGCGAGGCATCACCAGTGATAGGAGGAAGATCCATTGACAAGGTTTGGTGCTCTGCTTTCCTTTTTCTTTGAACCTTTCTTCTTGCTGAGGAGGAGACAGCTGCTGGAGTGCCAAACACTTGCCTCAGCATGGGCAAGTCGGCTTTGAACTTAGTTTCATACTCCCTGGCTTTTTCAAAATAATCTTTGAGCATCTTCTGGAGTAGTTCATAGCTGACAACCTTTTTATCCTTCACCAGCATGTACACTTCAGCCCACTCAGAGGCACCCAAGGAGGTTGGCTTGACCCCTTCCAGTTTGATTCCATTGACAGTCCACAATTTGCACACTTATATTTGTTTTTCTAGACAAGAAAGTAAAAAACAGAAAGTAAAGAACATGAACAAGAATAAGTTCAAATGCAAATATCTAAGCAAGTCTAATCATATGTATCATTGATTTAAACGATGAATACATGGTCGATGTTACAACTTGTCTTACAAGAATACAAATGAACTAAACAATTGCTAAGTCTAGACACACTATAAACTTAAGCAATTACAAGAGAGAAAATAAAGTGACACACACTTTGTGGTGAAAAACACAAAGTATAAATGATGCGGCTGTGTTGCTTTATATAGGGGAGGAATTAGGGAAACACAGCCTTACAATGATAGTGATAGAATGGTGGTTGTCGACTGCTCATAGGCTCGTTGTACTTGGATCCAGGAGCCTTTGTCTTCTTTACCAAAACGGGTATGAAAGAGAGAAACCCTTGTTTTGGTCCTAACTGTACCTTTTCCATATAAGGTAATATTCAGTTGGAAGAACTACCATGTGACTTCTTGTCTTCTTATGGTTTGAAAACTTCCCGCCTTGACACACAACTTGGAAAGTAAACCACCCGCTGACTAGAGTCATTGACTCGCTGATGACTTGCTGACGACTCACGTCAGCGACCAAGTCTGGTCAGCGAATCCTTGACTCAACATACATTAATAGTTATTTTACAATACCTAACCTCTCTCTCTATATATATATATGATAGAGATCAAATGAGAAGTTACCTTAAGGGGAGAAGGGTGAGAATGTTAGTTTTTGATTTTTTTTTAACTTGTTTTTTTTTTTTTTTCCTTTTTTTTCACTTTTTTCATTCTCTCTTTAATTAACTTATTTCATATAAAAATTTTGAAAAATTTTTAAATTTTTTTTTTTTCCAAAGGGCGTAGCCCGTAAGCTATAGGCGAAGCCTCTCGGCTTATGGCGGAACCATAATAGCTAAGGGCGAAGCCCGTTAGGTAGATCACCCCATCACCGATCACCCCCTATGACCTATCACCCTCTATGACCTATCACTCCCACCAGCTACCCCTTATTAATATCCTTAAGGGCGAAGCCCGTACCGTACCCTTACATGTATAACTCACTAACTCGGGTTAGAAATTTTTTATTTTTATTTATTATTTTAAATTTTTCTATGGATTGAATTAATTAAAAAAAGAATGAAAAAAGAAACAAAAAAAACAAGCTAAAAAAAAAAAAACGAACATTTCTCCCTTCTCTCCTTAAAACATTCTCTCTGGATCTCTACCCTTATATACATAATATATATTAATATACATACATATATATATATGAGTTGTATTCATGTGAAAACATAAAATTTGGTGAAATCCCAAAGGCTAAATCTCAGCCCTTGGATCAAAACAGATCTACGGCTGATATATAAAAAAAAACCACAGAGGGGTATTTTCGTCATTTGACACATTATATGAGTTGTATTCATGTGAAAACATAAAATTTGGTGAATCCCAAAGGCTAAATCTCAGCCCTTGGA
>CM067173.1:110509943-110529943 GCA_034093135.1 Erigeron breviscapus | reverse complement strand
GTATAGGTTTTTTGATATGGACTCCATTTGGTTTTCTAAATGTATCCATAAAATCAAATTTGATTTTGTATAGCTTTTTAACACTGTACGTATCAAATCAAATTTGATTTTGTACAGGTTTCTTGATATGGACTGTATTTGTTTTTCTAAATGTATGCATAAGAATCAAATTTGATTTTATATATATTTTCATACTCGTTATGCTGATTATTGTTTTTGACATGTATATTTTCATATAGTTCCTGTGCTGAAAAAAACACTTAAAACAAATGTTACACAAACATTTCAAACACCAGATGGATCGCAGTTTTTTGTGCCAATAGTTGATTATAAACGACAACCAGTGTTTGTAAAAAAGTATGGAACACTTGAAAACTGTCGGAGAAATTGCAGCAAGTGTGGAGGTACGAGTCACAACAACAGGACATGTGGAAAGAAGAAACAAAAAGTAGATGAAAACATGGATACTGAAGGAGCTACAAACAATTAGACAAACATTTTTTCTTTATTATACCTGTTTAGAAATAAATAATTTTTAGCTGTTTACAGATTTTATACTTGGATGATAGTTTTCATTAGTTGATCATTTGTCTACAAATTGTGTTCTTGTTTAACAAATCAAATTTGGTTTTATATAGGTTTCTTGATATGGACTCCAATTGTTTTTCTAAATGTATCCATAAAATCAAATTTGATTTTGTATAGGTTTCTTGATATGGACTCATTTGTTTTTTTAAATGTATGCATAAATCAAATTTGATTTTGTATAACTTGTTAACACTGTCCGTATAAAATCAAATTTGATTTTGTTTAGGTTTCTTGATATGAACTCTATTTGTTTTTCTAAATGTATGCATAAAATCAAATATGATTTTGTATAGCTTTTTGACACTGTATGCATAAAATCAAATTTGATTTTGTATAGCTTTTTGACACTGTATGCATAAAATCAAATTTGATTTTGTATAGGTTTCTTGATATGGACTCCATTTGTTTTCTAAATGTATGCATAAAATCAAATATGATTTTGTGTAGCTTTTTGACACTGTATGCATAAAATCAAATTTGATTTTGTATAGGTTTCTTGATATGGACTCCATTTGTTTTTCTAAATGTATGCATAAAATCAAATTTGATTTTAAGCATAGAATGTCAAAAAGTGTAACAACCGTGCATTTTGACCTTTTGACTATGGGTACGTTTCCTAAGTTTTTGATTTAATCAATATAGGTTCAATTGCAATTTAAGGTTCATTTAAGTGCAATTAGTACAATGAGTACATTTACGTGCAATTAGTACAATGAGTACATTTACGTGCAATTGAGTACAATGAGTACATTTACGTGCAATTGAGTTCAATGAGTACATTTACGTGCAATTAGTACAATGAGTACATTTACGTGCAATTAGTACAATGAGTACATTTACGTGCAATTGAGTACAATGAGTACATTTACGTGCAATTGAGTTCAATGAGTACATTTACGTGCAATTAGTACAATGAGTACATTTACGTGCAATTGAGTACAATGAGTACATTTACGTGCAATTGAGTTCAATGAGTACATTTACGTGCAATTGAGTTCAATGAGTACATTTACGTGCAATTAGTACAATGAGTACATTTACGTGCAATTGAGTTCAATGAGTACATTTACGTGCAATTAGTACAATGAGTACATTTACGTGCAATTGAGTACAATGAGTACATTTACGTGCAATTGAGTACAATGAGTACATTTACGTGCAATTGAGTACAATGAGTACATTTACGTGCAATTGAGTACAATGAGTACATTTACGTGCAATTAGTACAATGAGTACATTTACGTGCAATTGAGTTCAATGAGTACATTTACGTGCAATTGAGTACAATGAGTACATTTACGTGCAATTGAGTTCAATGAGTACATTTACGTGCAATTGAGTTCAATGAGTACATTTACGTGCAATTGAGTACAATGAGTACATTTACGTGCAATTGAGTTCAATGAGTACATTTACGTGCAATTAGTACAATGAGTACATTTACGTGCAATTGAGTACAATGAGTACATTTACGTGCAATTAGTACAATGAGTACATTTACGTGCAATTAGTACAATGAGTACATTTACGTGCAATTAGTACAATGAGTACATTTACGTGCAATTGAGTTCAATGAGTACATTTACGTGCAATTAGTACAATGAGTACATTTACGTGCAATTGAGTTCAATGAGTACATTTACGTGCAATTAGTACAATGAGTACATTTACGTGCAATTGAGTTCAATGAGTACATTTACGTGCAATTGAGTACAATGAGTACATTTACGTGCAATTGAGTTCAATGAGTACATTTACGTGCAATTGAGTTCAATGAGTACATTTACGTGCAATTAGTACAATGAGTACATTTACGTGCAATTGAGTTCAATGAGTACATTTACGTGCAATTGAGTTCAATGAGTACATTTACGTGCAATTGAGTTCAATGAGTACATTTACGTGCAATTGAGTACAATGAGTACATTTACGTGCAATTGAGTTCAATGAGTACATTTACGTGCAATTGAGTTCAATGAGTACATTTACGTGCAATTAGTACAATGAGTACATTTACGTGCAATTAGTACAATGAGTACATTTACGTGCAATTAGTACAATGAGTACATTTACGTGCAATTAGTACAATGAGTACATTTACGTGCAATTGAGTTCAATGAGTACATTTACGTGCAATTGAGTTCAATGAGTACATTTACGTGCAATTAGTACAATGAGTACATTTACGTGCAATTGAGTTCAATGAGTACATTTACGTGCAATTGAGTTCAATGAGTACATTTACGTGCAATTGAGTTCAATGAGTACATTTACGTGCAATTAGTACAATGAGTACATTTACGTGCAATTAGTACAATGAGTACATTTACGTGCAATTAGTACAATGAGTACATTTACGTGCAATTAGTACAATGAGTACATTTACGTGCAATTAGTACAATGAGTACATTTACGTGCAATTAGTACAATGAGTACATTTACGTGCAATTGAGTACAATGAGTACATTTACGTGCAATTGAGTACAATGAGTACATTTACGTGCAATTAGTACAATGAGTACATTTACGTGCAATTAGTACAATGAGTACATTTACGTGCAATTAGTACAATGAGTACATTTACGTGCAATTAGTACAATGAGTACATTTACGTGCAATTGAGTACAATGAGTACATTTACGTGCAATTGAGTACAATGAGTACATTTACGTGCAATTAGTACAATGAGTACATTTACGTGCAATTGAGTACAATGAGTACATTTACGTGCAATTAGTACAATGAGTACATTTACGTGCAATTGAGTACAATGAGTACATTTACGTGCAATTGAGTACAATGAGTACATTTACGTGCAATTAGTACAATGAGTACATTTACGTGCAATTGAGTACAATGAGTACATTTACGTGCAATTAGTACAATGAGTACATTTACGTGCAATTAGTACAATGAGTACATTTACGTGCAATTAGTACAATGAGTACATTTACGTGCAATTAGTACAATGAGTACATTTACGTGCAATTAGTACAATGAGTACATTTACGTGCAATTAGTACAATGAGTACATTTACGTGCAATTGAGTACAATGAGTACATTTACGTGCAATTGAGTACAATGAGTACATTTACGTGCAATTAGTACAATGAGTACATTTACGTGCAATTGAGTACAATGAGTACATTTACGTGCAATTGAGTACAATGAGTACATTTACGTGCAATTAGTACAATGAGTACATTTACGTGCAATTAGTACAATGAGTACATTTACGTGCAATTAGTACAATGAGTACATTTACGTGCAATTGAGTACAATGAGTACATTTACGTGCAATTAGTACAATGAGTACATTTACGTGCAATTGAGTACAATGAGTACATTTACGTGCAATTGAGTACAATGAGTACATTTACGTGCAATTAGTACAATGAGTACATTTACGTGCAATTAGTACAATGAGTACATTTACGTGCAATTAGTACAATGAGTACATTTACGTGCAATTAGTACAATGAGTACATTTACGTGCAATTGAGTACAATGAGTACATTTACGTGCAATTGAGTACAATGAGTACATTTACGTGCAATTAGTACAATGAGTACATTTACGTGCAATTAGTACAATGAGTACATTTACGTGCAATTAGTACAATGAGTACATTTACGTGCAATTGAGTACAATGAGTACATTTACGTGCAATTAGTACAATGAGTACATTTACGTGCAATTGAGTACAATGAGTACATTTACGTGCAATTAGTACAATGAGTACATTTACGTGCAATTGAGTACAATGAGTACATTTACGTGCAATTGAGTACAATGAGTACATTTACGTGCAATTGAGTACAATGAGTACATTTACGTGCAATTGAGTACAATGAGTACATTTACGTGCAATTAGTACAATGAGTACATTTACGTGCAATTGAGTACAATGAGTACATTTACGTGCAATTGAGTACAATGAGTACATTTACGTGCAATTAGTACAATGAGTACATTTACGTGCAATTAGTACAATGAGTACATTTACGTGCAATTAGTACAATGAGTACATTTACGTGCAATTAGTACAATGAGTACATTTACGTGCAATTAGTACAATGAGTACATTTACGTGCAATTGAGTACAATGAGTACATTTACGTGCAATTGAGTACAATGAGTACATTTACGTGCAATTGAGTACAATGAGTACATTTACGTGCAATTGAGTACAATGAGTACATTTACGTGCAATTGAGTACAATGAGTACATTTACGTGCAATTGAGTACAATGAGTACATTTACGTGCAATTGAGTACAATGAGTACATTTACGTGCAATTAGTACAATGAGTACATTTACGTGCAATTGAGTACAATGAGTACATTTACGTGCAATTGAGTACAATGAGTACATTTACGTGCAATTAGTACAATGAGTACATTTACGTGCAATTGAGTACAATGAGTACATTTACGTGCAATTAGTACAATGAGTACATTTACGTGCAATTGAGTACAATGAGTACATTTACGTGCAATTAGTACAATGAGTACATTTACGTGAAATATGGTATGATGGCATGATACATAACAATTCCCCTAGAATAGTTGCACCTTTGCCTTAGCGTAACGATATGAATTATGTGTGACATGTTGACATGAGAGCACTAACCACTTGTGTGACTAACATGCGAGCATTTTAAGGCTAACCTTTCGAGTCGACGTTTCCTTGTTTTATAGTAATGGTGAGGCCAAGAAGAGCCGGGACTACTTATAGAGAGCAAACTCCGGAACAACAACCGGAAGTTCAAGGAGAAGGTCGTGGTGGTGGAAGAGGTCGTGGTCGTGGTAGAGGTAGAGGTAGAGGTGGTGGTAGGGGTCAAGGGAGAGGTCAAGGTAGGGGTGAAGCACCAACACCCGACTTGGCAACTGTGATCGCTCAAGTGGTCACGAACATTTTGCCTAACATAGTTGCCCAAGTCACGGCAACTCTCCAAGCACCCGATAATACGGTGCCGAATGTTCAAGCTCAAGTGAATGGGAACAATGAAAATGTTCAACCGGTAGGGGTAGAGGAGGAAGAGGCACCGGTGATGCACGATAACTATGTCCCAAGATACAATCAACACGGAGTGTACCGGCAAGGGTGTTCCTTTAAGGATTTCAAGGGTTGTGGGGCCCCGGAGTATGATGGGAGTGGGGGTCCTACGGCTTGTATTAGGTGGCTTGAAGAAATTGAAGCGGTGATTGCTAGGAGTCATTGTACTTATGATGACCAAGTTATCTACTCATCCGGCATGTTTAGGGGTGATGCATTGAAATGGTGGAATAAGGAAATAGGGGCGGGCAATGCTATACCGTGGGATCAATTCAAGGTTTTGGTGAAAGAAAGATTTTGTCCACCTTATGAACTTCAAACTCTAACCTTGGAGTTCGTTCAACTCCAAATGAATGGGGCGGACTATAAAGGGTACATTCGGCGATTCCAAGAGTTGTCGACACTTATTCCACACTTGGTGTCTCCCGAAGCTCAAGCCATTCAAAAGTTTGTTATGGGCTTGACTCCAAAGGTCCGACACTTGGTGAACAACATTATGCCTACCACCATGATGGAAGCCATAAACCGAGCCGGTAGTGTTACCGAGGACTTACTTAGAAGTGGCGAATTGGGCCAAGCATCATCATCAAAGAGGAAGGATGCACCCGAGTCAAGCGGGGTGAGGAAAATGGGTAGGTTTGACCCTAAACGTCCTAACAAAGGAAAGGTGTTTGCGGCGGTTGAACCGGCAAAGAAGGCTTATGTGGGTCCTTACCCATTTTGTAATAGGTGCTCCCGACATCATGTTTCCACCACTCCTTGTGGGACTTGTTTCAATTGTAATCAAGTTGGCCATCTTGCTAGAGATTGTAGGGCCCCGAGAGTGGCTCCTACTCATGCGGTTCCTCTCCGAGCACATCCTCCTCAAGCTAACAATCAAAGGGGTCAACGGGTGGGTGTTATGAATGTGGAAGCACCGAACATTACCGTAATGCTTGTCCGCAATGGGTGGGACAAAATGTGCAAGTGGCGGTTCACCCAAATCAACTTTAAATCACCGGTCCTAACCAAAACCGTGGCCAACAAGGCCATCAAGTGCAACCAAGGGGAAGAGCGTTTGCGGTGAATGCAAATGAAGCCCGTAATGATCCTAATGTGGTGGCAGGTACATTTCTTCTTAACGGTCATTATGCCACGGTGTTGTTTGATTCCGGAGCCGATTATAGCTTCGTGTCTCATAGTTTTGTTCCTTTGATAGATGTTCATCCTTGTGCCTTAAACTATGTACTTGATATTGAGATGGTCAATGGTACCTTAACTAGACTTAGTCAAGTGCTTCGGGATTGTATCTTGACTTTAAACGACGTCGAATTTTATATTAATCTCATGCCTTTCGATATTGGAAGCTTCGACATCATTGTGGGTATGGATTGGATGACGGCGGTACATGCGGTCATTGATTGTGGTGAAAGAGTGGTCAAAATACCGTTGTCAAACGGTGATATTCTTAGAGTCCAAGGTGAAACTTCCGATTCCTCTAGTTCCAAGGCTTTTAGTGCTACCATCACAAAGGTAGAATTGAAAGCCGTTCCTATTGTTCGTGATTTTCCCGACGTTTTTCCGGATGACCTACCAGGTCTACCCCCGTCTCGTGAACTTGATTTTCGCATCAATTTGATTCCCGGGGCCGCGCCCGTGGCCAAAGCTCCATATAGACTTGCCTTGACGGAAATGCAAGAGCTAGAGTCCCAACTTAAAGAACTTCAAGAGAAAGGGTTCATTCGTCCTAGTCAATCGCCTTGGGGAGCTCCAATATTGTTTGTGAAGAAGAAAGATGGGTCCTTTAGGATGTGTATTGATTACCGAGAATTGAACAAGCTCACAGTGAAGAACCGGTATCCACTTCCTAGAATCGACGAGCTTTTTGATCGTTTGCAAGGTGCCAAGTATTTCTCAAAAATTGACCTCCGTTCGGGCTATCACCAACTTAGAGTTCATGAAGATGACATACCAAAGACGGCATTTCGTACAAGGTATGGTCACTACGAGTTCACCGTTATGCCGTTTGGGTTGACTAATGCACCGGCGTGTTCATGGATTTGATGAACCGGGTGTGTCGACCCTATTTGGACAAGTCGGTCATTGTCTTTATTGATGACATACTTGTCTACTCAAAAACAAAGGAAGATCATGCCGAGCATTTGTGTGAGATGCTAGGGTTGCTTAGAAAGGAGAAGTTGTATGCTAAATTTTCGAAGTGCGAATTTTGGTTGGAAGAAGTTCATTTCCTTGGTCACGTGATTAGCAAAGATGGGATTCATGTGGATCCTAGCAAGATTGAAGCGGTTAAGAATTGGAGGCGACCCGAGACACCATCTGAGATTCGCCAATTTCTTGGGTTGGCGGGTTATTACCGAAGATTCATTGAAGGTTTCTCCAAGATAGCACAACCACTCACTCTCTTGACTCAAAAGGAAAGGAGATTCGAGTGGGGCGAGAGACAAGAACTTGCCTTTCAAACTCTCAAGGACATGTTATGTGAAGCTCCTATCTTGAGCCTTCCGGATGGGATTGAAGATTTTGTGGTCTATTGTGACGCTTCGGGTCAAGGTTTGGGGTGTGTACTTATGCAACGGGGCAAGGTCATCGCTTATGCCTCCCGGCAACTTAAGGTGCATGAGAAGAATTACCCTACTCACGATTTGGAATTGGGAGCGGTTGTTTTCGCTTTGAAGTGTTGGAGACATTACCTTTATGGCACCAAATGTGTGATCTACACCGATCATAAAAGTCTTCAACACATTTTTAATCAAAGTGAGTTGAATATGAGGCAAAGAAGATGGATTGAACTTTTTAGCGATTATGATTGTGACATTCGCTATCATCCGGGCAAAGCCAACGTCGTAGCCGATGCTTTAAGTAGAAAGGAAAGGGTCAAGCCGAGAAGATCAAGAGCCATGAGCCTTACGGTGGGGCAAAGTATTCGGGACCGTATCATAGAAGCTCAAGTGCAAGCTACCTTGCCGGAAAATTTTTGTAATGAAGGGCTAGATGGTATGGAGCAACTTTTTGACCGGAAGGAAGACAACGGGTTATATTTAGTTGGGAAGCTTTGGATTCCAATCTTTGGCAATTTGAGAACTTTCCTAATGAATGAAGCTCATAAGTCGCCTTATTCAGTCCACCCGGGGTCGGATAAGATTTACTTTGATTTAAAGGATTTCTATTGGTGGCCGGGCATGAAACGTGATGTGGCTAAATATGTGAGCGAGTGCCTTACTTGCTTACAAGTGAAAGCCGATCATAAGAAGCCACCCGGTTTGTTGGTACAACCGGTGATACCGGCATGGAAGTGGGAAAGGATTGCAATGGACTTCGTCACGAAGTTACCGAAGACAAGAAATGGACGTGATACTATATGGGTGATTGTGGATCGATTGACAAAGTCGGCTCACTTTTTAGCCATTCGTGAGACCGATAAGTTCGACACCCTAGCGCGTTTGTACATTAAGGAAGTGGTGGCAACATGGAGTTCCGGTTTCTATTATCTCCGATAGAGATAGCCGGTTCAAATCAAATTTTTGGAAAGCTTTTCAACGTGCAATGGGTACTCAAATTGACATGAGTACGGCGTTCCATCCACAAACGGATGGGCAAACCGAAAGAACCATCCAAACGCTTGAAGATATGTTGAGGGCTTGTGCTATTGAATTTGGTGGAAGTTGGGAAGATCACCTACCGCTAGTGGAGTTCTCATATAACAATAGTTACCATGCGACTATCCAAATGGCCCCGTTTGAGGCGCTTTATGGTAGGAAGTGTCGTTCTCCACTCGCTTGGGCGGAAATAGGCGAGAGCCAACTTATTGGGCCGGAAGTAATTATCGAAACAACAAAAGTAATTTCAAAAATTAAGGAGAGATTACAAGTGGCCCGTGAAAGACAAAAGAAATACGCCGATGTGAGGCGTAGACCCTTGGAGTTCAATGTTGGTGATCACGTACTTTTGAAGGTCTCCCCGTGGAAGGGTGTTGTTCGTTTCATCAAGAGAGGCAAGCTTGCGCCAAGATACATAGGACCTTTTGAGATCATAGAACGTGTGGGCAAGGTAGCTTACCGGCTAAAGCTACCTCAAGAACTTAGTGAAGTGCACAACGTGTTCCATATTTGTAATTTAAGGAAGTGCTTGGCGGACCCTACTCACCACGTGCCCATGGACGAGATACAAGTAGACAAGAAGCTCAACTTTGTTGAAGAACCGGTAGAGATTGTAGATCGTGAATTCAAGAAGCTAAAGAAAAAGCGCTATACGATAGTCAAGGTCCGTTGGAATGCTAGACGGGGAGCCGAATTCACTTGGGAGCGGGAAGACTTCATGAAGTCAAAATATCCGCATTTGTTTAGTGATTAGGGTTCCATCGATTTCGGGACGAAATTCCCTTAACGGGGGAATAATGTAACAACCGTGCATTTTGACTTTTGACTATGGGTACGTTTCCTAATTTTTGATTTTCAATATGTTAGTGATATGGACAAATTTGTTTTGTCTAATTGTATGCATAAAATCAAATTTAATTTTGTATAGCTTTTTCACACTGTATGCGTAAAATCAATTTTGATTTTGAATAGGTTTCTCACACTGTATGCTAAAATCAATTTGATTTTGAATAGGTTTTTGAAACCGTATGCTCAAGATCAAATTTGATTTTGTATAGGTTTTTAAAACCGTATGCGTAAAATCAATTTTGATTTTGTGTAGGTTTCTTGCTATGGACTAAATTTGTTTTGTCTAAATGTGTGCACAAAATCAAATTTGATTTTGTATAGGTTTTTGAAACCGTATGCGTAAAATCAATTTTGATTTTGTATAGCTTTTTAACTGTATGCGTAAAATCAAATTTAATTTTGTATAGCTTTTTCACACTGTATGCGTAAAATCAAATTTGATTTTGTATAGGTTTTTGAACGTATGCATAAAATCAAATTTATGTTGTATAGGTTTAAACCGTATGCGTAAAATCAATTTTGATTTTGTGTAGGTTTCTTGCTATGGACTAAATTTGTTTTGTCTAATTGTATGCATAAAATCAAATTTGATTTTGTATAGGTTTCTTGCTATGGACTTATTTGTTTTGTCTCAATGTGTGCACAAAATCAAATTTGATTTTGTATAGGTTTTTGAAACCGTATGCGTAAAATCAATTTTGATTTTGTGTAGGTTTCTTCAACTGTATGCGTAAAATCAAATTTGATTTTTTATAGGTTTTTGAAACCGTGTGCACAAGATCAAATTTGATTTTGTATAGGTTTTTGAAACCGTATGCGTAAAATCAATTTTGATTTTGTGTAGGTTTCTTGCTATGGACTAAATTTGTTTTGTCTCAATGTGTGCACAAAATCAAATTTGATTTTGTATAGGTTTTTGAAACCGTATGCGTAAAATCAATTTTGATTTTGTGTAGGTTTCTTCACACTGTATGCGTAAAATCAATTTTGATTTTGTATAGCTTTTTCACACTGTATGCGTAAAATCAAATTTATTTTGTATAGCTTTTTCACACTGTATGCGTAAAATCAATTTTGATTTTGTATAGGTTTTTGACGTATGCGTAAAATCAATTTGATTTTTTACAATGGATGCATAAAATCAAATTTGATTTTGTATAACTTTTTCACACTGTATGCGTAAAATCAATTTTGATTTTGTATAGGTTTTTGAAACCGTATGCGTAAAATCAAATTTGATTTTGTATAGGTTTTTGAGTATGCGTAAAATCAAATTTAATTTTGTATAGCTTTTTCAACTGTATGCGTAAAATCAAATTTGATTTTTTATAGGTTTTTGAAACCGTATGCGTAAAATCAATTTTGATTTTGTATAGCTTTTTCAACTGTATGCGAAAATCAAATTTGATTTTTTATAGGTTTTTGAAACCGTATGCGTAAAATCAATTTTGATTTTGTATAGCTTTTTACACTGTATGCGTAAAATCAATTTTGATTTTGTATAGGTTTTTACACTGTATGCGTAAAATCAATTTTGATTTTGTGTAGGTTTCTTGCTATGGACTAAATTTGTTTTGTCTAATTGTATGCATAAAATCAAATTTGATTTTGTATAGCTTTTTCACACTGTATGCGTAAAATCAATTTTGATTTTGTATAGCTTTTTCACACTGTATGCGTAAAATCAAATTTGATTCGGAGGGGGAGGGACGCATTCTAAAACCCTAAAAAGGACACCCATTTCGGAGCGGATGGAACTCATTTGTTTTGTCTCAATGTGTGCACAAAATCAAATTTGATTTTGTATAGGTTTTTGAAACCGTATGCGTAAAATCAAATTTGATTCGGAGGGGGAGGGACGCATTCTAAAACCCTAAAAAGGGCACCCATTTCGGGGGGAGGACGCATTCTAAAACCCTAAAAAGGGTGAGGGTTCCCACTCTAGGGTTTAGGGTTTGAAGGCCGAGGGTTAGCCTATCGGCTAACCCTCGACCTTCAAACCCTAAACCCTAGAGCGGGATGTAGTAGGGGAGGGACGTGGAAAATCAAATTTGATTTTGTATAGGTTTTTGAAACCGTATGCGTAAAATCAAATTTGATTCGGAGGGGGAGGGACGCATTCTAAAACCCTAAAAAGGACACCCATTTCGGAGCGGATGGAACTCATTTGTTTTGTCTCAATGTGTGCACAAAATCAAATTTGATTTTGTATAGGTTTTTGAAACCGTATGCGTAAAATCAAATTTGATTTTGTGTAGGTTTCTTGCTATGGACTAAATTTGTTTTGTCTAATTGTATGCATAAAATCAAATTTGATTTTGTATAGCTTTTTCACACTGTATGCGTAAAATCAAATTTGATTTTGTATAGCTTTTTACACTGTATGCGTAAAATCAATTTTGATTTTGAATAGGTTAGTGATATGGAACTCATTTGTTTTGTCTCAATGTGTGCACAAAATCAAATTTGATTTTGTATAGGTTTTTGAAACCGTATGCGTAAAATCAAATTTGATTTTGTGTAGGTTTCTTGCTATGGACTAAATTTGTTTTGTCTAATTGTATGCATAAAATCAAATTTAATTTTGTATAGCTTTTTCACACTGTATGCGTAAAATCAATTTTGATTTTGAATAGGTTTCTTTGTATGCAACTCATTTGTTTTGTCTCAATGTAAGCACAAAATCAAATTTGATTTTGTATAGGTTTTTGCGTATGCGTAAAATCAAATTTGATTTTGTGTAGGTTTCTTGGTATGGAACTCATTTGTTTTGTCTCAATGTGTGCACAAAATCAAATTTGATTTTGTATAGGTTTTTGAAACCGTATGCGTAAAATCAATTTTGATTTTGTGTAGGTTTCTTGCTATGGACTAAATTTGTTTTGTCTAATTGTATGCATAAAATCAAATTTGATTTTGTATAGCTTTTTCACATTGTATGCGTAAAATCAAATTTAATTTTGTATAGCTTTTTCACACTGTATGCGTAAAATCAATTTTGATTTTGAATAGGTTTCTTTGTATGCAACTCATTTGTTTTGTCTCAATGTAAGCACAAAATCAAATTTGATTTTGTATAGGTTTTTGCGTATGCGTAAAATCAAATTTGATTTTGTGTAGGTTTCTTGGTATGGAACTCATTTGTTTTGTCTAAATGTATGCATAAAAATGTTTTTGTATATCTTTTTCACACTGTATGCGTAAAATCAATTTTGATTTTGAATAGGTTTCTTTGTATGGAACTCATTTGTTTTGTCTCAATGTGTGCACAAAATCAAATTTGATTTTGTATAGGTTTTTGACACCGTATGCATAAAATCAAATTTGATGTTCCACGAGACTCAAATAACTACAAAAAAGGTTATGCTATGCACAATCAAGTATGATTGGATGTATAATTAGCAAATACGTATATAATCAAATTTGATTTAGTACATACACTTTGATTTAGACATTTCATCAAACACTTTGTGCGCAAAAAATTCTTTAAACAACAACAACCAAGGATACAACTTCTTATCATATGAAAAAACAAAAATAATTGAAAATAACTACAAATCATGGATAAAAATGGTTTGATTATCTACTTTTTATATAAAAAACATTAACTACATAAAATCTCACTATAATAATATCTAAAACATCATCATCCATTTGTTGTTGTTAGTGATTTGAGGTGGAGATCCAGACAGGAGGGGGAGCGCGAGATGATGGTGGCAGTGGTGGTGGTGGTGGTTACCGTCGCCGGAGTTGATGAGAGAGAGAGAGAGAGAGAGAGAGAGAGAGAGAGAGAGAGAGTGTGTGTGTGTGTGTGTTTCCATCAGGAGGAGGAAAGGGGAAAAGAGAGTTTTTTTTTTGTTAAGCAAATTTACATAAATGCCCCTCCGTGTTTTTTTTTAATTAAGGCATAAGTTTCAATCCTAGCCATTGATTGAGATGATCAAATGGCTAGGATTTGGTCCTTGGGTTTCATGAAAAATTAAGGATTCAAATGAACATTTACCATATATATATATATATATATAGTTTCCTTATTTTGAGAACCATTTTTTTTGTAAGAACCATGAGAACTCTTAAAATATATATTTGTTCACATGTTTTTTTTGTTCATTCACATGTGAAATGATATAAAAATGTATGTTGTAGAAGAAATGTTTATATTAACTGACTACACTGGTTAGTTAATCACCATGTGAAAAACCCTTGTAGCACTCATTTTTAGTGCTAGATACAATTAGAAACCATGTTGAGCCTAGCCTTTTTCTGTTTAAAACCACTCTATATATAAACCAATCCTAGCCATACCCTATAGTCGAAATCCATGATGAGTTATTAGTTGTCTTGGTTTAATTGGAAGGTTTGGGATTTTTATCATTTTTATGTCATTTTGGAAATTCTCATTTTTGAGAAATCCTTCACTTGTCATAATGTTTGTTCATCTCTAAATCGTTTAATCAAATCAACGTTGAAGAATAGAAGTGATTTTGTCATCGTTTTGTCAAGACGAATACCGATTTGTTGCAGGGTAAAAGTAAGTTCTAAAAAAATAATAATGAAAAAAATAATAATAATAATAATAATAATAATAATAAAATGAGTGTATCTCCTTACAACATTAGAAGCAAAAATAATACATATGTAGAAATGTTTGTATGCACATACGTATGTAGTTAAGTGGATCAATCGGAAAGTTTCTATCACAGATCGTTAACTTTGTAAGAATGTTGGCGTTTCATCTTTCACCCCATTTCCCATATCTCACTCAAAACCAATTCCATCATCCTACATCATCTTTACCATTTTCATAACCCATTATAATATTTTGTTGGTTATCCATTTCTCACACCTAGATTCTTCGTACCCCAAACTATACATCTAACAAAAATAACATCGGATAAATAAATTGACTTAAAAAAAAAATAACCCTTTACTACACCCATTTACCATATCTTGCCAGCATTCTAATTTCAGTGAGCAAATTAAATGGCATGTACTCTGAAATTTCATTGGACCCAGTTCTGGAAAACAGAGGAGGTGATAGATTTTTCTGAAAAAAATAAAATAAAATAAAATAAAATAAAAATAATAATAATAATAATTAAAAAAAAAAAAAAGAAAAAAAAGAACTAGGACTGTCTATCGGTATTCTCATAGGACAAATCACTTCTTGTGCACAAAACTCATATTTTTAACAGCAAATGATCGAAAGGTGTTTGAGTCAATCTAAATAATCTACATTACAATAATGTCAGTCTAGAATGATCTATTGTAAGATTTTTTTTATTTTGATGTACTCAAGGGTTTGTGGTTGTGTGGTTGTGTCAACTAATAACATGGGTCGTGTTGGATTAGACTATCTTATATTTTTCTTTTTAACCAATTTAAATTCCACATGAATAATCCTACCTTTAAACCCTAAGCCTTTACATTACAACCCCATTACCTCTTTGGAAGATCATACTAGGTGCTTACGCCATGTCGGTGGAGATTTGATTCTATTACAAGCCTATGATTATTTATGCTTCATGACTTGGCTATTTTGAGAGATTCAATCATACACCCTTTGAGAAATTTAGAATGATATATATTTAAAAGAGTGAGAATCATACACTATCCTGAGCAGTGCTAAGTCATGTATATTTGTGCTTGAAGAATCATTTTACAGCGATATTAACATATTGATTTCTGTACTTAAAATGTTAATGAATTGTTAATCGTTACTCTGTAATTGTTTAATAATTTATAATTTTGGAAAATCAAATATTTATCAGGAAGTCAGTCAAGAGCTTTTAAAAGATAGTTTGCTTGAGGACAAACAAAAGTCAAGTGTGGGGAAATGATAAGGCTTAATATAATCATATTTATTAAGCATTATTTGGGCATTTCATCGTATAAATATTACTTATTTGAGTACAAAATATGATGTTTTTATTACTTATTAGTTGCATAAGTTTTTTTTAGGTTATCATGTAATTTGGAGAAGAAACGGATCAAAAAGAAGACTATTTTCTTCACCACACTCATAACATCTTATTTTTGTTCCATTGTTGACAGTTGGATTAGGGATTCTACAGTTCGTGGCCAGATGACCAATTTTCTTGTAATTATTGCATTGTACTGTGCAAAGACCGGTGTGATGTAAAGTACACCTATTGCAATATGGCCTGGTTCCTATATAACTATTATTTGATGATGGTCCTGAGGTCTGAGCAGGTCTCTTTGTCTGTTGATCCCCTTGATTCTTCCCAAAGTTATCTTCCCATCTCCTTTTCTTATTGAACCCTTTTGATCACCAGACTTTCCTTCTGTATTTGCACGAAGTTTTGCTTTGTCAGCCAAACTGTTTGCCAACCGAACTGCATGTTCGATGTCAGTGGTTTCGGTAGCAGTGATCAAATCCTGAATCTTTGGTGGAAGTCCAGAAATGTACTGCTCAATCTTCTTATAATCGGGTGTAACCATGGTTGGGCAAAGAAGTGCCAACTCGTGAAAGCGGTTGGTGTATTCAGATACTTCGTATCCCTTTGTCTTCAAATTATGAAATTCTACCTCCATTTTCTGAATTTCGCTCCTCGGGCAATACTTGGCTCTCATACGTTCCTTTAAATCTTCCCATGACATTTCATAAGCTGCATCAATTCCTACTGTAGTGGCGTACATGGATTCACAACACAAGATATACTGAACGACACAGAACGTTGTCGTTTTTAAAATACATTTATATAAAAACATTGTTCACAATTTATATTACAATTTATGAAAGATATTATTCTTGAAAACATTTATTTAATATTAAACAATATTAAACAGTAGACAGAGACTTTAGCAAATTGACTTGTCTTTACTAGAGTATGAGGGTAGGCCATGGTCCAGTATGTTGTATGCAGCAGAAAAATGTCCCATGTATAGAGTATCGTCTAGTTACCTGAGAATACATGCTAAAATACGTCAACATAAAGTTGGTGAGTTCCATAAGTTTTTCATATAGAAAATATAGTTTCACAAAATGCCAGAGTTTAGTGTGACCATTGCCTTACCGCAATGTCAAATAGTTATGATACAATATCAGCAAAGAGTATCATATGTTTTTAATTAAAATATAGAGTATGAACCACAAGATTTAAAGTAATTATTTGATCACACAATGGATCAAATATAATATAAGAGTAGATACTGTATACATCAAGTTCTAAGCTCATGAACCGAAACTAGACAAGTGTGTGTTTATTTGCCTCCAGAGTAGGTACCTTGTTCAGGGTACCCTAAGCTTTCCAAATATAATGCATCCGTATCCAGTTGGTATGACCAACACGGATGGGGGTGCCTACCCCAATAGTACTATTCAATATACCCACGTTTATGTTTCCATAATTAATCGTTCATGATAGTGAGGACTTTGAGTGAACAGAGCAACTTAGAATCAACCATATATACATTTCTGGAGTACTTGTGTTCATCATAACAGTAAAGAGTTTGTATTTTACCCCGAAGGTAAAATAAATAAAGCGGAGTTACAAAATATATAATATAATATATATATATTTGTAAATATACATATAAGTATATAACTTTGAAAATATACATATAAGTATAACAAACAGTTTTCATGCATGTATCTCAGCCCCTAAATAAATAAAAGAGTTGAAAAGGGGATTATAGAAACTCACCTTAGTGTTGTAGAAGAAGATCACTTAGACGTACTTAGTCTTGTGTGATTATAAAAGAGATTTTTAGAAGTGAATATAAATGGTGTGAGTTTTATAATTAAACTAAGGTCGCTATTTATAGAAAATAATTTTAGAATATGCT
Source organism: Erigeron breviscapus (assembly GCA_034093135.1). Classification (NCBI taxonomy): domain Eukaryota; kingdom Viridiplantae; phylum Streptophyta; class Magnoliopsida; order Asterales; family Asteraceae; genus Erigeron; species Erigeron breviscapus. The sequence goes on along the minus strand of CM067173.1, from coordinate 110,512,041 downwards.
TTGGAATATGCCTTAGCATATGCTTTGGAATATGCTTTTACCTTTACTATTTACAATTTACTTTTTACCTTTACTATTCATAGTAACTATTCACAGTCACTATTCATGAATACGGTACTATTCACATATACTATACTATTCACAATACGACACTATTCACAAATACGTTACTATTCACGTATACATCACTATTCACAAATACAGCACTATTCATAAATACGTTACTATTCACAAATACAGTACTATTCACAAATACGTTTACTATTTACGTATACGGCACTATTCACAAATACGGTACTATTCATAAATACGGTTATTGATAGTATAAGTATAAAAAAATATTTGTTCAGTTTATTATGCCATAAAATGTTTGTTCATATTGTTTGATCAACAAAAATTTAAATAGTACACGTAATAGTAAATTAATCAACCTGAAATTTTGGTGGTTGTCATAGAAATAACTATCGAGTCGAGCTCGAGCTTTACATAGCTCGGCTCGAATACTTATCGAGCTTTTCGAGCTTTCCATATATTATGTATATATTTATATATATAATTCTTAAATAGTAAATTTCTAATTCTACAAGGGCTATTTGTATAAATTTTGTTATAAGTGATATATATTTTCAAGCGAGCTCGAGTCATGTTTATAGACACAAGCCAAACTCGAGCCTTTTTCGAGCTTTTCGAGCCGAGCTCGAGCCATATTGTATGTACAACGAGTCGAGCTCGAGCCTACATACTGAAAGCTCGTCGAGCTATCGAGTCGAGCTTGAGCAAATATTGTTCGAGTCGAGCTCGAGCCATGCTAAGCTCGAGCTCGGCTCGACTCGATAACTGCCATACACTCATCCCAAAAGATATTAACAATGCACAATTGAAAGTCCCAAGTTTGCAACGATTAAGTAATTAAACAACTAATGTAAATTACACTAAGAAAGCAAGACAAGAAAGTAAACACGTTTAATCATAAGTAGTATTAATTAAACGGTGAATACATGGTTGGTTTACAAAGAAAGAAATAAAGAAATATTGTTAAGTTTTTGCACACACGAAAACTTAACAATTATACAATTCTACAATGAGAGAAAAACACACTAAGTGACTATTGTAGAATGAACCAACAGTTTGCGGCTAGGTCAAGTGATGTCTTATATAGGAGAGAAGAGGCATCACATGACAGCCCAATAGATGTTGACACATGAAGGTTGTCAACTATCTATTGGTGTGTAAGACTGGTCTTCAGTCATCTCTGTTTGCCATCTTGTTTCTTTCCCAAAACGGCATGAAAGAGAAACACCTTAGTACCATTTTGGTACAAGGTCACATGGCTCCATCTTGATCTTGCAACACGTGTCCTTGGGACCAGTCTTCTTATCTTCATTTTCCCGCCTATATTTGACTTACAACCTATGACGGTGAGTCATTGAACTTATCCTTTAACTCGAAGATAATAATGATCGCTGAAGGCTCGCTGATGAAACTTCTCGCTGAGGCTGTCAGCGACTACTTGACTCAGCAAGTAATCTTCAGCGAATCCATGACTCAACAACAATTGTACATGATCTCACGAAAAAAGTAAAAGAAAAAATTACGCCTACAAAGAAAATATATAAGTAGTGATGGATATCTTATTAACAAAATCAAATTTCCAATGGTGACCTTCGTTTGTTTGCGATATTGCTGCATCATCTTTTTAACCCATAACTCAGTGATTTTAAACTGATAACAATGAAATTATATACCTTTATGTGTTTTGGGAGTGATAGGAAAGTGGCAGAGTGATTTATTTTTTAGATTAATGTAGCCATTTTTTAAAAGGGTTTATGAGAGAAAGATGAATATGATAAAGATTTGGAGAGAGATAGATTAGCGTTATTTTTTCCGTATAATGTGAAAAGTGAGAGATAAAATTAGTTTTTGAATTATATTTTTTAAAAGATAATTGGTAATAATTTGGTATCCATAGCCCCAAGGGCTACAATTATCATTTCCCTTTATTTATTTATTTATTATCATTTTTTTATGGCTATTTACCCCTCCTCTTTATTTATTAATTTTAACATCTTCACCTAATATATTTATTATCATTTTTTTA
>CM067173.1:110476974-110508943 GCA_034093135.1 Erigeron breviscapus | reverse complement strand
CTTCTATTTACTGCCCCCCCCCCCCATACATCATGTTCCGTCTCTCTTTTCACTCCCCCCCCTGTAGACTTCCCGTTTCGCTCTGACCTTATGATGATCCTGTTTTATGGGAAAATTTAAAAGCAGATTTGGCCATCAAAGGGATTCACTACTCCCTATGGCCAAAGCTGAATGGGACAGTCTCAGATTCCAAGATTTCAAAAGTGTAAATGATTACACATCTGCTCTGTTAAAGTTATGTTCAAGCTTTGAATTTTGTGGGCAACCTAAGACCGAGGAGGAAAAGTTAGAAAAAACTTATTCTACTTTCCATGTATCACACATACATTTACAACAAAATTATAGGTTGCAAAAGTTTAAAACATATTCTGAGTTGAATATGATTCTCATTATTCAAGAGAAAAATAACGAGCTATTAATGAAAAACCATCAAGCTCGTCCCACAGGATCATTGACAATACCAGAAGTAAATATTGCTTATAATAATGATCATAATGGACGAAAATGGGAACAAGGCCGTGGACGAGGCCGTGGACGTGGTCGAAACAATTTTGACCGGACTCATTTTAGTGGTCGCAACCACTCATTTAAATGGAACAATAATCGTGGTCGCGGTCGTGGTCGCGGTCGTGGTCGTAGTCAAAGAACTAATAATTACCACGCTCCACAGAATAACAATTTTAACCAGCAAAATAAGAATGGAAATGAAGCTGGTGCATCCACAAATAATAAAAGTTCTTGTTTTAGATGTGGAAGTGCAAGTCACTGGGCAAAGACTTGTCGTACACCTTCACATCTATGTCAGCTATATCAAGCATCTCTGAAAGGAAAGGAAAAAGAAGTAAATCATATCGACAATATTGACAATGTCGATACTGGTTTAAACCATATCGAAAATTTTGACAACATCAATACTGAGCTCAACAACTCAGATTTTTTCAATGAACTGGAACCATGAAAGAAATATTATTAAAACCTAGTAATATGTGTGTAGTTTTATTTACGAATAAAACTATGTATAATTATTTTTCTTATGCAATGTAAAATAAAAATATGTTTAATTATTTTTCTTATGCAATGTAAAATAAAACTATGTATAATTATTTTTCTTATGCAATGTAAAATAAAACTATGTATAATTATTTTTCTTATGCAATGTAAAATAAAAATATGTTTAATTATTTTTCTTATGCAATGTAAAAGCTATTTGTTTTGTAAATTTATAATGTTTTTAATACACTTCTTATTTTTCTTTACATATGAAGATTAAAAATGGATATCATTGGAACAGAAGATCAAACAAACAATGCAGATATATGTATAGCAGACAGTGGTGCCACACATACTATTCTAAAATCTCAAAAATATTTTTATGAATTGAAACCAACAAAGGGAAATATTAATACAATATCAGGTCCTTCAAACTTGATAGAAGGAGTGGGAAAAGCTAATATTGAATTAACTAATGGTACAAAGCTTTTAATAGAGGACGCTCTATTTTCCCCAAAATCAACAAGAAATTTGTTGAGTTTCAAGAATATCTATCACAATGGATATGATACTCAGTCAAGGACTGTTGGTAATAAAAAATATTTATATATTGTGAAGAAAAATGATATATTGGAAAAATTGCCAATGCTTAGTTCTGGTTTGCATTATACATATATAAATGTGCCTCAAGCACATATGGCAATCAAAAGAAAATATTGTGATCCTGGTATGTTAAATATATGGCATGACCGACTAGGCCATCCAGGATCCACAATGATGAAACGAATCATTGAAAATACGCATGGACACCCATTAAAAGGAGAAAGGATTCCCCAGGGAAATAAAATGCCTATGTGCACATCTTGTTCTCTTGGAAAATTAATTACAAGACCATCAACATTAAAAGTTGAAAAGGAATCACCTATGTTTCTTGAAAGAATTCAAGGTGATATATGTGGACCAATTCATCCACCAAGTGGACCATTTAGATACTTTATGGTCCTAATAGACGCATCCAGCAGATGGTCTCATGTATCTTTACTATCGACTCGTAATGTAGCTTTCGCAAAATTCCTGGCACAAATTATTAAATTGCGAGCACATTTTCCTGATTATACAATTAAAAAGGTAGGACTTGATAATGCGGGTGAATTCACATCACATGCTTTTAATGATTATTGCATGTCTGTTGGAATTGTTGTTGAGCACCCAGTTGCTCATGTACATACACAAAATGGTTTAGCTGAATCACTAATTAAAAATCTCCAGCTAATAGCTAGACCATTAATAATGAGAACAAAACTCCCTGTATCTATTTGGGTCATGCAATTTTACATGCTGGATCATTAATTCGTATGAGACCAAGTGCAGATCACAAGTACTCCCCCATACAACTTGTCTCTGGCCAAGAGCCAAATATTTCTCATCTTAAAATATTTGGATGTGCAGTATATGTCCCTATTGCACCACCACAGCGCACAAAAATGGGACCTCAAAGGAGGTTGGGAATATATGTTGGATATGAAACAGCTTCCATCATAAGATATCTTGAACCTTTAACAGGTGATGTCTTTACAACACGTTTTGCTGATTGTCATTTTGATGAGACAATTTTCCCTACATTAGGGGGAGAAAATAAAAATAAAGAAAAGAATGTCTCATGGTATGAACCTTCTTTGTTATATATTGATCCCAGAACAAAACAATGTGAGACAGATGTTCAAAAGATAATACATCTACAAGAAATTGCAAATCAGTTACCTGATGCATTTACTGATACACAAAGAGTAACTAAATCTCATATACCTGCTGTTAATGCTCCGGCTCGAATTGAAATTCCAAGTAAGCAAATAAATGAAAATATGTCTCATGAATCCCAGAAACGTTTGAAACGTGGGAGGCCAATCGGTTCAAAGGATAAACATCCTCGAAAAAGAAAAGGTCCTGAAAAGGAAATTGACCATAAAGAAAACAATTCAAATATAGAAATCTTCCCTCAGGAAGAAGTAAATGATTCCAACAAAGAATTGTCGATCAATTATGGTCATACACATATATTATGGAACCGAGTTGAAATGGAAAATAATGATATATTTTCTTATTCTGTAGCCAGTGAGATTATGAATGAAGACGATGATCCTGAGCCAAAATGTGTAAATGATTGTCGAAATCGACAAGACTGGGATAAATGGAAAGATGCTATGCAAGTTGAATTAAATTCACTTAACAAAAGAAAGGTTTTTGGACCCATTATTCTTACACCTAAGGCAATAAAACCTATAGGGTATAGATGGGTTTTCGTAAGAAAACGAAATGAGAAAAATGAAATTACAAGATATAAAGCTAGACTTGTAGCTCAAGGTTTTTCTCAAAGGCCGGGAATTGATTATGAGGAAACATATTCCCCTGTTATGGATGCAATCACTTTCAGATATCTAATCAGCTTAGCAGTTTCTAAAAATTTAGAAATGCGTCTTATGGATGTAGTTACTGCTTATTTATACGGATCACTTGATAATGATATCTATATGAAAATCCCAGAAGGACTTAAAATCCCAGAGGCATTAAATTCAAAGCCTAAAGAGATGTATTCAATCAAATTACAAAGATCTTTATATGGATTGAAACAATCTGGGAGGATGTGGTATAATCGTTTGAGTGATTATTTGATAAGTAAAGGTTATAAAAATAATAGTATTTGTCCGTGTGTATTTATTAAAAGGACAACATCGGGATATGTGATAATAGCTGTATATGTTGATGATCTAAATATACTTGGGACACATGAAGAAATTCATGAAGCGATTATTCTTTTAAAGAAAGAATTTGAAATGAAAGACCTTGGGAAAAACAAATATTGTCTCGGTATACAAATTGAGTATATGAACAATGGTATACTTATACATCAATCAAATTATACAGAAAGGCTCTTGAAACGTTTTAATATGGATAATGTCCATTCTTTAAGCTCACCAATGGTTGGTAGATCGCTCAATGTTGAAAAAGATCCATTTCGTCCTTGTGATGATAATGAAGAGATCCTTGGTCCAGGGATACCATACCTCAGTGCAATCGGAGCTCTTATGTATCTTACTAATTGTACAAGACTTGACATTTCTTTTGCAGTTAATTTATTAGCAAGATTTAGTACAGCCCCTACTAAAAGGCATTGGAATGGCATTAAACATATATTACTATACCTAAAAGGAACCGTTGATTTAGGTTTATTTTATTCAAATAACTCAAAAGAAGGGTAAGTTGGTTATACAGATGCAGGTTATTTATCTGATCCCCATCAAGCAAAATCTCAAACTGGATACATATTCAAGAATGGAGGAACTGTGATTTCATGGCGTTCTCAGAAACAAACACTTGTCGCAACATCTTCAAATCACGCTGAAGTCATTGCACTACATGAAGCTTCAAGGGAATGTGTGTGGCTAAGATCAATGACACGACACATTCTAACATCTTGTGGGTGTGTGGCTAAGATCAATGACACGACACATTCTAACATCTTGTGGGTTAGAGAAAGAAGTAAATCCAACTCCAATCTATGAAGACAATGCAGCTTGTATCTCACAGATGAAGGAAGACAATCAGCTTGTATCCAATCCAGCAACAATTCAGCAGATCTTTTCACGAAAGCGCTACCTACAGCAATCTTCAGAAAGCATGTTTATGATATCGGGATGCGACATGTGTACAAATGACATCTTGAGGGGGAGCTACAAACTGCACTCTTTTTCCCTTAGCTATGGTTTTTATCCCACTGGGTTTTTCCTAGCAAGGTTTTTAACGAGGCAGTAGTTCAAAGTGAACCTTCAAAGTTGAAAAGTATCATTCAACATAAAAATTATTGATAAAGTGAATGACAGTAATATGTCTGAGGGGGAGTGTTATGAATTATTGGCTTAAGCAGCAGCCATATACTATTGGCTCTTTGTTTTATATACTTTTAATGTTATATATATAGACATAGCTAGATATGTAAAGATAGATTGAAGATTCTAAATTTATCTATCAATTTCCTTCTCTCGGATCCTTTTCTTTATATTCAATATTATCATACTTATAATTTTATTACATTAGGAACATAAAATTTATATCAATATCTTAATTTTTGTTTTGATATATTAATTACGTTTTATAGATTAGAATTGTCGCAATTGTATTGTGCTCTTTTTATTAGTAATAAAATTTAGTTTCAATATTTTAATGATCGGGATAGTTTTATTAATTTTGGCAATTTTATGTTTTACAATTTGGTTGATTGATCTCTTTATTTGCTTATGCTAGATTTTGATGAAATAAAATTGCGAGTATATTATTGTCGCTTCCGCATTGCGTGAATTCACAATAAATGCGTTGTATTTGTTATGCCGCCGTAACGCGCGGACATCCATCTAGTTTATACATATACCCTTTTGGCGAAAAAGGCTAAAGATTGTTGCTTCATCCAACTATCTTCAATCTCCTGGCTTCAATATTCATCCCCAATTAAGCTAAAATTTATATAAAAATTAAGAAACTCAAAATTAAGCATGTTATGTTGAAATCCAAATTAAAAGATAGGGAAGATGTTCGCTCCAGATTGCATCTAGTTTGAAAATCGGAAGAAATTAAAAACCCTTTGTCGATCGTAGCTCTTGTTTTTTAGCCGTATGTTATTTTTTGGGGGTTAGAATATGTAAGGGTTTTTTTAGGTTGTATATATAACTATATTATTACCCGCGTAATACGCGGGAAACATATAGTTAAAAAATATATTACCAGGTAAAAATTAAACCACTAAAAACATGAAATTATAGTGGTTGTTTAAATTCCGGTTTACAGTGAACAGATGGTTGAAAAATGGATACATCATTTATTAAAGATCTCGCTAAGTAAAATTTTTGTTTCTTTGGATGTCTTCCATTCATCCGGATATATCTGCATTGTCATTGTACTTGTGTTTTAAAGTTTTGCTCGAATAATTTAGTTATACACTAAAATTATTAAGCAATTTAACTATCAATTTATATATCGCATGTTGTGTTAATCTAAGTTAAAATTATGCATAATATCATTGCAATTTTCATACAATTATTTTTCTGATATATAATTGTGATATCTTACTATAGACTCCATATTTGTTTTTTAGTTCCTTATTAAGAAGGCCGGTTTGACATCCGTCCGGTTTTCAAAATATTGATTTAATAAAAACGTTATATGATAAAAATTCTATACAAAAATCCTTATAACCAAATTTTATTCGTTATATGATAAAAATCCTATACAAAAATATAATTTAATAAAAACGTATTACATTAAAAAAGAAAATTTTATTGTAAAAAAATTAAAAATTAATTTTAAAGATAAAAAATGATGTAAAATATAAAAATATTAGTTTCTATAATTATATCATTAAAAACATTAATTATTAATGTCTACAAACTTAAATAAGGAAATAATAATAATTTAAATTTATTAAAATAAAATTAAATCTAAAAAAGTTAAATAAGGTATATGACATCATCATTTGATTTAATGTCTCTAATTAAAAGTTGAATTTCATCTAAAGGTCTGTACTTCTCTAATTATGAATTAAGATTTCTCTTATATATATATACTAGATTATTGTCCTGCGTAATACGCTTGTAAATATAATTTTATACTTATATATGTGAAAAACACAATTTTCTTAAGTAATTATTAACAAATGTGCATGTTCAATTTCACTTTATTAACATATGCTCTTTCGACCTTGATAATTTCACAAACACTTATTGTGTTGCTCACTAAGGGGGTGTTTGGTTCGCAGAATTCTAAGGAATTCGATGGAATTGGAATCTGAATTCCTTCCATATCCTGTTTGGTTAGCAGAATGGAATTCAGATTTCATTCCATTAGTTATTTGGTTCGTATGGAATTGGATTCCTTCAAATTCCATCATACATATGATGGAATTCAAGATTCCTTCACATTTTGATGGAAAGTTTGAAATTCCATTGGAATTCAAGTTTTGATAAAACTAAATCTTTTATAATTATTCTTTAATTATTAAAATTATTATAATATATTTCAAAACTATGTTTATTATCATTATTATTACTGTTAAAATTATTATATTTGTAAAACTATAATTATTATTATTATTACATTATTAATATTATTGTTAATAATTACTTCGTATTAGTTAAAAATTGTTTAAATTTTATAAAAATTATTAATACTTATAAAGTTTATTACTACTTATTAAAGTCATTTTTTATATAAAAATCTAATTTTAGCTTGTAAAGTTTTATATTATTGTTTACAATTACTTCATATTAGTTAAAAATTGTTTAAATAATATAAAAATATATTATACAAAAATATAAATAATATTTATATAAGTATTTATAAATTATAATATTATTGTATAAAAATATTTATTAATATTTAATAAAAAAATTCTTATTAAAAAACTAACTTAGTTTATAAAATTTAATATTATTTTTAAATTACTTCATATTAGTTATATAAATTTTTATATTTTAAAAGTATTAATATTACAAATTAAAAAATATATATTTCAATTTTTATTATTATTATTATTTATAATTAATATATATTCAATTTTTATTATTATTAATTATTTTTATAATTAATATTATTTCAATTCCATTCAGATTCCAGTTCCTTTAAAAGATTCCAATTTCTTCAAAAAAAATATGCGAACCAAACGGCCCCTAAAGCTTACTGATTCAACAAATTATTCAATGCCAAAAGTTATTGCTTATCTATGCCATGACAAATAGTTCGATGTCATTCCGATATCCATGTCATATCATCAAAAATATCATACATGACACATTCTTTAGACTGTGCCAAGACATAAACTATTAAAATCGAGTTGCGAGATTGCCAACATCAAGCCAATGATCATTCCAAAATCTTGTCTTGTTTTCATTCTCAATTGTTCTTTAATAACATATTAAGGGGCTAGCATTGGAGTGTGCCTCGAATAATGAGGAACATATATTTGCCCATATATTATTACCATTTGTTTTACATGGGAACACAGACTCAGAACCATGGATCACATGGATGATTTTAACTCTAAAGATATCAAGATTTTGAAGCACATGTCATATCCATTTGTACATCAATGCTAAATTAAGAGCATCCAGACCACCAAAACCTAAGCCACTCACTTTTTTACCTGACAATCGCCTTATCACATGGATGATTTTAACTCTAAAGATATCAAGATTTTGAAGCACATGTCATATCCATTTGTACATCAATGCTAAATTAAGAGCATCCAGACCACCAAAACCTAAGCCACTCACTTTTTTACCTGACAATCGCCTTATCACATGGATGATTTTAACTCTAAAGATATCAAGATTTTGAAGCACATGTCATATCCATTTGTACATCAATGCTAAATTAAGAGCATCCAGACCACCAAAACCTAAGCCACTCACTTTTTTACCTGACAATCGCCTTATCACATGGATGATTTTAACTCTAAAGATATCAAGATTTTGAAGCACATGTCATATCCATTTGTACATCAATGCTAAATTAAGAGCATCCAGACCACCAAAACCTAAGCCACTCACTTTTTTACCTGACAATCGCCTTATCACATGGATGATTTTAACTCTAAAGATATCAAGATTTTGAAGCACATGTCATATCCATTTGTACATCAATGCTAAATTAAGAGCATCCAGACCACCAAAACCTAAGCCACTCACTTTTTTACCTGACAATCGCCTTATCACATGGATGATTTTAACTCTAAAGATATCAAGATTTTGAAGCACATGTCATATCCATTTGTACATCAATGCTAAATTAAGAGCATCCAGACCACCAAAACCTAAGCCACTCACTTTTTTACCTGACAATCGCCTTATCACATGGATGATTTTAACTCTAAAGATATCAAGATTTTGAAGCACATGTCATATCCATTTGTACATCAATGCTAAATTAAGAGCATCCAGACCACCAAAACCTAAGCCACTCACTTTTTTACCTGACAATCGCCTTATCACATGGATGATTTTAACTCTAAAGATATCAAGATTTTGAAGCACATGTCATATCCATTTGTACATCAATGCTAAATTAAGAGCATCCAGACCACCAAAACCTAAGCCACTCACTTTTTTACCTGACAATCGCCTTATCACATGGATGATTTTAACTCTAAAGATATCAAGATTTTGAAGCACATGTCATATCCATTTGTACATCAATGCTAAATTAAGAGCATCCAGACCACCAAAACCTAAGCCACTCACTTTTTTACCTGACAATCGCCTTATCACATGGATGATTTTAACTCTAAAGATATCAAGATTTTGAAGCACATGTCATATCCATTTGTACATCAATGCTAAATTAAGAGCATCCAGACCACCAAAACCTAAGCCACTCACTTTTTTACCTGACAATCGCCTTATCACATGGATGATTTTAACTCTAAAGATATCAAGATTTTGAAGCACATGTCATATCCATTTGTACATCAATGCTAAATTAAGAGCATCCAGACCACCAAAACCTAAGCCACTCACTTTTTTACCTGACAATCGCCTTATCACATGGATGATTTTAACTCTAAAGATATCAAGATTTTGAAGCACATGTCATATCCATTTGTACATCAATGCTAAATTAAGAGCATCCAGACCACCAAAACCTAAGCCACTCACTTTTTTACCTGACAATCGCCTTATCACATGGATGATTTTAACTCTAAAGATATCAAGATTTTGAAGCACATGTCATATCCATTTGTACATCAATGCTAAATTAAGAGCATCCAGACCACCAAAACCTAAGCCACTCACTTTTTTACCTGACAATCGCCTTATCACATGGATGATTTTAACTCTAAAGATATCAAGATTTTGAAGCACATGTCATATCCATTTGTACATCAATGCTAAATTAAGAGCATCCAGACCACCAAAACCTAAACCACCCACTTTTTTACCTGACAATCGCCTTCCAGTCGATCCATTACATTTCATTTTTCGAGTTCGACCCCCCTCCCTTACCCCTTCCACAAAAAATAAAATAAAATTGTGATCTTTATCAATCGAAATAGAGAAAAATATACATCCTAAATACTCCATAATATTTTTTCTTGAATTGTCGAGTTAGAATCACCATAGACAACACATTAGTATTGAGTTTAAATTTTATTCTATAATAACTTTGCAAAATTTATGAAATATAACCATGGATGGAGTCCCCACTCCAATTTTGGTACAATGTAAATTTTAAAGGGTGTATTTGTAATTTTGTTCCTAAAAATATTAATAGATAAAGAATACATACAAACGTCGTCTTTGTTGTCATAAGCCTCTTCTTTGGAAGTACATTACTGGTGTTGGAAACATTAGTTTTGAGATAAACCCCTTTGTTGGTAGAGTAAAAATCTTTGAGTTGTTTTGATTTTTAATAGAATAGAAAAAAAAGTTGGAAAAAATATTTTTCTTTGTTTGGGTAAATGTACAGTACATTGATAATATAGTTGTATGTAAAAATATTATATTTTTTTCAAATTCTTATAATAGTAATCACAATAGTCATGTAGAAATGTGCAGCTAAATTATATATAATATTCAATTTTACTTTATTATGGTTTAAAATATAGCTTACTATTTTTATTCAATAGAAAATTGATCTATATTTTTAAATGAAACATATTTTAAATATTTCAATTAAAATATGACGTGTTAGTATTTCTATAAAGATGACATTTTACATGCTTTGTTTTTTTTATACGTGTCATGACAATTACAAAAAAACTTTTAAAAAAGATAATAATGCAAATACTTTTAAAATCTTATTATATTTACATTGAATTTTATTTATTTTTTCAATTAATATATTGGATTATAATATTAACTATTATTCTATTAGATAAGGTATAAGATAGATGGTATTATTATTAGGATATATATTAGTTATTTCTATTGGATATATAATAATAACTATTGTATTGTTAAATATATATTATCTATTATTCTTGATTTCTTATATTGGAATTATTGGATAAAAAGTATAAATTTGTGATGAAAATTTAAAAAGTGTAAATTAAAGTCAGAATTGAAAACAAAAATAAACTTGAAGAAATCGATAATTATGATTGGGTGATAAGTTATTAAAACAATTATGTTTTAATTTATTATACTATCAGATATCAAATATTATAAATGTGAATAGAATAATGATAATAATAATTTGAGTCTCCTAAGATAAGTAATCATATATCACGCATAAACAATATTAATTAATTCAATTTAATAACAATAATTTCTTTGAGTTGAATATATGATTTTAAAGTTGTTGTACGCCCTCTACGTCTTTTATTATATAGATTTATTGTTATTTAAGGTTTATGATTTAAAAGGGGGATTTTGTCTAATCATATAAAGTGAAAGTATTAATATCGTCATTTAATAAAGATAAAATAATTAAATTTGATCTAATGGTTCTAAATTAAAGATGAATTCATCCAAGGGTTCCTATTTGTTTAGGGATGAATTTAGGACATTGTTATATATATATTGGTAGATAAGTTTTAGGAATCTTTTTTTAATTAATTATAAATATATGGCCGGTCTTAAATAATATATAATAACTATTAAATAAATATTAAAAAATAGAGGATTAATAAGAAGAGAGGATTATGCTCAAAGAGGGGGATTAGGGGTGCCAAGTGTACCCCCAACCTCCTCTTTTAGTTATATTATAAGATAGATATAAGAGGATGATTTATTACTCAGTCGGTTTTTTTTTTTTTTTTTTTTTTTTTTTTTTTTTTTTTTTTTTTTTTTTTTTTTTTTTTTTTTTTTTTTTTTTTTTTTTTTTTTTTTTTTTTTTTTTTTTTTTTTTTTTTTTTTTTTTTTTTTTTTTTTTTTTTTTTTTTTTTTTTTTTTTTTTTTTTTTTTTTTTTTTTTTTTTTTTTTTTTTTTTTTTTTTTTTTTTTTTTTTTTTTTTTTTTTTTTTTTTTTTTTTTTTTTTTTTTTTTTTTTTTTTTTTTTTTTTTTTTTTTTTTTTTTTTTTTTTTTTTTTTTTTTTTTTTTTTTTTTTTTTTTTTTTTTTTTTTTTTTTTTTTTTTTTTTTTTTTTTTTTTTTTTTTTTTTTTTTTTTTTTTTTTTTTTTTTTTTTTTTTTTTTTTTTTTTTTTTTTTTTTTTTTTTTTTTTTTTTTTTTTTTTTTTTTTTTTTTTTTTTTTTTTTTTTTTTTTTTTTTTTTTTTTTTTTTTTTTTTTTTTTTTTTTTTTTTTTTTTTTTTTTTTTTTTTTTTTTTTTTTTTTTTTTTTTTTTTTTTTTTTTTTTTTTTTTTTTTTTTTTTTTTTTTTTTTTTTTTTTTTTTTTTTTTTTTTTTTTTTTTTTTTTTTTTTTTTTTTTTTTTTTTTTTTTTTTTTTTTTTTTTTTTTTTTTTTTTTTTTTTTTTTTTTTTTTTTTTTTTTTTTTTTTTTTTTTTTTTTTTTTTTTTTTTTTTTTTTTTTTTTTTTTTTTTTTTTTTTTTTTTTTTTTTTTTTTTTTTTTTTTTTTTTTTTTTTTTTTTTTTTTTTTTTATACGTGTCTGACAATTACAAAAAACTTTTAAAAAAGATAATAATGCAAATACTTTTAAAATCTTATTATATTTACATTGAATTTTATTTATTTTTAATTAATATATTGGATTATAATATTAACTATTATTCTATTAGATAAGGTATAAGATAGATGGTATTATTATTAGGATATATATTAGTTATTTCTATTGGATATATAATAATAATATATATAATAATATATAATAACTATTAAATAAATATTAAAAAATAGAGGATTAATGAGGAGGGAGATTTAGGCTCAAAGAGGGGGATTAGGGGTGCCAAGTGTACCCCCAACCTCCTCTTTTAGTTATATTATAGATAGATACAATAAAGAGATGATTTTATTAGGAGTCGGTTTTTCTAATCACAGAATATTTTTAAATTAATTACCATACATTTGCTTATATGCAAACTAGCGTGTTCGAAAGTATCCGTATCCGACCCTATAATCTGAAAATCCGATCTAATTTTATCTGAAAAGTCGGATATTTGAACTTCGGATATCATAAATTTGGGATCCGGATAATGATTTTTGAAAACCTCGGGCATTCGAATATATCCAAGAATATTCGAAAATTTTGGATATTGAAATTCACTATGCGAAAGTTCAAATATTCAAAAATCGGATAGTAGAAACTTGGATATCCCCCCAAAATTTCGGATAAAGGATTTCAATATTCGAACATATTCAAAATTTTGGATATCCGAAGTATCCAAATTTTAGAAAAAAAATAAATAAATATCCTAGATATTTTCGTATTAAGACTAAGTTTCAGATATTTTCGTAAAGTTTAGAATATTTTCGATATTGAAAACTATTTTCAATATGTTTTTGACATTTTCGGATATTTTCGGATTTATGAAAAAAATGATATTGAAATTCTTAAACTTTTTCAAAAGTCACTATCCGAATTTAAGTCTGAAATATAAGATATCTGACTTTTTGAAGAAAACCGGATCAGATTTTCGGATAACAGGTTCGGATATAGATAGTTTTGAACATCCTTAGGTTTGTGTAGGTTGAAAGACATTAATACCCCTCACGTGTTACTCACATGGGAAACTTAACAGCATTAATTAACGGATCCATTAGAGAGGGACTGTCGTTGCCATTGAAACATTTCTTCAGGGACCATCGTTGCTAAAAATTCAAGAGAGGGACTGCCTTTGCAATTGCATTTAACTCTAATAATAATAATAAAAGTGATGCACTAATTTCTATTTTCTTGTAAATCCTATTAATTTCTAATGAAAGTGATATTTATAATAATAAAAAATAATAATAATAATAATAATAATAATAATTAATAATTAGAGTTAAGTTATATTATATTGAAGATTCTGTTACTTGTAAATCACTTTATAATGATGCATAGATTTTAGTCTCTCACACATGATAACTATAAAAACTTATTGCATTTATAATCTATCTATATTATCTAATAAAACAAATCACCCTTTTTTTTCTTAAATTTTCTGTCTTTGAAAAGCCAAAAATGCCCCTTTTCTTTATTCACTAATTTAAACATCTCTTTCTAATATACATATAGTAACCTTATTTATACTATCTAATAAAACAAATCACCCCTCTTTTTCCTTAAACTTTTTTCTTTGAAAACCAAAATATCCATTTCCTTTATTCGCTAATTTAACTATCTCCTTCTAATATACTGAATTTTTTTTTGAAACGGGCGTTTTTCAAGGGTGTTTTGTCAAACAAGTTTTTGAATTTTTTTTTTTGTTAAACCGGTACTCCCACTACCGGTTTCGGATATTTGGCTCGAACCCGGTATTCGCAAAACCGGGTTCAGATTTTGAAGTTTGGAACCGGTATTAGCATTACCGGTTTTGAAGTGATGTGACAACTTGCAGGGAATCTTTGACCAGGAACAGTGGGGCTGCAACGATGTGACAAGAGAGTCGAACCCGGTATTGGGAAAACCGGGTTCGAGCCAAATACGACAAAAAAAGGCTGCATCATTTTGCATTCTCAGTTTATATATACTCATACACCCCATTTGCTGAACATTAAAAAAAAACGTAGCCAACATAAAAAAAACAGTTTATATTTACAGAAATGAGAGGTCAATCATCTTCTGGTGGTGATTCATTCCCAAATATCATACGGTTTGGAGCCTCAAACAACGTTTGGAGTCACATGAGTGATGATAGCGAGCGTAAAAATGCGGTGACATCTTTAATTGAGCGTTTGAAGGCGAGAAAGTCGGAGTATGAGGCTGAGATTGCAGAACGTGCAACAGTGGTCCAACCGACCAAAATAGACAGGAGGTACGAGGGGTACCTGCAGCAGAAGGTCCAATGGTTGCAATTAACCATTAACCATCTTACTTTTGCCGAGTCCTCAATAAGGAGCACGATTCAGCACGCGTATACCTTTAGTGCTGAATTTCGCTCGGTTGGTAGTCGGCCTGATGGTTACGTGACTGACCCGGGAGAGGAATACGTAACAACCCTGAAGTTTCAGCCCCAGCCTATGAGCCCGGTGAATACATTCACCGTAATGATGGTGATAGTTCATTCGACTCCACTGATTCCCGTTTTGTTAATTCGGATTTTGACTTATTTATGTAATCGTTTCGGTTTTAAATAAAGTAAGTCGTTTCGCCATATATGTTTTTTATTATAAAGTGACAAGGATACCTAATAAGAAAAAACAAATATAAAATTGATATTCAAAGTTGCCATGTTACAAGATAACACCTAGGAATTCAGAAAAAACGGATAAAAACAACACACAAAAACGGAAACAGATAAGCGACAAGATTACTGCCATATTCAAAGTTGCCATGTTACAAGAAAACACCTAGGAATTCAGAAAAAACGGATAAAAACAACACACAAAAACGGAAACAGATAAGCGACAAGATTATTGCCATATTCAAAGTTGCCATGTTACAAGATAACACCTAGGAATTCAGAAAAAACGGATAAAAACAACACACAAAAACGGAAACAGATAAGCGACAAGATTACTGCCATATTCAAAGTTGAGTGCATGTTTTCCGATTATGACCCAATCCATTGCAAATGCCACATCTAGCTTGTTGTCTTGAGGTTGAAGATCTGCTGGAAGAACTGAAAGTCCCAAGTTTGCAACGATTATGTAATTAAACAACTAATGTAAATTACACTAAGAAAGCAAGACAAGAAAGTAAACACGTTTAATCATAAGTAGTATTAATTAAACGGTGAATACATGGTTGGTTTACAAAGAAAGAAAGAAAGAAATATTGTTAAGTTTTTGCACACACGAAAACTTAACAATTATACAATTCTACAATGAGAGAAAAACACACTAAGTGACTATTGTAGAATGAACCAAAAACTTTGCGGCTAGGTCAAGTGATGCTTTATATAGGGGAGAAAAGACATCACATGACAGCCCAATAGATGTTGACACATGAAGGTTGTCAACTATCTATTGGTGTGTAAGACTGGTCTTCAGACATCTCTGTTTGCCATCTTGTTTCTTTCCCAAAATGACATGAAAGAGAAACACCTTAGTACCATTTTGGTACAAGGTCACATGGCTCCATCTTGATCTTGCAACACGTGTCCTTGGGACCAGTCTTCTTATCTTCATTTTCCCGCCTATATTTGACTTACAACATATGACGGTGAGTCATTGAACTTATCCTTTAACTCGAAGATAATAATGATCGCTGAAGGCTCGCTAATGAAACTTCTCGCTGAGGCTGTCAGTGACTACTTGACTCAGCAAGTAATCTTCAGCGAATCCATGACTCAACAATCTCCCCCTATTCGCTGAGGAGACTTAGCTGAGTATAAGTTACTTCTTAGAAGTACAATAGATAGAAATGAAGGAATACTGATCTTATTTATTTGACAAGCAACTTTACAATAAAAACAGCATTACAAAGGTTACAAGTCTCCTTAATCCCATTGCGACTCTTGCTTGGCCTCGATGAAAGCTCTGTCTTGTTGTCTTTCAGGCTTCAGCAGCTCTTGATCAATTAGCTTTATAAATTCGGGATTGTTGGACGACTGAGCACAATACTTTCTTATTTTCAAAAGAAAAGTAGAGGGGGCAATTCCAATTTCATTGGTCCTGAAGAAGAGTTCATGACCATGGACATTGCAAAAGCAGAAACCTCCCAGCTTGTCATCATAAGCTCCATCCATAAAGAGGGTCCTGGAAGGCATTTTTAGATTCAGCAGAGGCTCCTCATCTATATCAGTCTTTGGAATAGCTCTGAGAATGAAGGGACGCTGAGACATCACTTAACCAGAAGCTGTTCTCTTCACACCACTTCTTGGTTGCTGAGGAGGAGAAGGAGGATATGGATGTCTTGCAGCGCTGAGCAGAGAGTCTTTGACTTTGTATTTTTGTTCCATTTTGCGAATATGTTTTATCTGCTCACCTGCCATATTGATCAGCGGTTCATAACTTACAGCTGTCTTGTCCTTGATCAGCTTGTAAATTTCGATCCATTCAGTTGGCCCAAGTGTATCCTTAGTAACATTTTTAAGCGTATATAACTTGGGCACTCCTTTTCTTTGTAGGGAAAGATCCATCCCTTGTTGGGTTAGCGAGACCCTGACCGATGTGATCTCTTCTTTCCTTTGCCTTACCTCTCTTGATTCAAGATAGGTCACCTGACCTTCTTCAAAAGTTTTCATTCTTTTGGCAAAGAACTTTTCTTCATTCTTTTTCAAGACTGCCAATCCACCAGATTGCTGAGCCAACCTCTTTGTCTCATCATCAGCATATTTAAGTTCATCACCAACAATTTGCTCACTTATAAACTTCTGAGACAGCTCCTCTTCATTTTTCTTACTTAACCGTTCATGTTGACGAACAACTTCCTCAGGAGACAGTTCAGCAGTAGAAGTTGTGGATTTGGGAAAGGCTCCAGACATTAACTTTTCTTGTTGTTCCCTTGCTGAAGTGGGAACTTTTGGTGGCTTGCTTTGAGTAACCACTGCTGCTTTACCCTTATCAGCATATCTCTTTTCAAGGGCAGCGTGGAACTCAGCAGTTGGCTTGAAGATAGAAACATTTATTGGTTTTGCTGGCACATTCTCAGCAACAACCTTCTCAGCTTCTTTAGTGACGTTCAAGGTTTGCTCCCCCTCAACATTAGCTGTCGGTTTACTAACCTTCTCAGCATTGCCAGTTTCAGTGGGGGGAACTTGGGGAGCATTTTCAACATTTACATTCACAGCTGCCGGTTCTACAACCTTCTCAGCTGGCTTAGATTTTTGTGTTGGGTCCTCAGCATTTTTCTCCCCCTTGAAAGCAGCTGAGGTACGAGCTACTTCCACATTACCCTTTTTGAGGAGGCCCAACATTTCACCCATCATTTCTTTAAGACCAGCAACCTCCTCTTCAAGTTTCTTTGTCCTGGTGACAGATTCATCAAGTAGCTTCTTGTCAACAGCAACTTGAAAAGGAGTTTGTGAGAAAAGTTTATTCTTGAGAGAATCGAGTTCTTGAGTGATGGAAGTGTGGAAATCATCTTGAGATGTAGAAGAGAAAGAAATTTTATTATAGAGTTGGCGAAGATGGGCGGTGAAGAGAATGTTTGTTTGGGAGAGTTCAAGAAGTGCTGGCACAACTTCTTTAAGAGCTGACTCAGAAACTTCATTCTTCAGCTTGTCCAATGAGGCAGAGATGGCAGAATTAGAGGTGCTGACCTTCTTCATGCTTGCATTCAGCAAGGTTTGATTTCTTCTAAACAACTGCTCATTTGACTTTGTGTGGGTGACTTGATTCTTGGTGATCCCAAACACCATACCTTTGAGCTCAGCTAGCTCATCAGTCAAGTCAACATTTCCAGCTATCAACTTTAGAAAGTTTTCATGAGCCTCAATATGAACCTGAGCTACTTGGTCTACCAGCCAAGCATACAAGTACCCATGTCTATTGCCTTGGCTCTGGCAGATTTGCACTCTTCGCAACAATTCATGCAATTGACAAGTCTCAACATAGTCAAGGCCAGGGACATTAACAGCAGTGAAAGTGGTTTAAAGATCCTCATCAGCATTAGGAACTTGGAGTGCCTTCAAAGAAACAGGGTACTTTGAACAAGGAACCCTGAAAAAATCTGGGTGGTGCAATGGTGGCACTTCCATGATTATTTCATCATCAACTTCTTCCACCTCAACATAAACAGTTGGCCTTATTCTTTGAAGGTGACATAATTCCTCCCTTCGCTGAAGCTCAGCATCATTCACTTCAGGCACATAGTCTCCATAAAAACCAACTTGTTCATGAGAAGCTGTGGGTCTTTGAGAGTAGCATGGTGAAGGAGGCATATCGGCCAACAACTCTGGGATATCCTCAGATTCAGTAGGAGGAGAGGAGATCAACATATATCCCAAGTATTCATCTAAGAAACCACTTACATAAGCCTCTTCTTCACTTTCTTCTGCGGCAGCGAGTGTGATTTCAGCATCATTATCTTGGAGGTCAAACTCGCTGCCTAGATCTTCATCAGTTTCCATTTCACTTGATAAGATATTTATCTCAGTCCCTGCACAGACAGTTTCCAAGACAATAGAAGAAGGAGGGGTAAGGGAACCTTGTGCCTCAGTCTCAGTGTGTTGTTCCACCAAGACATCATCGGCTGTAGAATGTGTTGACTCTAGCATCACCTGTGATCTGGCTGCTGTCAACGACTCAGAGGGTAATTGAGAAGAAGGGGGATTATTTGGGGGAGGAGTTTGACTTTGACCTCTAGTGGGCTGGGGTGACCCAATATCTTCACCAACCTCGCCTACAGAAGTTTGAAGGTGGCTGCCTGCTGTTCCCATTTGTCTCGTCAGCAGCCTGTTGGGAGGCTGCTGATGGGGTGGCCTGGGTACTATCGTCCTTGGGCAGTGAGGACTTCCTAACCTTGGGTTGGCCCTTTGGTACACTCCGCTTACGTTTTGGGACGTCAGCGGAGGGTGAAGATTGTGAAGTTTGTATTGAGGATGCTGCCTTGGATTTTGCTTTGGTCTTTTTGGAGGCTTTGGAAGGTCGCTGGGGGGTTTACCAGCGAGCCAGCCTCTAAAGTCATTTGAGCATCCACAGCGACTGTATCAGCCACTTCATCAGAAAGAAGTGCTGCCTCCCAGTCGCTGTCTTTCGAGTATAAAGAAGAATTTAGGGAGAAGAGTACCTCTTTCATGTGTGAGGTAAGGCGAGCAACAAGATGCTCAGCGGGATGCTTGTAGATGTTGTTGCCCACTCTCGCTATAAGAATTGTGGCAGCGTTTGGTAACACATATTCTTCACTCAGTGCCTCTTTGAAGATAAGAGAGAAAATTCTTACAAAAGGCACTGTATGTGACCTATTATTCATACTGACCTTGTTCTTCATATCATTGAAAATCAGCTTCCCATAATCTACAAATCTCCCTTCAGCGAGGGCATGAATAATCAGCATCGAGGTAGATGATGCTTGATTATATGATCCAGAATTACCACCCATGCACTGAATTACATTGGTGAACAAAACTCTCTAGATCCCGGGAAGATTCTGCTTCAAGGGGTTGCTTGGAATTGCTGGAGGAGTTTTCAAGTTATAATTATAGCCAATGGAAGGTAACCACTCCTTCCATTCATTTTCACCAACAGCCTATACAAACTTGTTTTCATTTGTCTCTTGGGGAAATCTTAGGGTTTGGCGAAGAGACGCCGGAGTAATAGTTATTGATTTCGCCCCTTGTCTAACAGTGCCAGTGATGGACTTCGTTTCATCATTATATTCACAAGTCCACCAGAACTCTCAGAGAAGATGAACAAAAATCTTCTCCGGATCTGCCATAATACAATGACTGGCAGGAGAAGCATGGATAAAGTCTTTACCATAGCCGTTTGCTATTGGACTAGATGAAGACTTTTAGCTCTCCATTGCTTTTATTTTGCTTTTTCCCAAAGCAACAGGGATCAACGGATTTTATAAGTCTTTACCAATAACCGTTTGCTATTGGACTAGATGAAGACTTTTAGCTCTTCATTGCTATTATTTGCTTTTTCCCAAAGCAACAGGGATCAACGGATTTTATAAGTCTTTACCAATAACCGTTTGCTATTGGACTAGATGAAGACTTTTAGCTCTCCATTGCTTTTATTTTGCTTTTTCCCAAAGCAACAGGGATCAACGGATTTTATAAGTCTTTACCAATAACCGTTTGCTATTGGACTAGATGAAGACTTTTAGCTCTCCATTGCTTTTATTTTGCTTTTTCCCAAAGCAACAGGGATCAACGGATTTTATAAGTCTTTACCAATAACCGTTTGCTATTGGACTAGATGAAGACTTTTAGCTCTCCATTGCTTTTATTTTGCTTTTTCCCAAAGCAACAGGGATCAACGGATTTTATAAGTCTTTACCAATAACCGTTTGCTATTGGACTAGATGAAGACTTTTAGCTCTCCATTGCTTTTATTTTGCTTTTTCCCAAAGCAACAGGGATCAACGGATTTTATAAGTCTTTACCAATAACCGTTTGCTATTGGACTAGATGAAGACTTTTAGCTCTCCATTGCTTTTATTTTGCTTTTTCCCAAAGCAACAGGGATCAACGGATTTTATAAGTCTTTACCAATAACCGTTTGCTATTGGACTAGATGAAGACTTTTAGCTCTTCATTGCTATTATTTGCTTTTTCCCAAAGCAACAGGGATCAACGGATTTTATAAGTCTTTACCAATAACCGTTTGCTATTGGACTAGATGAAGACTTTTAGCTCTCCATTGCTTTTATTTTGCTTTTTCCCAAAGCAACAGGGATCAACGGATTTTATAAGTCTTTACCAATAACCGTTTGCTATTGGACTAGATGAAGACTTTTAGCTCTCCATTGCTTTTATTTTGCTTTTTCCCAAAGCAACAGGGATCAACGGATTTTATAAGTCTTTACCAATAACCGTTTGCTATTGGACTAGATGAAGACTTTTAGCTCTCCATTGCTTTTATTTTGCTTTTTCCCAAAGCAACAGGGATCAACGGATTTTATAAGTCTTTACCAATAACCGTTTGCTATTGGACTAGATGAAGACTTTTAGCTCTTCATTGCTATTATTTGCTTTTTCCCAAAGCAACAGGGATCAACGGATTTTATAAGTCTTTACCAATAACCGTTTGCTATTGGACTAGATGAAGACTTTTAGCTCTTCATTGCTATTATTTGCTTTTTCCCAAAGCAACAGGGATCAACGGATTTTATAAGTCTTTACCAATAACCGTTTGCTATTGGACTAGATGAAGACTTTTAGCTCTCCATTGCTTTTATTTTGCTTTTTCCCAAAGCAACAGGGATCAACGGATTTTATAAGTCTTTACCAATAACCGTTTGCTATTGGACTAGATGAAGACTTTTAGCTCTCCATTGCTTTTATTTTGCTTTTTCCCAAAGCAACAGGGATCAACGGATTTTATAAGTCTTTACCAATAACCGTTTGCTATTGGACTAGATGAAGACTTTTAGCTCTCCATTGCTTTTATTTTGCTTTTTCCCAAAGCAACAGGGATCAACGGATTTTATAAGTCTTTACCAATAACCGTTTGCTATTGGACTAGATGAAGACTTTTAGCTCTCCATTGCTTTTATTTTGCTTTTTCCCAAAGCAACAGGGATCAACGGATTTTATAAGTCTTTACCAATAACCGTTTGCTATTGGACTAGATGAAGACTTTTAGCTCTCCATTGCTTTTATTTTGCTTTTTCCCAAAGCAACAGGGATCAACGGATTTTATAAGTCTTTACCAATAACCGTTTGCTATTGGACTAGATGAAGACTTTTAGCTCTCCATTGCTTTTATTTTGCTTTTTCCCAAAGCAACAGGGATCAACGGATTTTATAAGTCTTTACCAATAACCGTTTGCTATTGGACTAGATGAAGACTTTTAGCTCTCCATTGCTTTTATTTTGCTTTTTCCCAAAGCAACAGGGATCAACGGATTTTATAAGTCTTTACCAATAACCGTTTGCTATTGGACTAGATGAAGACTTTTAGCTCTCCATTGCTTTTATTTTGCTTTTTCCCAAAGCAACAGGGATCAACGGATTTTATAAGTCTTTACCAATAACCGTTTGCTATTGGACTAGATGAAGACTTTTAGCTCTCCATTGCTTTTATTTTGCTTTTTCCCAAAGCAACAGGGATCAACGGATTTTATAAGTCTTTACCAATAACCGTTTGCTATTGGACTAGATGAAGACTTTTAGCTCTTCATTGCTATTATTTGCTTTTTCCCAAAGCAACAGGGATCAACGGATTTTATAAGTCTTTACCAATAACCGTTTGCTATTGGACTAGATGAAGACTTTTAGCTCTCCATTGCTTTTATTTTGCTTTTTCCCAAAGCAACAGGGATCAACGGATTTTATAAGTCTTTACCAATAACCGTTTGCTATTGGACTAGATGAAGACTTTTAGCTCTCCATTGCTTTTATTTTGCTTTTTCCCAAAGCAACAGGGATCAACGGATTTTATAAGTCTTTACCAATAACCGTTTGCTATTGGACTAGATGAAGACTTTTAGCTCTTCATTGCTATTATTTGCTTTTTCCCAAAGCAACAGGGATCAACGGATTTTATAAGTCTTTACCAATAACCGTTTGCTATTGGACTAGATGAAGACTTTTAGCTCTTCATTGCTATTATTTGCTTTTTCCCAAAGCAACAGGGATCAACGGATTTTATAAGTCTTTACCAATAACCGTTTGCTATTGGACTAGATGAAGACTTTTAGCTCTTCATTGCTTTGAGATCAGCGAGTAAGACTGACTTAAGCTCGCTGAATTAGCATACATGACAAGTCATGTCGTTGATTCCCCATTCAACATTCCTAACTTGCTAACAAGCAGTTTGAATCTAGTTTCATCCAATGGTTTAGTAAAGATGTCAGCTAGTTGATCATCAGTTGGAATGAAGTAGATCTCAATGTCACCTTTCATGACATGATCACGAATAAAGTGATATCGAATATCAATATGCTTAGTTTTGGAATGTTGAACTGGGTTGTCTGTAATAGCAATAGCACTTGTATTATCACACATGATTGGAATTTTAGAGTATTCCAAATCATAGTCAGCAAGCTGATGTTTCATCCATAGCATTTGGGTACAACAGCTCGCTGCAGAGACATATTCTGCCTCAACTGTGGAGATGGAAACTGTGTGTTGCTTTTTACTAGTCCAACTAGTCAGCTTCCCCCCCAACAGTTGACATCCTCCATTGGTGCTTTTGCGATCAAGCATGCAACCAGCATAGTCGGAGTCAGAATATCCAACTAACTCAAAGTTGGAGTCTTTTGGGTACCAAAGACCCAGCGTGGGTGTGCCCTTGAGATATTTGAAGATACGCTTCATAGCAAGGAGATGAGATTCTATAGGAGAAGCTTGATAGCGAGCACAGAGACATGTTGCAAACATGATGTCTGGGCGACTCGCTGTGAGATACATGAGTGACCCAATCATGCCACGATAGTAAGTAGGATTCACATACTTACCATCAGGGTCAGCGTGAAGATTATTAGGAGGGGACATTGGAGTTCCCTTTGGAGTGACATGGGTGAAGTCAAATTTATGCAACATTTCCCGAATATATTTTTCTTGATTGATAAATATTCCAGTGGGAAGCTGCTTGATTTGTAACCCCAAAGAGAAGGTTAATTCACCCATCATACTCATTTCGAAAGTGCTAGACATAAGAGAACTGAACTTTCGACAGAGTTTGGTGGATAGGGAACCAAAGATAATGTCATCGACATAAATCTGCACATACAGAACATCACCCTTATGCTTGTAGATAAAGAGGGTGTTGTCAATGGTTCCCCTACGAAAGCCATGGTCAAGAAGGAAGGTAGACAAAGTGTCATTCCAAGCTCTAGGAGCTTGTTTAAGACCATATAAAGCTTTATGTAGGTTGTAGACATAGTGAGGATGCTTTGGATCCTCAAAGCCAGGAGGCTGCTTAACATAGACTTCTTCATCAAGAGCACCATTTAAGAAGGCACTCTTAACGTCCATTTGATAGACAGTGAAGCCTTTGTAAGCAGCATGAGCGAGAAAGAGACGAATGGCTTCAAGACGAGCGACTGGAGCAAAGGTCTCGTCATAATCAATGCCTTCAGCTTGAGTATAACCTTGAGCAACCAGTCTTGCCTTGTTTCTGATGACCACACCAGTTTCATCCATTTTATTCCTATAAACCCATCGAGTGCCAATGGGTTCTTTATAGGGAGGAGGAACAAGGAACCAAACATGTTGTCTTTCAAATTGTGTTAGTTCTTCTTGCATGGCTTCCACCCATGAGGGATCAGCCATGGCTTCACCAATATTGGCAGGCACAATTTAAGATAGAAAATTGACATAGAGACAAGTATTACTTGTCGCTGAGCGAGTTTGGACACCATTGTGTGGATTACCAATCACATGGTCAAGAGGGTGATCAGCAGTCCATTTGAGTGCTGGTGTGTGAATAGAAGAATGATTCATAGCGGATACTGTGGTGGTAGTTTCACTAGGAGTGGGAGTATAGGAGGAGAGATCAATGGTTAGCAAGGGTTCAGGGTTGCTGACAGGAGGGTCACTGAGAACAGTGGGTACCTCTTGCTGAGGAGTGTCATCCTCAGTGTCTCCTGAAAGAGGATTCGCTGAGGCATCATGAAATGTTTCCTCAGCGACACCGTCAGCATCTTGAGGTTCAGTTGAGAGAGGAACATTAATGGAAGTGGCATTAACTGTTCGAAGAAGAGGCTCATTTGGATCTATAGAATAAATGTGAGCAGCAATGTACTCATCATTTGGTGAAGGACTTGGAGACTCAACGATAGGTTGTTCAGCAACATCATGATGTGTCGCTGATACTTCAGACAAGTCAGATAGATCGCTGAGAATTACTTCAGCAGATGACTCATTTGAGAGATCACCTAAAGCTGAACAGCTTTCATCAAAAGTAACATGAATTGATTCATCTACTTTTTGAGTGCGAGTATTGAAAACTCTGAAAGCTTTGCTTATAGAAGAATATCCCAAAAAGTAGCCATCATCAGCTTTGGGATCAAACTTTCCTAAATGATCCTTATCATTTAGGATGAAAACTGGGCAACCAAAAACATGGAAATATCCAATTTGAGGTTTCTTGCCCTTGAGAACTTCATAGGCAGTCTTATCATGTCGCTTGACAATAAGACACCTATTTTGAGTGTGGCAAGCAGTACTGACTGCTTCAGCCCAGAATTTACTAGGAAGAGAGGACTCACTGAGCATGGTTCTTGCAGCTTCAATAAGAGTTCTATTTCTCCTTTCAGCTACCCCATTTTGCTCAGGAGTGCGAACAGAAGAGAAATTTTGTCTAATCCCTTGATCAGCACAAAAAATCTCAAGAGTGTGGTTTCTGAACTCAGTGCCATGATCGCTTCTGAGTTCTTTAACACGTATGCTGTTGAGGTTTTCCATCTTTTTAATGAAATTAATTATTTCCTCAGCAGCATCACTCTTAGAATGAAGAAAGATTGTCCAAGTATATCGTGAATATTCATCCACAATAACTAAGGTGTATCTGCTACCCCTTAGACTTTGGACATTTACTGGACCAAAAAGGTCCATGTGAAGGAGATGGAAACAACCACTGATAGAGTTGGCCTGTTTGGTTTTGAAGGTGGCTCAGTGGCTTTTACCTTTTTCACAAGCACCACAGAGCCTGTCCTTCTCATAAGTGAGAGGAGGAAGGCCTCGAACTAGATTTTTCTTGGCCAAAGAGTTTATGGTTTTGAAATTCACATGCGACATACGCTTGTGCCATAACGAGTTGATTTGAGAAGCAGATTTTGAGAAGAAGCAGGTCTCGCTGTCAATTTTGACAGGAGTGAAATCTACCAAGTAGATATCCCTTTTTTTTGGAGCGACCAAGACCACTTCTTTATTGACATTGATCACTGTGCCTTGATGCTTATCAAGGATAACCTTGTAGTCTGCATCGCACAATTGACTGATGCTGATCAGATTGTGTTTCAATCCATTCACATAAGCAACCTTAGTGAATTTGATCAGCCCATTGGAGAGAGACCCATATCCTTCATTTTGGCCAGTAGAATTGTCACCAAACACAACTGTGGGACCATCGGTCTCCACGAAGTTATCCAACAGGTCCTTGGATCCAGTCATGTGTTTTGAACAGCCACTGTCCAAATACCACACTTCTTTTCCTAGCGAGGCCTGCAGGATAACATAAGAAGGATTAAGGAAGAATCATGAGCATCCTCGCTGATAGTATCGTCAGCAGAGGATGTGAGAGGAAGATGAGCAAAGTCATCGTCATTTGAAACGAGAGGAAGAGGGGCTCTAGGATCACCATTTGGATCAACTGGGAAATCAATCAGCTGATGAGCAGGAAGCATGTCACGAGTAATCTCTCATGTGAAGAATTGATCTTCAGAGGTAAAAGTGACAGAGCTTCCAGTGTTTAGAACAACCATGTTAGTGACTTGGCTGTTTTCCCCATATTCAGCCAGTATACTATCACTACCATTGGTAATGATTTCATGAGACTGGGGAAAGGAGATTCGCTGAGCGGCAATGTATTCAGCAATGTTGTCATCAGTGAGAACAACATCTTCACCCAAGCTGATATTAGATTCAACTGGGGGAGTTCGCTCAGCGATTTCAGAGGAGGGATGAGCGGCGGAAGCTGAGGGTAGATTTGCCTGAATGACTACTTCAGGAGGATTCCTGGAGTCTTTGTCATTGTAGTAAGTAACGATGTGTCCTCTTTCGCCACATAAATAGCATTTTCTTCCAGCCTTCTGATTTTGAATCAGAAATTCCTTGAGTTGTGAGGACAAGTCGTTGACACGCTTATTCAACTCACAAATCTCATGATTGGAGGAAGAAGTTGATGCTACTGAAGGGGCCTTTTTCTTCCTGAACCGAACAGGAAGAGTTTTGGGAACAGGGCCAAGAATGGACTTGCCCTTAGATTGAGCATTTGAAGAAGAAGGGGCATGATTATTCAGAACAACTCGCTGACCTCCTTGCTGAGGAGGTCTGACTTGTTGAATAGGTCTGGGTTGCTGAGAACTATGACGGCTTAGAGCAACTTGCTGACCTCCTGGCTGAGGAGGTCTAACCTGCTGAACAGGTTTTGTTTGTCGAGGGACAAAAGTTCCCTTTGGGACATAGACAGAATTAGGTTGTTGATAACGAGCATCAGCAAACTTAGCTCGTCTATTCATTATGTGCTCATGCATAACAGCCTTTCTGCCAGTAGAAGAAGTATTAGAAAAAGATGAGGGCTGAGACGCAGGGCGTTCAGCGACTGCTGAGGGAACGGAATTCTCAGCGGGTTGACTAACAGGCACAGCTCGCTGAGGGGTGCTGTAGTCATATGGGACAGCGACCTTGCTCCTTCTAAAGGGTTCAACATTGAACTTTTTTTTTTTTTTTTTTTTTTTTTTTTTTTTTTTTTTTTTTTTTTTTTTTTTTTTTTTTTTTTTTTTTTTTTTTTTTTTTTTTTTTTTTTTTTTTTTTTTTTTTTTTTTTTTTTTTTTTTTTTTTTTTTTTTTTTTTTTTTTTTTTTTTTTTTTTTTTTTTTTTTTTTTTTTTTTTTTTTTTTTTTTTTTTTTTTTTTTTTTTTTTTTTTTTTTTTTTTTTTTTTTTTTTTTTTTTTTTTTTTTTTTTTTTTTTTTTTTTTTTTTTTTTTTTTTTTTTTTTTTTTTTTTTTTTTTTTTTTTTTTTTTTTTTTTTTTTTTTTTTTTTTTTTTTTTTTTTTTTTTTTTTTTTTTTTTTTTTTTTTTTTTTTTTTTTTTTTTTTTTTTTTTTTTTTTTTTTTTTTTTTTTTTTTTTTTTTTTTTTTTTTTTTTTTTTTTTTTTTTTTTTTTTTTTTTTTTTTTTTTTTTTTTTTTTTTTTTTTTTTTTTTTTTTTTTTTTTTTTTTTTTTTTTTTTTTTTTTTTTTTTTTTTTTTTTTTTTTTTTTTTTTTTTTTTTTTTTTTTTTTTTTTTTTTTTTTTTTTTTTTTTTTTTTTTTTTTTTTTTTTTTTTTTTTTTTTTTTTTTTTTTTTTTTTTTTTTTTTTTTTTTTTTTTTTTTTTTTTTTTTTTTTTTTTTTTTTTTTTTTTTTTTTTTTTTTTTTTTTTTTTTTTTTTTTTTTTTTTTTTTTTTTTTTTTTTTTTTTTTTTTTTTTTTTTTTTTTTTTTTTTTTTTTTTTTTTTTTTTTTTTTTTTTTTTTTTTTTTTTTTTTTTTTTTTTTTTTTTTTTTTTTTTTTTTTTTTTTTTTTTTTTTTTTTTTTTTTTTTTTTTTTTTTTTTTTTTTTTTTTTTTTTTTTTTTTTTTTTTTTTTTTTTTTTTTTTTTTTTTTTTTTTTTTTTTTTTTTTTTTTTTTTTTTTTTTTTTTTTTTTTTTTTTTTTTTTTTTTTTTTTTTTTTTTTTTTTTTTTTTTTTTTTTTTTTTTTTTTTTTTTTTTTTTTTTTTTTTTTTTTTTTTTTTTTTTTTTTTTTTTTTTTTTTTTTTTTTTTTTTTTTTTTTTTTTTTTTTTTTTTTTTTTTTTTTTTTTTTTTTTTTTTTTTTTTTTTTTTTTTTTTTTTTTTTTTTTTTTTTTTTTTTTTTTTTTTTTTTTTTTTTTTTTTTTTTTTTTTTTTTTTTTTTTTTTTTTTTTTTTTTTTTTTTTTTTTTTTTTTTTTTTTTTTTTTTTTTTTTTTTTTTTTTTTTTTTTTTTTTTTTTTTTTTTTTTTTTTTTTTTTTTTTTTTTTTTTTTTTTTTTTTTTTTTTTTTTTTTTTTTTTTTTTTTTTTTTTTTTTTTTTTTTTTTTTTTTTTTTTTTTTTTTTTTTTTTTTTTTTTTTTTTTTTTTTTTTTTTTTTTTTTTTTTTTTTTTTTTTTTTTTTTTTTTTTTTTTTTTTTTTTTTTTTTTTTTTTTTTTTTTTTTTTTTTTTTTTTTTTTTTTTTTTTTTTTTTTTTTTTTTTTTTTTTTTTTTTTTTTTTTTTTTTTTTTTTTTTTTATTTCTCAGATCCTTGAGCTTGTCTCTTAGACTCAGCCTCAGCTCTCAAAGTTTGAGCGAGGGCTCTCTCTTCAAATTGAAGAGTGCCATAGAGTGACTCTAAGTCATGCTCCTTCAGTTGCTTAGTTGTTCTAAGAATTTGCCTTAAGCCTTGCCATTTGATGGGCAAGACGTCAATGAACTTGTAGCATATTTCAAGCGTATTATGCTCTATACCCACATTTGTCATATCATTCAAAAGGCACTTAAAGCGATTATACGTGCCATCCAGACTCTCATTAGGGAGAGAGAAGAATCCTTCATAGGCACGTTTCAAATCTATTTTCTTGGTAGCAAGAACATCTGCCGTACCATCGAATCTGGTACACAGATTATCCCACACCAATTTAGAAGAAGAAAGTTTGATGACAGATTTCATTAGAAAGAAAGAAAGAAAGAAAGAAAGAAAGAAAGAAAGAAAGAAAGAAAGAAAGAAAGAAAGAAAGAAAGAAAGAAACGAAAGAAAGAAAGAAAGAAAGAAAGAAAGAAAGAAAGAAAGAAAGAAAGAAAGAAAGAAAGAAAGAAAGAAAGAAAGAAAGAAAGAAAGAAAGAAAGAAAGAAAGAAAGAAAGAAAGAAAGAAAGAAAGAAAGAAAGAAAGAAAGAAAGAAAGAAAGAAAGAAAGAAAGAAAGAAAGAAAGAAAGAAAGAAAGAAAGAAAGAAAGAAAGAAAGAAAGAAAGAAAGAAAGAAAGAAAGAAAGAAAGAAAGAAAGAAAGAAAGAAAGAAAGAAAGAAAGAAAGAAAGAAAGAAAGAAAGAAAGAAAGAAAGAAAGAAAGAAAGAAAGAAAGAAAGAAAGAAAGAAAGAAAGAAAGAAAGAAAGAAAGAAAGAAAGAAAGAAAGAAAGAAAGAAAGAAAGAAAGAAAGAAAGAAAGAAAGAAAGAAAGAAAGAAAGAAAGAAAGAAAGAAAGAAAGAAAGAAAGAAAGAAAGAAAGAAAGAAAGAAAGAAAGAAAGAAAGAAAGAAAGAAAGAAAGAAAGAAAGAAAGAAAGAAAGAAAGAAAGAAAGAAAGAAAGAAAGAAAGAAAGAAAGAAAGAAAGAAAGAAAGAAAGAAAGAAAGAAAGAAAGAAAGAAAGAAAGAAAGAAAGAAAGAAAGAAAGAAAGAAAGAAAGAAAGAAAGAAAGAAAGAAAGAAAGAAAGAAAGAAAGAAAGAAAGAAAGAAAGAAAGAAAGAAAGAAAGAAAGAAAGAAAGAAAGAAAGAAAGAAAGAAAGAAAGAAAGAAAGAAAGAAAGAAAGAAAGAAAGAAAGAAAGAAAGAAAGAAAGAAAGAAAGAAAGAAAGAAAGAAAGAAAGAAAGAAAGAAAGAAAGAAAGAAAGAAAGAAAGAAAGAAAGAAAGAAAGAAAGAAAGAAAGAAAGAAAGAAAGAAAGAAAGAAAGAAAGAAAGAAAGAAAGAAAGAAAGAAAGAAAGAAAGAAAGAAAGAAAGAAAGAAAGAAAGAAAGAAAGAAAGAAAGAAAGAAAGAAAGAAAGAAAGAAAGAAAGAAAGAAAGAAAGAAAGAAAGAAAGAAAGAAAGAAAGAAAGAAAGAAAGAAAGAAAGAAAGAAAGAAAGAAAGAAAGAAAGAAAGAAAGAAAGAAAGAAAGAAAGAAAGAAAGAAAGAAAGAAAGAAAGAAAGAAAGAAAGAAAGAAAGAAAGAAAGAAAGAAAGAAAGAAAGAAAGAAAGAAAGAAAGAAAGAAAGAAAGAAAGAAAGAAAGAAAGAAAGAAAGAAAGAAAGAAAGAAAGAAAGAAAGAAAGAAAGAAAGAAAGAAAGAAAGAAAGAAAGAAAGAAAGAAAGAAAGAAAGAAAGAAAGAAAGAAAGAAAGAAAGAAAGAAAGAAAGAAAGAAAGAAAGAAAGAAAGAAAGAAAGAAAGAAAGAAAGAAAGAAAGAAAGAAAGAAAGAAAGAAAGAAAGAAAGAAAGAAAGAAAGAAAGAAAGAAAGAAAGAAAGAAAGAAAGAAAGAAAGAAAGAAAGAAAGAAAGAAAGAAAGAAAGAAAGAAAGAAAGAAAGAAAGAAAGAAAGAAAGAAAGAAAGAAAGAAAGAAAGAAAGAAAGAAAGAAAGAAAGAAAGAAAGAAAGAAAGAAAGAAAGAAAGAAAGAAAGAAAGAAAGAAAGAAAGAAAGAAAGAAAGAAAGAAAGAAAGAAAGAAAGAAAGAAAGAAAGAAAGAAAGAAAGAAAGAAAGAAAGAAAGAAAGTAAACACGTTTAAATAAGTAGTATTAATTAAACGGTGAATACATGGTTGGTTTACAAAGAAAGAAAGAAAGAAAGAAAGAAAGAAATATTGTTAAGTTTTTGCACACACGAAAACTTAACAATTATACAATTCTACAATGAGAGAAAAACACACTAGGTGACTATTGTAGAATGAACCAACAACTTTGCGGCTAGGTCAA
>CM067173.1:110289474-110471974 GCA_034093135.1 Erigeron breviscapus | reverse complement strand
TCTGGATCCGTGATCCTTATTCTCCCTTTAATGGGTTACTTTTAGGATCAACTATTATTGATTTGAACTTCCTTTTATTATTGATTGAACGTGTATTTGATGAATGTTGACTTGTATTGAATTGTGATAATGTGAAACCTTATAGGTTTTCCTTGGATGTGATTAGTTTCCCTAATCCTCACTTATTGTTAACGGTTGTATCCGATACGTTTATTCCTGGTTATATGTCCCTACGAACTCACCAACTTTATGTTGACGCTCTTTAGTACACTTTTCAGGTAATCAAGTTAATCAGAGGAAAAATGGATGATTGCATTGCTTGCTTGTTAGAATTGGACTAGCTTTGGACTTCTGGATCCGTGATCCTTATTCTCCCTTTAATGGGTTACTTTTAGGATCAACTATTATTGATTTGAACTTCCTTTTATTATTGATTGAACGTGTATTTGATGAATGTTGACTTGTATTGAATTGTGATAATGTGAAACCTTATAGGTTTTCCTTGGATGTGATTAGTTTCCCTAATCCTCACTTATTGTTAACGGTTGTATCCGATACGTTTATTCCTGGTTATATGTCCCTACGAACTCACCAACTTTATGTTGACGCTCTTTAGTACACTTTTCAGGTAATCAAGTTAATCAGAGGAAAAATGGATGATTGCATTGCTTGCTTGTTAGAATTGGACTAGCTTTGGACTTCTGGATCCGTGATCCTTATTCTCCCTTTAATGGGTTACTTTTAGGATCAACTATTATTGATTTGAACTTCCTTTTATTATTGATTGAACGTGTATTTGATGAATGTTGATGAATGTATACGTTTGTACGAGTTTATGGATCGTTTCGATCTTATGTTTTCATATAGTTGACTCTACATAATTCCCATGTCGTGATGTGCTATTTCTAAGTGATACCCCATGATTCCGCCATGTTGGGGTGTTACATATTGATTCATTGCTAGTTATGCTAGGTGTTACGGTTTTGGATTTATTAGCCTTGTAAATTTGTCCCTCTCGTAGGCTTTTGGATTTATCCAAAAAAAAAAAAAAAAAAAAAAAAAAAAAAAAAAAAAAAAAAAAAAAAAAAAAAAAAAAAAAAAAAAAAAAAAAAAAAAAAAAAAAAAAAAAAAAAAAAAAAAAAAAAAAAAAAAAAAAAAAAAAAAAAAAAAAAAAAAAAAAAAAAAAAAAAAAAAAAAAAAAAAAAAAAAAAAAAAAAAAAAAAAAAAAAAAAAAAAAAAAAAAAAAAAAAAAAAAAAAAAAAAAAAAAAAAAAAAAAAAAAAAAAAAAAAAAAAAAAAAAAAAAAAAAAAAAAAAAAAAAAAAAAAAAAAAAAAAAAAAAAAAAAAAAAAAAAAAAAAAAAAAAAAAAAAAAAAAAAAAAAAAAAAAAAAAAAAAAAAAAAAAAAAAAAAAAAAAAAAAAAAAAAAAAAAAAAAAAAAAAAAAAAAAAAAAAAAAAAAAAAAAAAAAAAAAAAAAAAAAAAAAAAAAAAAAAAAAAAAAAAAAAAAAAAAAAAAAAAAAAAAAAAAAAAAAAAAAAAAAAAAAAAAAAAAAAAAAAAAAAAAAAAAAAAAAAAAAAAAAAAAAAAAAAAAAAAAAAAAAAAAAAAAAAAAAAAAAAAAAAAAAAAAAAAAAAAAAAAAAAAAAAAAAAAAAAAAAAAAAAAAAAAAAAAAAAAAAAAAAAAAAAAAAAAAAAAAAAAAAAAAAAAAAAAAAAAAAAAAAAAAAAAAAAAAAAAAAAAAAAAAAAAAAAAAAAAAAAAAAAAAAAAAAAAAAAAAAAAAAAAAAAAAAAAAAAAAAAAAAAAAAAAAAAAAAAAAAAAAAAAAAAAAAAAAAAAAAAAAAAAAAAAAAAAAAAAAAAAAAAAAAAAAAAAAAAAAAAAAAAAAAAAAAAAAAAAAAAAAAAAAAAAAAAAAAAAAAAAAAAAAAAAAAAAAAAAAAAAAAAAAAAAAAAAAAAAAAAAAAAAAAAAAAAAAAAAAAAAAAAAAAAAAAAAAAAAAAAAAAAAAAAAAAAAAAAAAAAAAAAAAAAAAAAAAAAAAAAAAAAAAAAAAAAAAAAAAAAAAAAAAAAAAAAAAAAAAAAAAAAAAAAAAAAAAAAAAAAAAAAAAAAAAAAAAAAAAAAAAAAAAAAAAAAAAAAAAAAAAAAAAAAAAAAAAAAAAAAAAAAAAAAAAAAAAAAAAAAAAAAAAAAAAAAAAAAAAAAAAAAAAAAAAAAAAAAAAAAAAAAAAAAAAAAAAAAAAAAAAAAAAAAAAAAAAAAAAAAAAAAAAAAAAAAAAAAAAAAAAAAAAAAAAAAAAAAAAAAAAAAAAAAAAAAAAAAAAAAAAAAAAAAAAAAAAAAAAAAAAAAAAAAAAAAAAAAAAAAAAAAAAAAAAAAAAAAAAAAAAAAAAAAAAAAAAAAAAAAAAAAAAAAAAAAAAAAAAAAAAAAAAAAAAAAAAAAAAAAAAAAAAAAAAAAAAAAAAAAAAAAAAAAAAAAAAAAAAAAAAAAAAAAAAAAAAAAAAAAAAAAAAAAAAAAAAAAAAAAAAAAAAAAAAAAAAAAAAAAAAAAAAAAAAAAAAAAAAAAAAAAAAAAAAAAAAAAAAAAAAAAAAAAAAAAAAAAAAAAAAAAAAAAAAAAAAAAAAAAAATAAAAAAATAAAAAATTAAAAAAAAAAAAAAAAAAAGAATTGAAAAAATAATAGAAAAAAATTAAGAAAAAGAGCTTGGACTGTCAGTTGGTATTTCTCAATTTTGGTCAAATCATTTTTATTAGTTGGTTCGTCAATTATAACCAACAAAAGGATCTTGGAATGCTATAATTTTAAGTTGTTATTCTTGGGTTGGCACGTTTGTTTAAGCCAGCATGGTTAGATTTGGTTGATTGAGTTGTTTAAGGTCATACACCACAATGGTGTCGGTTTTTAATCGTCTATTAGGGGTATTGTCTGGATAGCTTCTCGGGTTTTGGACCGTTGGCAACTAATGACATGGGATTGTTTATGGACTAGACTATTATGTGAAAACTTTGTTAAATGTTGTGTTATTTTCTTCTTAACACCATTTGTTACCCCAAATTTCCATACCCTTTTTAATACCTTGTTTAGCCTCAAAGTTCATTATAACCCTTGTAAGACCTCTTCTGATTAACGTTGTGGCGCTTGCGCCATGGCGGTGAAGGAACGAACCTAGTACAAGCCTATGGTAAAAGATTATGCATCACGACTAGGCATTGAGTGATTATTCAAATATTCAACCCCAAAAGTAAGTTAGTTGGAGTAGGATAGACGAGATATCACTGATTCGATTCTTTTGTGCTTAGTCGTGTTATTAAGGCTTGTGTATCAGTCAAGTATTGTCAAACATTCCAGTTTTTATTTAAGATTAAAACTGCCTAACCATCTCTTTTGTTTCAATTATGGTTGAGCTTCTTTTTGATTACTGAAATGTGGTTTCTACGTTGTACCAAGGTATTCTTTGTTTTTTAGCTTGGAATTGCTTGAGGACAAGCAAAGCTTAAGTGTGGGGAGATTTGATGTGTCATATTTTATACTCATTTCCCACAATGTATTTAGTAGATTTTGCATGGTTTATAAGTCGTTTTTAGTATACATTTGGTGCGTTTATGGTATTTGTTAGTGTTTCAGGAAAATAACAGGTACTTGAGCGTATTTCTGGAAGAAACGACATTTTAGAGGCAAAAGAAGTATTTACAGAAGTTGTACGAGTCCCGAGGCTGCGTTTGGAGCAAAGTCAACAAAAGTCAAACTGGACAAACCAGGCATTGCGCCGCAACAAAAAAACAGAAAGTTAAGTTGCGCCGCAACCAGCCTAGTTGCGCCGCAACACCTCCAGTTCTCACCTAGGCCAAGTCAACGAAAGTCAAAGTCAGACGCGAAGTCAAACTTAATTGCGCCGCAACTATCCTCATTGCGCCGCAACTGGGTCCGATCCTGCACAAATATTGGAAACTATATATATAGTATGCTTAATCATTCCAAAACCCTAACTTTTACACTCCAGCCGATTTTTGCATTTTAGGAAGAGGATTTTCATCAGCTTATTCATCTTTGAAGATCAAGAACACGATTGGATTATTTCATCATTCCGTATTCAATTTTTAGTCATTCTGTGAACGATTTCAACATTCGGTACAATATGTCTTCATATATTATTGTTTGTTTTTATATTTTCATTATGAGAGGCTAAATCTCTCAGCACCCGCTTGGGTAGTGAACATGTCATAGGATCGATTGATGTTACTTGCAATTGTTGAACAAGATTTCTATGTTTAATCGAAGAACCGCAATTATTTGGGTTTAAATATTGTTTTTATCTTTTATATTTATTGATTGATAATTGTAATTAGAAGTTCGAAAGAAATCTATGTCATTGTCAATTGGTTTATGAAATGGTTAATCGGTCTTTAATTAACCTAAAGTTGTTGGAGTTCGGAAGAAACTAGCGATAAAGATTTTGAACAATTAAATTCATTTTGAGTGTGTAAACGTCTATGATAGAGGAATCTGATTAGGTGAATAAGCAGTTCGGAAGAAAAATTTTAAAGATTAAATCATAAAATCAACTTAGGTACTTAATGCTTAATTGTTTTGAGTAGAAATTATTCGTGGAAGCGATAGTTACATTTCGAGCAATTAAAGTTTCAAGTATAACGGAAGTTCATCTTGACTACCTTTTAAGTAGTTCAACAATGCAAGTAATGTTTAGACCCGATGATTGGCATGTAAGCTGATCCAAGTAGGTGCCCTTTTAATTATTATTGTCATAAAATCATTTTCACTATCGTTTGAGGACGATCCCTGCCCCGGTCATACCGGATCATTTTCGATTAATCTTTCGGGATCACTAACAATTTTGTAACTTTTGCAACGTGGCAATTCGGTCACAAAAACCCCCTTCTTTCTGAATTACTTTATTTAACAATTGCTTAACTAGTCCTTGTGTTCGACCTCGGATTTACCAAGTCAACTATATTGCATACGATCGGGTACACTACCCGCAAGTGTGTAGTAGACAGTAGCTAGGTATTTCGTGTTTATAAATTTAAGACTAGAAATTGCACATCACGGTCAGAGGGTCGAAGACCACTTTACACCTATTGTTGTTGATCTTAAGCCAATTCGTGCGGCTTAGGGTTTTTAAGGGATAGTTTAGGGTTTATTGATGAATTCGAAGGTCGAATGTAGGTTATATCGATGTGCCGTATAATACCTCATCTATTTATAGAGGGCAGAAAACTTGGAGAGGAAGGTAGGAGATCTAGGGTAAATCTTTTCCTCCTTTGTGATATCTTCTAAGTATGGAAGACATATCTAAGACTCTTGGTCTGCGTCCTAGTTTATAGAAGTATTTGATATTATTCCCTTATCGGGAGATCAAATAAACATGGAATGGATTTATGTATATCCGTTCTTTTATTTTGTGGTTATCTTTGAGAGCTCCGGAATTATGGAGGTATACATCGTAGCTTCGGCTACGGATAGATCTGCTTAGTACAATGTATTAGTACCTTCGTTGTTTACGAAGGGTTCTTCGTATCAGTCTTTATACGGAGGTAAAACTCCGTATATGGTATATCATCAATATATATGCATGTCGTTATGTGTATTCTCGTTAGAGTGTAGTCTCTAGTTAAAATTAAAGTATTGATAACTATATATATCAAGGGGTTTATTTGTGACGTTAGCAAAAATTAAATGCTATTATATATTATTTAACCCTAAACTTATATTTATATATATATCGCATTCGTTCAAGCG
Source organism: Erigeron breviscapus (assembly GCA_034093135.1). Taxonomy (NCBI): domain Eukaryota; kingdom Viridiplantae; phylum Streptophyta; class Magnoliopsida; order Asterales; family Asteraceae; genus Erigeron; species Erigeron breviscapus. The sequence goes on along the minus strand of CM067173.1, from coordinate 110,466,227 downwards.
GCTACTAAAAAAAGGGATCGACAACTTGTGTGTGGGAGAGTAGCCGCAAATTAAAACACAATATGACTATCTCGATCTTGTGTGCATCAGAAAGTCCTCAAGAATACATAACAAGCTTGGTAAACTATTATTATTTGTAGTTGTGAAGCTCCTAAAGGTAAGATAACTATCTTTTGACATGAGTAACACAACGAGGACTTAGTTTTTATAATTAACGATGGTTAAGGCCCTTTTCATACGCTTGTTAGTTATGGGAACTTCGGGAGGGCTTATGGTTGGTTTTATGCATGCTATGCCTTAGTTAGCTTTAGTTATTGATGTAATGCATTCTTTAGCTTGTGATGATTAATATGGTTAACTCGATTGCTTACAGTTGATATATTGTTATGGTTGGCATGGTTGATTTAGATTGTGGTTGTATGCTTAATGTTAGATTGACCTATACATGTAGTACACTAGACTCATGTAGGATTGCCATGATTCACGGTTTCACGATAGGGGCCCTAAAATGACAAGATTGAAACGATTGATAAAACATACGATTGAAACGGTTGATAAACTCGAGTATAAACTTACGGTTGAAAAGTGTTAAGCTTAACCCATGTTAGTCCCGGGAGGGGCTGGTGTGCTACGGTTGGTCGAACGGGGTTGTCATGATGCCCCTTACGACATGGTCACGATTGCTTGAGTTTGCCGGGTGGTTAGGACCGATCACCATGCTTTGCTAAACGACTTACTCCAGGATTTGGTTATGCATATCCTTAACGATGTCGATGGACCCCGAAAGGACTACCCATCATGTCGGATGCAAGGTTCCTTGAAAGGTCGAATGACCGCCTATGCACAATCGCGATTGATTTATTTTTGACATGTCACTACTAAACGATTGAAAATGGCATAACCTATGATTGATGAATGAGATTGAAAGTAAGATTGATAACGATGATTGTTGAGATGATTTGAGGTTGCTAGGCATATGTAGGAATATAATCTTTCCGTGGTGTTTTTCGATTGATATGTGATCATTGTTTGTAATATGCTTGACATGCGTATGAACTAATTAAGATGATTTAATTGGCAACTTCTTTTACAACCTGTGGTTATCTTACTCTGCTTTTAAAGCTGACACTTTTTTTGTTTAAAATGTTGTGTTTCCTCAGGTTAAACATTGGAGTTTGCTTAGAGTGAGACCGGGTAGATATTTGCTATAGACGATGACATTTATTAGTCTTAGCCTCATTTATTTAGATGACATTTATTATATCTTTTATTGTCGGAATTTATGACTATGGGCTTTCTTAAATTATTGTTGTGATGCAATGAAGTAACACCAAATGTTTTGTAGACCATTCCCTTAGGAAATGGTTAAGTTTTTATCGGGACGTTTCCGCATTTTAGTTATTTATTTAAAAGTTTTTTAGAAAACCCATATTTTTAAATGTCGGGTGTTACATAAAATACATATATTTATTTATTTATTTATTTGTAAGTCTACCAAAAATAAAAGACAAAAAGTTTGTTGAATGAAAATGTCAAATGGATTAGTTGGATACGGAGGGGATAAAATTATGAAATGAACCGAGAAGAAACCTCCGGGATAAAACTAAAAAAGAAGAGATGGAAAAATCCAAATGATGGTACGGGACGCGACCTGAATGAAAGTTTCTAATGTATTAGTTGAAAAACAAAAGTAAAAAAAAAAGTGTGCAGGAAACCAAGAATACAACCCTGAAAAAAACTAAAAAAAAAGATGCAATGTGGCAAAATCTGAACGATGGTACGACGTGGGTGACGAAATTGAACCACTGTATGGTCGGTTGTTACTGTTCGTTTCGTATTGCTTTAATAAAGGTAGTAATAATAGTAACTTAGTACGACAAATGATATAATTCTTGATAAATAATCTAATAATTTTTTTAAAACGTTAAGACCTGACAAATGTAATCATTTTTTTAATTTAATTTCATCCATTGATTTTAGCAAGTGTCATTAGCCTAAAAGTCCTTTTAATAATATGATGGTGATATTTGGAAAGATCAAGGGGTAAGATTTGGAAAGAATATGAGTGGAATCCACATGTCATATTTATAAAGTTTTAAGAGGATTTTTAGGCTAAATTTAAAAAAATTAATTATTTTTTTAGATAACGAGAGAAAGTACCCGCGCGTTGCGGCGGTGAGATGGTGGGGGTGATAGGTCATAGAGTGTGATAGGTCATAGGAGGTGATAGGTCATAGGAGGTGATAGGTCATAGAGTGTGACAGCCAAATGCCTTAGCCGTACGGGCTCCGCCCTCGGATTTAAAAATTCTTCGATAGTATATCGAATGACATCTCTAATGAAAGAGCATGAAATTTTAAGAATACCCATTTAATTTTTATAATTACGGTTTTTGAGATAAAAGATTTTGAATGAATTAGAGGAATAAAATGATTTATGGAAGAGAGAGAAAAAAAATGAGTGGTTGAGATTAATGAAAGAGATGAAAGTTGAAAGTTAAAAGTTGTGGGACATTGATGTATGGTACATCATGCATTATCATGTGTATATTGTTAAAATTGAAAGTTGAAAATTCAAACCTTATTTGCTTTATAATATACGAGAGCAAGTACCCGCGCGTTGCGGCGGTAAAATAGTGAGGGTGATAGGTCATAGAGTGTGATAGGTCATAGAGTGTGATAGGTCATAGGAGGTGATAGGTCATAGAGTGTGATAGCCAAATGCCTTAGCCGTACGGGCTCCGCCCTCGGATTTAAAAATTCGTCGAAAGTATATCGAATGACATCTCTAATGAAAGAGCATGAAATTTTAAGAACACCCATATAATTTTTATAATTTATCGATGTACGGTTTTTGAGATAAAAGATTTTGAATGAGTTAGATGAATAAAATGATTTATGCAGGAGAGAGAAAAATAAAGTGGTTGAGATTTGAGGAGAGAGAAAAAAATGAGTGGTTGAGATGTGAGGAGAGATAAAAAAAATGAGTGGTTGAGATTAATGGATTGAAAAGTTGAAAGTTCAAAAGTGAATTTGCTTTATAATATAGTATAGATAATATATATATAGTTATATGAATTACTTACATACTTAATTTATTGTATAGTTAGTATAAGTTAATCTTTATTATTACTCAAAGCATTATGGCCTATGGGCGTAAGGCGAATTGGTCTATGGGCTGTGGTGGTCAAGGTCAACGACAAGAATAAAAAAGGAAAAAAACAAATTTTAAACACGAAAACATACATCAAATCAAACCTTAATAAAAAGAAAAAGAAAGTAAAGGATGGACGAAATAAAGACAATAATCAAAGAAGCATTTGGATTATCATCACCAGAAGAAGATAGCGACAATGATGATAGTCAACAACAGCAGCAGCAGCAGCTGGAAAGGAAGTTGTTATTATTTGGTGAAAACCCAAAATGGGAACAAATTACTGATCAAAGGATTAACTTTAATGACCCACTTTTTATCTCCTCTTCAACAATCCTCTTTGCCACAATCTATCTTTCAAGGTCATCTAACTTTTCTTATTTCCGTTTCTTATTTTATATGATTTGCACACTGCAAAATTTTATGATTTGACATTTTTAACCCTGTAACTTACTAAATGATATAATTAAGGTGTTTGTTGTAGGTAAATCAGTTATTGTTGTTTAGAAATGACTCCACCTTCCGTTACAGGAATTCGCTTTAATTTTTGATGTCAAACATATTATTTCCTAAACTTGTATGCTGCTGGTGGTACTTTATGTAAGTTTAGATATGGTTACAAGTCGTTTTCGTGGGTGTATATATAAAGATGAATGGCATAGTTTTGAAGCTGAAAGTAACCGGCTTGACATTATTTGTAGATGTATCATTTAAGTAGTTATCTTCAACTGCATGACTGATTTGAATTTTGTAGCAAGTTAGACCCACATACAATACTTTTTGTATATATTGATATAGTTGAAAATGATTTGTTTTCTCGAAAGGCATTCAAACAACTTCATTTCCAAATCAAGAAGTAAGTAGTTTTGACAATGATTCTCATTTGACATGTGTTTTCATAGTTTTGTGCTATACTAATGTATCTTAGTGGCATTGGTCTAAATAATTTTAGAAATAGATGGAAAGTTAAGGGCGGAGAATAGCGGCGGGCAAAATGGATGGGTCAGAATGGGTTGGGTGGAAAACCTATCAAACCAGGTTGGGCCGAGTTGAACTGAAATTTCTCAATACTCCTTGAAGAAGCCCAATCTTGAACCGCTCTTGATTGGACATAACTTTTAATTTGACCTACTCAACCCATTCAGTGTTTCGTGAACTACATATGAAACCTAGTAACCAAGTAAAAGTTAGTCAAACCTGTCTAATTTTCGTGAGACTGAATGGGATTGCCTTCGAGGAGACGATATCACTTCACTTATCATAATGCTCAAATGAGCTAGACAGAGATGTTATATACCTATGTCATCCTCACAAGGGACTTGTATTAAGAAGAATTACTTATAGATGTCACACTAACTTCTAAGTGGTTTTCTTTATATTCGTAACTAATATGACATTTCTAGCAACTTAGGCCCATGTACAATACCCATGTATAAATCTTGATATAGTCAAAAATGATTTCTCGACGGACATATGAATAACTTCACATCTGAATTGATAATTAAGCAGTTTTGACATTATTTCTCATCTATCATTGCTCTTAATTAATTGTTCTTCTGTAACTTATGGGTGCAGAAGGATGGTTCAGCGACGTCTCTCACAATCAGGTTCGACAAATTACATGGCCAAACCATGATGTATATCGGATCATTTATATCATATGATTACAGATTGAGCTTTACACAGATAGTTTTGCCTTCCATAGTTCAACATGATTATGTGGGTTGTTGTATTCATAAGGTTTTTATATATACAATAAAGTAAGCATATAACAATTCTATAAGATCCGTTTTCATGGATTACTCATTTGTGTCTGTATATGTACGTCTGTTCAAATGGACCTTTTTGGATGCAACTATCCAACTGGAACACAGTTATTGTCTTAGAACGAGTTTACCAATTTACTCTTTCTCAAGATGGGTTCTTTCATATAATGAAGCTCACATAAGGGGTAATAACTACTAATGTGCTTTGGCTTTCTGTTTTCACAAGACATGTTACTGTTGTTGCAGGCTATGAGGTTTGGTGATCTTCCAGTATGGGCAAATGAGCTCTCAACATGTATTCGAGAGCTTATCCAGTATAGTGATTATGATCCTGAATCCATGGACACAAGCACTTGCGATATGGATAAAAAGGACTGCATATTTCCATCAAAGCTACTGCACAGGGAGCCTCTCTTTAATCAACTCATTGTTAATATATATATATATATATATATATATATATATATATATATATATATATATATATATATATATATATATATATATATATATATATATATATATATATATATATATATATATATATATATATATATATATATATATATATATATATATATATATATATATATATATATATATATATATATATATATATATATATATATATATATATATATATATATATATATATATATATATATATATATATATATATATATATATATATATATATATATATATATATATATATATATATATATATATATATATATATATATATATATATATATATATATATATATATATATATATATATATATATATATATATATATATATATATATATATATATATATATATATATATATATATATATATATATATATATATATATATATATATATATATATATATATATATATATATATATATATATATATATATATATATATATATATATATATATATATATATATATATATATATATATATATATATATATATATATATATATATATATATATATATATATATATATATATATATATATATATATATATATATATATATATATATATATATATATATATATATATATATATATATATATATATATATATATATATATATATATATATATATATATATATATATATATATATATATATATATATATATATATATATATATATATATATATATATATATATATATATATATATATATATATATATATATATATATATATATATATATATATATATATATATATATATATATATATATATATATATATATATATATATATATATATATATATATATATATATATATATATATATATATATATATATATATATATATATATATATATATATATATATATATATATATATATATATATATATATATATATATATATATATATATATATATATATATATATATATATATATATATATATATATATATATATATATATATATATATATATATATATATATATATATATATATATATATATATATATATATATATATATATATATATATATATATATATATATATATATATATATATATATATATATATATATATATATATATATATATATATATATATATATATATATATATATATATATATATATATATATATATATATATATATATATATATATATATATATATATATATATATATATATATATATATATATATATATATATATATATATATATATATATATATATATATATATATATATATATATATATATATATATATATATATATATATATATATATATATATATATATATATATATATATATATATATATATATATATATATATATATATATATATATATATATATATATATATATATATATATATATATATATATATATATATATATATATATATATATATATATATATATATATATATATATATATATATATATATATATATATATATATATATATATATATATATATATATATATATATATATATATATATATATATATATATATATATATATATATATATATATATATATATATATATATATATATATATATATATATATATATATATATATATATATATATATATATATATATATATATATATATATATATATATATATATATATATATATATATATATATATATATATATATATATATATATATATATATATATATATATATATATATATATATATATATATATATATATATATATATATATATATATATATATATATATATATATATATATATATATATATATATATATATATATATATATATATATATATATATATATATATATATATATATATATATATATATATATATATATATATATATATATATATATATATATATATATATATATATATATATATATATATATATATATATATATATATATATATATACATATATCTATATATATATATATATATATATACGTCAAATTTTGTATTAAACTAGCTAATCAACCCGGATAGTATCCGGGCATGATTAGAAAATTAGAAACTCAAACCTTTTATAAGTGATAATGCTTATAAGTATATCTTTTAACTGTTACAAAAATTTATGTTTACCTGAAATCGGGTCAATTTGGGTTATATGTTATGTCTAATGGTCAAAAAGCTTGATTAAGAATTAAACTGGTCAAACATCTTCCAAGGTCTGTTGTAAATGCTTACAACCTCAATAGTCGTTTTATTGGAGAACTTGGATTATCATGCTAATAAAATAGAGAATTAGTCGTATTTAATTAGAATTTATAAAGTTAAGTAAAAAGGCAAAATATATTGGCGGTTGAACAAAATCGGACCGGGCCATTTTTGATCCGAATCCATTTTAATTGACATAATGACTAACTAAATACCCTCAAAGTTTTTGATTCCAATTTCTTCTTCTGGGGTTCATTTTCAGGGAATTTGTGCACATGTTTACCTAATGCAGTTTGAAGATGGAATAGCTCTAGTCTCCTTGGAGTCATCTATTGTGATGCATTTTAGCCGTGTTGAAGATGAATTTGCAAGTAATGGAAAACAAGCCGAGGCCAAGATCCATGTACACTTGACACCAGGGTCTTTACTCTTAATATCAGGTGAAACCCGATACCAGTGGAAGCATGAGATCAACCGCAAACCCGGTTTCCAAAAATGGGATGACCTAGAAATTGATCAGAAAGAAGAACCTCCATTACATTAAGAAAGCTTTGTAAAAGTGAGTAGCACCCACTGCATTCGGAGTTATGGTGTCTTCAAATGCTATGTAACATCTAAAACATCTTTCCTTCACAAATTTCTACCTTCTATATATATAATGTTATGTATTATTCGTCAAATTTTGTATTAAACTAGCTAATCAACCCGGATAGTATCCGGGCATGATTAGAAAATTAGAAACTCAAACCTTTTACAAGTGATAATGCTTATAAGCATATCTTTTATAAATAAATTAATGAATAATGTAAATACACTGTCAAAGCTCTCGTTTGTTGCAAGATGGCACCGGGTAGTAGCGTGAGTGTCCATGTACTCAAGATGAAAGGGTACATAGACCAATTGGAGTGCCTTGGTTTTCCCATTAGTCAAGAGCTTGTTACGGATTTTATCCTTAACTCGTTGACTAGTGCGTTTGATTCATTTGTATTGAACTACAACATGAATAACATGGAGAAAACCATAATGGAGCTTCATGGCATGTTGAAGACCACCAAGTCTGGCATGGCCAAGACCAAGCCTTCCGCCACTGCCGTTTTGACCATCAAGGAAGGAGGGATACGCAAGAAGAAGAAGAATGGACCAAACGGTAAGAGTAAGGTAAAGGTTGGAATTCCCAACGCCAAACCCAAACCTAAGGGCATAGCCTCTACTTCTTCTCGCAAGATCCCACAAGCCAAGGATCCTAAGGAGGCCGAATGTTTCCATTATGGGGAAATTGGACATTGGAGGCGTACTTGTCCGGTGTATTTGAAAGACCTAAAGGAGCTTCGGGCCAAAGGTGTCGCCGACCCTTCAGGTATGTTCATGATTGAACTTAACAATACATCTACTTCTGATTCCTGGGTATTGGACACAGGTTGTGGTACTCACATTTGTACAAATGTGCAGAGACTCACAAGAAGTAAGAAGTTAAGGACCGGAGAGCTTGATGTAATCATGGGGAACAAGAATGTGTCCTGGTTGAAATGATTGGAGATTACAAGCTTGATTTTGATTCCGGTTTATGTATTGTTTTAAGAAATGTTTGTTACAGTGTCGATATGGCAAGAAACATTATCTCTTTTGATGCTTTGTTTAATGATGGTTTTGATTTTAAGTTTGATAATGGATCAATTCTCGTTTACAAGGATAATGTATTTTATTTTAAGGCTAGTCCTTGTAAAGGCATATTAGAAACCACCGTTAAACCAAGTTATAGTTCAATCAATAACATTGGTTCATCCAAAGATGGTTTGGATAAGTCGTATCTATGGCACTGTCGTTTAGGCCACATAAACAAGAAACGAATTGCCAAACTCCAATCTGACGGTAGTTTGGAATCATTTGATGTTGCATCTCATGATGATTGTGAATCCTGTTTATTGGGCAAAATGACAAAAGCACTTTTCAAAGGAACCTGCGAAAGGGGCAAATATCTATTGGAGTTGGTACACACTGATGTGTGTGGTCCGTTTAGATCTGCTACTAGACACGGTGAACAATACTTCGTTATATTTACTGATGATCTCAGTCCATATGGTTATATTTATTTAATTAAACATGAAAGTCCCAAGTTTGCAACGATTATGTAATTAAACAACTAATGTAAATTACACTAAGAATGTAAGACAATAAGGTAAGCACGTTTAATCATAAGTAGTATTAATTAAACGGTGAATACATGGTTGGTTTACAATAAAAGAAGAAAGAAAATATTGTTAAGTTTTTGCACACACAAAAAGCTTAACAATGATATAATTCTACAATGAGAGAAAAACACACTAAGTGACTATTGTAGAATGAACCAACAGAATTGCGGCTAGGTCAAGTGATGTCTTATATAGGAGAGAAGAGACATCACATGACAACCCAATAGATGTTGACACATTAAGGTTGTCAACTTTCTATTGGTGTGTAAGACTGGTCGGCAGAGATCTCTTTTCTTCATCTTGTTTGTTTCCCAAAGCGGCATGAAAGAGAAACTGCTTAGTACCAAAACGGTACAAGGTCACTTGTCTTCAATCTGATCTTCCAACACGTGTCCTTGGGGACCAGTCTTCTTATCTTCATTTTCCCGCCCATATTTGACTTACAACACATGGCGGTGAGTCATTGAACTTATCCTTTAACTTGAAGATAAAAGTGATCGCTGAAGACTCGCTGATGAAACCTCTCGCTGAAGGCTCGCTGATGAAACCTCTCGCTGAGTCTATCAGCGACTACTTGACTCAGCAAGTAATCTTCAGCGAATCCATGACTCAACAATCTCCCCCTATTCGCTGAGGAGACTTAGCTGAGTATGAGTTACTTTTTAGAAGTACAATAGTTAGATATGAGGGAATGCTGATCTTATTTACTTGACAAACAACTTTACAAAAAAGATAGCATTACAAAGATTACAAGTTTTCTTAATCCCATTGTGACTCTTGCTTGGCCTCTATGAAAGCTTTGTCTTGTTGTCTTTCAGGCTTCAGCAGCTCTTGATCAATTAGCTTTAAGAACTTGGGATCATTGGAAGACTGCACACAATACTTCCTAATCTTCATCAAAAAAGTAGAAGGAGCAATTCCAATCTCATTGGTCCTGAAGAAGAGTTCATGACCATGGATATTGCAAAAACAGAACCCTCCTAGTTTGTCATCATAGACACCATCCACAAAGAGGGTCCTAGGAGGCATTCTTAGATTTAGCAGTGGCTCAGTATCTATGTCAGTCTGTGGAACAGCTCTGAGAACAAATGGGCGCTGAGAAGCCACTTGACCAGAGGCTGTTCTTTTTGTACCACTTCTTGGCTGCTGAGGAGGAGAGGGATATGGATGTCTGGCAGCGCTGAGCAAGGAGTCTTTGATTTTGTATTTCTTCTCCATTTGATGTATGTGCTTTATTTGCTCACCTGCCATTTTGATCAAGGGTTCAAACCCCACAGCCTTCTTATCCTTGATCAATTTGTACACTTCAATCCATTCAGTTGGCCCAAGTGTGTTTGATTTGACATTTTTCAAGGTGTATAGCTTGGGCACTCCTTTCCTTTGCAAGCTCAAATTCATTCCTTGTTGTGTGAGAGTGACCTGTTTGACTGACAGGATCTCCTCTTTCCTTTGCCTAACCTCTCTCGATTCGAGATAGGTTGCTTGTCCTTCTTCAAATGTTTTACCACGCTTGGCAAAGAATTGTTCTTCATTCTTTTTCAATGCAGCCAAACCACCAGATTGCTGAGCTAGTCTTTTTGTTTCATCATCAGCATCCCTTAACCTTATCAGCTTGCTCCCCCTCAACATTGCTGCCGGTTCACTAACCTTATCAGCTTGCTCCCCCTGAACACTTGCTGCCGGTTCACTAACCTTATCAGCTTGCTCCCCCTCAACACTTGCTGCCGGTTCACTAACCTTATCAGCTTGCTCCCCCTCAACACTTGCTGCCGGTTCACTAACCTTATCAGCTTGCTCCCCCTCAACACTTGCTGCCGGTTCACTAACCTTATCAGCTTGCTCCCCCTGAACACTTGCTGCCGGTTCACTAACCTTATCAGCTTGCTCCCCCTCAACACTTGCTGCCGGTTCACTAACCTTATCAGCTTGCTCCCCCTCAACACTTGCTGCCGGTTCACTAACCTTATCAGCTTGCTCCCCCTCAACACTTGCTGCCGGTTCACTAACCTTATCAGCTTGCTCCCCCTGAACACTTGCTGCCGGTTCACTAACCTTATCAGCTTGCTCCCCCTCAACACTTGCTGCCGGTTCACTAACCTTATCAGCTTGCTCCCCCTCAACACTTGCTGCCGGTTCACTAACCTTATCAGCTTGCTCCCCCTCAACACTTGCTGCCGGTTCACTAACCTTATCAGCTTGCTCCCCCTGAACACTTGCTGCCGGTTCACTAACCTTATCAGCTTGCTCCCCCTCAACACTTGCTGCCGGTTCACTAACCTTATCAGCTTGCTCCCCCTCAACACTTGCTGCCGGTTCACTAACCTTATCAGCTTGCTCCCCCTCAACACTTGCTGCCGGTTCACTAACCTTATCAGCTTGCTCCCCCTGAACACTTGCTGCCGGTTCACTAACCTTATCAGCTTGCTCCCCCTCAACACTTGCTGCCGGTTCACTAACCTTATCAGCTTGCTCCCCCTCAACACTTGCTGCCGGTTCACTAACCTTATCAGCTTGCTCCCCCTCAACACTTGCTGCCGGTTCACTAACCTTATCAGCTTGCTCCCCCTGAACACTTGCTGCCGGTTCACTAACCTTATCAGCTTGCTCCCCCTCAACACTTGCTGCCGGTTCACTAACCTTATCAGCTTGCTCCCCCTCAACACTTGCTGCCGGTTCACTAACCTTATCAGCTTGCTCCCCCTCAACACTTGCTGCCGGTTCACTAACCTTATCAGCTTGCTCCCCCTGAACACTTGCTGCCGGTTCACTAACCTTATCAGCTTGCTCCCCCTCAACACTTGCTGCCGGTTCACTAACCTTATCAGCTTGCTCCCCCTCAACACTTGCTGCCGGTTCACTAACCTTATCAGCTTGCTCCCCCTCAACACTTGCTGCCGGTTCACTAACCTTATCAGCTTGCTCCCCCTGAACACTTGCTGCCGGTTCACTAACCTTATCAGCTTGCTCCCCCTGAACACTTGCTGCCGGTTCACTAACCTTATCAGCTTGCTCCCCCTGAACACTTGCTGCCGGTTCATTAACCATCTCAGCGTTTTCATTTTCAGCGAAGGGAGCATCTTCATTTGTTTGACTTGCTGGGCCCTCTTCAGCAGTTTTCTCCCCCTTGGAAGCAGCTGAGGGACTTGCTGCTTCCACATTGTTTTTCTTGAAGAGACCCAGCATTTCACTCATCATACCCTTAAGATCAGCGACCTCTTGTTCGAGTTTCTTCGTCCTGCTGACAGATTCTTTCAACAATATTTTGTCAGCAGCGACTTGAAATGGGGTACTAGAGAGGATTTGAGTTTTGAGAGAGGAAATTTCTTTGGTAAGGGTGGTGTGAAAATTATCTTGATGTTTGGAGAAGGAAGAGATAGTTTGATCCAGCTTGCTGAGTTGAGCAGTGAAGAGTATATTAGATTGGGAGAGTTGTTGGAGAGATGATAAGAGACCAGGCTCTTCGGTTACCTTCGCTGAACGGATTTCATCTTTTAATTTGTCCAGCGAGGCGGAGATGGCAGAGTTGGAGGTGCTGACCTTTTTCATGCTTTCATTTAGCAAGGCTTGATTCCTTCTAAATAAGTTCTCATTTGACTTGGTTTGGGTGACTTGATTTTTGGTGATTCCAAACACCATACCTTTGAGCTCAGCCAGCTCATCAATCACCACATCCTTTCCAGCTATCAATTTCTGAAAGTTTTCATGAGCCTCCACATGAACCTTAGCAACTTGATCCACTAGCCAAGCATACAAATATCCTTGTCTATTGCCTTGGCTCTGGCACACTTGCACTCTTCTCAACAACTCTTGCAATTGACAGGTCTCAACATAGTCAAGACCTGGTACATTTACAGCAGTGAAGAGTATATTAGATTGGGAGAGTTGTTGGAGAGATGATAAGAGACCAGGCTCTTCGGTTACCTTCGCTGAACGGATTTCATCTTTTAATTTGTCCAGCGAGGCGGAGATGGCAGAGTTGGAGGTGCTGACCTTTTTCATGCTTTCATTTAGCAAGGCTTGATTCCTTCTAAATAAGTTCTCATTTGACTTGGTTTGGGTGACTTGATTTTTGGTGATTCCAAACACCATACCTTTGAGCTCAGCCAGCTCATCAATCACCACATCCTTTCCAGCTATCAATTTCTGAAAGTTTTCATGAGCCTCCACATGAACCTTAGCAACTTGATCCACTAGCCAAGCATACAAATATCCTTGTCTATTGCCTTGGCTCTGGCACACTTGCACTCTTCTCAACAACTCTTGCAATTGACAGGTCTCAACATAGTCAAGACCTGGTACATTTACAGCAGTGAAGGCAGTTTGAAGTTCTTCATCAGCAGTAGGAACCTTAAGATCTTTAAGAGAGACTGGATACTTGGAACAGGGAACTCTAAAGAAATCTGGATGGTGCAATGGGGGCACCTCCATGATGATTTCATCATCAATTTCTTCAACTTCAACATACACACCTGGTCTTATTCTTTGAAGCCTACACAATTCCACCCTTTGCTGAAGCTCAGCCTCATTTAGTGCAGACACATAATCACCATAGAACCCAACTTGTTCATGAGACTCTGTGGGCAAATAAGAAGAACAAGGAGGAGGCGGCATATCATTCAGCGACTCTGGGATATCCTCAAAATCATTTGGAGGAGAAGAGATTAGCACATAGCCCAAGTCGTCATCCAAGAAAGCACTAACAAACATTTCATCTTCACTTTCTTCTGCGGCAGCGAGTCTAATTTCAGCATCATGATCTTGGAGATCAAACTCGCTGCCCAGATCTTCATCATCAATCTCCATTTCAGTGAACAAGGTATTTGTCTCGGTCCCTGCACTAACAGTTTCCGAGACATGAACAGCAATATGTTGGGTAAGGGAACCTGGTGCCTCAATCTCAGTGTGTTGTTCCACCAAGATATCATCGGCCGTAGAATGGGTTGACTCTAGCATCACCTGTGATCTGGCTGCTGTCAACGACTCAGAAGGTAATGAAGAAGAAGGGGAATTATTTGGGGGTGGAGTTGGACTTTGACCTCTAGTGGGCTGGGGTGACCCAATAACTTCACCAACTCTCGCTGTTGGAATCGTTGAGGCGTTGGGCAGCTCATATTCGTTTCCCAATGCCTCCTTGAAGATGAGGGAAAAGATTCTAACAAAAGGCACAGTGTGTGACCTATTGTTGATGCTGACCTTATTCTTCATGTCATTGAAGATCAGCTGGGCGTAATCAACAAACCGCCCCTCAGCGAGTGCATGAATCATTGGCATCGAAGTTGTTGATGCTTGATTATATGACCCTGAATTTCCACCCATACACTGTATTACGTGGGTGAAAAGAACTCTCCAGACCCCAGGGAGATTTTGTTTCAATGGATTGCTTGGGATTGCTGGGGGGTTTACCAGCGAACCAGCCTCAGAAGGCATTTCAGCGTCCACAGCGACCGTATCAGCCACTTCATCAGAAAGAAGTGCTGCCTCCCAGTCGCTGTCTTTCGGGTATAAAGAAGGATTAAGGGAGAAGAGTACCTCTTTTATATGAGTAGTGAGGCGAGCAACCAAGAGATCAGCTGGTTGCTTGTAGATATTGTTACCAACTCTCGCTGTTGGAATCGTTGAGGCGTTGGGCAGCTCATATTCGTTTCCCAATGCCTCCTTGAAGATGAGGGAAAAGATTCTAACAAAAGGCACAGTGTGTGACCTATTGTTGATGCTGACCTTATTCTTCATGTCATTGAAGATCAGCTGGGCGTAATCAACAAACCGCCCCTCAGCGAGTGCATGAATCATTGGCATCGAAGTTGTTGATGCTTGATTATATGACCCTGAATTTCCACCCATACACTGTATTACGTGGGTGAAAAGAACTCTCCAGACCCCAGGGAGATTTTGTTTCAATGGATTGCTTGGGATTGCTGGGGGGTTTACCAGCGAACCAGCCTCAGAAGGCATTTCAGCGTCCACAGCGACCGTATCAGCCACTTCATCAGAAAGAAGTGCTGCCTCCCAGTCGCTGTCTTTCGGGTATAAAGAAGGATTAAGGGAGAAGAGTACCTCTTTTATATGAGTAGTGAGGCGAGCAACCAAGAGATCAGCTGGTTGCTTGTAGATATTGTTACCAACTCTCGCTGTTGGAATCGTTGAGGCGTTGGGCAGCTCATATTCGTTTCCCAATGCCTCCTTGAAGATGAGGGAAAAGATTCTAACAAAAGGCACAGTGTGTGACCTATTGTTGATGCTGACCTTATTCTTCATGTCATTGAAGATCAGCTGGGCGTAATCAACAAACCGCCCCTCAGCGAGTGCATGAATCATTGGCATCGAAGTTGTTGATGCTTGATTATATGACCCTGAATTTCCACCCATACACTGTATTACGTGGGTGAAAAGAACTCTCCAGACCCCAGGGAGATTTTGTTTCAATGGATTGCTTGGGATTGCTGGGGGGTTTACCAGCGAACCAGCCTCAGAAGGCATTTCAGCGTCCACAGCGACCGTATCAGCCACTTCATCAGAAAGAAGTGCTGCCTCCCAGTCGCTGTCTTTCGGGTATAAAGAAGGATTAAGGGAGAAGAGTACCTCTTTTATATGAGTAGTGAGGCGAGCAACCAAGAGATCAGCTGGTTGCTTGTAGATATTGTTACCAACTCTCGCTGTTGGAATCGTTGAGGCGTTGGGCAGCTCATATTCGTTTCCCAATGCCTCCTTGAAGATGAGGGAAAAGATTCTAACAAAAGGCACAGTGTGTGACCTATTGTTGATGCTGACCTTATTCTTCATGTCATTGAAGATCAGCTGGGCGTAATCAACAAACCGCCCCTCAGCGAGTGCATGAATCATTGGCATCGAAGTTGTTGATGCTTGATTATATGACCCTGAATTTCCACCCATACACTGTATTACGTGGGTGAAAAGAACTCTCCAGACCCCAGGGAGATTTTGTTTCAATGGATTGCTTGGGATTGCTGGGGGGTTCCTTAAGTTATAATTGTATCCAATGGAAGGCAACCAATCCTTCCACTCAACATCAGTTGCTGCCTCCACAAAAGCATTTTCTGCAGTAGCTTGTGGAAATCGAAGTGTTTGGCGAAGAGACGCCGGAGTGATTGTAATCGTCTTTGACCCTTGACGAACAGTACCACTGATGGACTTGGATACATCATCGTACTCACAAGTCCACCAAAACTCACGGAGAAGATGAACAAATATCTTCCCCGGATCTGCCATGATGCAATATTTGGCAGGAGAAGCATGGATAAAGTCCAGCATGGGCTTGTATCCTTCGGAATCTTTTGGCAACACAGAGGTGCCAATATGATTGTTAGGTTTCACAACAATCTGGGAGGCAGAAAAACTTACTTTAGAAGATTTTGTGATGTTAGAGGGAATGAAGACAGATGAATGAAGATATGTGGTGGAAACTTGTTCCTGAACTTGTTGTTCAGGAGCCGGTGGGTTTTGTACGGCGGCGGTAGAGGAAGATGGAGGAATATCTGAAGAAGAAGCCATAGATTTTATGTAAAGATGAAGATGAAATAAGTAGAAGGTGTTTGAAGAAATGCTTGAGAGAAAAGATGAACAGATGGAGAGAAAGAGTTTTTGATTTAGAGAGAGAGTGAATAGGAAGCGTGAAAGTAGAGTTATGAGGTGAGGTTATATATATATGGTATGGTTGTGGGTCACAACTTCTCTCTCCTTCTTTTTGTATTGATGAACAGTTGTGAACAACAACTGTTTTTGTACTTTTAAATATAAAAAGGTTTGAGAGTAACGTTTTGAAAATAAAAGGAAACTTTATCCAAAAAATTCATGAGTGCGCGCCGTATTGTGCAGTCATAACCTGTCAGTCAGACTGTCACAACAGACAAATGACGTGATCAAGATCAAAAATCGAGGTGACCTTTTAATTTGAATGTATAAAACATGTGGTCCAGAAATTTGCCACGTCACCCTCATAGTTACTTTGAAAACACTTAGTTTTGAAAATATCCTATGTATTATTTTGAAATACAACATGCTGAAAGATGCTCAGCATGCTTAAGGCTCTTTGTCAGCGACTTCACAACTAACGTTGGTCGCTGACTACAGTTTTTGGCAAACTGTCAGCCATCAACGGATTTGATAAGTCTTTACCACTAGCCGTTTGCTATTGGACTAGATGAAGACTTTTAGCTCTTCATTGCTATTGTTTGCTTTTTCCCAAAGCAACAGGGATAAACGGATTTGATTAGTCTTTACCAATAGCCGTTTGCTATTGGACTAGATGAAGACTTTTAGCTCTTCATTGCTATTGTTTGCTTTTTCCCAAAGCAACAGGGATAAACGGATTTGATTAGTCTTTACCAATAGCCGTTTGCTATTGGACTAGATGAAGACTTTTAGCTCTTCATTGCTATTGTTTGCTTTTTCCCAAAGCAACAGGGATAAACGGATTTGATTAGTCTTTACCAATAGCCGTTTGCTATTGGACTAGATGAAGACTTTTAGCTCTTCATTGCTATTGTTTGCTTTTTCCCAAAGCAACAGGGATAAACGGATTTGATTAGTCTTTACCAATAGCCGTTTGCTATTGGACTAGATGAAGACTTTTAGCTCTTCATTGCTATTGTTTGCTTTTTCCCAAAGCAACAGGGATAAACGGATTTGATTAGTCTTTACCAATAGCCGTTTGCTATTGGACTAGATGAAGACTTTTAGCTCTTCATTGCTATTGTTTGCTTTTTCCCAAAGCAACAGGGATAAACGGATTTGATTAGTCTTTACCAATAGCCGTTTGCTATTGGACTAGATGAAGACTTTTAGCTCTTCATTGCTATTGTTTGCTTTTTCCCAAAGCAACAGGGATAAACGGATTTGATTAGTCTTTACCAATAGCCGTTTGCTATTGGACTAGATGAAGACTTTTAGCTCTTCATTGCTATTGTTTGCTTTTTCCCAAAGCAACAGGGATAAACGGATTTGATTAGTCTTTACCAATAGCCGTTTGCTATTGGACTAGATGAAGACTTTTAGCTCTTCATTGCTATTGTTTGCTTTTTCCCAAAGCAACAGGGATAAACGGATTTGATTAGTCTTTACCAATAGCCGTTTGCTATTGGACTAGATGAAGACTTTTAGCTCTTCATTGCTATTGTTTGCTTTTTCCCAAAGCAACAGGGATAAACGGATTTGATTAGTCTTTACCAATAGCCGTTTGCTATTGGACTAGATGAAGACTTTTAGCTCTTCATTGCTATTGTTTGCTTTTTCCCAAAGCAACAGGGATAAACGGATTTGATTAGTCTTTACCAATAGCCGTTTGCTATTGGACTAGATGAAGACTTTTAGCTCTTCATTGCTATTGTTTGCTTTTTCCCAAAGCAACAGGGATAAACGGATTTGATTAGTCTTTACCAATAGCCGTTTGCTATTGGACTAGATGAAGACTTTTAGCTCTTCATTGCTATTGTTTGCTTTTTCCCAAAGCAACAGGGATAAACGGATTTGATTAGTCTTTACCAATAGCCGTTTGCTATTGGACTAGATGAAGACTTTTAGCTCTTCATTGCTATTGTTTGCTTTTTCCCAAAGCAACAGGGATAAACGGATTTGATTAGTCTTTACCAATAGCCGTTTGCTATTGGACTAGATGAAGACTTTTAGCTCTTCATTGCTATTGTTTGCTTTTTCCCAAAGCAACAGGGATAAACGGATTTGATTAGTCTTTACCAATAGCCGTTTGCTATTGGACTAGATGAAGACTTTTAGCTCTTCATTGCTATTGTTTGCTTTTTCCCAAAGCAACAGGGATAAACGGATTTGATTAGTCTTTACCAATAGCCGTTTGCTATTGGACTAGATGAAGACTTTTAGCTCTTCATTGCTTTGAGATCAGCGAGTAAGACTGACTTAAGCTCGCTGAATTAGCATACATGACAAGTCATGTCGCTGACTCCCCATTTAACATTCCTAACTTGCTAACAAGCAGTTTGAATCTAGATTCATCCAATGGTTTAGTAAAGATGTCAGCTAGTTGATCATCAGTTGGAATGAAGTAGATTTCAATATCACCTTTCATGACATGATCTCGAATAAAGTGATATCGAATATCGATATGCTTAGTTTTGGAATGTTGAACTGGGTTGTGTGTAATAGCAATGGCACTTGTATTATCACACATGATTGGAATTTTAGAGTATTCCAAATCATAGTCGGCAAGCTGATGTTTCATCCATAACATTTGGGCACAACAGCTCGCTGCAGAGACATATTCTGCCTCAGCTGTGGAGATGGAAACTGTGTGTTGCTTTTTACTAGACCAGCTAGTCAGCTTCCCCCCCAACAGTTGACATCCTCCACTGGTGCTTTTGCGATCAAGCATGCAACCAGCATAGTCGGAGTCAGAATATCCAACTAATTCAAAGTTGGAGTCCTTAGGGTACCAAAGACCCAGTGTGGGTGTACCCTTGAGGTATTTGAAGATACGCTTCACAGCGAGGAGATGAGATTCTCTAGGGGAAGCTTGATAGCGAGCACAGAGACATGTTGCAAACATGATGTCTGGCCGACTCGCTGTGAGGTACATAAGTGACCCAATCATGCCACGATAGTAAGTAGGATTCACATACTTACCATCAGGGTCAGCGTGAAGATTATTAGGAGGGGACATTGGAGTTCGTTTGGGAGTGACATGGGTGAAGTCAAACTTAAGCAACATATCTCGAATATATTTCTCCTGATTGATAAATATTCCAGAGGGAAGCTGCTTGATTTGTAACCCCAAGAAGAAGGTGAGTTCACCCATCATACTCATTTCGAAAGTACTAGACATAAGAGAGCTGAACTTTCGACAAAGGTTTGTGGATAAGGAACCAAAGATGATGTCATCGACATAAATCTGCACATACAGAACGTCACCCTTATGCTTATAGATAAATAGGGTGCTGTCAATGGTTCCCCTACGAAAACCATGGTCAAGAAGGAAGGTAGACAAAGTGTCATACCACGCTCTAGGAGCTTGTTTAAGGCCGTATAAAGCTTTATTAAGCTTGTAGACATAGTGAGGATGCTTTGGATCCTCAAAGCCAGGAGGCTGCTTAACATAGACTTCTTCATCAAGAGCACCATTTAAGAAGGCACTTTTGACGTCCATTTGATAGACAATAAAGCCTTTGTAAGCAGCATGAGCGAGAAAGAGACGAATAGCTTCAAGGCGAGCGACTGGAGCAAAGGTCTCATCATAATCAATGCCTTCAGCTTGAGTGTAACCTTGAGCAACCAGTCTTGCCTTGTTTCTGATGACCACACCAGCTTCATCCATCTTATTCCTATAAACCCATCGAGTGCCAATGGGTTCTTTATGGGGAGGAGGAACAAGGAACCAAACGTGTTGTCTTTTAAATTGTGTCAGTTCTTCTTGCATGGCTTCAACCCATGAGGGATCAGCCATGGCTTCACCAATATTGGCAGGCACAATTTGAGAAAGAAAGTTAACATAGAGACAAGTATTACTTGTCGCTGAACGAGTTTGGACACCATTGTGTGGATTACCAATCACATGGTCAAGAGGGTGATCAGCAGTCCATTTGAGTGCTGGTGTGTGAATAGAAGAATGATTCACAGCGGATACTGTGGTGGTAGTACCACTAGGAGTGGGAAGATAAGATGAGAGATCGATGGTTAGCAAGGGCTCAGAGTTGCTGACAGGAGGGTCACTGAGGACAGTGGGTACCTCTTGCTGAAGAGTTTCATCCTCAGCGTCTCCTAAAAGAGGATTCGCTGAGGCATCATGAAATGTTTCCTCAGCGACACATTCAGCTTCTTGAGTTTCAGTTGAGGGAGGAACATTAATGGAAGTGGCATTAATTGTTCGAAGAATAGGCTCAACTGGATCCATAGAATAAATGTGAGCAGCGATGTACTCATCATTTGGTGAAGATTTTGAAGACTCAGCGATAGGTGGTTCAGCAACATCATGATGTGTCGCTGGTACTTCAGACAAGTCAGATAGATCGCTGAGAATTACTTCAGCGGATGACTCATTTGAAAGATCACCTAAAGCAGAACAGCTTTCATCAAAAGTAACATGAATTGATTCATCTACCTTTTGAGTGCGAGTATTGTAAACTCTGAAAGCTTTGCTTATAGAAGAATATCCCAGAAAGTAGCCATCGTCAGCTTTGGGATCAAACTTACCTAAATGATCCTTGTCATTTAGGATGAAAACTGGGCACCCAAAAACATGGAAATATCCAATTTGGGGTTTCTTGCCCTTGAGAATTTCATAGGCAGTCTTATCATGTCGCTTGACAATAAGACACCTATTTTGAGTATGGCACGCAGTACTAACTGCTTCAGCCCAGAATTTACTAGGAAGAGAGGACTCACTGAGCATGGTTCTGGCAGCTTCAATGAGAGTTCTATTTCTCCTTTCAGCTACCCCATTTTGCTCAGGAGTACGAACAGAAGAGAAATTTTGTCTGATCCCTTGATCAGCACAAAAAGTCTCAAGAGTGTGGTTTCTGAACTCAGTGCCATGATCGCTTCTGAGTTCTTTAACACGTATGCTGTTGAGGTTTTCCATCTTTTTAATGAAATTGATTATTTCCTCAGCAGCATCACTCTTAGAATGAAGAAAGATTGTCCAAGTATATCGTGAATATTCATCCACAATAACTAAGGTGTATCTGCTACCCCTTAGACTTTGGACATTCACTGGACCAAAAAGGTCCATGTGAAGGAGATGAAAACAGCCACTGATAGAGTTGGCCTGTTTGGTCTTGAAGGTGGCTCGGTGGCTTTTACCTTTTTCACAAGCACCACAAAGCCGATCCTTCTCATAAGTGAGAGGAGGAAGGCCTCGAACTAGATTTTTCTTGGCCAAGGAGTTGATGGTTTTGAAATTCACATGCGACATACGCTTGTGCCATAACCAGTTGATTTGAGAAGCAGATTTTGAGAAGAAGCAGGTCTCGCTGTCAGTTTTGACAGGAGTGAAATCTACCAAGTAGATATCTCTTTTTCTTGGAGCGACCAAGACCACTTCTTTATCTACATTCAGCACTGTGCCTTGATGCTTATCAAGGATAACCTTGTAGTCAGCATCGCACAGTTGACTTATGCTGATCAGATTGTGTTTCAATCCATTCACATAGGCAACCTTTGTGAACTTGATCAGCCCATTTGAGAGAGACCCGTATCCTTCAGTTTGGCCAGTAGAGTTGTCACCAAACACAACCGTGGGACCGTCAGTCTCCACGAAGTTATCTAGCAGGTCCTTAGATCCAGTCATGTGTTTTGAACAGCCGCTGTCCAAATACCACACTTCTTTTCCTAGCGAGGCCTGCAGGATAACATAAGAAGGATTTAGGAAGAGTTATGAGCATCCTCGCTGATAATATCATCAGTAGAGGATGTGAGAGGAAGATGAGCAACGTCATCATCATTTGACACTGGGGGAAGAGGAGCTCTTGGATCAACATTTGGATCAACCAGCTGATGAGCAGGAAGCATATCACGAGCCACCTCACCAGTGAAGAACTGATCTTCAGAAGTGAAAGTGATAGAACTTCCAGTGTTGAGGACAACCATGTTGCTGATTTGATTATTTTCCCCATATTCAGCTAGCACACTATCATTACCATTGGTAATGATTTCATGAGCCTGGGGAAGAAAGATTCGCTGAGCGGCAATGTACTCAGCGATGTTATCGTTAGAAAGAACAATATCATCACCAAAGCTGATATTGGATTCAGCTGAGGGAGCACGCTCAGAGATTTCAGAGGAGGTATGAGCAGCGGAGGCTGAGGGTAGATTTGGCTGAATGACTACTTCAGGAGGATTCCTGGAGTCTTTGTCATTACAGTCAGCAGCGATATGTCCTCTTTCGCCACATAGGTAGCATTTTCTTCCAGCCTTCTGATTTTGGGTCAGAAGTTCCTTGAGTTGAGAGGTCAAGTCGTTGACACGCTTGCTCAGCTCACAAATCTCATGGTTTGAGGAAGAAGATGATGCTACAGAAGAAGCCTTTTTCTTCCTGAACTGAACAGGAAGAGTCTTGGGAACAGGGCCAAGAACAGATTTGCCCTTAGATTGAGTATTAGAGGAGGAAGGGCCATGATTGTTCATAACAACTCGCTGACCTCCTTGCCTGGGAGGTCTGACTTGCTGAACAGGTCTGGGTTGCTGAGAGCCATGAAGGATCTGAGCAACTCGCTGTCCTCCTTGCTGAGGAGGTCTGACCTGCTGAACAGGTTTTGGATGACGAGGAACAAAAGTTCCCTTTGGGACATAGACAGAATTTGGTTGCTGATAACGAGCATCAGCAAACCTAGCTCGTCTATTCATTAAGTTTTCATGCATAACAGCCTTTCTGCCAGCATGAGAATTATTAGAGGAAGACGAGGGCTGAGACGCGGGGCGTTCAGCGACTACTGAGGGATCAGAATTCTCAGCAGGGAGACTAATGGGCACAGCTCGCTGAGGAGTGCTGTAGTCATATGGAACAGCGACCTTACTCCTTTTGAAAGGTTCAAGGTCTGTGGACTGAACAGTCAAGAGCTGAGGAGCAATAGGTTTATAACCATCACTTGAAGGATTTCCTTCAAGTGTTTCAGGAGAAGAATATTGAATTCTGCCTTCATGGGGCATCATATCAATAATTGGATGGTTTGGAAAGATGGTTTTAGCAAAACTAGGAGTTGAGCTAGTTTCAGTTTGTGAAGACGAAGTAGAAGTGCTGGTTGGGGTGCTTCATTATTTAGTTCAGAATGATAGTCATTCATGCCTTTAACAAAATAATGTTTTAGCAACTCTTCACGAGATTCAAGAGATTTGGGAGGAATCCTCTCTTCAGCTGTAGGACAGTCACTGAACATATTTGCAATGACAGCGGCCGTCTCATAGTCACCACCAATTATGGCTTTCATTTGAGCTGGGACTTGTATGCTGAAGATTTGGTCATGAAGCTTGGAGGCTTTAGACCAAGAGGTAACGATTCTTTCAAGGTCAGCGACCCTGTTCTTCAGCTCCTCGTTAGAGATTAGAAGATTTTGGTTGAGGAGCTTTTGAGATTCAAGCTCAATATGGACGTTTCTAAGGTCCTTGAGCTTGTCAGCTTTATCACTTAACTCAGCACTTACTGAGTTAAGTTTGGACTGAAGGTCAGCACGAATCGACTCGACATACTGAATGTCACAAGTAAGAGATTCAAGAATGGTAGGTTTGTCCTCTTCAGAGGCAGAGGAGAAAGTGCATACCTTCTTAATTGTGGCATTGACCCACTGACTGGAGCACACTTGGTCCTTTGTCAGCGCCTGGTCATCAGCGAGTGCCATAAAGCAGATGGCATCAACAAAGTCCTCGCTGTCAGAGGCATCGGAGTCAGCCCAGTCATGTTCTTCAGCAACAAGACCTTTGGCGGGAGTTTTGGCTTCTTCAACATCGGCCATCTTGGCACGAAGCTCATAGTACTTCTTTTTGTATTCATCAGCAGGCTTAACTAAAGAGGGCCTCGCTGATGATGAAGAAGGCTTCGCTGCCTGCAAAGAAGGAACAGATACTTTGCAATCTTTTTGGTAGTGGCCTTTTCGACCACACCTCCAACATTCTTCCTGAGACTTGTCTACCACTGGTTTTTGGAAATTGGTCGACAGAAGAAGAAGAAGAAGAAGAAGAAGAAGAAGAAGAAGAAGAAGAAGAAGAAGAAGAAGATAAGAGAAGAAGAAGAAGAAGAAGAAGAAGAAGAAGAAGAAGAAGAAGAAGAAGAAGAAGAAGAAGAAGAAGAAGAAGAAGAAGAAGAAGAAGAAGAAGAAGAAGAAGAAGAAGAAGAAGAAGAAGAAGAAGAAGAAGAAGAAGAAGAAGAAGAAGAAGAAGAAGAAGAAGAAGAAGAAGAAGAAGAAGAAGAAGAAGAAGAAGAAGAAGAAGAAGAAGAAGAAGAAGAAGAAGAAGAAGAAGAAGAAGAAGAAGAAGAAGAAGAAGAAGAAGAAGAAGAAGAAGAAGAAGAAGAAGAAGAAGAAGAAGAAGAAGAAGAAGAAGAAGAAGAAGAAGAAGAAGAAGAAGAAGAAGAAGAAGAAGAAGAAGAAGAAGAAGAAGAAGAAGAAGAAGAAGAAGAAGAAGAAGAAGAAGAAGAAGAAGAAGAAGAAGAAGAAGAAGAAGAAGAAGAAGAAGAAGAAGAAGAAGAAGAAGAAGAAGAAGAAGAAGAAGAAGAAGAAGAAGAAGAAGAAGAAGAAGAAGAAGAAGAAGAAGAAGAAGAAGAAGAAGAAGAAGAAGAAGAAGAAGAAGAAGAAGAAGAAGAAGAAGAAGAAGAAGAAGAAGAAGAAGAAGAAGAAGAAGAAGAAGAAGAAGAAGAAGAAGAAGAAGAAGAAGAAGAAGAAGAAGAAGAAGAAGAAGAAGAAGAAGAAGAAGAAGAAGAAGAAGAAGAAGAAGAAGAAGAAGAAGAAGAAGAAGAAGAAGAAGAAGAAGAAGAAGAAGAAGAAGAAGAAGAAGAAGAAGAAGAAGAAGAAGAAGAAGAAGAAGAAGAAGAAGAAGAAGAAGAAGAAGAAGAAGAAGAAGAAGAAGAAGAAGAAGAAGAAGAAGAAGAAGAAGAAGAAGAAGAAGAAGAAGAAGAAGAAGAAGAAGAAGAAGAAGAAGAAGAAGAAGAAGAAGAAGAAGAAGAAGAAGAAGAAGAAGAAGAAGAAGAAGAAGAAGAAGAAGAAGAAGAAGAAGAAGAAGAAGAAGAAGAAGAAGAAGAAGAAGAAGAAGAAGAAGAAGAAGAAGAAGAAGAAGAAGAAGAAGAAGAAGAAGAAGAAGAAGAAGAAGAAGAAGAAGAAGAAGAAGAAGAAGAAGAAGAAGAAGAAGAAGAAGAAGAAGAAGAAGAAGAAGAAGAAGAAGAAGAAGAAGAAGAAGAAGAAGAAGAAGAAGAAGAAGAAGAAGAAGAAGAAGAAGAAGAAGAAGAAGAAGAAGAAGAGGAAGAAGAAGAAGAAGAAGAAGAAGAACAAGAAGAAGAAGAAGAAGAAGAAGAAGAAGAAGAAGAAGAAGAAGAAGAAGAAGAAGTTGAAGCATATGAACCAGCATGTCTTCTAGACTCAGCCTCAGCTCTCAGAGTTTGAGCGAGGGCTCTCTCTTCAAATTGAAGAGTGCCATAGAGTGACTCTAAGTCATGCTCTTTCAACTGCTTGGTGGTTCGAAGAATTTGCCTCAAACCTTGCCATTTGATAGGCAAGATGTCAATGAACTTGTAGCATATTTCAAGAGTGTTATGCTCTATGCCCACATTCGTCATGTCATTCAAGAGGCACTTGAACCGATTATACGTGCCATCCAGACTCTCATTAGGGAGAGAGAAGAATCCTTCATAGGCACGTTTGAGATCTATTTTCTTGGTGGCAAGAACATCTGCTGTACCATCGAATCTGATACACAGATTGTCCCACACCAATTTAGACGAAGAAAGTTTGATGACAGACTTCATTATGTCATCAGGAAGGGTAGTAATGAGAAGATTTCTCAACCGAGCATCCAGATTGACAAGCCTACGCTCGTCATCTGTCCATTGTACTTCTGGTTTTATTAACTCAGTGACAACTTCAGGAGCATCAGCAGTGGCTCCTGGTGTCCTGGTAACCAGAACCGGTACATATGGCCCTCTGGTTAAGATGGTCATAAGGTAGGGTTCAACTCCTACGATGTGTAGAAGCATTCTCTCCTTCCAAGATCCGAAGTCATGTGAATCGAATCTTGGTGGGATGGAGACATACCCAAAATCTCTGGTATTGACCAGAGAAGGTACAGAAGACATAATAACAAGAAAAGAAAGATAAACAGAGGTTTAAAGAAAAGATTTTAGGTGCAGAAATTTAAAGTACAGAAAGAAAGAAAGAAAGATAATCTTGCAAACTTTTACTCAGATCAGATTCGGTGTGTCGAACCACCTCTCTGATACCAACTGAAAGTCCCAAGTTTGCAACGATTATGTAATTAAACAACTAATGTAAATTACACTAAGAATGTAAGACAATAAGGTAAGCACGTTTAATCATAAGTAGTATTAATTAAACGGTGAATACATGGTTGGTTTACAATAAAGAAGAAAGAAAATATTGTTAAGTTTTTGCACACACAAAAAGCTTAACAATGATATAATTCTACAATGAGAGAAAAACACACTAAGTGACTATTGTAGAATGAACCAACAGAATTGCGGCTAGGTCAAGTGATGTCTTATATAGGAGAGAAGAGACATCACATGACAACCCAATAGATGTTGACACATTAAGGTTGTCAACTTTCTATTGGTGTGTAAGACTGGTCGGCAGAGATCTCTTTTCTTCATCTTGTTTGTTTCCCAAAGCGGCATGAAAGAGAAACTGCTTAGTACCAAAACGGTACAAGGTCACTTGTCTTCAATCTGATCTTCCAACACGTGTCCTTGGGGACCAGTCTTCTTATCTTCATTTTCCCGCCCATATTTGACTTACAACACATGGCGGTGAGTCATTGAACTTATCCTTTAACTTGAAGATAAAAGTGATCGCTGAAGACTCGCTGATGAAACCTCTCGCTGAAGGCTCGCTGATGAAACCTCTCGCTGAGTCTATCAGCGACTACTTGACTCAGCAAGTAATCTTCAGCGAATCCATGACTCAACAAAACATAAGTCTGAAACTTTTGGAGTGTTCAAGACGTACCAAAACAAAACGAAGTAGAGAACCAATTGGGCAAGAAGATTAAGATTCTCCGGTCTGATAGAGGTGGTGAGTATCTTAATCAAGAGTTTCTCGATCATCTAAGGGGTTGTGGCATTATCTCACAATTATCTCCTCCAATGACACCTCAACTTAATGGTGTGTCCGAAAAGAGGAATCGAACATTGCTTGATATGGTTCGATCCATGATGAGTCGTGCAACGCTTCCAATCAGTTTCTGGGGTTATGCTTTAGAAACTGCCGCAAGGATCCTTAACCTCCTCCCAACCAAGAAGGTTTCCAAGACACCACATGAATTATGGCATGGCAAGCCTACTTCGTTGTCATATTTAAGAGTCTGGGGTTGCGAAGCTTATGTTCATCGTGAGACTCAAGATAAGCTCGAAACCTAGATCACAAAAGGTGTTCTTTGTAGGTTACCCAGCTGATGGTTTTGGATATTCGTTTTACAACCCTTTAGAGAACAGAGTCTTTGTGTCTCGAAGAGGAGTGTTCCTTGAAAGAAACATCATGTCCAAAGAAGTTATTGGGAGCCCTATAGATCTTGAAGAAATACAAGAACCAATTGACATGGAAACCGATGTTGGACCTAGTTCTCTTCCAGAGGTCGACGAACCTGTTGTTGAAGAGGAAGCTGACATACAGCCAACACCTGTACGCAGGTCTGATAGAGAGCGACGTGCACCCGAAAGACTTGATTTAAACATATCTATGGGTGACGAAGCGCATATGGATTCTGACGAACCTATCTCTTATCAGGAAGCCATGGCAGGACCTGAGTATGCTAAATGGTAGGAGGCTATGGACAGCGAGATCCAATCCATGCACGATAACCAAGTCTGGAGCTTGGTTGATCACACACCAGGGATTGAACCCGTTGGGTGTAAATGGGTCTTCAAGAAGAAGACCGACATGGATGGGAATGTACACACATTCAAATATAGACTGGTGGCTAAGGGTTACACGCAACGATATGATGTAGACTATGATGAAACTTTTTCACCAGTGGTCATGTTGAAATCCATTAGAATACTAATTGCCATAGCTGCATTTTATGACTATGAGATATGGCAAATGGATGTTAAAACTGCTTTCCTAAATGGCAAGCTAACTAAGGATGTGTTTATGACACAACCTGAGGGTTTTGTACATCCTAAGTATCCTAATAATGTGTGCAAGCTTCATAAGTCCATTTATGGGCTTAAGCAAGCTTCTCGTAGTTGGAATCTTTGTTTTGAAGAGAAAATCAAAGAATTTGGTTTTATTAGAAGCGAAGATTGATGTGTCTCAATATATACATATTTCCCACATCTTATTTGGACGTTTTAGGCATGTTTGATAGCCGTTTATACATGTTTTGTGGTGCTTTATGGTATTTGCTAGTGATTTCAGGTCTAAGGCAGGTATTTCACTCACAAATGGTAGAAAACGACTTAGGAATGGTCCAAAGGCACTCACGGATGAAGCATGGTCGAAAACGAAGCTGAAATGACGAATCCAGGTGAAACTCGCGGCGCGAGCAGCATTCCTCGCGGCGCGAGTTTTGCAGTTTTTGGCCCGTTTTTGCTCAGAGACAGAAATCGCGGCGCGAGGAATGGGGGTCGCGGCGCGAGAATGTGCTGCAGTCACGATTTTCTCTCTCCTGGGGTATAAATACCAAACCCCACTCAACCCTAAACCTAATCTTGGACACTCCAGCCTCCACACTTTCTCTCTGGCCGATTTTGAGGGTTTTTCAAGGGTTTTTCATCATCAAAACTATTTGGAAGACTTGAAGATTAATTTTGGCTCTTGATTAGTGATTGTAGCTCGGTTGTAACCTCGATTTGGATTATTACTTCATATTTGGTACACTATGTTCTCCTTTTTATTTGAATCTTTAGCTCTTTTCATTATGAGTAGCTAAATCTCTATACATCTATGAAGATGAAGTGAAACAATTAGTTATGGTTGCATAATATTTTGAATTCAAGTTGGTTTTACTTAACAATTTGTCAAGATCTTAATGAAGTGATTTCTTCTACTTAAACTTGTGCTCTTGGTGATATTTGTGTTCTTCGATAGTGGTACTAGTTGAATGCAAGTATTATTTTAGTTGTTTGTCTATGAATAACTATTGCTAGGTCATGGTATGATAGTAAAGAATACAAGTCTAATAGAAATTACTTTGTTAAGTGAATTTAACGGTTGGTGGTACCACGTTTCTTTCACAAAGATAAAAATTGTTATTTAAATAATCAAACAAACTAGTTAGTTCGAGGAATTGTAATAGGGTTGGTGGTACCACTTGTTGCAAGGAATTGGATTGAATAGGTGATTGAGTCGATTTTACAAACGGAGTGCACCCGGTTGTGTTTTTGTCTTATCACGATTATTATCACCAACACATATGAATTTTGAGCTTAACCTACATGCAACCTAGACTTTTTGCGTAGCGGATTCGACATAGATGGCTTTTTAATTATTTGTTTACAACTCAAACTCTTTTCGCGTGCTCTCGATTGATACCGGTTGAGTACTTTATTTTACTTGTTGTTTACATAGTTTTCAGAATCGCAAAGTGACAATTCGGTCACACCAAACTTTTTTACGTGTTTCACATTTTTACAACCTTTAGTACAACAATCAGTCCTTGTGTTCGATCCTGGTCTTGCCAGTTAGCTATATTACATACGAACGGGTACACTGCCCGTAAGTGTGTTGTAGTCAGTTAGCGGTAGATCTTGTTATAAATTATAAACTAGATTTCACACATCAAAGATGAACCATGTGTCTATGTCAGGTCGAGTGGGAGCGTTGTAGTCTTCCTAGTCTTGTATGTCGATGACATATTACTCATGGGAAACGATATCCCGACATTGAAAGATGTCAAAGCTTGGCTAGGGAAATGTTTCTCCATGAAAGACTTAGGAGATGCAGCGTATATTTTGGGAATAAAGATCTACCGTGATAGATCTAGGAGACTAATCGGACTAATCAAAAGTACATACATAGATAAGATACTAAAGAAATTTAGTATGCAAGACTCTAAGAAGGGGTGTGTTCCTATGAACCCTGGCATACCATTGAGCAAGTCTCAATGTCCTACTTCTGATGGAGAAGTGACCAAGATGAGTCGTATCCCATATGCTTCGGCTATAGGATCGATCATGTATGCCATGATATGTACTAGGCCTGACGTGTCGTATGCTTTAAGCATGACTAGTCGTTATCAGGCTAATCCTGGCGAGGCACATTGGATAACGGTCAAGAACGTTCTAAAGTATCTCAAGAGGACTAAAGAGATGTTTTTGGTCTATGGAGGGGAGGACGTGTTGAGTGTCAAAGGATACTCAGACGCTAGCTTCCAATCAGATAGAGATGATTGCTCTTCATAATCTGGGTTTGTGTTCACTCTCAATGGGGGCGCAGTTACTTGGAGAAGCTCCAAGCAAAGCACCATTGCGGATTCGACGACAGAGTCGGAGTATATAGCGGTCTGCGAGGCATCTAAAGAAGCCATGTGGATTAAGAAATTCTTCGGTGATCTAGGTGTAGTTCCTACCATCCTTAATCCCGTTGAGATTTTCTGTGATAATATGAGTGCGGTTGTCTTGGCACAAGAACCGAGGTCTCAAAAGCGCACAAGGCACATACTCCGAAAGTATCACTATGTTCGTCAAGTTGTTGCCGATAAGGACATTGTTATTAGTAGGGTCGACACAAGTGAAAACTTGGCCGATCCCTTTACCAAAGCTCTACCTCAAGCCAAACATGAGGCTCATAGTAGATCTATTGGAATTCGTAATGTTGATGATTTAGTTTGATTGTATTAACTATGTTAATTTGACGCTTGGAACATTATGTAATAGTTTATTGTAATTGATTTGATGATTTTATATGGAGATTATAAGATACGCATGATGCGATCATTTCATTGCATATTGCTATGTTCAATTTTGCATGTTTTAAACTCCATTGAATATTAATTCATAAAATTCCACAGTCGGTCATTCTCTAATGGAGAGAGAAGTGAATTAAGGCTGCTATGAAGTGTAGTATATAGATTTATATGACACTACATTCATGAGGAACTTGATAATGGATTCAAGGTTCTGGAGTGACCACACTTAGGAATTACTTCATGGTTTATGTCACAAAGTAATTCTAAGATGGCAACACTTTTATCCTAGAGTGGAGATATGTGAGAATCTTGACACATCTAGTGTCATGCTTTGACCTACATCTAACGCTGTGCGTAAATGCCAGTCATAAGGGTGTGGATTGGGTGTGGCATGAAATGTGGTAGATGTCTACATAGTCGAAGCAATTTGTTCCTTCTTCCTTGAGCAGGTTGAAGCGATATCTCTGGGCCCCTCGTTGATTTGTGCTGATAATAAATGCATGGTCATGCTAGTACTGAATCATGATGATTGCAGTCTATTTGATCACTACAAATCTATATCGGGAAACATAATCTTGAACAATTGTGATTGACATTTAACCGTGTCACATGTTCAAATTGATATCTAGAACAAAAGGATAACTAATGCAAATAAACTAATAGGAGTATAACATACTGGTTATACTAGGTATGTCTTTATGACACACCAATATTATCATGTCTGTGCAAGTGGGAGTCTATTGGAATCAATGCTCTCGGGTTGGCTTAAGGTTTGACCGTGGTGCGTTATGATTCGAGGATATGCCCATGACATGAATAATATATAAAGTCCATTATCCTATTCGGTCACACACAAAGGCCGATCGATAATCGATTAATATACTTTCATAGAGAGATAAATATTAGACATTTGTTAATGGTTTAAATGTTTATATGTGAGTTTGTGTGTTTGTTTAATTAATTAGTTAAATGTATAACTAGTAATTAATTAAACATAATGTCTATTATATATTTGTAC
This sequence comes from Erigeron breviscapus, assembly GCA_034093135.1. Taxonomy (NCBI): domain Eukaryota; kingdom Viridiplantae; phylum Streptophyta; class Magnoliopsida; order Asterales; family Asteraceae; genus Erigeron; species Erigeron breviscapus. The sequence continues at coordinate 110,432,897 of CM067173.1, read as the reverse complement.
ATGTTTAGACATAGAAAAATATATATATGCTTTTTGTCTTGCAAGTGGTTTATGGTCTTGGGAAGGCAACAAAAGTCATGATGATTGTTGTAAGAGTTCATACACCCAAGACACTCAATCCATGTGCATGCACAAGCTTTTATTTATAAACACACTCAAGCTCACTCATAAAAGAACTGGCTCTCTCACTCACTCACGTGAAATCTCTCTCTCTCTTTCAAAAGGACACAAAACACACAGCCACTTTTGATGAACCTTTTAGTTCAATACTTTCCTTGAAAGTGTATTGAATAAAATTAAGAACACACTAGATTTGTGGTGTTTTTATTTTGGTGAACAAAAGTCCATATTTTGGGTACTTGGGATTCTAAGAGACCACGAGTTTAGCTAGAAGAAAGTATATAGATCGCGATCGGAACTTTGGGTGTCTCTCCAAATAGAGAGATTCTAGTTTGAATCTTTTCACCTTCATCTAAAGGAAATATTCAAGGGATGTTTTCTTGTATTCTTTCTCTTGAGTTTTTGTTTGACGAGATGATCCATAGGATAGATTTCGGTTAATAGAAGATTTTAATATGCTATTGTTTATTGATTGCATGCTTTCGTTGCGTTAGATAGAACCGAAATCCTTCACCCACTTCACTTTCTCTCTTCCATTTTACTAAACCGATGAGTTGCAAAGAATTTGAAAACTACAAAGAGCGCGCCTTCATTTTGCAAATTGAAGAGCAAATCGAAAAGACCACTAAGGAGTCCTCTTATCGTACTTGTTAAAAGTTTCATTCGAGCGAAAGAAGCATATGATTGTGATGGGTCATCCACTATCCAAATGCATTCAACTAGCATGAATATCAAACAAAAAGACTTTAAAATTTAGTTTGTTTTCTTAAAGAACTAGTGGATTACACTAATTTGTATAAAATTTGCTTGTATTAATCAAACGTCTCGTGTTTGCCGTGACATCGATCACACATAGGCAAAAACAATGCAGCTCCTTCTAGCACTCAGTCTAGTGTACATTCAAGGAAATGTAATGTAAAACTTTGTCATAAAATGTAATGTAAAACTTTGTCATAGTAACATTGCTATGAAAACTAATCAAATACAAAAAATTACAATAAAAAAATCAAGATAAATAACAGTTGGTGAATTTGGCGAGTAGGAATGAATAAAGCAAAACTCACAATTATGTGGTAGTTAATGGAAGCAATAGAGCCAAAAATGTATGCACGATTGCACGGTATGTGTAACAACAACATTATGGAAGGAAAAAGCTAATGTGAATAATAGAAAGAGTCTATTGCCTCTACATTTGGGAAGTGTCAGTACTCATGTTCTTCCCTTTCAAAAAATTGGCATACCAGTGTGCAGAAAGTTTTGGATACCGTGTTAACTCCTTGTCATCCAAATCGACGTAGTACAAACCATAACCAGTATTATAGTGTAACACCCCAAAGTTTTAAGGTAAAAGAAATTAACCCATTTTTATAGTTTTGACATCAAATTAATTTCCTAGTATTTTATTTTTGGTTATGGGGTTAATTTAGTTGGAACTCTAGCGGATAGCGGATAAAATACCCACCAAATTTAGAAGAGGGCGTGGCAAGCCCATGGAGTGCCAGCCATCTTTTCTTTGTGACTCACTCTTCCATTCTCTACTTCTCCATCATTCCTTCATGCATCTCCTTCTTGTTCTTTCTAAATCAAAGTTTAATTCTCTCCAATTCAAGGATAATAACATCAATAATAAATCATCACCATCAATCTTTATCTAGCAAAATTGAAAGTTAGGGTTTGAGGTGTGAGTGGTGGTGGCCGAAATTCTAGAGGAAAAAGGGGAGAAAAGAAGTTGTAATCCAAAGTCTTGAATTAGCTTATTATAATTGAGGTATTGATTTTCCCCTAGTTAATTTCCATTTTCTTTTGAAATTAGGGTTCATGGATGAACCAAATTGGGGGTTTTGCTAGAAAATGAATTATGGCCAATTTTCCCCAATTCCTTAGTTAACCTAGTTGTCATTGAGTTGTATGTTGAGTTTGATTATGAAATGGATAAGTTCATGTGAAAATTTTAGTTAATGGGAAAAAGATGAATTTTGCTAGTTATTGAAATGTGGATGAAAATGGTAGGATGAACTACCTAATGTTGTTGTTAAAGATGAAAGTAACTCAATGACAAATGGGTTGGGTTTTGGGTTTAGAAAGGCTAGTGATTGAGTATGGCTAGGTTAAGCTAGTCAAGTTGTGATTATAAGCTTATGCAATTTTATGATATGATTATAGGTTGAAGCTTGTTTGTGCTTAATCGTTTTAGCATTGTTGTTCTAGTTGCGGAGGAGGTGAGTATATTTGCATACCTTTATGTTTACGTTGGGTCAATTGACCACATCATGTTGAAATGAGATATCCATGGGTGGTAATTGATTCGGCATAGGCCCATGTGGGGCATAGTATTGTTGAGGCCTAAGAACCTCCGGGGCCTAAGAATCCCGATAGTTGTTTTGAGAAGAGGCCTAAGAACCTCCGGGGCCTAAGAATCCCGATAGTCTCATTGGTTAGCTTATATGGATCCATATATGTCGTTTAGTGTGCAAGGTGAGCATTGTAAATGTGGCATGACGGTGTCATAGGTTACATGTAAAAATCCTTGTACTTTGCCCTCCTTCGTATTCGTAAATGTATGCAAGTATATTCACTAAGCCTTTGCTTATATTTTAGTTGTTCACCTTTTTATAGGTAGTTCCGGAAGAAGGAACTAGTTGTTGATAAGCTTGAAGTTTTTGAAGTAAAGTTTGTGCAAGACTTGAAGGTATTTAGGTCATTCATGGATGAATGACGATCTTTTGGTTAGAGGCTTAGAAATCCCTTCTCTCAAGGCTCTTGGTACATTTTGGTTAAAAAGGTCATATTTTGTTGAAATTCTGCAATTAAACAAGTGTAAAGTCTTTTAGAAATTGCATAGTTTCATTTTGGATAAAAGGGTGTCAAAACGGGTAAATGACCCATTAATGGTGTTTATGTAACCTTGGACAAGATGAAGCGGTAATGATGTTTGAAAATGTGTTTGTATACTTGTTACAAATTCTGGCTATGTTTTGAAATGTTAGTCATGACTATGCAAGATTTGAAGGTTGTTCTAAGTGTCAAACATTTTTGGAGTTGCTGAATTTTGAACAGGTCTGAGACCAGTGAGATCCCACTGCGGCGCAGTGGGAGGGTCTCAACCCCACTGCGGCGCAGTGGGGGACTTTTCACCCGCAGGTCAGAATAATCCACTGCGGCGCAGTGGGAGGTGTTCAACCCCACTGCGGCGCAGTGGGGGTTTACTGTAAAAAAAAAAAATTTACGCTTTTGGTTTATCGAGTCCAGTCCTTTCAAGTTGGTATCAGAGCCGAGGTTTAAGGGATTTAGGTATTCCCTTGTGTAGAGAGTGCCTAGACTTAAACCTTAGTTGAGACTCGACCTTAGGTAACCGAAATTTTATATGGGACCGAAAGAGTGTTTAATGATGTTAGCTTATAAACTTGCTAGTATTAAAGCACAATAAGAAGTCGGCCTTATTGTGGTTGAAATACTAACAAATTTATAAACTAACGGCATCAAACCTTGAGACGGTTTAGTATAAAGTTATAGGTTTTGGCTGCTAGTTGTAGAGATAGATAGGTTGCGTGATTAAATCCGTTTTATCCACTCTTATTATAGTATGGCCGATTATCATAATGACGAAGATGAGCACAACGAACAAAACGAAGAAGAAGAGCCTATATTTGCAGAGGATAGTATGGATATCTCGGATCAAATAGGGAGAGCATTGGAAAAATATACTCCCCTTTTACTAAAGAGGTTGAATCAAACATTAGAAGGAGCTGTGAACGATCATCTTGCTCAAATGATTAGAGAAGAGGTTGCGGTCAATGTGCAACGGGAGTTTGAGAAAAGAGATGCCAAGGATAAAGGTAAAAAGGCCGAAGATGAAAGGGAGGTGGAAGTAACAGGGGAGAAGGTCTATAAGAAGAAGTTCACTTTTCGAGACTTTGAAGTGTGTCACCCACCGGAGTATCACGGTGATCGTGATCCCATCGTTTGTACACGATGGATATCTGAGATTGAAGGGGCGTTCCGCACTAGTCAATGCCCCTCACACTTGAAGGTCATCTTTGCGGTTGGTATGCTAAGGAACAGTGGGAAGAGATGGTGGGATGGTTTTTTGGCAATTAAGAAGGAAGCTTTAGATCATGTCGAATGGCCCGAATTCAAGACTATGTTCTTTAAGGAGTTTAGGTCGGAAGCTGAAGTAACCAAGTTGAGAAGTGAATTTCTCAACGACTGCCAAGGCAACATGAGTTTGAACGAATTCCGAGCCCATTTCTTGGACAAGGCTCAATTTTGTCTGGAATTTCTCGAGAATGATCAATTGCTCAAAGAACAATTTTACTTGAAGCTGAAAAAGAGTCTACGAGAGAAGATTAGCCTACGCCAAATGGAGTCTTTTTCCATGTTGGCGGATGTGGCTAGGGATCATGAGATTGAACAATCTAGGGTAGACGAAAATGATTTAAAAAGGAAGCATGAAGATGTGAATTCTCCCAACAAACGGTTTAGACAAGAGGGCAGTTCCGGCAATCACTCTATTAAAAAGAATGTTCCTTTTTGCCGACAATGCAAGAGGAACCATCCGGGAATGTGTAAAGCGGCGGAGAAGGGTTGCTATACTTGTGGGAAACCGGGGCACACAAGCCGGGAGTGCAAATCAAAGCCTCAGAAACCTATCATATGTTTTAAATGCTTTGAGGAAGGTCATATGAGGAGTTCATGCCCTAAGTTGACGGAAGGGGAAAGACATGAAGAAAGAAGAAGGGAGGCGGAAAGGAAGAATGCCCAAACTCATGGGAATCAACGAGGAAGATCCTTCCAACTAACTGTGGAGCAGGCAAGGAAACACCGATGATGTTATTACAGGTACATTTCTTGTATATAATGTGCCTATGCGAATTCTCTTTGATTCGGGGGCGAATAGATCATTTGTTGCAATTAGAGTAATTCACGTTATTCCCGTGTCCAAGTCATGTCTAGAAAATACTTTGCAAGTTGAAGTTGGTAATGGTAGGATGGAATTAGTGAAAGATGTGTATAGAGGGTGTGAGATCAAAATTTCTTCGGAACTCTTTCAAGCCAATTTAATTCCTTTTCCGATGGGGGAGTTTGATATAATCTTGGGTATGGATTGGTTGAGCTCATGTAACGCTAAGATCGCGTGTGATGAAAAGGCAATATATTTAAAGACCTCCAAAGGTGAAGATTTGGTAGTTTATGGTGATAGGAAGGAGCGTTCTATATCTGTTTGTACCTTTGCTCGTGCCAAACGCTATATGTCTCATGGATGTCATGCTTACCTTGCCCACATTGTTAATGTTGAAAAGAAACCTTTATCTATTGAAGACATTCCAATCGTTAGTGAATTTGCCGATGTTTTTCCCGAAGACTTGCCGGGTATTCCCCCCGAACGGCAAGTTGAGTTTTCAATTGATCTTGTTCCGGGGGCTAACCCCATTGCTAAAGCCCCTTACCGTTTGGCTCCAACGGAAATGCAAGAGATGATGAAGCAATTACAGGAGTTACTTGATAAAGGTTTTATTCGACCTAGTAACTCTCCTTGGGGCGCACCGGTACTTTTCGTTAAGAAGAAAGATGGAAGCATGCGTATGTGTATCGACTATCGTGAGCTCAACAAAGTCACCGTAAAGAACAAGTATCCTTTGCCTAGAATCGACGACTTATTCGATCAACTTCAAGGAGCATCATATTTCTCTAAAATAGATCTTCGTTCGGGTTACCATCAACTCAAAGTACGTGATGAAGATATTCCTAAAACCGCTTTCCGTAAATGGGAAGAGGAGGGGAGGGGGAGGTCGGGTACGGGACGGAAGGTGGGGAGAACAAGAAAACGCACCTCTCCCCTCCCTCCTTACGCGCCCTAGATCTTATACTCACCCCTCTCCCTACCACATTTCCTCCCTACCTTCTCCCCCCCTTTACTTTTCACCCCCCCTCCGTCCTCACCACCCATTTCACACTTCTTCCCCTTTCCCCTCCACCTTTCTCTCCTTCTCACCTGCTGTCATGCCTTTTGGTCTCACGAATGCTCCCGCGGCTTTCATGGATCTCATGAACCGTGTTTGTCGCCCTATGCTTGATAAGTCCGTGATCGTTTTCATTGATGATATTCTTATTTATTCCAAAAGTTCAACCGATCACGAAGTTCACTTAAGGGAGGTGATGGAAACTTTACGTAAGGAGAAACTCTATGCCAAATTCTCCAAATGTGAGTTTTGGTTAAGAGAAGTGCAATTTCTTGGTCATGTTGTTAGTAGTGAAGGAATTATGGTGGATCCGGCTAAGATTAATGCGGTGATGAAGTGGGAGCAACCAAAGAATCCGACGGAAATTAGGAGTTTTCTTGGTTTAGCGGGCTATTACCGTCGTTTTATCCAAAACTTTTCTAAAATAGCTTCCCCATTGACCAAGTTGACTCGGAAAAATACCAAATTTGAATGGAAAAGCGAACAAGAAGTGGCTTTTCAACAACTAAGAGAAAGATTAAGTCAAGCACCGGTTCTTGTTTTGCCCGATGGTCTTGAAGATATGGTGGTGTATTGTGATGCATCATCTAATGGCCTAGGTTGTGTTCTTATGCAACGGGGTAAAGTCATTGCCTATGCTTCGAGGCAATTGAAAGAGCATGAAAAGCGATACCCTACTCATGATTTAGAGTTAGCGGCGGTGGTTTTTGCTTTGAAGATTTGGCGTCATTACCTCTATGGAGTCAAGTTTACTATCTATTCCGATCATAAAAGCCTCAAGTACTTCTTTGAGCAAAAAGATCTCAACAATCGCCAACGAAGATGGCTAGATCTTTTGAAAGATTATGATTGCGAGATTTTGTATCATCCCGGGAAGGCTAATGTGGTAGCGGACGCCTTGAGTCGGAAGAGTTCTCATCATGCCTTAGTCGTTTCTCCTCTTTGGGTTCTGATCACTAATGACTTCTTTGATCAAATTAGAGAAGCTCAAGAAAAGGCTTTGCAACGAGATCCTAAGAAAGAAAGGATTCAAGGTCAAATCCAATATTTTACCAAGGATTCTCGTGGCCTTACCGTACGATTTGGGAGGAATTTGGATTCCTTTCTCTTGTGAGTTGAAACAAGTTCTACTTGATGAAGCTCATAAATCCAAATATTCTATTCACCCCGGTGCTACAAAGATGTATCATGACTTGAAAGTAGAATATTGGTGGCCCGGAATGAAGCGGGATGTGGTGAAATATGTCGAAAAGTGTTTGACTTGTGCACAAGTAAAAGCGAAGCATCAAAAGCCTTATGGTATGTTGCAACCGTTGGAAATCCCCAAATGGAAGTGGGAAGAGATCACCATGGATTTCATCACAAAATTGCCCCAGACCCCTAGAAATCAATTTGATACAATATGGGTAATAGTTGATAGATTAACCAAGAGTGCCTTGTTTCTTCCTATTCGTGAGGCATCATCATCTGAAGTGTTGGCAAAGATCTACGTAAAAGAGGTTGTAGCTAGACATGGAGTTCCAATATCCATTGTTTCGGATAGAGACACTCGATTCACTTCTCACTTTTGGCGGAAATTTCATGAAGATATGGGTACCAAGCTCAAGCTTAGCACCGCCTATCACCCACAAACGGATGGTCAAAGTGAGAGAACCATTCAAACGCTTGAAGACATGCTTCGGGCATGTATAATCGATTTTGGAGGCACTTGGGATCTTCACTTGCCTTTGGTAGAATTCTCCTACAACAATAGCTACCATTCTAGTATTCAAATGCCGCCGTATGAAATGTTGTATGAAAGGAAGTGTCGATCTCCAATTTGTTGGGGAGAAGTAGGTCAAAGAGAAATAGGTGGCACGGAGGTAGTGTTAAAAACCATCGAAAAGATAGATGTGATCAAAGAGAGATTAAAAGCGGCTCAAGATCGGCAAAAGTCTTATGCGGATAAAAGGAGAAGACCGATTGAGTTTCATGTGGGCGATCGTGTTTTGTTGAAAGTCTCCCCATGGAAAGGTGTTCTACGGTTTAGAAAGCGGGGAAAGCTAAGTCCTCGTTTCATTGGCCCGTTTAAAATTTTGTCCAAGGTTGGCAAGGTTGCTTACCGTTTGGAGTTACCGGATGAACTTTCGGGAATTCATCCAACTTTTCATGTGTCTCATCTTAGAAAATGCCTTGCCGATGAGTCTTCTTATGTACCATTGAACGAAATTGAGGTTGACAACAAGTTGAATTATATTGAAGAGCCGATTGCCATAGTAGAAGAAGAGCTTAGAAGAGTGCAAAATAAGACGGTGAGGACTTATAAGATTTTGTGGAAGCATGGTAAGATGTCCGATTGTACGTGGGAGTCCGAGCATGATGTTCTAGTTTACTATCCGTCTTTGCATATGGCTTGGATCACGAGGTCGTGATCCGTTCCAAGTGGGGGAGAGTTGTAACACCCCAAAGTTTTAAGGTAAAAGAAATTAACCCATTTTTATAGTTTTGACATCAAATTAATTTCCTAGTATTTTATTTTTGGTTATGGGGTTAATTTAGTTGGAACTCTAGCGGATAGCGGATAAAATACCCACCAAATTTAGAAGAGGGCGTGGCAAGCCCATGGAGTGCCAGCCATCTTTTCTTTGTGACTCACTCTTCCATTCTCTACTTCTCCATCATTCCTTCATGCATCTCCTTCTTGTTCTTTCTAAATCAAAGTTTAATTCTCTCCAATTCAAGGATAATAACATCAATAATAAATCATCACCATCAATCTTTATCTAGCAAAATTGAAAGTTAGGGTTTGAGGTGTGAGTGGTGGTGGCCGAAATTCTAGAGGAAAAAGGGGAGAAAAGAAGTTGTAATCCAAAGTCTTGAATTAGCTTATTATAATTGAGGTATTGATTTTCCCCTAGTTAATTTCCATTTTCTTTTGAAATTAGGGTTCATGGATGAACCAAATTGGGGGTTTTGCTAGAAAATGAATTATGGCCAATTTTCCCCAATTCCTTAGTTAACCTAGTTGTCATTGAGTTGTATGTTGAGTTTGATTATGAAATGGATAAGTTCATGTGAAAATTTTAGTTAATGGGAAAAGATGAATTTTTGCTAGTTATTGAAATGTGGATGAAAATGGTAGGATGAACTACCTAATGTTGTTGTTAAAGATGAAAGTAACTCAATGACAAATGGGTTGGGTTTTGGGTTTAGAAAGGCTAGTGATTGAGTATGGCTAGGTTAAGCTAGTCAAGTTGTGATTATAAGCTTATGCATTTTTATGATATGATTATAGGTTGAAGCTTGTTTGTGCTTAATCGTTTTAGCATTGTTGTTCTAGTTGCGGAGGAGGTGAGTATATTTGCATACCTTTATGTTTACGTTGGGTCAATTGACCACATCATGTTGAAATGAGATATCCATGGGTGGTAATTGATTCGGCATAGGCCCATGTGGGGCATAGTATTGTTGAGGCCTAAGAACCTCCGGGGCCTAAGAATCCCGATAGTTGTTTTGAGAAGAGGCCTAAGAACCTCCGGGGCCTAAGAATCCCGATAGTCTCATTGGTTAGCTTATATGGATCCATATATGTCGTTTAGTGTGCAAGGTGAGCATTGTAAATGTGGCATGACGGTGTCATAGGTTACATGTAAAAGTCCTTGTACTTTGCCCTCCTTCGTATTCGTAAATGTATGCAAGTATATTCACTAAGCCTTTGCTTATATTTTAGTTGTTCACCTTTTTATAGGTAGTTCCGGAAGAAGGAACTAGTTGTTGATAAGCTTGAAGTTTTTGAAGTAAAGTTTGTGCAAGACTTGAAGGTATTTAGGTCATTCATGGATGAATGACGATCTTTTGGTTAGAGGCTTAGAAATCCCTTCTCTCAAGGCTCTTGGTACATTTTGGTTAAAAAGGTCATATTTTGTTGAAATTCTGCAATTAAACAAGTGTAAAGTCTTTTAGAAATTGCATAGTTTCATTTTGGATAAAAGGGTGTCAAAACGGGTAAATGACCCATTAATGGTGTTTATGTAACCTTGGACAAGATGAAGCGGTAATGATGTTTGAAAATGTGTTTGTATACTTGTTACAAATTCTGGCTATGTTTTGAAATGTTAGTCATGACTATGCAAGATTTGAAGGTTGTTCTAAGTGTCAAACATTTTTGGAGTTGCTGAATTTTGAACAGGTCTGAGACCAGTGAGATCCCACTGCGGCGCAGTGGGAGGGTCTCAACCCCACTGCGGCGCAGTGGGGGACTTTTCACCCGCAGGTCAGAATAATCCCACTGCGGCGCAGTGGGAGGTGTTCAACCCCACTGCGGCGCAGTGGGGGTTTGCTGTAAAAAAAATAAATTTTCATTTTCGGTTTTTCGAGTCCAGTCCTTTCAAGTTGGTATCAGAGCCGAGGTTTAAGGGATTTAGGTATTCCCTTGTGTAGAGAGTGCCTAGACTTAAACCTTAGTTGAGACTCGACCTTAGGTAACCGAAATTTTATATGGGACCGAAAGAGTGTTTAATGATGTTAGCTTATAAACTTGCTAGTATTAAAGCACAATAAGAAGCCGGCCTTATTGTGGTTGAAATACTAACAAATTTATAAACTAACGGCATCAAACCTTGAGACGGTTTAGTATAAAGTTATAGGTTTTGGCTGCTAGTTGTAGAGATAGATAGGTTGCGTGATTAAATCCGTTTTATCCACTCTTATTATAGTATGGCCGATTATCATAATGACGAAGATGAGCACAACGAACAAAACGAAGAAGAAGAGCCTATATTTGCAGAGGATAGTATGGATATCTCGGATCAAATAGGGAGAGCATTGGAAAAATATACTCCTCTTTTACTAAAGAGGTTGAATCAAACATTAGAAGGAGCTGTGAACGATCATCTTGCTCAAATGATTAGAGAAGAGGTTGCGGTCAATGTGCAACGGGAGTTTGAGAAAAGAGATGCCAAGGATAAAGGTAAAAAGACCGAAGATGAAAGGGAGGTGGAAGTAACAGGGGAGAAGGTCTATAAGAAGAAGTTCACTTTTCGAGACTTTGAAGTGTGTCACCCACCGGAGTATCACGGTGATCGTGATCCCATCGTTTGTACACGATGGATATCTGAGATTGAAGGGGCGTTCCGTACTAGTCAATGCCCCTCACACTTGAAGGTCATCTTTGCGGTTGGTATGCTAAGGAACAGTGGGAAGAGATGGTGGGATGGTTTTTTGGCAATTAAGAAGGAAGCTTTAGATCATGTCGAATGACCCGAATTCAAGACTATGTTCTTTAAAGAGTTTAGGTCGGAAGCTGAAGTGACCAAGTTGAGAAGTGAATTTCTCAACGACTGCCAAGGCAACATGAGTTTGAACGAATTCCGAGCCCAATTCTTGGACAAGGCTCAATTTTGTCTGGAATTTCTCGAGAATGATCAATTGCTCAAAGAACAATTTTACTTGAAGCTGAAAAAGAGTCTACGAGAGAAGATTAGCCTACGCCAAATGGAGTCTTTTTCCATGTTGGCGGATGTGGCTAGGGATCATGAGATTGAACAATCTAGGGTAGACGAAAAGTGATTTAAAAAGGAAGCATGAAGATGTGAATTCTCCCAACAAACGGTTTAGACAAGAGGGCAGTTCCGGCAATCACTCTATTAAAAAGAATGTTCCTTTTTGCCGACAATGCAAGAGGAACCATTCGGGAATGTGTAAAGCGGCGGAGAAGGGTTGCTATACTTGTGGGAAACCGGGGCACACAAGCCGGGAGTGCAAATCAAAGCCTCAGAAACCTATCATATGTTTTAAATGCTTTGAGGAAGGTCATATGAGGAGTTCATGCCCTAAGTTGACGGAAGGGGAAAGACATGAGGAAAGAAGAAGGGAGGCGGAAAGGAAGAATGCCCAAACTCATGGGAATCAACGAGGAAGATCCTTCCAACTAACTGTGGAGCAGGCAAGGAACACCGATGATGTTATTACAGGTACATTTCTTGTATATAATGTGCCTATGCGAATTCTCTTTGATTCGGGGGCGAATAGATCATTTGTTGCAATTAGAGTAATTCACGCTATTCCCGTGTCCAAGTCATGTCTAGAAAATACTTTGCAAGTTGAAGTTGGTAATGGTAGGATGGAATTAGTGAAAGATGTGTATAGAGGGTGTGAGATCAAAATTTCTTCGGAACTTTTTCAAGCCAATTTAATTCCTTTTCCGATGGGGGAGTTTGATATAATCTTGGGTATGGATTGGTTGAGCTCATGTAACGCTAAGATCGCGTGTGATGAAAAGGCAATATATTTAAAGACCTCCAAAGGTGAAGATTTGGTAGTGTATGGTGATAGGAAGGAGCGTTCTATATCCATTTGTACCTTTGCTCGTGCCAAACGCTATATGTCTCATGGATGTCATGCTTACCTTGCCCACATTGTTAATGTTGAAAAGAAACCTTTATCTATTGAAGACATTCCAATCGTTAGTGAATTTGCCGATGTTTTTCCCGAAGACTTGCCGGGTATTCCCCCCGAACGGCAAGTTGAGTTTTCAATTGATCTCATTCCGGGGGCTAACCCCATTGCTAAAGCTCCTTACCGTTTGGCTCCAACGGAAATGCAAGAGATGATGAAGCAATTACAGGAGTTACTTGATAAAGGTTTTATTCGACCTAGTAACTCTCCTTGGGGCGCACCGGTACTTTTCGTTAAGAAGAAGGATGGAAGCATGCGTATGTGTATCGACTATCGTGAGCTCAACAAAGTCACCGTAAAGAACAAGTATCCTTTGCCTAGAATCGACGACTTATTCGATCAACTTCAAGGAGCATCATATTTCTCTAAAATAGATCTTCGTTCGGGTTACCATCAACTCAAAGTACGTGATGAAGATATTCCTAAAACCGTTTTCCGTACTCGTTATGGTCATTTTGAGTTTGTTGTCATGCCTTTTGGTCTCACAAATGCTCCCGCGGCTTTCATGGATCTCATGAACCGTGTTTGTCGCCCTATGCTTGATAAGTCCGTGATTGTTTTCATTGATGATATCCTTATTTATTCCAAAAGCTCAACCGATCACGAAGTTCATTTAAGGGAGGTGATGGAAACTTTACGTAAGGAGAAACTCTATGCCAAATTCTCTAAATGTGAGTTTTGGTTAAGAGAAGTGCAATTTCTTGGTCATGTTGTTAGTAGTGAAGGAATTATGGTGGATCCGGCTAAGATTAATGCGGTGATGAAGTGGGAGCAACCAAAGAATCCGACGGAAATTAGGAGTTTTCTTGGTTTAGCGGGCTATTACCGTCGTTTTATCCAAAACTTTTCTAAAATAGCTTCCCCATTGACCAAGTTGACTCGGAAAAATACCAAGTTTGAATGGAAAAGCGAACAAGAAGTGGCTTTTCAACAACTAAGAGAAAGATTAAGTCAAGCACCGGTTCTTGTTTTGCCCGATGGTCTTGAAGATATGGTGGTGTATTGTGATGCATCATCTAATGGCCTAGGTTGTGTTCTTATGCAACGGGGTAAAGTAATTGCCTATGCTTCGAGGCAATTGAAAGAGCATGAAAAGCGATACCCTACTCATGATTTAGAGTTAGCGGCGGTGGTTTTTGCTTTGAAGATTTGGCGTCATTACCTCTATGGAGTCAAGTTTACTATCTATTCCGATCATAAAAGCCTCAAGTACTTCTTTGAGCAAAGAGATCTCAACAATCGCCAACGAAGATGGCTAGATCTTTTGAAAGATTATGATTGCGAGATTTTGTATCATCCCGGGAAGGCTAATGTGGTAGCGGACGCCTTGAGTCGGAAGAGTTCTCATCATGCCTTAGTCGTTTCTCCTCTTTGGGTTCTGATCACTAATGACTTCTTTGATCAAATTAGAGAAGCTCAAGAAAAGGCTTTGCAACGAGATCCTAAGAAAGAAAGGATTCAAGGTCAAATCCAATATTTTACCAAGGATTCTCGTGGCCTTACCGTACGATTTGGGAGAATTTGGATTCCTTTCTCTTGTGAGTTGAAACAAGTTCTATTTGATGAAGCTCACAAATCCAAATATTCTATTCACCCCGGTGCTACAAAAATGTACCATGACTTGAAAGTAGAATATTGGTGGCCCGGAATGAAGCGGGATGTGGTGAAATATGTCGAAAAGTGTTTGACTTGTGCACAAGTAAAAGCGGAGCATCAAAAGCCTTATGGTATGTTGCAACCGTTGGAAATCCCCAAATGGAAGTGGGAAGAGATCACCATGGATTTCATCACAAAATTGCCCAAGACCCCTAGAAATCAATTTGATACAATATGGGTAATAGTTGATAGATTAACCAAGAGTGCCTTGTTTCTTCCTATTCGTGAGGCATCATCATCTGAAGTGTTGGCAAAGATCTACGTAAAAGAGGTTGTAGCTAGACATGGAGTTCCCATCTCCATTGTTTCGGATAGAGACACTCGATTCACTTCTCACTTTTGGCGAAAATTTCATGAAGATATGGGTACCAAGCTCAAGCTTAGCACCGCCTATCACCCACAAACGGATGGTCAAAGTGAGAGAACCATTCAAACGCTTGAAGACATGCTTCGGGCATGTATAATCGATTTTGGAGGCACTTGGGATCTTCACTTGCCTTTGGTAGAATTCTCCTACAACAATAGCTACCATTCTAGTATTCAAATGCCGCCGTATGAAATGTTGTATGGAAGGAAGTGTCGATCTCCAATTTGTTGGGGAGAAGTAGGTCAAAGAGAAATAGGTGGCACGGAAGTAGTGTTAAAAACCATCGAAAAGATAGATGTGATCAAAGAGAGATTAAAAGCGGCTCAAGATCGGCAAAAGTCTTATGCGGATAAAAGGAGAAGACCGATTGAGTTTCATGTGGGCGATCGTGTTTTGTTGAAAGTCTCCCCATGGAAAGGTGTTCTACGGTTTAGAAAGCGTGGAAAGCTAAGTCCTCGTTTCATTGGCCCGTTTAAAATTTTGGCCAAGGTTGGCAAGGTTGCTTACCGTTTGGAGTTACCGGATGAACTTTCGGGAATTCATCCTACATTTCATGTGTCTCATCTTAGAAAATGCCTTGCCGATGAGTCTTCTTATGTACCATTGAACGAAATTGAGGTTGACAACAAGTTGAATTATATTGAAGAGCCGATTGCCATAGTAGAAGAAGAGCTTAGAAGAGTGCAAAATAAGACGGTGAGGACTTATAAGATTTTGTGGAAGCATGGTAAGATATCCGATTGTACGTGGGAGTCCGAGCATGATGTTCTAGTTTACTATCCGTCTTTGCATATGGCTTGGATCACGAGGTCGTGATCCGTTCCAAGTGGGGGAGAGTTGTAACACCCCAAAGTTTTAAGGTAAAAGAAATTAACCCCTTTTTATAGTTTTGACATCAAATTAATTTCCTAGTATTTTATTTTTGGTTATGGGGTTAATTTAGTTGGAACTCTAGCGGATAGCGGATAAAATACCCACCAAATTTAGAAGAGGGCGTGGCAAGCCCATGGAGTGCCAGCCATCTTTTCTTTGTGACTCACTCTTCCATTCTCTACTTCTCCATCATTCCTTCATGCATCTCCTTCTTGTTCTTTCTAAATCAAAGTTTAATTCTCTCCAATTCAAGGATAATAACATCAATAATAAATCATCACCATCAATCTTTATCTAGCAAAATTGAAAGTTAGGGTTTGAGGTGTGAGTGGTGGTGGCCGAAATTCTAGAGGAAAAAGGGGAGAAAAGAAGTTGTAATCCAAAGTCTTGAATTAGCTTATTATAATTGAGGTATTGATTTTCCCCTAGTTAATTTCCATTTTCTTTTGAAATTAGGGTTCATGGATGAACCAAATTGGGGGTTTTGCTAGAAAATGAATTATGGCCAATTTTCCCCAATTCCTTAGTTAACCTAGTTGTCATTGAGTTGTATGTTGAGTTTGATTATGAAATGGATAAGTTCATGTGAAAATTTTAGTTAATGGGAAAAAGATGAATTTTGCTAGTTATTGAAATGTGGATGAAAATGGTAGGATGAACTACCTAATGTTGTTGTTAAAGATGAAAGTAACTCAATGACAAATGGGTTGGGTTTTGGGTTTAGAAAGGCTAGTGATTGAGTATGGCTAGGTTAAGCTAGTCAAGTTGTGATTATAAGCTTATGCATTTTTATGATATGATTATAGGTTGAAGCTTGTTTGTGCTTAATCGTTTTAGCATTGTTGTTCTAGTTGCGGAGGAGGTGAGTATATTTGCATACCTTTATGTTTACGTTGGGTCAATTGACCACATCATGTTGAAATGAGATATCCATGGGTGGTAATTGATTCGGCTAGGCCCATGTGGGGCATAGTATTGTTGAGGCCTAAGAACCTCCGGGGCCTAAGAATCCCGATAGTTGTTTTGAGAAGAGGCCTAAGAACCTCCGGGGCCTAAGAATCCCGATAGTCTCATTGGTTAGCTTATATGGATCCATATATGTCGTTTAGTGTGCAAGGTGAGCATTGTAAATGTGGCATGACGGTGTCATAGGTTACATGTAAAAGTCCTTGTACTTGCCCTCCTCAACCCCACTGCGGCGCAGTGGGGGACTTTTCCTCGCAGGTCAGAATAATCCCACTGCGGCGCAGTGGGGACTTTTCACCCGCAGGTCAGAATAATCCCACTGCGGCGCAGTGGGAGGGTCTCAACCCCACTGCGGCGCAGTGGGGGACTTTTCACCCGCAGGTCAGAATAATCCCACTGCGGCGCAGTGGGAGGTGTTCAACCCCACTGCGGCGCAGTGGGAGGGTCTCAACCCCACTGCGGCGCAGTGGGGGACTTTTCACCCGCAGGTCAGAATAATCCCACTGCGGCGCAGTGGGGGACTTTTCTCTCGCAGGTCAGAATAATCCCACTGCGGCGCAGTGGGGGATTTTTCTCTCGCAGGTCAGAATAATCCCACTGCGGCGCAGTGGGGGACTTTTCACCCGCAGGTCAGAATAATCCCACTGCGGCGCAGTGGGAGGGTCTCAACCCCACTGCGGCGCAGTGGGGGACTTTTCACCCGCAGGTCAGAATAATCCCACTGCGGCGCAGTGGGGTATTTTCTCTCGCAGGTCAGAATAATCCCACTGCGGCGCAGTGGGGGATTTTTCTCTCGCAGGTCAGAATAATCCCACTGCGGCGCAGTGGGAGGTCTCACCACTGCGGCGCAGTGGGAGGGTCTCAACCCCACTGCGGCGCAGTGGGGGACTTTTCACCCGCAGGTCAGAATAATCCCACTGCGGCGCAGTGGGGGCTTTTCACCCGCAGGTCAGAATAATCCCACTGCGGCGCAGTGGGAGGGTCTCAACCCCACTGCGGCGCAGTGGGGGACTTTTCACCCGCAGGTCAGAATAATCCCACTGCGGCGCAGTGGGGTATTTTCTCTCGCAGGTCAGAATAATCCCACTGCGGCGCAGTGGGGGATTTTACCCGCAGGTCAGAATAATCCCACTGCGGCGCAGTGGGATCTCAATCCCACTGCGGCGCAGTGGGAGGGTCTCAACCCCACTGCGGCGCAGTGGGGGACTTTTCACCCGCAGGTCAGAATAATCCCACTGCGGCGCAGTGGGAGGGTCTCAACCCCACTGCGGCGCAGTGGGGGACTTTTCACCCGCAGGTCAGAATAATCCCACTGCGGCGCAGTGGGGTATTTTTCTCTCGCAGGTCAGAATAATCCCACTGCGGCGCAGTGGGAGGGTCTCAACCCCACTGCGGCGCAGTGGGGGGTCTCACCCACTGCGGCGCAGTGGGAGGGTCTCAACCCCACTGCGGCGCAGTGGGGGACTTTTCACCCGCAGGTCAGAATAATCCCACTGCGGCGCAGTGGGGGATTTTCCCGCAGGTCAGAATGATCCCACTGCGGCGCAGTGGGAGGGTCTCAACCCCACTGCGGCGCAGTGGGGGACTTTTCACCCGCAGGTCAGAATAATCCCACTGCGGCGCAGTGGGAGGGTCTCAACCCCACTGCGGCGCAGTGGGGGACTTTTCACCCGCAGGTCAGAATAATCCCACTGCGGCGCAGTGGGAGGGTCTCAACCCCACTGCGGCGCAGTGGGGGACTTTTCACCCGCAGGTCAGAATAATCCCACTGCGGCGCAGTGGGAGGGTCTCAACCCCACTGCGGCGCAGTGGGGGACTTTTCACCCGCAGGTCAGAATAATCCCACTGCGGCGCAGTGGGAGGTGTTCAACCCCACTGCGGCGCAGTGGGGGTTTGCTGTAAAAAAAAAAAATAAAAAATTACGCTTTTGGTTTACTCGAGTCTAGTCCTTTCATTATAGCCATCTAACAGCTCAAAAAGATCAAGAAAAGACCAAACAAAGTATC
This sequence comes from Erigeron breviscapus, assembly GCA_034093135.1. Classification (NCBI taxonomy): domain Eukaryota; kingdom Viridiplantae; phylum Streptophyta; class Magnoliopsida; order Asterales; family Asteraceae; genus Erigeron; species Erigeron breviscapus. Next base: position 110,414,514 of record CM067173.1, on the reverse strand, counting down.
CTTTCGTGTTTGAGCCATTCCTGTTGTCATATAATAGACGAAAACAACCATAAGAAATACTAAAGAAGGTCACTTCAAGTCTCTAGCAATCTACCATGAATAGGTTGATTTGGGTTATGGTCTATTCTAATTGGTCAAATGGGTCAAATAAAACTGCATATCCAAAACCAAAAGGGAGATCATGTCAAATGGTGGAAAGTTGTCCAAAATTAATTAATTAATTATCAATACTTACCATCTCCTTAATCATATTTATATATATATATATATATATATATATATATATATATATATATATATATATATATATATATATATATATATATATATATATATATATATATATATATATATATATATATATATATATATATATATATATATATATATATATATATATATATATATATATATATATATATATATATATATATATATATATATATATATATATATATATATATATATATATATATATATATATATATATATATATATATATATATATATATATATATATATATATATATATATATATATATATATATATATATATATATATATATATATATATATATATATATATATATATATATATATATATATATATATATATATATATATATATATATATATATATATATATATATATATATATATATATATATATATATATATATATATATATATATATATATATATATATATATATATATATATATATATATATATATATATATATATATATATATATATATATATATATATATATATATATATATATATATATATATATATATATATATATATATATATATATATATATATATATATATATATATATATATATATATATATATATATATATATATATATATATATATATATATATATATATATATATATATATATATATATATATATATATATATATATATATATATATATATATATATATATATATATATATATATATATATATATATATATATATATATATATATATATATATATATATATATATATATATATATATATATATATATATATATATATATATATATATATATATATATATATATATATATATATATATATATATATATATATATATATATATATATATATATATATATATATATATATATATATATATATATATATATATATATATATATATATATATATATATATATATATATATATATATATATATATATATATATATATATATATATATATATATATATATATATATATATATATATATATATATATATATATATATATATATATATATATATATATATATATATATATATATATATATATATATATATATATATATATATATATATATATATATATATATATATATATATATATATATATATATATATATATATATATATATATATATATATATATATATATATATATATATATATATATATATATATATATATATATATATATATATATATATATATATATATATATATATATATATATATATATATATATATATATATATATATATATATATATATATATATATATATATATATATATATATATATATATATATATATATATATATATATATATATATATATATATATATATATATATATATATATATATATATATATATATATATATATATATATATATATATATATATATATATATATATATATATATATATATATATATATATATATATATATATATATATATATATATATATATATATATATATATATATATATATATATATATATATATATATATATATATATATATATATATATATATATATATATATATATATATATATATATATATATATATATATATATATATATATATATATATATATATATATATATATATATATATATATATATATATATATATATATATATATATATATATATATATATATATATATATATATATATATATATATATATATATATATATATATATATATATATATATATATATATATATATATATATATATATATATATATATATATATATATATATATATATATATATATATATATATATATATATATATATATATATTAGTTATATTTTATATATATATATTTAATAACAAGTTAAGGCTAGCAACTAGCTGGTCTTGAATATTTGTTCGTGTGTGTGCACCTCTTGAGGAGTTCTACACTTGTACTCTTAGTTCGTGGCAAGGTGTTCGTGTTCGAGTTCGGTTCGAGGTTCGAGAGAAGGTATCGACTTTTAGGGATTCGCGCGCTAAAAGGTTAGTGTTCTATCGTTCTATTTGATTATGTTTTATCTATTTTAGTTTGCTGTATTTGCATGCATGTTAGATCCTTTGCTTTAATTATTATTAGGGAATTAAACTAGGTTTAATTGTTTCGTTATTTATTCCGCTTTAATTAATGGTATTAGTCTTTAGATGATTAAACTAGATTAATCGTCTAAACGAATTAATCATATTAATTCGTTTATATAAGACTAATGATTGTTAATTATGAACGTTCGTGGTATTGCAAAACATGCTTTCATTAATATAAAATTATATTTCGAATTCAAATAATTAACCGTTTTAATTATTTACAATAAAATTATATTTCGAATTCAAATAATTAACCGTTTTAATTATTTACAAAAGATATCACACATGTTTTAATAATAACTCTGATAACCTTGCGGAAATAGAACGTTCATTGTAGACCCAAAGTGTTTGCGCGATTAACGGAAACCCAACATATGTGTGTTTTCTGGTGGGTATGAGAGAGAAACCCAAAACAAATTTAGAATTGAGGAAGGGAGGAGGCAGTAAATATGAGATGGGTATTTTGACCGCAGATACCGGAAAATAGTAAAAGAAGAAGAAAGAAGAAGTAGATAAAACGTTGTGGGTTGAGAGAATTTTTTTGGTTGGTAGATTGAAAGGGAAAAACGAAAATGCTGCTAGAAGCAGCATGCTTCTAAAATTTCCCCACACAATCCCCCCCTGAAAATCATGGAAGCAGACTGCTTCTATGTTACACCCCAAGATTTTTAGAATAAATAAATTAACCCCTTTTGTAATTTTGACATAAAAATAATTTCCTAGTATTTTATTTTTGGATATGGGGTTAATTTAGTTGGAATTTTAGTGGATAGCGGGTATTTTACCTATATAATTAGAAAAGAGGCGTGGCACCTAGAAAAAGTGCCAGCCATGTTCTACATTATGACTCACCATCATTCTCCATCTTCTTCTTTTTTTTCTCCATCTTTTCCCAAATTCAATTCTCTTCAAGTGTGCTTTCCATAATCAATCAAATTTTCCCAAACAATAATAATAATCACTAAAATTGGTTAATTAGTAAATTGGAGATTTAATATATATATATATATATATATATATATATATATATATATATATATATATATATATATATATATATATATATATATATATATATATATATATATATATATATATATATATATATATATATATATATATATATATATATATATATATATATATATATATATATATATATATATATATATATATATATATATATATATATATATATATATATATATATATATATATATATATATATATATATATATATATATATATATATATATATATATATATATATATATATATATATATATATATATATATATATATATATATATATATATATATATATATATATATATATATATATATATATATATATATATATATATATATATATATATATATATATATATATATATATATATATATATATATATATATATATATATATATATATATATATATATATATATATATATATATATATATATATATATATATATATATATATATATATATATATATATATATATATATATATATATATATATATATATATATATATATATATATATATATATATATATATATATATATATATATATATATATATATATATATATATATATATATATATATATATATATATATATATATATATATATATATATATATATATATATATATATATATATATATATATATATATATATATATATATATATATATATATATATATATATATATATATATATATATATATATATATATATATATATATATATATATATATATATATATATATATATATATATATTATATATATATATATATATATATATATATATATATATATATATATATATATATATATATATATATATATATATATATATATATATATATATATATATATATATATATATATATATATATATATATATATATATATATATATATATATATATATATATATATATATATATATATATATATATATATATATATATATATATATATATATATATATATATATATATATATATATATATATATATATATATATATATATATATATATATATATATATATATATATATATATATATATATATATATATATATATATATATATATATATATATATATATATATATATATATATATATATATATATATATATATATATATATATATATATATATATATATATATATATATATATATATATATATATATATATATATATATATATATATATATATATATATATATATATATATATATATATATATATATATATATATATATATATATATATATATATATATATATATATATATATATATATATATATATATATATATATATATATATATATATATATATATATATATATATATATATATATATATATATATATATATATATATATATATATATATATATATATATATATATATATATATATATATATATATATATATATATATATATATATATATATATATATATATATATATATATATATATATATATATATATATATATATATATATATATATATATATATATATATATATATATATATATATATATATATATATATATATATATATATATATATATATATATATATATATATATATATATATATATATATATATATATATATATATATATATATATATATATATATATATATATATATATATATATATATATATATATATATATATATATATATATATATATATATATATATATATATATATATATATATATATATATATATATATATATATATATATATATATATATATATATATATATATATATATATATATATATATATATATATATATATATATATATATATATATATATATATATTATATATATATATATATATATATATATATATATATATATATATATATATATATATATATATATATATATATATATATATATATATATATATATATATATATATATATATATATATATATATATATATATATATATATATATATATATATATATATATATATATATATATATATATATATATATATATATATATATATATATATATATATATATATATATATATATTCTCTTCAATAATGTGCTTTCCATAATCAATCAAATTTTCCCAAACAATAATAATAATCACTAAAATTGGTTAATTAGTAAATTGGAGATTTAATTGTGGGTGTGTGGATGGGTTTCGAACCACATCAAGAAAGAATGGAAAAAGGATTTTTGATTCTAGTTGTTCAATTTCCTTCTAATAGATTACTTCTCCAAGGTAAGAATTCTTCTAACCTAGTTTTGATTTTAGTTCAAGAGTTAGGGTTCATGCAACCATTAAATTGGGGGTTTTTGGGATGGATGATTAATTGATTATTAAATTCCACAAATTCTAATTACATTTTGATATATGATTATAGTGTTGCTTCAATGTGATAATTTGAGTTCTTAGTGACCATTATGGTAAAAATAAGAAATTGATTACTTTGAGTAATGAGATGAAATGGCCACATAGTGGTGATAAAATGGGATTTTAGCAAAATAATAGATAATTGAGATTGATGATTATGAAAGATAGAATTTTGTTAAATGAGATCTGAAAATGAGCCAACTCAAAGAGAATGGGTTGGATATGGGTAGGAATGCTAGTGAATCGATAGCATGGCTAAGTGAGTTAGTCAAGATTGTGAATAAAATCTTATGTGTATATTGTGTTGATTTGCTAGGTTGAAAGCTTTGTCAATTGTGTTGTGGCAATCTTGATTGTTGTTAGTTGCGGATGAGGTGAGTAAATTTGCATACTCTTATATGTGCGTTGGGTCGATTACCATATGATGGTGGATTCCATGTGTGGTAATCGATTTGGCGTTAGGGCCTAATTTGAGGTCGGGGCCTAAGAATCCCATAGTTGTATTGAGATGAGGCCTAAGAACCTATTTGATTATTGTTTAGCGTATATGGATCCATGTATGTGTTTGTTAGCGCAAAAGTGAGTATGCAAGTGATGGTATGACGGTACCATTGGCTACATGCGATAGTCTTTTGTGTTTTTGCCCTCCTTCGTATATATATATTGTATGCAAGTTTATTCACTAAGCATTTATTTCATAGTTTTTGTTTTTGTCTTTATGTATATATATTTGTATGCAAGTTTATTCACTAAGCATTCGCTTATGTTTTTAGTTGTTTACCCTTTTATAGGTGGTTCCGAAAGAAGGAACTAGTGATTAGTTGATTGAAGTATTGACCTTGAAGTTGCTAGTAGGTTGAAGGTATTATGACCATTTGCGGAAGATGGTATTTTGGTATATACTTAGTAATCCCACCTCAACCATGGCTCATGATACAATTTGGTATTTTGGTTATGTAACTTAAGTACTTTCATGTTTGGTAAATGGTCATATGGAATATAATGTATTTTGAATGACTTTGGTTGTTGGCAACTAGGGTAATGTGACCCGTTTAGTTGTGTAAACTTGATTTGTAACAATGGTTGGTATGAAGACTTTTGATATGTTGTGTCAAGTGTTTTATGTCAAAATGAAGTTGTTTATTAGTTGTTTGAAGCTCAGTATTGAATAGAAAAAGTCGAAAGTTGTTTAAGTGTCAAAAACGTGAAAATGAAGGGACGGCCTTTGTGAGGCGGACGGCCTTTGCGGACGGCCTTTGCGGACACAAGAGACGTCCTACTATTGTAATTTTTCACAAATTTTTACCGAGGCTTCGTTTGATCTTTCCGTGACCTGAAACTCATGCAATAGACTTTATTAACATACTAAGAAGGTTCCATGTGTCATTTTTTAAATTTGAGAACTTTGATTTTTTGACAAAAAATGACCTTATTTTTCTAAGTATAATATTCAAAATTTTGTTTTCATCACTTATGTTTTATTTTCGGGTTGAATACGTTAGATGTAAATTATTGATTTTTAAAACCATTTGACCCTACCTAATATCTACGGCTATTTTTTCACACTAATTATTACTGTATATATTAGATTCCACGTCCGCTTATCTACAGTAATTTTTGGAGGATTTCAACTTTTACCACTAAAGTTTCGGATAATTCAACTTTCGCCCTCAACTTTTTTTTTCACTTCTACCCCTTCAATCTTCAATCATAGACAACCCTAACTTTCCAAAACACCGCTGCTGGCTAACGACCACCACCACCAACACCGCTGGTCATAAACTTCGACCACCACCACGGGACACCAACCTCATCCAGACCTATAATCCCCGCGGCCAAACACCGTCGTCAACAACACTTGCCCCGACCACCACCAAGACCGGCGGTCATAAGCATTGACCACCACCGCTAGAAACCAACCTTAACCGGATCTATACCCCCGACGACTAAACCCCACCGCCAGCCAACAACACCTACGTCGAACATCCGGTCGTAAAGCTTAACCACATAACTTTAAAGTTTTCTTGCTTTTTGCCGCAAACTTTACTTTCTTTTAACATTTGCCCCTTTACAGAAAAGTAAAGAGGAAGAGCAACAAGTCACAATAAAAAATCCGCCCACCGCCACCGTCTTCCGACAAAAATAATCGATGGCCGGTTTTTCCACCCTTTCATTATCGCAACAACTTCTCTTTACACCTTCCGTTGCATTGCAAACATGCATTCCACCAACTTCAATCAAAAAGTAAAGATCGAGTAAAAAGTGATTCCAAACCTAGACCTTTGCCGTCGGTTTTGAGGTACACATGCTTCTTATCGTTATAAACCCAAACCATTTATCACCGGCAATCATTTCTGGGGTTTTTGAATAGCCAAGTCTCCTACAACTACTTGCCCGCCGCTGCATCCCAAAAACAATTTTGAAGAGCCAGCCGGCAACAAAAGAAAAAAGTTGTTGATGCAATCATAAACTAAAGTTAATAATTTGTGTATAACCACTGGGTTAAACCCCAGTGGCCAGGGGTATTTCCTTAATCCGCTTTGCGGGTCCCGGGTGAGTTTACTCCAAGTTCTCGGGTTCGAGTCTTGGTAGGTTCTCACCGACGGTATTTTCCTAAAGGTGGTGTCTTGCATTATGCCCGCGAAGGTATCTTCGGGTGCGAGTTCGACTGTGAAATTAACCTGTCAAAAAAAAAAATTGATGGTTATTGTACAGACTACCAATGCTTTTTTGTAAATTGATTAAGAATACTCCGTATGATTTCGAGAAGAAAACTAAACGAAGTGATTGATTTAGTTGGGAGAGAGAGAGAGGGTATGAAAGCCAGTAATGAAGAGGTGGCAGCAGTAGGGGGTTTAACTTTAGCATGTGTCATGTGAATGTGTTGGTAAAAGACAAATGTTATCATTCATCAATATACATGGTTTTTACTTTTGAGTAGACATGTATAAGAAAATTTACTTTTGATTTAACTTGGTTTTATCGATTTTTAACTTATGTATAAAAGTTAAAATAAATATCAACATAGATGAACTTTTTGTGTTATTTAACAGTTTCTTAATATGCTAAATTTTTAAAAGGCAATAATAGATAAATGGCTAATAACTTCTACGTGGATGCGTTCACGCCAGTTCAACTCGTCCTAAAGGGTTTGATTCCCGTATATTATATGGGTATAACATTGCTAAAACGCCCTCACCACATTTAATAACTAAAATATTCAACATATGAGGCTAAATCTCACTATTTTTCTTATAATATATCCTGTTATAGGATATCATTATGTTTACTATATAAATTTTACATGTTATAATGAAGTTATATATATTTATCATTTTTTTCACTCAATTGCAAAAGATTTACTATTTTAAAAGGATTATGTTTACGAAGTTGAATATGCCAAGTTTAACGTGACTATAATTAGGAACATGACTAAAGATATATTTATCGTTGATAGTTACGACTTCATCTACTAACTTGAGGGAATTTTCATCCAAACTTTATATCTATGGTAATAATATTGCTAAAAAGGAAATTGTTATCCAAACAAAGTACACGTTATGATATCATTTGCTAACACGTTAATACTCGCAGCAAAGCGCGGGCATAATATCTAGTTGTATTTATGTGACGTGTAATCATAGATAAATTTTGCAAAAGTCACGTGTATCTCTTTATTTGGTTTCATGTATTACAAAATTTATTTTTAATCTATATTTTTATTTTAAACCCCAAATATAGTTAATTATATTCTTTAGTTATGTAAATATGATTATATGTAAATTTGTCCCAATCTTAATTATTATCTTGAAAATATTAGTGGCTTTAGTTAAAGTGATAGTTTATGGTAGTTAAAAAGTATGTGTACTTTTTTATTATTGCTATTATTGTTATTATTTCAAAAAACATCAATTTTATTTATTAACTTATAAATATATATAAAGTTAATTCATTTGAAATTTGTGTTCGTAGTTGAATAAGTTGAGATGATTATAACCTTTATAGTTGTATTCTCATTTACTTAATGGTTGTATTTTTGAATATATATATATAGAGAGGTTAGGTATTGTAAAATAACTATTAACCTAAAACAAAAAAGACAACATATTAGCCATTAGATTCTCCATCCAAGATTAGATCAAAAATTAAATTTAATGATGGCATTTACGTGATTTTTTGAAAATTCAGTGGCATGGATATTCATAACAACCAATCGTCCATGTTTCTAGCTTTCTTATATAATTTATTAGTTTACTTGTTCAGCAATATATTGAAAAAATGTATATTACGGAGTAGTTTTTATTAATAAATCATATTAAATAAAAATCATGAGTTCACACCTTGGTTTATTTTATTTTTTTTCTTTAAAAAAAAAAGAGTATACTCTTGTAATGTTTGAATTGTTATATGTTATCTTGATATATAACATTCTTTTTAGAGTTTGTGATGCACACTGATTCATATAGTTTATTACTCCGTAATTGCTAATTCGCTTAAACAAATCACGGTACACCATTTTAATACTCATGTGCATCATAATTATATTTAGAATATCATGATGCATCATTTTGATCTCCATATTTTTGAATGTACACCAAATCCTTTTTATGAACACATCCACAACAAACAGTTATGATGCACAAAAATATAAAGGCTTTTTTTTTCAATTTATAAACCTTATGAGAATCATCATTAAATGTATTTTTTTTATCTGAACTAATTCGGTAATAATGATGTACTCATGTTATAGATATTCTTATATGATATAAATGTTAATAGTGATGCCCTTGTGTTAATAATATCGATGCACGGGTGTGATTAAATTTGATGCACAATGGTTGAGCTAAACACTTTATTCAAAATGGTTATTGCCACTACATCGAAGAATCATGGTGCATCAATTTAACCACAGTGGATCAATATTAATAATACAAGTGCATCATATGATTTACATTTTACATAAGTTTTGTAATGCGAGTGCATCATATGATTTACATTTTACATAAGTTTTGTAATGCGAGTGCATCATTATTTACATTTATACCAACTTCCTTTTAAAGTTGGTAATTACGTTGCCTCAACTTTATGTGATGCACAATAATAAATTTTGATTTAAATTAAGAAATTGTAATGCATGTTGAAAAACTTTCATTCACATACATAAATTTAACCTCACTCTATACTAGTTTAATGTAAAATAGTTTTATATAATGAAAGTCAAAAATGTTCTAAACTAACTGATACACACTTTTTTTGTTTTAACATTCAAACAGGGTCTTTTATTATATTATTATTATAAAAAAGATGAAAAGCTAGTAAGGTACTAGCATACAGCTTAGTTCATAAACAAAATGGGCAAAAATACTCTAATAGGAAGAAGAATTAAATCATGTACTTTGACACTCCATCTAATTAGTAACAAAAAGTAATATTCAAATGATTGTGTGATTCCTGTTTTAAAACTACGAAGTATAATTAACACTAACAAAAGCTTCTTAATTCTAACGGACTAACCAAAAAAAACTCTCAATCTAATTTGACAGGGAATTAATGTTAAGGCGATATAGATCGCTAGCTAGCACCTCCACCCACTCCCCCACTTTGGCAGCCATCACCCATTTATTTGATGATGGGCGGTTCCTAAATATCCAATAGTTGGTTGTTAATGATTCATTTGATGGTTCTTGGCTTGTTGATTATAATTGTTAGGGTGAGAAGGTCTGCAATTGGTTTTTTTATTTGGAGGAGAGAAAGTAGGGAAATGGATGAGAGTGGGGCTGATATTTTGGGAAAATACCAACGTAAATTTGGTATATAAATTTTACATTACTACCATTTTGTCTATTAAAATATATTTAATTAATAAATGACACATGTCAAGCTCATATTGTGTCTTACATGTTTTATGTTTATAATTGTTTTATTTTACCCAATCCTATATATATATATATATAAATGAGTATATATATTATATATATATATTATATATATATATTATATATATATATTATATATATATATAATATATATATATATTATATATATATATAATATATATATATAATATATATATATAATATATATATATATAATATATATATATAATACTAATATATATATATAATATTATATATATATATTATATATTATTAATATTATATATATATATATTATATATATATATATAGGGTAGAGATCCAGAGAGAAGGTTTTTAAGGAGAGAAGGGAGAGAAAGTTCGTTTTTTATTTTTTTTAACTTGTTTTTTTATTTTTTTTTTTTTTTCACTTTTTTTATTCTTTTTTTAATTAATTCAATCCATAAAAAAATTTAAAAAAATAAATAAAAATAAAAAATTTCTAACCCGAGTTAGTGAGTTATACATGTAAGGGTACGATACGGGCTTCGCCCTTAAGGATATTAATAAGGGGTAGCTGGTGGGAGTGATAGGTCATAGGGGGTGATCGGTGATGGGGTGATCTACCTAACGGGCTTCGCCCTTAGCTATTATGGCTCCGCCATAAGCTGAGAGGCTTCGCCTATAGCTTACGGGCTACGCCCTTTGAAAAAAAATATATTTTTAAAATTTTTATATGGAATAAGTTAATTAAAGAGAGAATGAAAAAAGTGAAAAAAATTCAAAAAACAAGTTAAAAAAAAAATCAAAAACAAACCTTCTCACCTTTCTCTCTTTAAGGTACCTTCTCATTTGATCTCTATCATATATATATATATATATATATAGGGTTTAGCTTGGATGCAGTTAACTGTATCATTTTTTGATAAAGTTACCTTAAAAATCAACGGATGCATTTTTGTAATATATCAATCTAAGGGCTCTAAATATAGATCCAGCATCTTGGGTAAGTAAAGCTTTATATGCATCACTTCCATTTCGGGTGAACTTCATATATAACCTGACGAAATTAAATTTGTTTCAGCTCTCAGGCAAGGCAACAAATTTGGTTCAGGGAGTGATAAAAACGACCAATGACTCAGCAAAAGAATGCATTGACACAAACTACTATGGCGTCAAGAACGTAACACGAGCACTCCTTCCGCTCCTAGAACGTTCCCCTTCTGGGGCAAGGATTGTAAACGTGTCTTCCCTTTGAGGTGAATTGTGGGTAAGTGTCTTTTGGGTGAAATATTTACAGATTACTTGCATGATTGACATGGGGCTAATTTCAAAACCCCACTTGTATTAATGTAAGATATATCCTACATATGATTTTATCTAAAGGATTCCGAACAAACAAATAAGAAAGGAACTCGGAGATCTAGAGTCTTTGAGTGAAGAGAAGATTGACGGATTTGTAGAGAAGTTTTTACATGATTTAAGGAACGATGAACTGGAAGTCAATGGGTGGTCAAAGATGTTACCAGCTTACAGTGTGTCTAAAGCAATGCTTAATGCTTACACTAGAGTTCTTGCAAAAACATACCCAAAGATGTGCATTAACAGTGTACATCCCGGATATGTCAATACCGATATAAATTGGCACACAGGTACTATGACATTGGAAGAGGGAGCACAGGGCTTGGTTATGTTAGCTCTTTTGCCTGAAGGAAGTCCTTCTGGTTGCTATTTTGACCGTACCCAAGTTGCTGAATTTTGAACTCGGTTGTTGTAGCTTAAGTTTAGTCACACAAAAAAAGGCTTGTTTGAATAAGTATGTGCTAAGTTTGCTACTTCAATATCACAATGGCTTCTGTTGAGCTATCATAGCCATCCAATTGGTTGTTAAATTCACAATGAATGTCAACATTTGAAATATTCAAATGCAGATCTATCAAGAACATTCAAGATCATATTCGAAACATGGATTATGGTTCAAACTTGGCTCTCAATCATACATACATTGACAAAACATGTCTGAAAATATGAGTAGAAAACTCAACAATTCATTCTTGAAACTAAGCATCAAATATGTTTGACATGGATTTACCAGAATTCTGGTTTACGACCCATGTAATGTAACAGAGAAGTAAGCAATGGATGGTCCTGATTCTGAGTGACTAAAAATGGCAATAGATTATTATGGCTTCCATTTCTTAATTGTACACATAAAAATAGCATGAAACTAAGACCTACAAGGCCATACTTCCGAATGTTAGTATGTGCATTCTACTTTAATAGTACCGTCTATACAATAGATGTCTTAAACAAACAGAAAAACCCCAATCAAAACTAAACTCTAATTTCTGAATATCCTTTCAAGTTAGAGAGCTTTACACGTCCAAATGAGTTCCACAACATGCATAGAAGAACTAGAGGATATCGATATACTCCTCTGGCTGGCTATCAGTTGCTGTTATGCTCCCTCTGCCCATTCCCGTATAGGGATGAGAATTTTAACCGGAAACCTGTGACCCGCCTGTACCCGACCCGCCCTAAGCCCAAACGGGCCGGTTCTCGGTTCCTGGTTTCATTGTTTTCCCGGGTTCGGTTCGGACCGGGTCAAAACCCGCGGTTTGTCGGTTTGACCCGTTAAACCCGAGTTATTCAATAAGTAATAAGTTTTTGGTGAATCCATGGAGTTGAAGAAGAGTTTGGTGAATCCTGGAGATCTTGAGCACGTTGAAAATGGCACTTGGAGGAGAAAGAGTGTTTCTATTTTGTATAAGTGGGAGAAAAGAGTTATTGTGACTGAGAGAACAAAGAAAGAACTTAATACATTTATTTATTATATATATGTTTGACTGCATAGTCATTCATTGTCCTTTATCTACATTTATATTAATACATTTATTATTTATTATATATTTAATTGTATAGTCATTCATTGTCCTTTATCTATAGAGAAATATCCTTCTAATTTATCCTCCTAATAATCATCTTAATCATAGAATGACAACACATGAAAAAATAAAAGGGTGAGAATATGAAAAAAAAATAAGTATGTTAAACATATCAAATTTTAAAACATTTAAGAAGATAATTAGGCTAAAATTTAGAAGGATAAATCATTTCCCTCATCTATATTTATACTAGTACATTTATTATATACTTAAAATTATATAGCCATGAAATTTGTGTCATATATATGGACACGTGAAACGACCTCAATTTTCACTCTATTTTTATATTAATTAATTTATTATTTAAAGATTAAGATAATGTTGACAGCCTGTAACTTACTCCCACATACATGTATATATCGCATATATCTATGTATCTATTATTTATTATTTTATTATATAACAAATACCTCATTACCTCATTTGAAAAGAACCCTTCAAAGTTCAATCTCTCTCTCTCTCGATTTCTGTGTTTGAATACTCCCTAACCAGACTTCCTATTTCTCAAAAACCTTTTCACTCTAAGGGGCAAGGGTGCAGTCGGCACGTTCAATCGGCTCCTTACATCGTCATGTATCGGCTCGTTGGCTCCACTGCCCCCTCTCCATCGGCAACTATCAGTAACAAGCATCGGCTCATTCAATCGGCCACATTTGGCCGATGCAAGTGAACGTTGGGTGTGATATTTTCGAGGTAATCAAACAAAAAAAACATTAATTTATATATATACTGACACATACATATATATACATACCATTCTTGTTCTTCACCGTTTTTCCGACGACGATTTCGTTTTCCGGCGACTCATTTGACTTGTTTTTCCAGGTGAGATAAAATGAGGAAGGGGGTTACAGCATCTTTTCCGGGAGAGAGAGAGAGAGAGAGAGAGAGATAAAGAGATGATGAGACCCACCGCCGTATTCACCATCTTTTCCGGTGAGTTTTTCCGGCAAGCTGGGTTTCCAGCTGGGTTTATTATATATATATATGTTTCTCCCGTAAGCCATGAAGAAGAAGAATGGGCGGTGGGCGTGGGTTGAAGTGACCGATATAGATATTATTAATTATAGATATTGGATATTGAAGGACCGATCGGCATAAATAGGCTACTGCACCGTTAAAATTGGCAATTTTTTGGTAGTTGGCAAATTTTTGACAGGCCACGTGGCATGTTTTAATTGGTCCATTTTGTTACCAAAACTTGCCAATTTGTGGCAAATTGGCTCTACCCCTAATATGTTTTCTTGGCAATTCGGTATGCATGAAGCTACTGATGAACACTACTGATGAACCTAGTGAATCTATGAACATGTGATGAAGTAATGAAATGAGGTTCATGTATTGTCTTTTAGCTATGAACCCGGGCCCGAACCGACCCGCCCGGGGGATCAACGGGCCAGGTCTCGGTTCCATTTTACATGTATTTCCGGGTCACTAGTTATGCGGTTCGGGCCGGGTAGGGCCGGTTATCAACCCGTGCACATCCCTCCCCCTCCCGTATCATCAGATTGATACTGATTGCTCCCATATTGAATGTGCCTAGATGCTAACTCCCCATCCCTTGCTTGTCCACGCATGTATCGATGATCACCACCTGAATTAAAAAGCGACTATAAATACAAAACTTGGATAGAAATTTAACAACAAACATATTTCAATTAATCTTATCAGTAAAATGGTTGAAAGTTTCTAACAGTAAAACAAGCTCAGTGGCATTGCCTCTTTACCCTTTAGTTCGCAAACATCTAATACATCTTAAATATAACTACTAATTTCTTAACACTATAACTAATAACTGAAGCTGGCAAAATACTTGCATGCAAACATATATTTAAAAATCACTTGCCTGATCATGTGAGTATCATTTAGTCGATACATATTTTTAACTGAACATCATTAGTGATACCTACAGGCTACAGCTTATTTACTCCACAAGAATATGCATATATGTATAATCAATAAACATGAATTAGCAATCCTTCACAAGCCATGTACCAACACTTATTAGTATCACCCCATACTACCCATATCTTGAACTAAACTGTATCCAGAGTCCCAGATTGGAGCACTTCCTTGACCCCAACCCAAATAAAGCTAATAATAATATTCAAAAACAATACATATTCCTTTGGTCTTTATCATGTGTCAGGTTTTTTACCCCCAACTTAAATAGACTTCTAAAATATCTAGACAGATAGCATATGAACAAACACACACACATATTGTATATACAGAAAAGGATGAAACAAACAAGTCATGGCAGCATGATTATTACCACTATCACTGTCGGATGCATCAGCAAGCTTCGCAATGACGTCAATCAGCGCTCGTTCATGATCCTAGATCATCCACAACAAAAATATTGTAAGACTTACAAAAGTAATAGTTTTGGAAGTCCATGGGCTGTATTCACTTTCCTGCCATACCTTTAGCATTTTTTTCGCCTTCTCTATTACATGCAGATCAGGATGATTAGTATCAAACACCTTTTCCACCTGCCAAAATTTAGGTTTATCTCCGTTAATGAACATTTGTATACATATAGGTCATGAGTAGGAAAAAAAAGAAAGTAATGATGATACAGAAATCAAAATCAACATTGATAGTACCTCCTTTATAAGAGTGTCGGTGTCAAGTATCTCAATCTCATCGGGAGACTTTAAATCGCCATTTTGGAAGAGCGGGAATCCACCTCGAGATTGCTTCTTTGAGTTTGCTCTACCCCTTCTAACTCCATGCCTAATTTCATTACTAAATCCACCATGACTAAATTGATGATAATCTGGGTCCTCACCTATCCATTGGATATCCTCTGGAGGAATCTGCGATACAGATGTGTTTATACAAAGTGAAATTTTCCACATTTAAAAGTAGCTTCCATCTCATAAACGGTAGGTCCATCATATGTATTCTATGAACAAATGTCGCACATTAAGGTCTAAAGACTAACTTATTAGCACAAGTATACACTAACTTGAAGAAATATAATCAGAAAGGGATAAGCACCATAGAAGACTTCAGATAATGTGAACAATTTACCTCTTTAAGATTAACCCATTTAAAGCTTTCCCGTGGTGTATTTTTGTTGTACGACAGCGCATGCTGATCCTGACAAAAATAAAAAAACTATTACCAATGATGAATACTAGTTTGGAAAAAAAATGCAAAATTGATACTTCTAAGGGTAAGTAAAGATAAGGGATACAGTGAACTATTTTCTTTACATAGTTATAATACAATACCTAATCCCTAGATGAAGGGTCATAAAACAGGAACGGACACAATGTAAGCAATGCGAAAAGGAATGTTGGGACTTAATTGGCATAAATAGAACAAAGTGTAAGATCTAAGACTTACCTTTACAGGGTTGTAGGCAACTATGACTGCCTCATAAAAGTTATTGTCACCAGGCCATCTAGTTCTCAATTTCCACCCAACTGAGTAATTTCCTAGACCCACAACAGCTGCATCATTTGGTAAAGTAATTGCAGAAGAGCCATGATTGGAGAGCATTCCCCTGGGAGTTCGCCTCATTAACGGGTACCTTGGAGACTTCAAGCATTCAAAATGACCTATCAGTCAAGACTGCTATAATCCTTCGTAAAATCACATTCAGATATAGATTCGTAATCAACTCACAGGTTTAGGGGTCTGGATTCCACCTCCCAATCCAGGAAAAGATTGTGTGGGTAAAGCAGGGGCCAAAGATGTCTTTGGTCGATACCGCGATGCAGAAACAGTTAGACTCAATGATATCGGGTCATGGATAGATTGAGGAATGTTGATCATTGCCCTGTGTGTTCCCCCTGATGCCCTCCACTCCCTAAAACTTTTAATGAGTTCATCGGTATTTATCTTGGACAGTAACTCTCTATGTTCATCATCAGAAACTCGCAGCTCTTTTTGAAGTTCTGTTATCAATTCTTCCTTTTCCTGATATATCATACATAGTTACAGAGCATTTGAGCTATTTAGCATAAAACACGACAAGTTCAGGATAATAATTTGTAGATGTTTGTAGAGAACATCAAATCATACCCATGTAAAGGAATCAGATTGTGCTTTGAAAGTTCGAAGTACTGAACTGTACGCTATTTGTTCAAGATAATGAATCTGGGATTCCATCTCATGTTGCATCATATTGCAAAAGTTGACGTGTCCAAGAACCCTATATAATTTTGATGACAGAGGATTAGAATATTTAATAAACAAGCATGTATTTGATCAATCAATTAACTAGATTAGAGCTCAAATCCAGATGTATAAGATTCAAATTTTGTAGGGAATGCATTGTATTGAAACACAAGAAATGACAAATTATAGTGATAACATTTTCTGCAATACTGGAACATATCAATCTTGATTAAGCCACTCTACGAAATCAATGAAGAAAAAAATCAAACCAATAATGTAAAACCGTACTACATTATCAGTGACCATTGGACTGTATATACTAGTATTGTAGTATTGTGTTAAATATTGAGACATCAGCTTTTCAGCTATAAAGCTGTTACATTCATCATACCCAACATACGGCAGATGATAAATCCATTCCATTATTGATGGATGATACACAAATCATTTATTTAAGAATTTCTACAACTTCTGATAAATCATTTATTTGTCAGCCCAACCTCTCATTCTAAATTCCTTGTCTATTATAACATTACATAGTTATTTATCCTCGCATATCAAGCACATATATGAAGACATGGAACAAGTAAAAGCATAAATCTTGGGAAAGGGGGGGGGGGGGGGGGGGGGGGGGGGGGATCCTCAATTCTATAAAACCATAACAAACCAAGGTGTGGCTCAATATACACAAACAATCTTATTTTAGTTCGCAAGTTTTTGCTATTTAACAAAGAAATACAGTAAATGTAAAAGTAAAACCAAGAGCTTTAGTAGAATAACAAAAAAGAACATATTCATACTACGGTATCTTACTAATTGTTCTTTTTCTCTTTTAACTCTATCAAAATCTCCTTTTGTCTACAATATTTAAACCACCATCTTTCCATTCATTAAACCCAAGTAATCTTGATCAAGATTTCTGAAAGCTACTTTACTTAGATCTCTTTCCACATACCCAACCCTGGTTTACAGTTATGCCCTTCTTCATCAAATGTCATTCCTATATAGAAATACAACATATGTAGTTTCACCTTCTTTCTAGATTTCCTTCTCCCATGTAATGTTGAATGCTATATCATAAAGGGTGAAATAGATTATAGTGAAATCAAAACCTTCATCCTAACCCTAGTTACCTATGTGACCATCAATCTATCATTTCTTTTGTTCCTATTTCACTGCTAAGAAGTGGCCGTTTCTATTAACCAAAAGAAGCTAATGTAGAAGGCTAGATTCAATGTTGTGCTTTTAAACATTCAATTGTGAAAAAAGGTACAAACAAACAACAGATTGTGTTGTTTCCATGACAAAGATAAAGAAGATAAAGGGAAAAGCATATACAAAGACTAACTTTTTACCATAAGAGCATAGTGCAAGTAAAGCATCATTCAATGGCATTTTCATAAACAGGAAAAAGGGAGGTCTGATGAGGGGGATTTTTGGATGTGCCATGTGAGCATTTGCATGTTTGGAAATGACAATAGTATAGAAATAGATTAACTATGGTACAGGGACAGGCGGTAGTTGGTTAGGAGGTGTTTTGATGTGCCCTGTTTCTTTGAAAAGGGTTATCGTGGCACTCAAAAATGTTATCAAATAACCGGCAGTACTCTGAATATAATCAGTAGCAACAACGTGATCAAAGCTGGAGGTAGTTGGATAACTTAAACTAACCCTAAATATATTTTCTAACTGTGGTAGCTCTTTGCATCTCTCTAAACTTTAATCGAAACGGCTTGGGAAAAAAAGTCGAAGTAAACCAGATTTGACAAACACATCAAACATTCAAACCTGACAGGTAATCAAGAAACCATATATCCACTATTCAACACATGTCTGTATACGTGTTTTACAATATCTCAGTTCCGTCGAAGTATGTAAATAACAAATTACCAATACAAATCGGACTCTTCTTTCATTTATCACAAATTGTTGATAGATAATAATAATAATAATAATAATAATATATCTATGCTATTGGACAGGAAAATACCTAACTTCAATTCTATTCTTACGATTCTATGTATGTTTTTTTTACAATCAGAATTCAATTATACATATAGATATACAACAACAACAACAACAACAACAAGGTACTCAATCCCGACATAAGTCGGGCTATGAGGGAGGTATGATGTAGACAGACCTTACCCCTACACAAAGGTAGGGAGGCTGCTTCCAAATCCACCGAGGTGGAAGGGACCTCCGGCCCGGGTGAAAAAAATAGGGTTAGATCCACCGGAGTGGAAGCCTTAACCGGATGGTGATAATCTCGATCTCGAACTCTCAATCTCTAGCTCGATCCCAATCTCCGGTGCACAAGTTCCGATCTCAGATCTGGAAAATGTGACCGTTAGAGAGGGAGAGGTAGAGAGAGAGGGCAGAGAGAGAAAAGAAGATATATGTTAATATACATATAGATATAGATATACAGATATATAAAAAGGCCAACACTAATTAAAGAAGGATCATACCGTTGAGGGAAAAGAAACTCGGATGATGAAGGAATTGAGAAATCTGGGTTGCCGGGAGAGGGGAAGTGAAGTTGGGAAAGGGAGCAGAAAGGGTATTATTAGGTCACGACGGTAAAAAGAATTGGAGGAACTGAGATGTTAAGTTGGGTGAAAAGATGATTCTTAATTATTATTTTCTCTTTTTTTTTTTGTTTTAAATCTTTTTTCTCGCTATCTTTTATTTTTAAATTTTTATATTTGTTGTAATAAAAACTCACCCAAGAGTTTTTTAAAAAATTTGTATACATTGGAATGAGTTTTGGTTAAATTTAATAAAAAAACATTAAAACAAAAAAATAACTATTTAAAAAAAAATTAAAATCAACTACTGTATATTTTTTCTATTTAAGCTATCATTCTCCAAAAATCTCTACCTTATATTAAAAATAACATTAATTAAAAACATAAGGTTGTATACTTGTATTTTGATAAACTATATAAAAGTAACAGACTAATATTATGTTTGACCAATGATCAAGTTAATAATGACATTATCTTTCTGATTTAATGTAACTAAATAAAAGTTGAAAATTAATTATTTAAAATATAAAAATGTGAGTTTTTTAATTTATTTACTTATGATTTATAGTATTATTAATTTAATCCAAATGTTAGAAACTTATAATTCATTATTTCAAGTTATATATAAGAGAGTCCTGCATTGAATTTATGCGCTTTTTTTTATAAAATGTAAAATTAAATTATCTATGCCAACAGTCAGCAAACATGCAGAGGTAGCAGAGTTTTATCCCAATTAAATGTCGTGCCTTCGAGCGGTTTCGTTGGGGTTTTTTTCTCCTACTAGGTATTGAGGTTGAAAGGGCTCTCTAGCGCGGACCCGGTTAAGACAACGTAAGCTAGATCCTCTGTTGTGAGCAAATGATCCACGCCTTTCAAAAATAAAAAAAAAATTTCTACATTCATAGCTATAAGTAAGAGATTTGCAGCTTAAAGAAAAACTCAACCTTGGCCTTAGTAGAAGCCATTTTTTTAAAATTTTGGATATATCAACTCTGTGAAAACATCATAATCAGGTTAATTAAGCTTTTCCTCAATACGATGCCAAGTAATGCGGATGTTACAGGCCAAGCCAACCGATTTTCTGGAAATATGAACACTTGACAAATGATCATTTTCTTGCTGCATTTTAGTATTTTCAAGAATTAAACGAAAATACACAAACAAAAACATTTCCAAACAAGGCCCTTGTTAACACCAAAAAGCAATCAACTTAATGATCTTGTACAAAAAATAAATTGCATCTCACTAAATTGGTGTTGAGAAAGGGTATTTCGCTAAATTTTTAATCAACTGCTAGTGAATAATCAAAATGGCATTTGGGATTAGTTGCAAAAATGATGATAAACCCGATGCTGAAAATGGCCATTTTGATACGTTGCAAAGATATGTGCACAGATGTACAAGAAATTGGCTCATGTTCCTAAACTCCATTAAGATATTAATTTCCATTTTTCTTCCGAAGTCTAGTATAACGCTTCATTATAACATGATCACTGAAGAGTCGATGCCTGCAATGTCGAAAACCAAAGAATCAACATCGTATTTGAGTAGACAAACAGTTCATCTGACAGTGCATAAGAAACTTGGATGCAAACACGTAACCTTCACTAAGAAAATACACTCTGGGCAACTTTCCCATTTCCTTGAGCTAAATTTTCATTTTAGCTTTACCCATTAGAAAGAACATACCGAAATCTACCCAATCATAATCAGATGGGCCAAAATTGCCAACATGATTATCTATATTTTTGCATATCAATTTTCTTTGCATTAAGTAAATGGAACACATATATTAGACACAAGATCATAAAATATGTGTGGCTTTCAGCGATTTAGCATATATAAACCCTCTAAAAACACTGAATAACAGCACAGTGACAAAGCTATGGAGAGGATAATAAAGATGTTTAGCATTGTTTTCAACTTACCTCTTGTATTCTAATTTCTGAATAATGATCCCATTTAGCAAGAGTTCTGGACTGTAGACTGCTGCACCTGCAAGTACACATGACGTACAAACCTTATGATCTCATTGCAAATTTCAAACAGCAATGACTTTTATATGCATACTAAAATATGGCAATAAGTGTCTATCTATACCTTTGTCTAAGAATGGAACACATGCTTCATAATTTTGTTCACAGGACAATATTAAGAGGTTATTTGATATATTAAATTCCATGCTGGCTTGTTGAATGTCTGTTATCACCTGAAACACATCTCATTATAACATGATCATTAGTGCTGGAAACAAACTTGCAAAAACGTTACACAATGCCATAACATATACATTTCAATTTTCAAGGAACACTCGAATAACAAATTTTTTACACCGTAAAATGCTTCCAAATAACTTTCCCGCGTGTGACCTGTTGGAGCACATAGGTCCACACCTAATGGTAGAGGTGGCAAGATGGGTGGGTTGTGTAGCCGATAAAAAAGTTCAGGTCCAAATGTGGAAATATTTAGTATATAGCACATTGGGTGAGGTTGGTTGACGGAAAACCACTTCATTTGGTTTAGTTGTATTTTATATACAAAATAATCCATCAAATACGACTAAAAAGCTATTTTAAATAAATTATAATCAGAAAAATTAAATTAAGCATTTTAAAAGGTTGCATGCGTTGAAAGAACACTATTGACTATTTTCAACCTGTTGGATATTAGACACAACCAACCAACATTGAAACATTCAGAAGCAAATCGGTCAAAACTTTCACATCTGTAGATCTAGTAATGAGTGTGTAAGTCATCACACCAAATTTGATAGGTATATTTTGCACAGTAGTTTACAATGATCTTAGAGAATATAATGAATAATACTCGTATAATAGTAAGAGCAGGGATAGCACCTGGCCCTGAACTGCCTTGGCTAAGTTTCCTATTAGTTCTCTGTCAGGTTTGACTTGTGGGGTAATAAAAACTCTTCGGTCCTGGCAGCCAGCACCAAATAGATCATAAGGGCATACAGAGGGTGACTGGGTGTATGTAAATTGAGAAATTAGAATCATATAATCTTTAGTGATGTTGGGTGTTAATTCTGGTTATTTAAAAACGTAAAAGGTAAATAACGGTATATAAGTAATATTAGTACTATATATCATGATAACCAAATTTTGTCACATGAATAAATCTAGTATCATACCTGCTATATGACATATAGCAGAAGCAAAAGCAGTAGAGGTAGCAAATGGGTCTGTCGGGTAATGGGTCAAATCCTGTAATCTTCTGGTAAAGGTCGAAACAGATAGGGTTGGGATGACCTAACAGACTTTTGTCCAAATTTTTACAGATAAGTAATGACTCAAATATAATCACAGAAATTAGTCTTGTTCTGATAACAATCTAACTTTTGTGAGTAAAAGACATCAAAAGTCTACCCAGGTAATTTTCAATTATTGGCATGATATGACTTGTTTCCTTTTATCTTTTTAATTTAAATTTACCTTTTTACCTGGTTAAATATTAAAACATAACTCACAACTACCCATTCATAGGTAAACGCGTATAGATTACCACTTTTAGACTAAAAGGTTACCCAAACAGGCAAACCTAAAACAAATTCCTGCAACTTGAAGTCACTATAATCAGATAATCCCCTTCGAAAATATGCCCAACACCCTATATTACCTTAAGAAGTGGATGTGCTCTTGCATGAGACAACGAAATGGGCATGTTAAAGCCAAACTGCTTTTCCCTTTTAGCATCCCTAAGGATGTAATTTTTCTCGTCAATAACAGACATTGCTTGCTCGCAGATCTCTAGCCACAATGGTGTCACAACTGGTTTACCAAAAGCCATTGTTTCTAACATCTTCCTTGTCCTTGCAAATCTATCAGCCACAAAATGTGTAGCATCAGAGCAATCTATTGCCATAGAAATTCCCAATTTTTTCATGAACTGCATGGGCAAAAAAGGGAATTCATGATTTATAAACCTTGACAGAGACAAGTTAAAGCAACAAAGGCTATGCTTAGAGGCAGAACTCAACCCATTCACTTATAAATGACTTAATTTGGGTTACTTTGTATCTCAAACGGGTCAAATAGGTGAAATGGGTCGAAAGCCACGTGAAATGTATTCTTAATGCAAACAACCTCCTAAATTGCTTCGTGCTGTTATAGTTTTTGTATTCATATTTAACACACCAGTGATGTCAGATATCTCACACTAAAATTGTTTTGATCAAGCTGCCCTGTACAAAAAAAACTGTTATGACCTGGACCCATTTGAATTATTACCCAACCCTTCCATTTGCCACCTCTAGCTAAGAATAGATGAGACAATTAAAAACAAACTATAAACCTTTCTCTGCTGCTTAATCACATCATCATCAAGGTTCTGGCTGAGCAGCACACGAATTTCTACCTTACTTCTACGTCTTCTTAAATCTTTGGATATAAAATACGGGAAAGGTTGTGCAAAGCCCAATCTAGAATGCTCATTCTTAAGAGAGGGACTTGTAGACGTTTTCTTGATTAGTTTCTTTCCTTTCAATAATGAATCTGTCATCTTGTTTTCACCACCTAAAGATGGTATATGACTCACCGAAAGACATTTGGTGTTAGTCACATCTGCTAGACTCGGTTGACCAGATTTTTGTATTGACCGCCCTTTAAAGAGTTTCTTTAGAGCTGTTGAGCTGCATTTGGAAGCAGAGCGAGCTTTTCTCTTTACATTCGACAAGAAAGAAGCTTCCCTGAAGTTCCCTTCAGTTTCACCAAGTCCCACAACTGAATATTCATTGCCAAATTCTAGAACTGGGGATGGTGTATTGGAGGTACTCTTTAATGTTACGTCTGGCCTCATTTTTCTACATGTCCTTTTCCCTTTAGGCCAATTCCATGTATCGAACTTCCATTGACCAAAGTTTTCATCATTCTTTGAAGAATCTTTTGAGTTCTCCAATGAAAAAGTTGTAGCCAAATCACCCAACTTTCTTTTATGAACATGATCCAGCTTAGCATGTGTAACATTTCTCAGGTTATATGTACCTCCAGTCCTCTTTGGCCGTTTAACTGATGACCCTTTTCTAGTTCGACAAGCTACAGGTGAAAAGGTTTGAACTTCCTTGGCTGACTTTTTCATTTGCTTCCTTCGGCTAAAAACTTTCAAAGATTTATCATGTAACTTTTTCCATCTATCAGTCGATGGCTCTCCTTTTGTTGAATTTTTGGTACCCAGTAACTCAACATTCATCACCTCCTGCTTTTTAGAGTGTTCATCTAAGAATGTAGACATTTCATGGCCTCTATTAGTAACACTGTTTTGGTTATAACTTATTCCGTCAGTTTGCGAATCACATTGTTTGGATGCTTTCTTCTCGAGAACTTCATCTTCATTAGCATCAATAGTACGAGGTGGAGCGTACAACAAGGATTCTATAGCTTCAGCAGCCATTTGGGTGTCCAAACGAACACCGAAAAAATCCAGTCCATCCCTCTCATTGGTGTCATTTTCAACAGGAGGTATTGGTAATTTTTCCTTAGGCTGTTCATCAAACTCATTTACACAAAACTGTTCATTTGAATTAAACATAACACTTCCTTTAAGCCCATCTTCAATTTTTGCATCCAAACATTTCTCTTTTTGATTGTATAGTTCTTTTTTCTTATTTAAAAATAACTCTTCTCCATGACCAAGCTGATTATCATCCCACTCAAAGGTTGAAATACCAACTTTGGACATAAGGTTGGTTTTCATTGCCAAATTTAGGGACCCCTTTGCAAAAATATACTCGTACATTTTAAAGAAAATATACTGAACTATACCCTGTCAAGCGTACATTTTAAAAATATACTCGTACATTTTAAAGAAACACATCATTACTCGTTTCAAAAATATACTCGTACATTTTAAAGAAACAATAATGATCAAATACTGAACTATACCCTGTCAAGCGTAGGTGGTTAAAAAAGGCAAGCCGACAAGCTATTAGATCCATTTACAGCAGTCAATCAGTTAAATAGGCCCGGGAGCCAGTTTTGCAGCAGCTCAGTAGTCCATGACACTTCCAAATGGTTTACAGTTGGAAAACATATTAAGCAAGTGCGGGTGAAAACAGAAGACTTCTAGTATAGTAGACCTGAAAACATATGGATTTTGTTTGCATGTATCTTTTTTCTTTTTATAAACTACCTCATTGTAAAATATGATGACAAAGGTAATAAATATTAATAATGCAAATAAGCAACAAGAAATAAGACGTGAACTGCAGATATATATGTGCTCATATTTTTTGCAATTTCCATTACAACTGAAAGTCAAAGTAAACAAATATGTTTATCATTTAGTTCAAAATAAACATAGAAATTAAACAAATAATACAACTCAACAAATCTCAATTTTATAAAAATTTTAGGTATTGATCCACACCCAAAAACTGTTAACCGATAATATTGCTAACTATTATTGGGTTGTATTTTGTATTTAATATTGTGATTATCTTCTAGGTTGTAATAGGTTGTAGATGATTGTATTTCCTAAATTATCCCCTGTGATTTCTCGTAGCTTGTACTATATATAGGATATTATGTTTATCATTTAGTTCAAAATAAACATAGAAATTAATCAAATAATACAACTCAACAAATCTCAATTTTATAAAAATTTTAGGTATTGATCCACACCCAAAAACTGTTAACCGATAATATTGCTAACTATTATTGGGTTGTATTTTGTATTTAATATTGTGATTATCTTCTAGGTTGTAATAGGTTGTAGATGATTGTATTTCCTAAATTATCCCCTGTGATTTCTCGTAGCTTGTACTATATATAGGATATTATGTTTATCAAATAAATCAAGGAAATTGGTAATTTACATGGTATCACCCCAAGGCAAGATCTAGATCTGCCTCCGCCATCCCTTCCTTCAACCTTTGTTATTCTATTTTCTGTACTTCTCATCAGCCATGGGTGATGATATCGACCCCCAAAAGAGTGCCTCTACCGATCCCAAACAACAACAAACTGATCTCAAACAGCAACATCTTCACCCTGTTTACACCGTCACCAACATTCAACACAAGGTGCGTGTTCTTGACGGTGTAAAAGTCTCGTATTCTTCATGGGTAAAACTCTTTACCCTTCATGCAAAAGGGTACGATGTGCTTAATCACATCAATGGTTCACCGGCCCCAACAAAAGATACTCCAGAATTTTTGACATGGGAGAAGATTGATGCGGTTGTTCTTTGTTTAAGCATAAATTTACACAAGCCTTAATGTTATATTTATACTTAATTTCAGGGGTTTTAATCTTAGCGGTTTCCAATCGGGGTGGAGGTAAGATCAACTTCCACGCTACCAAGTGTGTATGAGTGTATATGTGTGTAGTACATGAATTTAGCTTGTGTTGATATGAGGCAAAGGAGGTCTGCTATTTATAGGCACCAAGGAGGGGTGGTCCTTAGTGCATAACGTTTTGATAGCAGAGGGCCGTTATTCGGTGTGTCGTCTAGTGTAACAAACTTTGTCTCTTTAGTTGACATTCAGTACACTTCTGCAGTGTACGAGTATGGACGTCACTGGCTCGAGGTACAATTGGCTCCGGATTAATGAGTAATACCACGGTTGTGATGATGTCCGTAACCGTTGCCGGAGGGCATACGTCATCAAGCCCCCCAGCCTAGTGTTGCGAGCTTGAACGTAAGGCTAGGCTTGGTTAGTCTCTTTCGTCGCTTTCTTTCCTCTACCGTAGTTGTTCCGGACATCGAGTATTGTTTCAAAATTACACGTGTTGTTGTCCACGTGTCCTTCCCCCTTAAAAAAAAGAATTTTTTTTTGGAAATATGTGGCATTTAATGCCATGCCACGTGGTGGCCACGTTGGTAAAGTGCGATTACACGTGGCGTCGATCCACCTCACCTGTCGATTCGGTTACTGCTACAGTGCCGCTACAGTAGCCCCCCATCTCGCCTATAAATACCCCCTCACTTTATGCTTTTCTTTGTTCTCTCTCCTTTTTCTGCTCTCTTCTCTCTGCCCCATTGGTCCGTAGGTGTTCTGGCTAACTGGCAGGTAGGTTTTAGTTTCCGTAGCATATTTTTTGCTTAGATCCGTAGGGTATATATTTTATCGTTGTAGATGGGTAATAGGAGAGATCTTAAGACTACTACGTGCGGTATATGCCGCGAGGATCTGATCTGGTTTTTGGAAAAGTATAGGTTTCCGTTAGGGTTAGGGTACATCGTCCCTCTTCCGTCTGATACAGCCGCAAATCCTCCGGCTGGAAAAATCACTTTATATTTTCATACTTTTTCGTTAGGTAACATTCGTTTGCCCTTTACTATACCGAAGGTGTTCCGGACATCGAGTATTGTTTCAAAATTACACGTGTTGTTGTCCACGTGTCCTTCCCCCTTAAAAAAAAGAATTTTTTTTTGGAAAAGTATAGGTTTCCGTTAGGGTTAGGGTACACCGTCCCTCTTCCGTCTGATACAGCCGCAAATCCTCCGGCTGGGAAAAATACTTTATATTTTCATACCTTTTCGTTAGGTAACATTCGTTTGCCCTTTACTAACTTCTTCTTAGCCGTCTTGAATCATTTCGGCTGTCATGTCTCTCAACTCACTCCTTTTGGTGCTGCTCGTATTGCCATGTTTGAGGCCTTATGTCGTGCTCAGCGTGGGGAGCCTTCAGTTAAATTGTTTCGTAGGTTTTACAAATTAGGTTGTGCCGGTGACTGGTTCACCATCGAGAAGAAGGTTGGTTGTGCCGAGGTGGTGAAGGGCGTTAAAGATTCTCAAAAAGGATGGAAATCCAAAAAAATTTATGTGAATTCCTCCGTAGTACATTCTAACTATCCTAATGCTCTAACTTTTCGTGATACTCTCCTGACTAAGGGTGCACTGAATGATCCGATTCCTCCCGACGGCTTTGATGCCGCTTTATATAAACGTTTGCTTCTTGCCCCTGTGTTCCGGAGGCCATTGCCGGAGCCTATCTTGTTCCTTGCTCAATTGAGAAAAGACTGGTTGCATTCTCCGGTCGCTCCTATAATCAAGGGTTTAGACGGGGAGGGTACGGAATCATAGGTCTTTACTATTTTACATAAAGCTTTTGTTTGTTGATGTTCTTATGTTGTATTATCTTTGCAGTGATGGATTTTACTCAATTCCTTAACGCTGGTTACGAGACAGCAGACTTTCTGCCGGATGTGCCGGAGTGTCAGAAAGTGGAAACTCAACAAGCTCCGGTTTATGGTCCCGAAGTAATTGTCTTGGAAGAGCATGTTTCCTCTGCCGCTGCTGATGAAACTGAAGGTTCTTCGGCTAGGGTTAGGGGTGATTTCAAGAGGAAAAACAAGCGTGTCGTTGAGGAGGATGAGGTTTAGGCTAAAAGGTCTAAAAAGGGTCATGGTGATGCAAACAAAAAATCCAAGAGTTCTGGCGTAGTTTTCAAGAGTTCTTCAAGTGGTAAAAGTCGCTCCCGGAAGGGTTACGATATGTCTCCTGATTTTGTTCCTGGGAAAGGTAAGTCTCTTGCTAGTCTCCGGAGAATTCCGGGCTTTTCTGTGGATGTTGAGAAGCAATTCCTTGGATCTTCCTCTAGTGAAACCGAAAGTGTTTCCGGGGGTTATTATGCTCCTGACCCAGATCCATCTCTTCATCGTACAGATACTGTAGGACCCGATTTCTCTATCCCGGGTCTGCCGGAGGACAATGGTCCATTGTCCTTTACTCTTGATCGCATACCAGCTCGGAGCCTTCTTCGGAAGGAAGAGGAGCGTTTGGACTATGTGACTGGCATTGTCGCTCCGACTAGGATGAAGAAGTTGTCTGAGTTCTCTTGTGAGACCTTTCAAGACTATACGAATGATGCCGCCGCGCGCCATATGCATGTTCAGGTACGTCTCCGGCTAACCTTCCTGCTTACATTCCCTTATACTTTGTGTTTACTTTTGTTTTGTTTTTAGGCTGAGTATGTGCGAAGGCTCAAAATCATGGACCAACACTCGAAGACTTTTATGAAGGAGAATACTATCTTCAAGCGTCAACTGAGGAAATTGGATGATGAAGAGGTGGAAGCTAAGTTCGCCGAGTTGAAAGCTAATGTGAAGTTTGAGAGGGAAAAGACTGAGGTTGCCGAGAAGGAGTTGGAGTCGCTTCGTGAGAAATTTTCTGCCTTGGATGTGGAAAAGAGGAGTTGGGAGCAGCGGTGTAGGGATGCCATGAGTAAGGTTGAATCACTTACGGTCGAGCTTTCGGGTGTTGTTGACGCTGAAAAAGATCTTAAGGCCAAAGTGGAGTCCCTTACTCGAGAGGTTGGTGAACTGCGTGCAGACAAGAGATCCATTCTTAATGCCATCCCCGGGTTTGTTCGTAGGTTGCTCGACAGTTGCGAGTTTGGTAAGGCTATGGGTTTTGTCCAAACTAAAGCTCTTGCGTTGGGTTTTCATCGCTACCTGGAGGATATGAAGAAGGACAAGCCGGAGATGGATGTTGAAAGCATGGCAGGTTACAATCCCGCGGCGCTTACGGAGTTGCAGGAGGCTGGGAAGAAGCTTATTGTTACGCCCTTCCCTTACTTGAAGAGATTGGCTGCTGGCTTTGAGCTTTCTTTTGCAGAATTGGTGGCACTTGAACCTACTCCCTGGCCGACTAAGATTGCCACCACTGCCTCTACTGCCGAAGCCACTCCTGCTGCCGCTACCTCTGTCGTTGTCTCTTCTTGAGTGTGTCTTCCTTTGTTCCCTCCTATTTGAAGTATTATGTTGATGGTGCCTTGTTGGCAAAAACACTTGATATTTGTAAGCCTTTGTTGGCATTTGAACAATTTATATTTCCGTCTGTAAGCCTTTGTTGGCATCGTACAATATTTACTACCTGTTCATATATCTATGTTGACCGTAGGCCATATTATCGTCATTCTCTTGCAGGTGGAGTATGTCTTTTGCTCTGTTAATCGGAGCGTATGCTTAGGCCAAAATATCATGAATTTTTTATTTTAACTACGTATTTTGTTCCGTTGGCCGGAGCGTGTGCGGAATGGCAAAATACTTTGAAAAATTTACATTTGTATTTTGTTCCGTTAGCCGGAGCGTGTGCGGAATGGCAAAATACTTTGAAAAATTTACATTTGTATTTTGTTCCGTTAGCCGGAGCGTGTGCGGAATGGCAAAATACTTTGAAAAATATATAACATTTGTATTTTGTTCCGTTAGCCGGAGCGTGTGCGGAATGGCAAAATACTTTGAAAAATTTACATTTGTATTTTGTTCCGTTAGCCGGAGCGTGTGCGGAATGGCAAAATACTTTGAAAAATATATAACATTTGTATTTTGTTCCGTTAGCCGGAGCGTGTGCGGAATGGCAAAATACTTTGAAAAATTTACATTTGTATTTTGTTCCGTTAGCCGGAGCGTGTGCGGAATGGCAAAATACTTTGAAAAATTTACATTTGTATTTTGTTCCGTTAGCCGGAGCGTGTGCGGAATGGCAAAATACTTTGAAAAATTTACATTTGTATTTTGTTCCGTTAGCCGGAGCGTGTGCGGAATGGCAAAATACTTTGAAAAATATATAACATTTGTATTTTGTTCCGTTAGCCGGAGCGTGTGCGGAATGGCAAAATACTTTGAAAAATTTACATTTGTATTTTGTTCCGTTAGCCGGAGCGTGTGCGGAATGGCAAAATACTTTGAAAAATATATAACATTTGTATTTTGTTCCGTTAGCCGGAGCGTGTGCGGAATGGCAAAATACTTTGAAAAATTTACATTTGTATTTTGTTCCGTTAGCCGGAGCGTGTGCGGAATGGCAAAATACTTTGAAAAATTTACATTTGTATTTTGTTCCGTTAGCCGGAGCGTGTGCGGAATGGCAAAATACTTTGAAAAATATATAACATTTGTATTTTGTTCCGTTAGCCGGAGCGTGTGCGGAATGGCAAAATACTTTGAAAAATTTACATTTGTATTTTGTTCCGTTAGCCGGAGCGTGTGCGGAATGGCAAAATACTTTGAAAAATATATAACATTTGTATTTTGTTCCGTTAGCCGGAGCGTGTGCGGAATGGCAAAATACTTTGAAAAATTCATAACATTTGTATTTTGTTTCGTTAGCCTGAGCGTGTGCGGAATGGCAAAATACTTTGAAAATTTTATATTGTATTTTGTTCTGTTAGCCGGAGCGTGTGCGGAATGGCAAAATACTTTGAATAATTCATAACATTACGAGTGAGAAAATGCTATTAATTCATTAATTCGATTATTGAATGGTGCTTACAAGTTGTTGGGTCACATTACATCAATTAGAGTTTCTAATGATTCATACATAGCATTTCCTTAATTGATTCGCATTCCAAGTTCTTGGGATTTCATCCTCATATAGTGTGGCCAGCTTGTACGCTCCATTGCCGGAGACTTCTGTGATTATATAAGGTCCTTCCCATTGTGCACTGAGTTTTCCTAGTTTTTCAGCTTTGCTTGCTTCATTGTTCCGGAACACGTGGTCTCCGGGTTGAAAAATTTATTTGCGAACTCGGCTATTGTAATACTTTTCCATTTGCTTCTTGTAGATTGCTTCTTTGATGAATGCGACCTCTCTCCTTTCATCGAGAAGGTCCAAGTTGATCCTTAATTCTTCTTCATTTGTTTCCCTGTTGATGCTTCTCCGGAGGGTTGGTACACTAATTTCGGCTGGGATCATAGCTTCCGTCCCGTAGACTAAGTTGAACGGTGTTTCTCCGTTGCTAGTTTTTGGGGTGGTTCGGTGTGCCCAAAGTACGTGGTGTACTTCGTCCAGCCATCCGGTCTGGCATCTTCCCAATCTGATCTTGATTCCTTTCACAATGCTTTTGTTTGTTGCTTCCACCTGACCGTTGGCCTGCGGGTGGGCTACGGAGGTGAAAGATTGCTCAATCTCTAGACCTTCACATAAATCTTTAAAAATTCCATCTCGGAATTGCTTGCCATTATCACTGATGATAGTCCTTGGTACTCCAAATCTTGTAATAATCTGTTCCCACACGAACTTCTCCATCTGCTTGCCCGATATAGTGGCCAACGGCTTGGCTTCCACCCACTTGGTAAAATAATCAATTGCTACTACCAAGAATTTTACGTTGCCAGGAGCTTTCGGAAATGGTCCTACTATATCGATTCCCCACTTCATGAATGGCCACGTTGTCGTTACCGGTATCAAGTCATTTTTTGGTGTTTTGGTGGTATGTGAGTGGATTTGACAGGAGTCGCATGAGCGAAGCTCTTCAGCAGTGTCTCTGTGCATCGATGGCCAGTAATACCCCATTGTCATCATTTTCCTTACTACCGTCCTGGATCCGAAATGCAGGCCGCAGGAGCCCAGGTGTAGTTCTCGTATTACTTCCTTTGCTTGTCTGGGGCCAATGCATCGCATCATAGGGCCTAAGTATGACTTTTTGTACAAACATCCATCTTGTATGACAAACTGTGGTGCCTTTACTCTTATTTTTCTCGCTTCATCCCTATCTACCAGAAGCTCTCCGGTAGATAGGTAGGTCATGATGGGAGTCATCCAACTTGTTCCTTCTTCCTCAATGGGGGCCACTACCTCCTCCTCTTCGATCGAACTTCTTTCCAATGTTTCAACCAACACTTTTTTGGTAAAGTGTGCGAAAGAGGTTAAGGCTAGCTTGCTCAAAGCATCAGCTATCTTGTTTTTGTTTCTGCTTATGTTCTGTATCTTGAAGTATTTGAACTGTTGCTTTATTTCTAAAATCTTTCCCAGGTACTTCTTCATTGTTGGTTCTTTGGCTTCATATGCTCCTTCTACTTGGAAAGCGACTATTTGTGAATCAACACAGACGTGGATATGCTCTACCTTCATCTGTCTGGCTATTCTGAGTCCGGCTAGGAGTGCCTCATATTCGGATGCATTGTTGGAGGCTTTGAAGTTGAAGCGTAAAGCGTATGTAAACTCTTGTCCCTCCAGATTTATCAGTATCAAACCGGCGCTGGAGCCATCAGCGCTTGATGCTCCATCCGTGAATAGTTTCCACACGGCTTCCGATGCGTTTTCATGTTCACGCTTATCTACATCCGGAGGTGACTTTCTTTTTGTTGCTTTCTTTTCGTGATGAGCTTCGGCCAAGAAATCGACAAGTGTTTGTCCTTTGATTGCGTTCCGAGGGCGGAACTCAATTTCGTGTTCACCTAGTTAAATGGCCCACTTCGCAAGTCTCCCGGACATTTCTGGCTTGCTCAGCACCTGTTTGATTGGTTTTTCAGTCAGCACCTGTATCGGGTGGGCCTGGAAGTAGCGCCGTAGCCTCCTGGCAGCATGTACAAGTGCCAACACTAGCTTTTCTATCTCCGGATATCGGGTCTCCAGGCCTTGAAGGACTCGGCTGACATGGTAAACCGTAATTTATCCCTCTATTATGTTCGCGACTTGGACTACACTGATTGTTTCTTCTGCGGCTGCCAAGTATACTTGTAATGTTTCCCCTTTGATTGGTTCTGTTATCATTGGTAATTGGCATAGGTACTCTTTAATCTTTTCGAATGCATCTTGTGCTTCTGCTGTCCATACAAAGTCTTTTTTCTCTAAGCACCCTTTGAGGGTTTTAAAAAAGGGTAAAGATCTATCTGCTGATTTTGACAAGAAACGATGGAGAGCCGCAAGTTTGCCATTAAGGCTCTGGACTTCTTTTATGTTTCTCGGAGCTTGCATGTTTTGTATGTCTCGGATCTTATCCGGATCTGCCCGGAACCCGTCTTTGGTGACCACATGGCCCAGGAACTGTCCTTGTTCTGCTCCGAACAGACATTTCTTCGGGTTTAACTTCATGTTTATGCTCCTGAGGGTCTGGAAAGTTTCTTCTATGTCTCCCAACATTTCTTCTTCGTTCTTGCTTTTTATCACCATATCGTCTACGTACGCCTCTAAGTTCCTGCCTATTTGTTTTCTGAAGGCTTTGTCGATTAACCTTTGATAGGTTGCTCCTGCGTTCTTCAGACCAAATGGCATTTTCTTGTAGCAGAATATTCCCTCATTGGTGTAAAAAGCTGTCTTGTCTTCATCGGAAGGGAGCATTTGAATTTGATGATAGCCCTTGTAGGCATCCAGGAAACACTTTAGCTTAAATCCAACTAGGGATTCAACTTTTCAGTCGATCTCTGGCAGGGGATAACAATCTTTGGGACATGCTTTATTGATGTCTGTGAAATCGACGCACATCCTCCATCCACCGTCATGCTTTTTGACTATCACTGGGTTCGCCACCCAACTTTGGTACTTAACTTCTCTTAGGATTCCAGCCTGTACTAGGTCCGTTACCTGCTCTTTTGCTGCTCGGCTTCTATCCGGAGCCAGGCTCTGTTTTTTCTGCTTTATTTGTTCAACATGAGGCATTGCATTTAGCTTGTGTTGGGTGTCGAATTTTTCGCCTTCTATTTCTAACTGCCGTGGCACTCCCATCATATCTGCTGGGGTCCAGGCAAAAACATCTTTGTTTTGTTTCAACAGTTCCTTCAATTTCTTTTTGATTTCTTCCGGCAAATTCCTCCCGGCTAGAACATGTTGTTCTGGATATTTGTCATTGATGAAGATCTTTTCTTCTGGTCCTTCGATGCTACTAACTTGCTTTATTGTTTCATCTTCCCTCTCTGGTTCCTTATCTTCGGCCAGGTTGATCCGATGGGCCGTGGTAGCTTCGGATCGTATGCAGACAATACCATAAGGTGTTGGGAGTTTTGCCATGGCATGTATTGGTGATGCTATGATGCCAAGTCGGCCCATCGTTGTTCTTCCCAAGATGATGTTGTATGGTGATTCTGCTTTTACTATAACGAAGTTTAGTGTCTCCGATCTTACCTTTTGGCCTTCCCCAACTGTAAACGGTAAGGCAATTTCTCCGGCTGACCAGGACCTTTCCCCGGAGAACCCTGTCAAAGGGCTAGAACATTCTTTCTTCAACTGTCTTAGCGATGGTTTTAATTTTTGGAAGCAGTGATCATACATGATTTCGCAGCCACTCCCCGTGTCCAGATAAACTCTTTTCACCGGGTGGCTGGCTATGACTGCACTAATTATAATGGGTGCCTCGGAGGTTTCCATGCTTCCGGCTTCGCTATCCTGTCCTCCTGTTGTCTTACTTCTGCAATGATCACATTTATTGGATCGTCTAGTGGCTCCGGTTTTGCTTCCGGTAAAATCATTTGATGTTTTCCTTTGTTTTGCCTTTGATTTGGCTCTCTTATTCCTTTCAAGAGGCCAGAAAATTTGCATGTCTTCATTGCTTCTTCTATCCTTCCTTTGAAGACAACACAATCATTTGTGTCGTGTCCGTGTGTGCCATGGAATTCACAAAACTTGGTTATGTCTCTCCCCTTCATGTTACTTCTTGTTCTTGTTTTTTCTGCTGACAAAACATCTCTGTGCTGTTTATGCGGAGTGTGCAAGGTGTTGTGGCTGCTAGGAGGAGTATTTGCACTCTTCGGGTAGGGGGAGTTAAGGCCCCTATCCTGTCGAGGGTTTCTTCTATCTTTGCCCCAATGACGTTTCCTTCCGTCAGTGCATCCGGCATACCCTACGTTCCCACTTGTCTCCTGAGCTGTGAGAAATATATGTGCTTTATCTGTAGCTGCCGTGTAAGTTTCCGGCAGATCCATGGAAAGGAATTCTACCAATGCTTTGTATTTTTAACCATGTATGAAGCCTGAGACTCTTTGATTTTCACTTAAGCCTCTTATCAGCGAGGTCTCATCAGTGTATCTAGCGATGTACTGCTGGACACTTTCATTTTCCTTTCTTTTGATGTTGTGAGCTTCCAGGTGTATCTTTTTGTATTTTCGCTGCTGACTGAAATGGGATCTGAATTTTGTCTTCAAATCTTCAAAATTAGTAACGCTTCCGACTGGTAGGCCGTCTAGCCATGCCCTTGCCGTGTCTTTTGATGTCAGAGCAAACATATGGCACGCTACCGGGACCTTCCACTTTCGCATCCGAATCATACCACTGAAATGCTTCAAGTGGTTGTCTGGATCATCCTTTCCATCATACATCTCCATTCCTTTCGAGAGCCCACCCTCCGGCAATGGGTAGTCTTCGATCCACTGGACAAAGGGACCGGGCTCTGTCTGGACAATCATATATGCTTCCGGGGGCAGTCCAGTATTACCTGCTTGCTGTTTGGGTTGTTGACTATTGAATAGCGGAGGTTGTGCCGGAGTGAAACCCGGCTGTGGAGTAAAGAATGGGCTATTTTGCGGTATGGAATATTGATGTTGCTGCGGAAAGCCATTTGGGAAATATTGCTGGTCGTATCCCATCGATGGTACCGGTGTGGGCTGCGGCATATACGCGTACCCGTAGCCGTTGTACGCTGGGTTATATGTTTGGCCTTGTTGATTAATTGCTGCGCCGCGAGGTGGTGGTAGGTTAGTGGCCGGAGCTTGTGTTGTCGTTGTGTTACTGGTCGGAGGTGCTCCTCCGGTCACTGTTTTGCTGAACGGTACCCGCTCCCTGCGCTGGGTTTTGGTGGGGTGGTGTTTCCGCCTCAATTTCTTCATCTATGTCTTCACTCCAGTCGTTGTAATCCAGCCGAGTTTGCACACTGCGCATATTCATGCACCGTAGGCATTCTCTGAGTAATGGCTCGATTGTGTCGGACTGTCTTTCGTTGTTTCTTGAAAATCCCGGAGGCGGCCGCGGGTTCTCTTCCGTCATTTGTTCGTCACAAGATCAGCTAGTATAGTACGGATGGCGCCACTTGCTTAAGTATAAATTTACACAAGCCTTAATGTTATATTTATACTTAATTTCAGGGGTTTTAATCTTGCTTAGAACGTGATTGGATTTGTTGAAGACTTGATAGAGGTTCCCAATTGGTGTGGAGGCATGATCAACTTCCACGCTACCAAGTATATGAGTGTATATGTGTGTAGTACATGAATTTAGCTTGTGTTGATCTGAGGCAAAGGTCTGCTACTTATAGGCACCAAGGAGGGGTGGTCCTTGGTGCATGATGTCTTGATAGCAGAGGGCCGTTATTCGGTGTGTCGTCTAGTGTAACAAACTTTGTCTCTTTAGTTGACATTCAGTACACTTCTGCAGTGTACGAGTATGGACGTCACTGGCTCGAGGTACAATTGGCTCCGGATTAATGAGTAATACCATGGTTGTTATGATGTCCGTAACCGTTGCCGGAGGGCATACGTCATCATTCTTCAATGGATCTACGGGGCACTTTCTGACGACCTGCTTGTGCGGGTTCTCACGGATGAATCAACTGCCTTAGAGGCATGGCAGCGGGTCAAGCGTTTGTTTGTTAACAACAAAGGGTCTCGGGCACAAGCACTAATTCATGAGCTTACCAACCTCACCCTTGCTTCTATACCTAACCTTGAAGCCTACTGCTAAAATATCCGTGAACTATCAGATCAACTCGCCGCATTTGATTACCCAATGAATGACAATCAACGGGTTTTGCACCTAGTTCGTGGTATCCCCAAAGAATATTGTGAGTCCCAAACTCTCTAGATGGTTAACCCAAAGTGTAAAATACAACAAGTCTAATATGCACTAGATTGGACTTGTATTACTTGAATATAAATGCAAGTATATAAACAAAGTAATACACGACTAAAAGTAAAGGTGGAACACAATGTAATATTTTCAAGTGTATTTTATTTATGATGTTAAATAAAATACAAGGTTGTGCGGAATCAAGATAATACAAATATGTAAGTATCCTAACAACCTATGAATTACAAATGATCTATATTTGCCAAATAAACTCTTTGGATCGAGATACTTAAAGTTGTGAAGTATCCCTGTTTAAGATCGAGAGTATTTAGACAAATTCACCTTTAATATCTAAAAGTAATTTTAACGAAGAATATGACTTTGTATTTATAGGCAAACAAATTCACCAGTGAATTTGTGCCGTACAAATATGGTTGCATGCATTTAATGAACCGACAAAATCATTAAATGCATTGGTTAAGGTACAAGGATAAAGTCACATCAATTGACTTATTATCCTTTTAACCAACCACCTTTACACACGTATATACTTTAGTAAAGAACAAGTGGAATGTTCTTTGTAAAGTGTGTAAAGGCAAAAAGTCAATTCCTCGATATCAGTGTTCAGACTTGTAAGGTCTAGAACACTGACAAACCTCCAGTGTTCAGATCTGGTAAGACTTCCAATGGACTCCGCCATTTGTCAGTCTTCATTATTCTGACTTCAGTATTTGACTTCAGTAAGAATGTCTTCAGTAGAATAGATCTGGACTGGGGTGAAGTCCAGTGAGCTAATCTAGAATACTCCAGATTTCCTATACAAGTATTTGCTCACTGGTCTTCCATTATTTCTGAACAAATCTTCAGAGGGACTCCAATTTCCAAGTCTGGAGTAGGTCCAGTAAATATCATTTCTGGACAGATCTTCAGTAAGTCTCCAGTAGTCGAGTCTGGAGCGAGTCCAGTAAATCTGGACCTAACAAATATGACATGATTGCCTCGATGCTGAACAAATCTCTCCCATCATGGGAAGAAGCTGTTGATCAACTCGAGTCTGAAGCACGTCGTATCGCCGCTAGAGAGGTTGTTGCACTAACACCCATCGTTGCGGCTGCCATAACTCAACCCACTCGTGACACACGTCACGATCAATATCCACCAGCCGCTACTAGGGATCCATCGGCCCAGCTTCCTCAGCGACGCAACTCCAACAACAACCGCCGACCCAATAACAACCGTGGCCAGCCACCGGTACAACAAAGGACTGCCCAGCAGCAACCCATTTTTTATCCTTCATCGGCCCAGCCACCTTACTACCCGCCATACTAGACCCCGCAATATTGGGCCCCGCCACCATGTCCTTATCTGACCCAAGGTTGGGCCCAGCCTCAGCAACCCAGGCCCGTTCAGCAGCCCAACAACTACTCTAACCAGCGTGCTGCTCAGGCGCATGTTGCTGACATAGACCCACTTCAACCTACCCAATTGGCAGATGTTGTTCAAGCACTATCAATGGACAATGGCGATGATCAATGGAACTTCGATACATGTGCTACTTCTCATGTCTCTTATGATAAAAATAAAATTGATAGCTTTTCTACGTTTGCACCAATAGCGTCAATAATTGGTGTTGGTGGCAATAGAGTTCCAGTTTTGGGTTCGGGTTCATCAACCTTAAACTTTTCCTCTAAACCGTTACACTTGAAATCTATCCTTTTTAATCCATCTATAGTTAAAAACTTGATTTCTGTACGCAAATTCAATATCGATAATAACACCTCTATTGAATTTGACCCGTTCGGATTTTCTGTGAAGGTTTTCAAGGATGGCACGATCCCGAGTCGTCACAACAGTTCCAGTAATTTGTACCCGCTCACACCAAATGCTTCCGCTACCACTTGTTTTGTTTCTACCAAAGCTTCTCCTTTCTGGCACAATCGACTTGGACATCCGGGTGAACATATCACGGAGTTTCTTCGTTCGAAACAATTTATTTCTTGTGATAAACTTAAATTACCTTTTAGTTGTAATTCTTGTCAATTTAGTTGTCAATTGCCTTTTTCAGATTCTGTTTCTCATACTTTATTACCATTTGC
This sequence comes from Erigeron breviscapus, assembly GCA_034093135.1. NCBI lineage: Eukaryota > Viridiplantae > Streptophyta > Magnoliopsida > Asterales > Asteraceae > Erigeron > Erigeron breviscapus. The sequence goes on along the minus strand of CM067173.1, from coordinate 110,372,689 downwards.
CTTACTGCATTGTGATTTATGGACATCTCCCATTTTAAGTCACGCGGGTTACAAATATTATATGGTCATAACTAATGATTTCACACAATACACTTGGGTTTACCCCTTACGGTTCAAATCCAAAACCTTTACTAAATTTTCACATTTTCACCAATTTGTCACTACCCAGTTTCGTCTACCTATTCAAACGTTTCAATGTGATATGGGTGGTGAATTTGATAACACAAATTTCAAAAAATTTGCAACTAAAAAAGGCATTCAATTTCGGTTTTCTTGCCCTCACACATCTCAACAAAACGGTAAAGCCGAGTGTATGATTCGCCATTTAAATGAAATAATGTTCACTATCCTCACACACGCCTCACTTCCACCCACCTTCTGGGTTGAGTAAATCCATACAGCCTCCTATCTTCACAACCTTCTGCCCACCAAACTTCATCATAACCTTACACCCATTTCTCTCCTCTACCTACGACAACCATCATATGAGCATCTTCGTGTGTTCGGTTGTTTATGCTATCCTAACACCTCTGCCACCCGTCCTCATAAACTTACACATCGCTCTGTCACATGCGTCTTTCTAGGCTATCAGGCTAACTACCGTGGCTACCGGTGCCTAGATGTCTCTACCGGTAAAACCATTTTCTCACGCCATGTCACTTTTGTTGAAGACAGTTTCCCTTTCTCTAAACCCTCACCAAAAACTCCACCTGATGCCTCACTCGACCCCTCACCTATACTCTTCACACCACAACCATTTTCCAGCACAATACCCACACACTCTCCTGGACCAGTTGACATACCACCTGCTCCCGCTAACAGCCCCCCTACACGCCTCCAATCCACCACCCCTTCCACTCCACCCGATCCTCCGACAAGCCCAAACTTCAGTCCAACAACTCACCCCACCACTATTCACCCAGCTACCGACCAGCAAACACATGCTATGTCCGACCATGTTAACACCCAACCTCCGATACACCCAATGCAAACACGATCCAAGTCGGGTATCTTTAAACCTCGTACCCAATTCTCCCTACATACCGAGACCTCCACACACATATCTCCGCTTCCCAAGTCTCATCTTACTGCCCTCACTTATCCTAACTGGAAACTTGCCATGCCCAACGAATATGAAGCTCTATTGGCCAACAATACGTGGGAACTTGTACCGAGGCCATCTGATGCACATGTTATACGATGTATGTGGTTATTCAAGCATAAGTTTCATGCTGATGGTTCTCTTGAACGCCACAAAGCTCGCCTAGTAGTCAATGGGAAGAGTCAAACATTTGGAATAGATTGTGATGAGACGTTTAGTCCGGTGGTCAAACCCACCACTATTCGTACAGTTTTAAGTCTTGCTGTTTCTAAAGGTTGGTCCATTAAACAGTTGGATATTAAAAATGCATTTTTACATGGCCACTTGAAGGAAACTGTTTATATGTTTCAACCACAGGGGTTCGTTTCATCTACAAACCCAAAGTATGTGTGTAAGCTCAATAAATCTTTATATGGTTTGAAACAAGCCCCGAGGGCATGGTATCAACGTTTTGCAGGGTACTTAACTAAATGCGGTTTCAAGAGCAGTGTATGTGACACATCTCTCTTTATTTATCATAAGAGTGATCATATGGCTTACTTACTATTATTTGTTGATGATATCATCCTCACTGCTTCTAGCAATGCTTTGGTTCAGCGCATTATTAAATCCTTGACAGCTGAATTTAAAATGATTAATCTTGGAGACTTGCATCATTTTCTTGGTATTGCGGTTCAGAAACAAGCAAATGGATTATTCTTATCACAATCTACGTATGCAACCGATATTCTGGAACGCGCAAACATGTCTAACTACAAGCCTGTTAGTACACCAGTGGAAGTTGGTTCTAAATTAGGTGCTGACAATGGTCCTATTTTTCCCGACGGGTCCTTATACCGTAGCCTGGCAGGTGCTTTGCAATACCTCACTATTACCCATCCTGATATCTCGTATGCAGTTCAGCAGGTTTGTCTTTTTATGCATGCCCCACGGGAACCACACTTTCAATTTCTTAAACGTATACTTAGATATCTCAAGGGTACCCTCTCCCAAGGCTTGCTTATTTCACCCTCCCAATCCACCAAATTTGTGACAACTCGTAATTTATTAGCAACGGGTTAGTCTTAATCTCGATCATTATTATAATTTCGTCTAATTTAGAGATTATGACGTGGAAATTATTAGTTAATTGAACATTTGATATAGTTCAATTAGACGTATCTTTATGACGTAGACTATTAGCTATTTAGACGAATGCCGAGTCTTAAAATAACGTTAAATAAAGATTTAAATGTTATAATTGAACCCAGTAAATAGACTGTCTAAACTAAATATTTCTAAAAGTTTAGTTTATTTAATTTTATTGGTTTGACTTAACTAAAATGAGACGAGGGAAAATACCTTTACTTTAAATTTTGACCTTTTGGTCAAACGGTAATTAATCGTAAGCATTTTACCAAATTAGGGGTAAGGATTTTATCTATTTTGGCCACATGGGCCGAATTTGGAAATGAATGGCAGGGAGGGAAACACCAAGCTCCCCCCCCCTTCTCTCCCTGTTTCCTTATTGATCATCACACACACACACCACACAAAACACACATTACATACACCAAAATCTCTCTTACCTTCTTCTAAATTGGATTTGGCAAGGAAGAATCAAAAGGGAAAAACACCTTTATTTGTTTTAATAATAATAATCAAGGGTCTTGTATCATCATCATCTTCATCTTCAAATTTCTTCAAGAACATCAATTTGGTAAGTAACTTTCTTTTAAACTTTGATTTGATTTAAATTCATTCTAAGGGTTATTTCAGTTTGGTTGATTGAATTAGTAGGCTTTATATAGGAAATGAGTTTTGATATTGGTTGTTAGATGGATTTTTGATTTAGAAATAAGAAGTTGAAATCAAAAAGTGTTGAAATGGTATTTGGTTAGCGAAATGGATTGTTTTTGGGTTCTTGGAACATGTTGATAGTCATTGTAATGAAAAGATTGAAGTAGAAAATGACTTGAAATGCAGAAAATGGTCAAAAACCAGGTTTTCACTCGTTCAGGTCGAATATCGCGCCGCGAGCCTTCAGGGTCGCGCCGCGATGTAGTTCAAAATGGGAATCGCGTCGCGATGGTCTTGGATCGCGCCGTGAGTTTTTAGTCTGTTTGGCATTTTTAGTTTTTGATAACTTGAACGTTTGAACTTGGTGATTATCGAATGGTACTTTAGACTACCTTATGATGACAATGTCATTGATATTACCAACTAAAGTTAAATAAAATGAAAGTTTAAATCACATTCTCGGTGGTGGCATTCTAGGGTCTATAGCTAAGTAGTTCTACATAGGATTCTTGTCATTGTGAGCTTGGATCCTCACTATTGGTAATCATATCATAGGTTTTGGATAACGTGGAGAATTAACTGTGGATCTTCTCAAGTTAATTTCACCTTTTAGCTCTTTGAACGCTAAGGTGAGTTTATGGCGCCCTTTTCCTTTTTCTTTGGGCCTGAAAAGCATGTACTGTTGTATACACTATTTATTAAATAAATGATTGTTTTGTGAGTATGCCATGTGATTTGGATACTTAGATCATTTGACTTAAATTTGCCATGTTGGGCTGTCGAAAATGTGTATACGTGTCATTTATTAAATGTTGGATAAAATGACGTTGAATTGCCGTGTGATGGCTGATTAAAATGGTTCCTTGTGTTTGACAAACTAAAATGTTTCCCCCTATTGGTAAAATTGTCGGATGTTGTATTCTGACTGTCTTGGTAAAATTGTCGGATGTTGTATTCTGACTGTCTTGGTAAAATTGTCGGATGTTGTATTCTGACTGTCTTGGTAAATTGTCGGATGTTGTATTCTGACTGTCTTGGTTAAGGTCCGCACCCACTTAGAACGGAAACCTGTGCGAGGCATATTGGCTGATACTGTCGGATGTTGTATTCTGACTGTCATATGCTGTCAGATGTTGTATTCTGACTATTTTGAAATAAAAGTATTGTCAGATGTTGTATTCTGACTATCTTGAAATAAAAGTATTGTTAGATGTTGTATTCTAACTGCCATATGCTGTCAGATGTTGTATTCTGACTATCTTGAATAAAAGTATTGTTAGATGTTGTATTCTGACTGTCTTGGTAAAATTGTCGGATGTTGTATATTGACTGATACTGTCGGATGTTGTATTCTGACTGTCATATGCTGTCAGATGTTGTATTCTGACTATTTTGAAATAAAAGTATTGTCAGATGTTGTATTCTGACTATCTTGAAATAAAAGTATTGTTAGATGTTGTATTCTAACTATCTTGAAATAAAAGTATTGTCAGATGTTGTATTCTGACTGTCTTGGTAAAATTGTCGGATGTTGTATTCTGACTGTCTTGGTTAAATTGTCGGATGTTTTATTCTGACTATCTTGGTAAAATTCAGATGTTGTATTCTGACTATTTTGAAATAAAAGTATTGTCAGATGTTGTATTCTGACTATCTTGAAATAAAAGTATTGTTAGATGTTGTATTCTAACTGCCTGGTCTTTTATAACTACAGGTCATTGTGTTGTATCAATGACGACTAAACATTTGGTCAAACATACTATAAACTCACCAACTATTTCGATAGTTGATCCTCTCAAATTTCATGCTTTTCAGGGAACCAACAGTAAGTATTGGAAGCGTATATGGCATTTTGAAGCCATCTTTTGAACATTGGACGTACAATTAGCGTCAGACCTCTGAGGACTATAGTTTTATTAGTCCTAATTGTACTTAGCTGTCCATATGTTATTATTGTATTTAGTGGGCCCATTTCCAAATTGAGGATAGTTTGTATCCGTGTATTGGGGTCCACTTCCGAACGATTATACTTGTAATGAACTTGTATTTGGATTAATGGATGTAATCTCTATTTACCTTCTGATTAGTACGCAATTACTTGTTAACCCTGTATTTCCGCTACAACGGGGTGTGACAAAAATTGGTATCAGAGACAGGTTATAGTGAATACGGAGTTATTCCTCGTGAATAACTCAATCTATAGCCATGGTCGCTTCATATAGGAAATCTAAGTCTTTAAGGTTTAGGATACTTATCTCGAGAGTTATACTATTTGTCAATAATTAGACCTAACCCGATCAACTACGTCCCGATTATGTAAAATAGTATAAGGCTCGAAATAAATATCTAAAATTGTGTATATACGTGTTAGTTGAATTATATTCACAGCATGCTGTAAATGTGGTGGGAAGGCTGCGGGTGACCCTATACATAAGCATTTAAGGCATGTTAGGAATAGAAACTTGACTCGTATGTGTATGCATAAGGTTTATATACGTGATAGTTTGGATTATATTGACGACATATTTAAATGTGGTGGGAAGGCTGCGGGTGACCCTATATATAAGCATTTTAAATATGTTGGTAATAGAAACCCAAACCGAATGTGTGTAATCTAGACAAAGATTTCTTTAAAACTTAATGTTGCGTACTGTCTCATTCAATTGATTCGAGCTGTCTTATCCAGTAGACTTATATGGATTATTTGACTATCCTTTCAGAATAGACATGTCGGATGGAGTTAGCTCTAATGCTGTTGTACCTTGTACACCTCCAGTTCCTGTCTTAGCAAACTCCATTCCTTATGTTCCTGACTCTTATGAAGAGGAACCAATGGAGGAATCGGGCAATGAATCTCGCCCTATCAACCTAGTATCATCATCCAGTGAATCTGGAAGTGAACATGTGTCTATCCATGTTCAATCATCTGTAACACCGGTATCTCCATATCCGAGGAGGGTTACCGAGGGAGCTCGTATACCGTATGCTCCTAGAGACCCATATGCTCCTGGTCCTTCTGCACCAGTTCAGGACAACTACGGACTTGGTCTTTCATTCTTTCAGGGAGATCCGTATGTTGTGGGTCCCTCCAGAGTGCCTGTCTACAATCCAAGTGCCGTTATGCCAGTTGCATCTGCAGCTGATAGGTCGGAATATTATCGCCGACAACTGTCAAGGATGAACAATTCCCTTATCTGTACAAGAAAGAAGATAGAGAATCAAGCTCAGGCGTTGACTGGAGCTTATCAACAGGCGGCTGAGGCTATGACTGTCGCTAGGGAAGGGAGGGAAAGCTATTGGGAGAATGATCTGGATACTATCAGTCGTGGTGGTCTTGGTGGTGGCATTGCTTGCTGTAGTTCTTTTCAGGATGTAATCAGTAGTAGTAGTAGTAGTAACGTATTGTAAGCCTTAGAACAAATGACAACTCATACTTCTGTATTTGAGTTGTAATCTTTTTGGTGGATGTATTTCCCACATATTTCGGATAGTATCGTTCTGACTGTGTAATGTACCATCGTGGATGTTGTTCCCACATGAATTGTATTGTGGATGTAGTTTCCCACAAGATTTTTGGAAATGTACAGGTCAGATTTTGTAAAAAGTTTTAGTATGAATGAATATGATAGTTCTTTGGCTTACCTACTTGTTCAAAACTACGTCACTTGCTCATTTCAATTCTAGAAGTATAGTGTTCTATATTTCTTTTCTTGTTTAGTTCATGAGTTCAAGTAAGTCGATAAATCGTGACTTGTGTTTGGTATTCTCTTACATCATGAACATATTGAAAAGCTACAATCTCTGTTGTTCTTATGAGAAAAACCTCTAAATGACATTTTTGTTCATGTCATAGACTTATGGCTCCCAAGACACGAGGCAAGGTCCAGAAGAAGGCTGCTCCCAAGAGAGTTACTAGATCAACTCCTAAATCCAATACAGCTGAACAGGAAGAACCTGTGATCCAGCAAGAACCAGAAACTGCTACTGTCCAGGTGAACACTGGCACTGGACCTACCCCAAATACTGGCAGGGATAATAATATGGCAGCATTTGTGACACAACAGTTGTTAGTTGCTATGCCTACTTTAGTCGCGCAGATTACGGCAAGCATGAACGCCAATAATAACCATCATGCTGACAACAGTAACAATGTCGAGCCTACTGTTGAACAAGTTAATCCTCGAGTGCATCTGCACGGGACTGACTACAAGACCTTCACCTATTGTAAACCAAAGGAATTTAATGGTACCGAGGGTCCGGTAGGTCTAATCAACTGGTTAGAGAGTATAGAGGCGGTGCTTCATATCAGCCGTTGTGCTGAAGAAAACAAAGTGGAATATGCTTCCACTCAATTTCAAAAGCACGCATTGTCATGGTGGAACGAGCAGATAAGAACTCGTGGCCGAGAGCCGGCATATAGCATACCTTGGGTGAGCTTTAAAAGGATGCTCATGGAGAAGTACTGTCCTAGGGAGGAAGTACAGAAAATGGAAAACGAATTTTGGAATCATACTATGGTTGGATTGGATAACGAGAAATACACTACTCGTTTTCATGAGCTGACAAGGCTAGTTCCTCGTATGGTGGATACGGAGGAGAAGTTAGTTGAAAGATACTGCTATGGATTGTCACCTGACATCCGAAGATTGGTAGCCGCTTTTAACCCCATGACTCTTCAAGCGGCAGTTAGTGCAACCAATCGGATGGTAATAGATTTGAGAAGAACCACCGTTTCTTCTGTTGGGATTGAGGTGATCAAAAGAAGGAATGATCAAGCCTCTAGTAGTGGTTTTGGAAATGGTGGAAATGGCAAAAGGTTTAAAGTTGCCAGAAATTTTGCAGTGGTCCCACAAGATATCACGAGGTACCCCGGCGCAGACACAAGATGCAACAGGTGTGGCACTCGTCACGTGGGAAATTGTCCTACTTGCCACCGTTGTAAAAGAACGGGACATCAGGCAAAGTTCTGTAGGGAAAAGATACCAAATCAGTGCTACGAGTGTGGAAGCGAGAATCATATTCGACCCGCATGTCCACGACTTAATCAAGCCCCGAACAATAATGCTATAGTTCTAGTGAGGAACAATGCGGGGAACAATCAAGCTAGGAATCAAGGAGGCCGAGGTAGAGGCCGAGTTTTTGCTTTGGATGCTGCTGATGCACGACGTGATCCCAACGTTGTGATAGGTACATTCATACTCAATAATCATTATGTTTTTATATTATTCGACTCCGGTGCTGATAAAAGCTTTATATCCTTGGAATTTAAGTCTCGATTTGGTATAGTAGCCATCCCCATGAAAGACACTTATGTTGTCGAATATGCAAACGGTCAAAAATATATTGCTAGAGATCATTTAGTAGATTGTAGTTTGGTATTAGCCGGTAAAACTTTTAAAATTGACCTAATCCCCATAGAACTAAGCAGTTTTGATGTGATTGTTGGTATGGACTGGTTGTCTAAGGTTAGAGCTAATATAAGTTGTTATGAGAAAATTGTTAGAATACCTTTACAGAATAACGAAACCCTAGAAGTGCAAGGAGACAAGGCAGGAAAGAAATTGATCTTAGTATCGGCAATAAAAGCTAATAAATATTTACATAAAGAACACCCTGCTTTCTTAGCATTAGTAGTAGAAAGAAAACCAAAGGGGAAAGAAATTCAAGAGATTCCGGTAGTTAGAGATTTTCCGGAGGTGTTTCCTGAAGATTTGACGGGACTTCCACCTCACAGACCGGTAGAGTTTGGAATAGATTTGGTCCCTGAGCTGCACCCGTGGCCAAGGCACCCTATCGTCTTGCGCCATCAGAAATGCAAGAATTGTCCGAACAACTTCAAGAGTTGTTAGCTAAAGGACTAATTCGTCCAAGTTCATCACCTTGGGGAGCTCCGATCCTATTTGTGAAGAAGAAAGACGGCTCTATGCGGATGTGTATTGATTACAGAGAACTGAACAAGTTGACTGTCAAGAACAGGTACCCTTTACCTCGTATTGACGACTTATTTGACCAATTGGAAGGTGCATCACACTTTTCCAAGATTGATCTCAGATCCGGGTATCATCAACTCAGAGTCAGAGAGACGGACATTCCTAAAACAGCCTTCAGAACTCGTTACGGACATTATGAGTTTTTGGTTATGCCGTTTGGCTTAACCAATGCACCTGCTGTGTTTATGGACTTAATGAATCGAGTATGTCGACCGTACCTTGACAAGTTTGTCATTGTATTCATTGATGACATACTGATTTACTCGAGAAATAAAGACGAACATGAAGGTCATTTGAGGACAATTCTACAACTGATCAAGGATCAAAAGTTATACGCGAAATTCTCAAAATGTGAATTCTGGATTAGGGAAGTACACGTCTTGGGTCATGTAGTGAATGCGGATGGGATCCACGTAGATCCATCTAAAATTGAAGCAATAAAGAAGTGGGAAGCCCCTAAGACTCCGACAGAAATCCGCCAGTTTCTTGGATTGGCTGGATATTACAGAAGATTTATTGAGAACTTCTCAAAGGTTGCTCAACCTTTGACGTTGTTAACTCAAAAGGCCAAGGAGTTTATTTGGCAGGATGCCCAGGAAGAAGCATTTCAAACGTTGAAAGACAAGCTATGTAATGCTCCTATTTTGGCGTTACCGAATGGAATTGAAATTTTCGTGGTCTACTGTGACGCATCACATCAGGGAATGGGATGTGTACTTATGCAGGAAGGTAAGGTCATTGCTTATGCTTCTAGACAGCTCAAGATCCACGAAAAGAACTATACAACCCACGATCTTGAACTCGGAGCGGTTGTTTTTGCCTTAAAGATTTGGAGGCATTATTTATATGGTACAAAGTGTACGGTATTCACAGATCACAAAAGTCTTCAGCATATCTTCGATCAGAAGATGCTGAATATGCGACAAAGACGATGGGTAGAATTACTCAGTGATTATGACTGTGAACTCAAGTATCATCCCGGTAAAGCAAATGTTGTTGCTGACGCGTTAAGTCGAAAAGATAGGATTTCACTATCTGTCATAACAAGAGCAAGTTCTTATCTTGGCTCATCATTAAGGGATAGAGTTTTGGATGATCAAAGCGAGGCCCTACAACCAGGGCGTATCGAGAAGGAAGCATTATGGAATGCTGAACGGTTATTTGAATTGGATGGTGATGGGATCCGACATGTAAAGGGCAGAGTGTGGATTCCCAAGTATAATGGACTTAGAGAACTCTTGATTAACGAGAGTCATCAATCTAAGTATTCAATCCATCCTGGTGCTGACAAAATGTACCATGGGTTAAAGGATTTTTATTGGTGGCCTGGTATGAAAAGAGATATCGCCACGTATGTTTCAAAGTGTTTAAATTGTTCAATGGTTAAGGCAGAGCACCAAAAGCCTTCTGGGCTGCTCCAGCAACCCCAAATTCCTGACTGGAAATGGGAACAGATTACTATGGACTTCATTACGAAGTTGCCTCGAACCTTGAAGGGTTACGATACTATTTGGTTCATTGTTGACCGATTGACGAAGTCTGCACACTTCATTCCCATACGGGATAATTGGAAAATAAAGAAATTGTCTCAATTATATATTGAGAAGATCGTGTCACTTCATGGCATTCCTGTGTCTATTATCTCGGATCGTGATGGTCGTTTTACTTCTCAATCATGGAGATATTTTCAAGACGCTTTGGGCACTCAGTTGAATTTGAGTACGGCTTACCATCCACAGACGGACGGGCAAAGTGAGCGTACCATTCAGACGTTAGAAGACATGCTTCGGGCATGTGTTATCGATTTCAAAGGTAGTTGGGATACCTTTTTGCCGTTAGCTGAATTTTCATATAATAACAGCTATCACACAAGCATTAAATGTGCGCCTTTTGAGGCTTTGTACGGACGAAAATGTAGATCGCCTGTTTGTTGGCTTGATGCTGGTGAGCGTCGTTTATACAAGTATGGACTGGTTCAGAAGACTACTGACCAGATTGTTGAAATTAGGGCACGGCTGAAGGCGGCTCAGGATCGCCAGAAGAGCTATGCAGATCATAGAAGGAAACCCCTTGAGTTTCAAGTGGGTGATAAAGTTATGTTGAAAGTGTCACCTTGGAAAGGCACTGCACGTTTTGGCGTGAGAGGAAAACTTAGTCCTCGTTATATCGGACCATTTGAAATTGTTCAAAGGATTGGTTCCGTGGCGTATAAGCTCAATTTACCCCAAGAGCTGGAACATGTTCATCCCACATTTCATATATCGAATCTAAAGAAATGTTTAACTGATGAAACTTTGGTTGTACCTGTCGAAGAGTTGCAAGTGAATGACTCTCTTCAATTTGTAGAGGAACCTGTTGAAATTTTAGACCAACAGCTCAAACAGCTTAGACGAAGTCGTATCAAATTGGTCAAAGTTCGTTGGAACTCAAAAGACGGACCAGACTCGACTTGGGAACGTGAGGACTATATGAGGGATAAGTATCCTCATCTTTTTACTAAGCAAGACTTGATTTCGGGACGAAATCCTTAGAAGTCGGGGATGCTGTGACAACTCGTAATTTATTAGCAACGGGTTAGTCTTAATCTCGATTATTATTATAATTTCGTCTAATTTAGAGATTATGACGTGGAAATTATTAGTTAATTGAACATTTGATATAGTTCAATTAGACGTATCTTTATGACGTAGACTATTAGCTATTTAGACGAATGCCGAGTCTTAAAATAACGTTAAATAAAGATTTAAATGTTATAATTGAACCCAGTAAATAGACTGTCTAAACTAAATATTTCTAAAAGTTTAGTTTATTTAATTTTATTGGTTTGACTTAACTAAAATGAGACGAGGGAAAATACCTTTACTTTAAATTTTGACCTTTCGGTCAAACGGTAATTAATCGTAAGCATTTTACCAAATTAGGGGTAAGGATTTTATCTATTTTGGCCACATGGGCCGAATTTGGAAATGAATGGCAGGGAGGGAAACACCAAGCCCCCCCCCCTCTCTCCCTGTTTCCTTATTGATCATCACACACACACACCACACAAAACACACATTACATACACCAAAATCTCTCTTACCTTCTTCTAAATTGGATTTGGCAAGGAAGAATCAAAAGGGAAAAACACCTTTATTTGTTTTAATAATAATAATCAAGGGTCTTGTATCATCATCATCTTCATCTTCAAATTTCTTCAAGAACATCAATTTGGTAAGTAACTTTCTTTTAAACTTTGATTTGATTTAAATTCATTCTAAGGGTTATTTCAGTTTGGTTGATTGAATTAGTAGGCTTTATATAGGAAATGAGTTTTGATATTGGTTGTTAGATGGATTTTTGATTTAGAAATAAGAAGTTGAAATCAAAAAGTGTTGAAATGGTATTTGGTTAGTGAAATGGATTGTTTTTGGGTTCTTGGAACATGTTGATAGTCATTGTAATGAAAAGATTGAAGTAGAAAATGACTTGAAATGCAGAAAATGGTCAAAAACCAGGTTTTCACTCGTTCAGGTCGAATATCGCGCCGCGAGCCTTCAGGGTCGCGCCGCGATGTAGTTCAAAATGGGAATCGCGTCGCGATGGTCTTGGATCGCGCCGTGAGTTTTTAGTCTGTTTGGCATTTTTAGTTTTTGATAACTTGAACGTTTGAACTTGGTGATTATCGAATGGTACTTTAGACTACCTTATGATGACAATGTCATTGATATTACCAACTAAAGTTAAATAAAATGAAAGTTTAAATCACATTCTCGGTGGTGGCATTCTAGGGTCTATAGCTAAGTAGTTCTACATAGGATTCTTGTCATTGTGAGCTTGGATCCTCACTATTGGTAATCATATCATAGGTTTTGGATAACGTGGAGAATTGACTGTGGATCTTCTCAAGTTAATTTCACCTTTTAGCTCTTTGAACGCTAAGGTGAGTTTATGGCGCCCTTTTCCTTTTACTTTGGGCCTGAAAAGCATGTACTGTTGTATACACTATTTATTAAATAAATGATTATTTTGTGAGTATGCCATGTGATTTGGATACTTAGATCATTTGACTTAAATTTGCCATGTTGGGCTGTCGAAAATGTGTATACGTGTCATTTATTAAATGTTGGATAAAATGACGTTGAATTGCCGTGTGATGGCTGATTAAAATGTTTCCTTGTGTTTGACAAACTAAAATGTTTCCCCCTATTGGTAAAATTGTCGGATGTTGTATTCTGACTGTCTTGGTAAAATTGTCGGATGTTGTATTCTGACTGTCTTGGTAAATTGTCGGATGTTGTATTCTGACTGTCTTGGTTAAGGTCCGCACCCACTTAGAACGGAAACATGTGCGAGGCATATTGGCTGATACTGTCGGATGTTGTATTCTGACTGTCATATGCTGTCAGATGTTGTATTCTGACTATTTTGAAATAAAAGTATTGTCAGATGTTGTATTCTGACTATCTTGAAATAAAAGTATTGTTAGATGTTGTATTCTAACTGCCTGGTCTTTTATAACTATAGGTCATTGTGTTGTATCAATGACGACTAAACATTTGGTCAAACATACTGTAAACTCACCAACTATTTCGATAGTTGATCCTCTCAAATTTCATGCTTTTCAGGGAACCAACAGTAAGTATTGGAAGCGTATATGACATTTTGAAGCCATCTTTTGAACATTGGACGTACAATTAGCGTCAGACCTCTGAGGACTATAGTTTTATTAGTCCTAATTGTACTTAGCTGTCCATATGTTATTATTGTATTTAGTGGGCCCATTTCCAAATTGAGGATAGTTTGTATCCGTGTATTGGGGTCCACTTCCGAACGATTATACTTGTAATGAACTTGTATTTGGATTAATGGATGTAATCTCTATTTACCTTCTGATTAGTACGCAATTACTTGTTAACCCTGTATTTCCGCTACAACGGGGTGTGACAAAATTTACCGCATATTCAGACGTGGATTGGGGTGGATGTCCCGACTCCCGTCGTTCCACATCGGGCTATTGTGTTTATTTGGGTTCAAATTTAATTTCTTGTTCTTCAAATAGACAGACCACCATTTCAAGATCAAGTGCTGAGGCTGAATATAGGGGCGTAGCTAATGCTGTCGCTGAAATAAGTTGGGTCCGCAATCTGTTACTTGAGCTTCACGTCCCTGTTAGGAATGCTATCGTTATATATTGTGATAATATCTCGGCTGTTTATCTAACTGAAAATCCAGTTCAACATCAACGTACCAAACACAATGAAATGGATATACACTTTGTCCGAGAAAAGGTCCGACTTGGCACTGTAAAAGTTCTGCACGTTCCGGCTGATTATCAATATGCAAATATTTTTACAAAGGGCCTTCCCAAACATTTGTTCCAACGGTTTCGATCCAGTTTATGCCTTCGATCATCTACAGCTCAAAGGGGGCGTGTTAACCGATAATATTGCTAACTATTATTGGGTTGTATTTTGTATTTAATATTGTGATTATCTTCTAGGTTGTAATAGGTTGTAGATGATTGTATTTCCTAAATTATCCCCTGTGATTTCTCGTAGCTTGTAATATATATAGGATATTATGTTTATCAAATAAATCAAGGAAATAGGTAATTTTCAAAAACTTTTTGGTCAACCCAATCTATACATGTAATACAAATTAAATAACCACACAACAAGGTTCATTACATAAATCAAATAATTCAATTCCCTTCTCACAAAACTAACTAGTAATAAATAAAACAAAATTGTTCTTTACAAATATTTTAAATTTTTTTTTGATGTGATACATCCATATTTTGCCTTCAAATTTTGTTATTTTGAAAGCAACTTCAAATTAATCTTGGTGGTCAATTTTGTTTAACTCATTTATCTCCTGAAGATAAAATGAGAATTTTTGAAAGTTCACTAAATACAATACACAAGATTAAAGTTTGATATATCCAATAACAATTTGTAATTACATCGAGCTAACTGACACACTGTATTATTGTATAATAGTAAAGTAATAATCGACATTACTTTTTGTATATGTTTCAACATGGATTCCTTAATTTCATGGTATATCACTAAATCTCAGGAAAAATATGCCCAACGAAATTCTTGTGCCGTTTGGTTTTTACTTGTTTTTTTAAACAAAAAATATAGAATTATAGAATTTAAACTCTCGATTTAACTATAAATTTGAAGATAAAGCGAATTTTTGAAAGTTCACTAAATACAATACACAAGATTAAAGTTTGATATATCCAATAACAATTTGTAATTACATCGAGCTAACTGACACACTGTATTATTGTATAATAGTAAAGTAATAATCGACATTACTTTTTGTATATGTTTCAACATGGATTCCTTAATTTCATGGTATATCACTAAATCTCAGGAAAAATATGCCCAACGAAATTCTTGTGCCGTTTGGTTTTTACTTGTTTTTTTAAACAAAAAATATAGAATTATAGAATTTAAACTCTCGATTTAACTATAAATTTGAAGATAAAGCGAATTTTTGAAAGTTCACTAAATACAATACACAAGATTAAAGTTTGATATATCCAATAACAATTTGTAATTACATCGAGCTAACTGACACACTGTATTATTGTATAATAGTAAAGTAATAATCGACATTACTTTTTGTATATGTTTCAACATGGATTCCTTAATTTCATGGTATATCACTAAATCTCAGGAAAAATATGCCCAACGAAATTCTTGTGCCGTTTGGTTTTTACTTGTTTTTTTAAACAAAAAATATAGAATTATAGAATTTAAACTCTCGATTTAACTATAAATTTGAAGATAAAGCGAGAATTTTTGAAAGTTCACTAAATATAATATACAAGATTAAAGTTTGATATATCCAATAACAATTTGTAATTACATCCACCTAACTCACACAAGGTATTATTGTACGAGATGGGTACCCGCGCTATGCGACGGCCGTGGCGATAACGGGTGGTGGTGGCGGCGGCGGTAACGATGTGGTTATTAATCTAAAAGTAATTGATTTAAATGGTAGTGTGGTTATTTTATAGTTAAGAGATGTATTTTTTGTAAATAATTTATTAAGAGTATTAAGGATATTAGGTTGAAATATATAAATTATTGAATAAATGAGAGAGATAGTTTGAATAAATGTGGTTGGAAGATATTTTAGGGATATTTTGGGTAGATTTAGTGTGTGAGTTGAGAATGTGTTGAAATTTAAGGGTATTTTGGTTATTTTAAAGATAAAAAGTTGAAATGAGGAGAGAGATAGTTTGTCTTATAATAGAGTATTTGATAATAGTAAAGTAATAATCGACATTACTTTTTGTATATGTTTCAACATGGATTCCTTAATTTATTGGTATATAATTAAATCTAAGGAAAAATACGCCCAACGAAATTCCTGTGTCGTTTGTTTTTTACTTATCTTTTTAACCAAAAAATATAGAATTCTAGAATTTAAACTCTCGATTTAACTATAAATTTACTCATTTACACCTCATTGATCATTTGCCTTCCTGTTCAAATATTCAATCATACATACGCTCGTTTTTTATTATAAAACTTGATTAAGTACGATACACGGTTGAATGATATATAATTGTTCCATAAGTAACCCCAATGATTAAAAGAAAGAGAGACCAATATGAACTTTTATGCAATATAACAAATATTACATATGCGAATAAGGTAAAACGATAAAATGAAAAGGCTTGTTGAATTATAAAGCCCTTTAATATCTCCAAATACACATACCCTAGCGTGTTTGATATAGACAAATTTAGGAAAATAAAATGAAACAAAAGGAAATGTAACGATAGATAAATTGATTTGAGATATGCTAAAGAACATATTTTTTTTTTTACCTAAAACCTTAAAAATTCAAGCAATTTTGCTTAAACCCATTGTAAATTCTCTAAAGAAATTAAAAAGAAAATATCTTCTAATAATCATTTCCCTTCACTTTGAAAAATCAATAAATCATAATAGAACATTTTTTTTTTAAAGGTGTGGATCATTTGTTCGCAACATGGGATCTAGCTTACGTTAAATCATAATAGAACATAACCACTGTTCAAAAATAAAAATAAAAATAGAACATAACCATTTTTTGAAGAATGGCAACTCTCCGTTTAATTTAATTTCACCCTACCAAACAATCAAAGTTGATTCATTTCCATTTCTTCAATTTGAATTCTCATACCAAACACACCTAAGTATATACACAGATTATCGGGTTGTTCCATAAAACAAAAAGATATATCATTTATTGGACATTTTGCTCATTAGAAAAATATATATATACAATAACATGTTGATGAAGTTATGTAACCAAGAAGGTTTGATCAAGTAATTAACACTTTTGTCTCTTGAGATAGAGTTCGATCTTTTTTCTTTCTAGGCGGGAGGTTGAGTCCAAGACAATGCCCAAAAGAGGTTGCTCTAGTGGGGAACCATGATAGAAAGGGACGAGTAGCCCAAATTTTTTTTACCGTTGGCCTTATATCTACGTAAAATAACGATACCGACTAAATTGTTATTTTTAGCGATTTTAGGATTTTTGGTTATTGTTAATGATTTTAAGAGTTTTTGGCACTTTGGTAGTTTCCATTTATCATTTAATTGCACAATTACGTCTTTATGAGTTTTATATTAGAATAGTCTTTCAAAAGTTTAGAATTAGTTACATTGACGGGTATCCTATATTTGTTTGACCGGTAACACTAATAAAAATATATCATTTTTCAAAAAATTACACTATATGGATCTAGCGGACCCGTAGCCCAGGATACCCCTAAGTTGTATGTAGTTCCGCCTATGGGTTGCTCACTCTTTCACTATAAGGCTTCGAACCTATGACCTTTAAGAAAAACCCTTTAGAGAAAAACTCCCTAATTGAAGGCTAAGCCCTCATTGAGCGAACAACTCAGGACTAATGATGATAGTTGCATAATCTGTATCTTTACTACTATATAAAAAGTATCCATCCCTTAATTTTTAGAAATAGTTACACAAAATTTTAGTTTATAAATGATTCAATTACCAACTTCTTTTTTTGAAAAGAGTTATAAGAAATTACCCAATTTGTTCTTAATGAACTAATTTACTACATCAACACCTTATTTTATTAATGGGTTAAGTATTTGGGGATGTATGTAAGTTGTACATATTTTATATTATGTGAAAACAACTTTCAACGGTTCATTGTATGTAATTAACCTACAAAACTAAACAAATCAGATAAGAAATCGGGAGAATACTAACGTGACATCATCTGAGACGTGACACAATTAGTGACCTCTACATCAACATTTAACCCATTGATTACACGATTCGTTCAATTTTGTAATTTAGCTATATACAATGAACCAGATGAAAATTGCTTTTATATGGTATGAAAATTGTACCCGTTACATACATCCCAAAATAGTTAACCCTTACTAATTTAAATCTTAAATATTAACTTTTAAAATATCTTTATTAACATTTTTACATTGTCGTATTGTGAAGGTAACGTCTTAATATTTGTGAAGGATAAGGATATTAAGGATCCAATATGCCGTTCAAAGGAAAAAAAAAAATTCGAAGGATCCAACATAAAAAAGGGGAGGGCAAAAACCCTAAAGCCCAGGCCCAACAACTTGCACCAATATATAGTATAGATAAGATAGGTAAACCACATAAGGTCATATGTTTACAATAGTCGTGTGCTTCTCCTCCCAGCTTCCATATATCATCACGATGTAAAAAGATATGAAACATAATGGATCTTAAATCTATCATTCCCACCTCCAGCTTTGGCTACGGATCTGATGGTTTTACTAAAAAGGTATCATTTTTTTCTTTTAATTCGGTTTTACTAAAAAGGCTATGGATATTAAAAAGGTTTGAATCTATCTAGTAAAGGTATCATTTTTTTTCCTTGGAATTTTTCTTTTTCAATTCGGTTTTACTTAAAAAGGATTTGGATGGTTTGTAAATCCTTGTTAGTACTTTCAGCTTGCACCGATAATATATATATAGACAAGATAGGTAAACGACATAAGGTCATATGTTTGTGCTTCTCCTCCCAGCTTCCATATATCATCACGATGTAAACAGATATTAAACATAATGGATCTTAAATCTTATCATTCCCACATCGAGCTTAAAAAGTTAAAAAGGCTATGGATCTGATGGTTTGAATCTATCTAGTAAAGGTATCATTTTTTTTCCTTGGAATTTTTCTTTTTAGTTCGGTTTTATATGGGTGTGTGGTTAAGTTAAAAATCTGTAAATCCTTGTTACTACCAAGAAAGTATTACTCGTATTATTATTTAACAATTTTTTTCCGATTTAAACCTTTTTATTTATATTTCCACTTATTGAACACTCGAACAAAATTTTTTATTTGACTTCCGGTTCAAACCGGCGAACCGGGTCTTTTTTTATTTTGAAAGCTTAAGTTACCCCGCCCCCCTTTTCCCTTTCTAACGTTGCCTATATATCTATCTATACATACATTACATTTACATACCCAATATAAAACCCCCACCAATTCCTCTTTTATTCCACTATAATCACCGCCCAATTAGTAAAAACCCTAACGACATTATCAAATCAACTCCTTAAACTCCTTTCTTTTTTTTAATCAAATGGCCAGCGACTACGATCTTTGTCAGATTCTTGCAGCCACCATTCAAGGGGATGTTCACGAAGCTGGTTTTGATTATTATGTGATGAACCTCTACCACCACCGCCCTTCTACAATTGCAGGTAAAATTACTGTCCCTTTTTATTAAAATTTTAATCTTTTTTTAACAAATTTGTCTGCTTTAAGTTATAAATTACTTTATTCTAAAGATTTCGTTTTTAAAGTTGTAAAGAATGACAAATTGGGTTACTTTAGGTTTGCGTGTTTTCTGATCCTGTTAACAAATTTTTTTAATTTGTATTACTATTTGGGTTTGGATTGATGTTTTGGGCCAACTTATCGGAAATCGAATTAAGTTTACAGATATCGCGTATTAAGTTTACATGTAAAACCTGTTCACATCTATAATCTTTTTACATCTTCTTACAGAGTTTCTGCGACGGGGCCCACACAACGCTTTTTACATCGTTAGTGAACGACCCACACGTGGGTCCCGTTTCAATAGAAGCGTGTTAGGAACAGACCGATGGGCCGAGACCGGATCCATGAGGCGGGCAGTGGGAGCGCCCGCCGTTAAGCGGTTTTTTTATTTTGAGGAGGGAAAAATAAGGACCGGACGCAGAAGGACTGCTTGGAAGGTCTCTGAGCTATCGTTCCCTCGGCGTCATGCACTATTCCGACCACCTTATTTTGCTATCTACAAACTCAAGTTTGTCCATCCATATATGGATATCGATTTTGATGATGATGATGATGATGATGAAGATGAAGATGAAGATGAAGATGAAGGAGGAGTAGTTCATCGACATAATTCTCCAATGGATGGTTCTGAAGCAAGTGAAAGTTATCCACGATTGGAAGCCCCTCCAAGTGTTGACGGTGGTCATCAACAAGATGACTCTGATTTCAGTCAAGGTATTTTCATGAATTTTTATTTTATTTTGTATAAACCTGACTTCTATTTTATAAGAATTGCTCATGATTCAGCAGATGACTGGACTGACGGTTTGTATGAAGATTCAGCTGAGGTACATTTATAACCCTAGTGGCTGGCAGCCTTAATATAAATCGACACTTTATCATATATATGCCTCAAACGAAAATATCATGTTGTATTTATTGTTTGATTACAGGATGTATTGGATGACCCGTTCCGCCAACTTACTGATGAAGAAGAGGTCGTTGAGCAAGATGATGCGGATTATGATTATGGTATTTTCATAAATATTTTAATTTTTTTGTAGAAACTTGATTTCTATTTTATCAATAAACAAGAATTGCTCATGCTTCAGATCCAATGGAAAGGGATGCACCTTTGGAAAGAGATCCATTGGAAGACCCGTTCCTCCAACTTACTGATGGAGAAGAGGAATTCGTTAAGAAAGCGATGTCTGATCCTTGCCGGTATGATTTCAATGTACATAGGTGTATGTTTATTCATATAGTATGTCCATGTGTAGTAGGCGTGTACAAAAAAACCAAACCCGAACCCGAAAGTCAACCCGTAACCGAACCCGGTTTTGACCCTAACCGGTTCGGGTTCCAGATAAACCGATGGTTAGTACCCGGTTAGGCATTCTATACGTTGGAATCGGTTAGGACCCGGTTTCTGTGTAACCGGTTAGAGAACCCGGGTTCTCTAACCGGTTTCGTGCATAATGCTCCTATATTTTCCATTCATCCAGACAGTCACACAAGAGTCAAAGAGCTGCACTCGGGGCTGTACATATCAAGCTAAATATACGTGTCACTAATGGGTTTTCATTGTTAAAGAAATTGTTGAATAGATTGAGTTTGTCATCATTGTTTAAGTTGCTTCGATTATTTTTATGTGATCATGCTGTACCACTCTTGTTAAGCTAAAATGGTTTATGCAATGAAAACGATAAGTGAAGATATTGTTGCTCAAGAGTTCCCACTACAAACTGTTTGCCCCATACTAAAAGTCAAAGCTTGGAATTTTAACCAACTTAATAATGAGCGTGTTGAGTTGGTTGTGTTTCATTTCAACTGGGTTAAATGGTCATGTTAAAAGGAGAATGGGTCAAATAAATCCATCTAGAGCCTATTTTCATATCCATACATTGCTTTAGATCTAATTTAAATTCCGATTGTATTCATAGTGTAAAGTGCTTGTACTTCAAACCAACGTCACTTGTTATAACTGGAATTCTTTTGAATTCCATCTAAGTGTATCAATAATACGTTTCACTACAACAAAGTTTAGATCCCGCGTATATTATGTGTCGATGTATGTAACTATTATGATGTGAACTTATCAATCAGCTTCATCTTGATTTTACAAATAAATAAAAGATTGTTAATGTACACCATTCTGAAGCTCCTACTATCAGTTTTTGTACTTGCACTATATGCTATCTATTTGCTGCACTTAAAGAGCAAGAATACCAATATCATCAATTTCCAATTCTGTAAAAAGCTGATTAGGTGTTTTACCTGCCGTGTCTGCTGCTAGTGGATTAGCTCCCCTACAATAAGTATCATCACATAGACAAAATCAGTCAGGATATTTCTGTTATAGAGCTCAATCAAATAACTTGATAGCTGAATTTTGTATTTTCTATAAGTGTAGGTGGTTTCATTATGTATTTTGTATCTAATTTAAATGATGCTTCCAATTGTAGAAATGAGGTTGTGGTTGCTCACATGGCTTCAAATATTACAATTACTGGAAAGGATCTACAGTGTTTAAGACCCGGGGCATGGCTAAATGATGAGGTATTCATTTATTTTGCACACGTTTTTGATTGCAATTTAATTTGTCATCAAGATTCATAGTGCTGACTGTTCCATATTACTAGGTTATTAACCTTTATCTTGAGTACCTAAAAGAACGGGAAAAGAAGCACCCGGACAAGTTTCTGAAATGTCATTTCTTCAGCACACATTTCTACACAAAGGTCAGGCTTAATCTCTCAAGTTGCCATCTTTTTTATTGGCTTTATTTACCTACTCCATATGTCATAATTTCCAATTCTTAGCCGGAGAATTCTTAGAATTTCCAATGCATGCTAAGAATTCTCTAGGGGATAGTTTATATTGGAAATTCTTTATGGATATTAGCATAATTGAAGGCCTAGTTATGTTCTATTGGTTTCAGCCTTATCAAGTATAAATCGCTTTATGTTGATAACTTGTGGCATCTTTTATAATCTTATTCTATCCTTTTGTCATATAGTTAATAGAAAGTGATGGTTACGATTACAAGCTGGTTAAAAAATGGACTTCCCATTTGGAATGCGGTCTGCAGGAGTACGACAAAGTAAGGATTGATACTTTTTTTTTAAGGACCTTATGTCTCTCCTACATCCTTAATGCGAACTCTCAGTATTCTGTTACGGTATTCTCACTATGCAGGTGTTTGTCCCGGCATCAAAGATGCCACTGGTGCTTGGCTGTTATCAACAATAAGGAGAAAAAATTCCAGTATCTTGACTCCCTTGGAGGCATTGATAGTCAAGTTATGAATGTGTTGGTATGCCTGCCTATTTTTCATGACATAGATGCTAATATGAAAAGTACTTGCTGTTAAATTAGGAGCATATTCTGATGGGTTTGGGTTAATCGGAACTAAATATGACTTGTAATTTATGGCTCTCGTGTTCTTCAGGCCAAGTACATCGTGCATGAGATTGCAGACAAGAAAAAGGAAGTCATTGATGTAACTTCTTGGGAGAGAGAATTTGTCGAGCACATTCCGAAACAGGAGAACAGGTGTGTTGATTCAAAGTTTTCTACTTAAAGAAAATACCAACTTCTCTTATTATAACTGATAATGACAAAGTTAGGGTGTGTTGAAAGTATGGAAATCTCGACCTACAAGTCAATGCTGAAATTTATTATAGACACAACCATTAGGCTTCCTAGTCATTATGAAAAAGAAAGAGAGAAAAAAAGAGACTGGTTTGTGTGACTTTTGTCATATATCACCTTTGACCTCTTTTTAAAGCTTACCGTTTTGCGTTTCTCACTGGTCATAATCTGTTTCTTGACAGTGTTGACTGTGGCGTTTTTATGATCAAGTACGCAGACTTTTATAGCAGGGACATTGACCTCTTGTTTGGGCAGGTGAGTCGTTAGGCCGGTTTTTCCTTTTTGTTTAAGTTTCTTTTTTTCTAAATGGTGTCGGTGCATGTCTTAAATAGAACTGTCTCATTTGTGATGGTTTTTAAATGATCTTGACATTAAACATGAACTAAATACTTGTGATAATCTTTTAATGTAGAAAGACATGCCATATTTCCGGAGGAGGACGGCCTTGGAGATACTGAGATTGAATGCATCTGAATAGCCTGCCGTGATTTAAGCATGTGGTGTACATAGTCTCTGATTGGGAAAGCACTAAGTAACATAGTTTGGTTTGCACAAATAGTTTCTTTGGTAGCTATTGCCACTTTTGGATGTTTCATACTATTTCTGTAAAGATTTTTTAATCTGTTTTTGTTCATTATGGAAGGAATTGTCCAGAAAAATTACCAGTTACGTTTGATACTGGCATGGTATTACATTACATTACAGTAAGCAGACAGAGGGTGTCTGGAAGCCAAAACGTAGTCTCATCCGGTATGGGATTGCGATTTTGCTAGATCCCTTAAATTTGGTAAGGGGTTAGCTTCATTTATGATTGTAGTAGGTCGAGGCCCCTTAGTATGAATCGATCATCCCTGCGTATATCTGCAGTTGTTGCCAAAATTTAGTTGCATTGTGTATAAATTGATACTTCCTACAGATATAGTGATCGGCACAGTCCTCTAAGTACTTGAGAACGTGCACCCTAAACAGCATTGTGGATCGAAGCCAGTTTTGTTAACAATGATTCAAACCATAACATATGTAGGTCTTGCATTGTTAGACTATTTTTCTTCACTCATGTTAGCCAAGGCAGTCAAAGATAGTTTTACATGTAACAAATAGAAATAGGGCCTACTGATATATAATTTGTTCAATACATAACCATGTATAATCTTCGACTGTAAATACTGAAATCTTATGTGGTCATGGGTGACTAAGATAGTAAATTACCTAGATTGGTGACCTCCATTACCCGATGAAGGGCCTACGAAGGTTGAACCAACCCCTCCAATTGGAATCGAGGCTACTTCCAAACTACACAACTCTAAAACACAGGTTATAAAGATTCAAATACAAGAAGACACTACTGAAATAACAAGACAAAGATCTTAGGTCCAAGTAATTATCTATCAATTATCAGAAAACTAAATTAACTAAAGCATATATCAATCAATTACTTACAGATTTACCAGATGTTTAGCATCTATATATAATACACACTCAGATAGTCAAGATCTAATCACATAATAGACTGAAATGGAATTAGACCGAAAGGGTTCGGGTGTTGTTTTGAATGGGCCGGGTCATTTAGTCAGTGCTATATACTGCTATATTGCACAAAACTAAAACTGCCTCTTTAGTGGAACCAAGGAATCCAAGAAAGTTATGAAATGATTATAGCATTATAATCTTTACTTTTAACAAAAGGCTAATCATGATTAAAAATATCGTTATATCAATAACCAAGTATTGTAACATACAATGATCATTCATAGCTTAGTAACATGCAAATGATACACAAAACTAACAAAGTAACAAAACATCGTACAATTTTTTCCCCTCTATGATCACTCTATGTGTCGTGACTGATGGCCTTGGTATCGTTCTACTCCATGTTCTCCTTTCCTTTTTATAAAAAAAAAAAAATTCCAAATGATTTAGCTTCGACGGGTTTTCTGTTTCAAAATTAGTTCACGTAGCTGATCAGCTCCATCAATCTGGTTAGTTTGGCCCTTGGATTTAGGCCGCTCCTTATAGGTTCTAGCCCGCGTCCGACGCAGCCACCCTCGAAGACGCTATTAGCAGCGACTGCGTCTAGCCCGCGTCTAGAGGGTCACTTCTAGTATTAGAAGTGCGTCTTTGGTGTGTCTAGTGGATGAATAGTGTTAGATGTGGGTTAGAAGTGGGGGTTATAAGGAGGGGGTGTTCTTGGTGTGTCTAGAAGAGAGAGAAACTGATGAATAGTGTTAGACGTGGGTTAGAAATAGGGGGTTATAAGGAGGGGCCTTGTAATAGCCCGTAACGGGATCTGGAACCCATGGAGTCGATTTCTTTGATTCCTCACTTGCTTTCTTCATCATTGTCACTCCACTTCCCCTCATGCTTCCATTTACAATCTCGCTATGCCGTTAAATGAAAAAATCAATCACTATCAAAAAACATATATTCCATAATACAAAAATGAATTGGCCCGTTACCCAATATACGATAGGTTGTGGTTCAAGTACCACTTGTCGCAAGTAAGTCACAATATATATACAAGTACCTAAAAATGGAGTTAGAAACCTATTCACAAGTTGAGCTAAAATACCTTGCAACAACAACGAGTTGATCAACAAGGAACGACGAGATAAGGTTTGCACTAGAGAAAGAACGAGCCATTTCTTCAATATACGTTTTAGAAGCTGAAGCTAAAAAACCTTCGAGAATAAGCAAATTTTTCGTCTTTCTATTATTCTCGAAAGATATGGCTTGAGGTATGTAAGTTTTTGATGAGAAATGAGGAGAAACGACTTGGTATTTATTGATGAAAAAGTACTTGAAATGGTAAACGCGTCAAGACCACACAATTGGAACAGTTTTTCTTTTAGACATAGAAATTAACTGAAAGGGTCAATTTATTAGTGACACTGGACTTTGGTCAAGTAGAGGCGATGTCCATTTTGCTATTGACCCTTTGCCTAACTTTTAGCAACTATACATACTTTCCTGGTTATCACTTATTTCACTAGTCCAGCTGCCAAAGCAATAGTCTCAATTGGTTTTCGACTTCTACTTTGTAATAAAGTCGATTTCACTTTGCAATATAACATACCTAATAATTACTTAGCAGAAATCGATATATCTTCCTAACATATAATCCACTAATTATTTAATCTAATCATCAATCATAATCCTAATCATTAATATTTTAAAATTTTTCTATTTTTCTATTTTTCTATAAGAGTAATAAAGTTAAATAATATACTACTCCCTCCGTCCCATTAATTGTGTCCAATTTTGAATATTCAAAGTCTATTTTTTGTAAGTTTGACCTTAAATATTTTTTATTGTATTATATAATACTTGGCGAAAGTTATACCCAATGAAAACACATCTAAACCTCGATCTATTCATATAACTTTCATCAAGTATTATGCAATACAAATAAAAATATTTTGGTCAAAGTTGTAAAAGAAAGACTTTGAAAATTCAAAACTGGACACTTTTAATGGGACGGAGGGAGTATTAGAGTCAGTTCAAGATGGACATTTATATATATTTGTTTTATTTTAGAGTCGAGTAGTCGACTCCATTATATTACAAAATTAGGGACAATCGATAAAAATTGACCCAAACCACATGGACCATATACTATAAGTAGAAAAGCATTTTGATTATTAAAAATCTTGGAGACAAAAAAAAAAAAAAAGAATTAAATGATGCATGTATGTATATGTGGCGGCTCATTTTCTAGACTTTGAACCAAAAATTAATTTGAGTGTGTGTAGGTCCATGGATAATGATTTATGAATCTGTCAACTTGTGCACCTATACATATAATGTTCCTTCTCATATTCTTTCTCAGCATATACGCCGCTACTTCTTGATATTTTTAATTGATGGACCCTAGCTTGATATATAAGCCACAATATAACTTGAAAATGATAAATCCTCCTAACCAAATAGCCTAATAATCCTCCTAACTTTATCAATATTAATATTAATTTATTATGTTAAAATTAGTTTACTAATTTTTAGTAATAAAAAATTAATCTATACATTAAAACTTTGAGTTTTATATTGAAATATTTTATAAAATATGTTTATCGAAGTTGTTTATTGTGACATACATAACGATATTTGAATATCACAAAATCATAATATGTCCATCAAAGTTGTAGATTGTGACATACTTAGCGATATTTGAATATTAAAAAATCATAATAGGTCACTATCATTTTATTTGATTTATTGTTACACAAGGTGATATTACATTCTTATTTTACACTATTATAAATAATTTGATTTTTTTACACAAGGTGATATTACATTATTATTTTACACCTTTAAAATTATATCTTATTTTTAGATGAAACATATTCTAAATATTTTTAACTAAAATACGACCATGTTTCATGGGACATTCTTATATGATATATTTTTAGCTTTTTGTTTTCTTACATGTGTCATGACAATTATAAAAAAAACTTCAAAGATATAATAGTACAATTACTTTTAAAATCTTAATATATTTACATTAAATTTATTTATTTTTATTAATTAATTTTATATTTATATAGAATATATATTGGATATATATTAGTTATTATTTATATTGAATATGTAACAACATGGCTACTTACGAAATTTTCAAGATAAAATATACGAAAAAACATTTCTTTATTTAAATATTATATTCTCACCATATTTAACATATCAATTTAGTCTTCTACTAAGTTGAAAAAATAAAAATTGAAATTTTTATTAAGATAATACTTTTTATAGTTTCTTTAGCTTTTACTAAGACTTTTAATTGATTAATTATGGCATAAATATATTTTAATTTGATGAAATTTAGTTATTTGATTGATCAACATTATGTATTCATCAGTAATAGACAATAACATAATTTTTATTAAGATTAACACTTTTTATAGGGTTTTTCTTTTTAAAATTTTTTACTAAGACTTATAACAGATTAATTATGACATAAATATATTTTAATTTGATGATGAAGTTTAGTTATTTGATTGTTCCACGTTATGTATTCATCTCGGTAATAGATAATAACATGAGTAAATGCTAACTTTAAAAAAATAGAAAAAATAAAGAGTTAATGATTTGTTACTAAAAGTACCCACAGTATTCACTAATTGTTTGAGTCCCAAATATAGATGAATACAAACCCGACTGGCAAGTACAACTGATCTTGATGGACAAGTTCAGTTTACGATCCAGATATGGATAACAAGAAACAATTGACTAGATATAAAATGTAAGAACAAGTGGCAGAAACTATATAAAGATATATATAAATATAATCAAGTATGTAGCATTGAGACACGTTGTTTCCTAATGTATTTGATTTATTGATATATAAACAAATACAAGGATTGTTGCGGAACAAAGATAAACACCCAAGTGTAAGTATCTAAACAATCCCGAAATACAAGTGATCTAATTGACTTGGAAATACTCGTAAGTTTACTTAGAGTATATCTCACAAGTTGCAATGCTAAAGTTTCAAGCATTTTGCAAGTTGTGAGAAGACTTTGTATTTATAGACCAAGTCATGATGACATGGACAAGATCGTATAAAAGTGGTTGTGAGCATTTAAGGAATTAAACTTAAGTCCTTACATGCTTGTACTAGGAAGAGTATATAAGTCAGTTGATGTGACTTATAGTACTATGTTCCAAACCTATACTTTTACCTTGTACCTTTTATTAATAGATAAATCTATTAACTGGGTAAAGGTATGTAAAGTACAAAGTCTTCCTCGTAATCAGTGTAAAGTGTTGTAAATACTTTACACTGAGATGCTTCAGTCTTCGATCTGGTAGAATCACTCTTTGCTCGCTTCTGAGGTGATTCTCTTCTTCATGCTTCAGTCTTTGACTTCAGAATGAATGCTTCAGATTTGTCTTGATCTGAACTGAAGTGAAGCTTCAGTGAAGGAATTCTGAGACATCTCAGAATTCTGAAAAAACGTCTTCACTAAACTTCAAGCTATTTCTGAACAAATTATACATGGTCGATTTTCGACCTAACAATATTTTCTATTAAAAATGTAATTATATGTTAGATATATCATCTTTCCATGTTGTATTAGGATCGGATCTACCATTTTATTGCAACTTTTATTAAATTTTTTAATTATTATTAATTATGACATCATCAATGTTCAATTTGATAAAATTGAGCTTTGATTGGTTAATAAGCTATTAGGTCAGTTGTCTTTTAGTATATATAAAGATATTTTTAAATAATGTAGATGATGACTGCAAGCCTACAAGGTGATGGGCGAGATCTATATTAACTTCGGGTTTATACTTTTTCATATGAAAAAGTTTGCTATAAAAGTTACTA
The DNA here is from genome assembly GCA_034093135.1 of Erigeron breviscapus. NCBI lineage: Eukaryota > Viridiplantae > Streptophyta > Magnoliopsida > Asterales > Asteraceae > Erigeron > Erigeron breviscapus. The sequence goes on along the minus strand of CM067173.1, from coordinate 110,343,048 downwards.
TTTGTTACATTATATACCCATAATTCCATATAAACAATATTTTACAAATTTTTTACCTCCGCTGGACTTTTTCTCGAATACCAATAACGTACATACGATGTTTACTTAATTTGATATATACCACAGAATGTAACAAGAATAGATTCGAAACTGTACCAAGTTTACAAAGTCTTCATAACCTTATAAATAAATATACTTGGAAGAATGACACCATAAGGAAAGAAATTTCTTTCATAAGAAATGTGGTTCAACTTGTGAACTAATAGTTCATTTTGCTTAAATTCCTAAAGTTATATTATATTATATTGTTAATTTTTGTCATTTTGATTCTGATTTTAGGTGTCTTTTTTCCTTCTTTCTTTGAACACGAAGGAAATGTTAGTTATATGTATCTCCCAACGTGATTATAAAGTATGACAAGTGTCGAATTTATTAGGTTTAATTATGGTAACATTCTATATATTGTTTATTGAATGGTTTATAGTTAAATAGATTCCACCCACACATATAATAATATCTATTAATTCATTAACAGTGCAGTTAGGAAAGGTGTTTTGTCTTTATCTGCTTTTTTAACCATAAGTATTAAAATTAGATACTCACAAGACAAAGTGGATTGGGTTCATGCTGAATCTTATAGACTTTGAGGGGAAGATTAGGGTTCGAAACTCATGTCCCCCTCCTTTTTTATTTTTTGAGAGTTTAAGTATACCGTTTGAAGTTTTTGCTTTTGTCCCCTCTTTTTTTTCTTTTCCTTTTTTTTCTGCCCTCCTGTTTTCTTTTATATTTTCCCCCTAACTTTATATAATTTGTCTTTTTTTTAATATTTGTTTTTTATACCTTTTTTTACACTTCACATTTTATTCTTTTATAACTTTTTTAAATGTTATATATTTTATTCAAATGCTATATATTTTGTTTTTTATCCTATTTCTTTTTTCTTCTTTATTTTTTTGTTGCATGTTTATACTTTTTCCGTTCTAATATTTTTTAAACATTTTTTGTTTTTTATCTTATTTTTTTTTATTATATATTCTTTTGTATGTTTTTATTATTTACATTTGGTCTTTTTATTTTTTTATTTAACATGTTTTATATATACGATTATTTTGTATTAATATTATTGTTATTGTTTTATTTCATTATTATTCATATAAAACACGTATTGGTTTTCAGTTAAGCGGTTGTGGATTCAATCTTAGTAAACTACCTTAACGTAATTGTATTAGTAAAATAAACGTAATCGCGATAATTGAAGTCGCGCAACGCGCGACCCAAATTTCCTAGTATAATATTAATAATGGCGTACACACGTCCACTTTTTATGTATCATGTAACCTAACAATCTAACCACACAACTCGACCATCCAGTAGCTGCTTTTCTTAATATATTGATTGGTTATATATATTCATACATAATTGATAATTACTCAATAGATTAAAGTATGTGACCGGGTTAGAAAGCGAACTACTATATATTTCGTTTATTTTGGTTGAGTATTAATTGTTACCCGATGGTTGTGTACATTGATTTTGCTATTATTATTATTATTATCCTTAATTATAAGAAAATTAAGGGCAAAAATTAGGGATTTAGGTCACATTGTTTTAATATCTAGTAAGATTAAAGATGATTAAGTGACTAACCTTTCAACAATACTAAGGATTAAATGCATGAAAACGTAGTTAAGGATAATTTAGTATATATGCAACATATATCAATGTTTAAATATAAATATTGTTACTGATTTAATTTTTTTCTATTTATATGAACACTATATATGAGTACCCTTTAACTAAAATAAACAACTTAATTTAATAAGTTTGAAGTAATAGGAATCTAGTTACATAACATTATTTAGAACTTTCATAAACTAATTTCTTTACAAGACAAAAGTTATACTAAAAGCATATTTATGAAAAAAGGTTATACTAAAAGCATAATTACGGAAGTTTAATATCGTATAATCAAAACAATAAAGTAGTTGTTAATTGATGAGTAACGATTACAATAAGTATAAAGTAGGGACAAAAAAGCTTAAGTTATGCAACAAGAATAAGTTAACAAATATCGAAGAGTAATACTTTATTAATAAAATAATTAATATTATTAATTTTTCTTTTTCTTTGTTCCTATATTACCCTTTTGTGATTTAGGCGATTATCTATTTACACTAATATCTCAATATTTTAATTTACTTTTCTTGATATAGCCGATCTCTATTTTGTATTGTACTTGCCTTGATTTAAGTCATACAAATTAGAGTAGGCGAAGGTATCTTATTTTTCCAGCTAGTTAATTGGACCAACCAAAGGACAAAATTTGTAATTTATCTGATTGTTTATTTATAAAATTTATTCTTTTAAAAATAATTCAGAATCAAACAAAGATGTTATACGTATTTACCTAACAAAGTCAACATTTGTTTACTCTTGTTAATTTCAAACATTCAATTATCAATTTGATAACAACTTGGTGATTTAAACTTCTTGTTTTTTCATTTGAGGGCTCCACTTTGCCATTCAAAGCCTATTACAGTATCTCCAATGGTTTGTTTTTGAAAAGTTTTTTTATCAAAAATTATGTAAAAGACTAACGTAGATTATATTACTTACGATCAAACCAATTTAGATATATTAAAGTTTTGATAAAAAAAAAAGAGTGATCGACACAAATCGTCCTTGTGGTTTACACAAACAGTCAGGTTTCGTCCTTTAACTTTCAAAACCTCAGAGATAATCCTTTATAGGAGGATAAGGGTCACCTTTCATCCTTTTCGATAACTGACGTTATCCCATCTCCGTTAGGGACCTCACGTGTAAACCACGTGAGGGTAGTTTTGTATTTAGCCACTTTGACTCTCTCTTTGACTCTCTTTTCTCTCTCTTTTCTATCTGTATATATCGATGTATATATATATATATTTTCCCCCAATCGTAATCCCCAAATTATAAACCCTAAATTAAAAACCCTTTCTTTCTTTCTTTCTTTCTCTATCATACCCGATCAAATTAACCATAAAATCAAGAATGGTGTTTTGTTGGTGCGGTAAGCAAGCAATACTTCGAACATCATGGACTGACAGAAACCCAGGAAGGCGTTTTTTTGCTTGTCCAAAACAGGTTTGAATTCAAAGATTCATTGCAATTTGGTTACAATTTCATCTAAAGTGGGCATTGTTGGTCTTGCAGGGTTCCAAATGTCGATTCATTGGATGGCATGATCCAGAAATGTGTCAACGTGCTACTGACATTATACCCGGTTTGCTTAGGTCCAAAAATCGAGTTGAAGCACAACTGAAACAAAGAGATGAGCAAGTGAAAAGATTGAAGACAATGTTGTTGCTTGCTGCGATTGTAATTCTGTTTCTTGTATCATTGTTACTTGTGTGAAGTGGGTATATAGATTTAGGCAGTGGATTGTTTTTGGTAATTTTGTAATGCTAATGCAGAATTAAGTGAAGATTGTAATGCAAAATTAACTTTCAAGTATCAATCAAAATGCTAGTATGTTATATAAACTGCCAGAATTGTAATTTTCATACATTCTTGCACTCTTCATTTTAGATAAACTGCCAGAATTGTAATTTTCATTACCATCCAACATATATTAAACCAAAGTTATACAGACAATGACATAAGTTGCATTACATAAAGTAGCCAAACACATAAGTTGCATTACATGACATAATGATACCAAATTATCCAACAAAAGACATCAAAAGATACCAAATTATCCAACAAAAGACAACCAGAATTACATGACCAAAAGATACGAAATTAATCTAAACTTGAACTGACTTGAGTCCACCCTTGGTTTTAACCCACCTAATTGTACCACCTGGACTGGTAACAGCTTTGGATTTGCTTGAACCACCAACAAATGTACCACCTTGACTCACATTTTGACTGACTTGAGCTCCTACATTTTGGCTGCCACCTTGACTTGGAACATTTGAAGTAGCTTGACTTGATTGGGTTGGAACATTTTGACTGCCAGAAGCTTGCCCATGTTTGCATGACCTCTTGTTGTGACCAGATTTTCCACAACTCTTACAAACAGTTGACCTGTGTTTCCTTGACAACTTTCCATTTTTGACCATTTGAAGCTCTTCTTCAGTCTTTCTTCTTTTCTTTCTGGGCCTCCCCACAGGTGTGTGATACTTGGGTGGGATGATCATTGTTGGAGTCTGGGATTTGTTCCACATGTTGACACCATTGGTGGGATTGATCTTAAACTTATACATCAATTTCCAAGTATCAAGCCTATAAATTGGATCAACCCATGTCTCAATTGCACCAACTGGTTTTTTATTAAGTGCCATATTCCAGTTCACACAAACTGCATGTTTACATGGCAGTCCAGTTATTTCCCATTTCCTACAAGTGCATGTCCCTTTCTCAACATTTACCACTGTTTGATCCCCCCAAGGCCCACTAACTTGATACACTTCTCCATTAAATATAGCCTTGTATGCATTGGCCTCTTGTTTCACAGCTTCCATCAGTTTATGTGCAGTTGGTGTAAGTGGTCCCTTACATTTATCAATCACCTTTTGCACATTCCCTATCCTAATCATCAAGTATTCCCTAATGTATTCCAGGCAATGAATTATAGGCTTATCCCTACCCTTAACTGTTTTGCTATTCAAGACCTCACACATATTGTTAAGCAATACATCAGACTTGGCCCTTCCTGAAAAATGTGATCTGGCCCAATGTTGAGGTGGAATTTTGACTAGCCAGTTGTATGCAGGCTCACTATAACTTTTGAACTCAAGCATGTACTTCTGGAACTCCTGGACAGTGGTGGCTGTTGCACACCTCCATAAATGGTTCTTGAAAGCTTGGCCTCTCCATTGTTGTTTCATATTCTCATGAATATGTTTGAGGCAGAACCTATGTTCAGCAGAAGGAAACACTTTTGCAAGAGCAGGAATAATTCCCTACACAAGTATATTATAAAGTTAATTTTATGACTAATAAAAACAAAATTCATTCAGTAAATATAGTTACCTTCTGCCTGTCACTTATAAAAGTGTAATTAGACCTGCTGTCAAGGTCTAAATCATCACCCAAGTTATCTAGAAACCAACTCCAAGAGTCTAGAGTTTCAGCTTCCACAATTGCATAGGCAATTGGATATATTCCATTGTTAGAATCGACACTGACTGCAGTCAACATTGGTGGGATTGATCTTAAACTTATACATCAATTTCCAAGTATCAAGCCTATAAATTGGATCAACCCATGTCTCAATTGCACCAACTGGTTTTTTATTAAGTGCCATATTCCAGTTCACACAAACTGCATGTTTACATGGCAGTCCAGTTATTTCCCATTTCCTACAAGTGCATGTCCCTTTCTCAACATTTACCACTGTTTGATCCCCCCAAGGCCCACTAACTTGATACACTTCTCCATTAAATATAGCCTTGTATGCATTGGCCTCTTGTTTCACAGCTTCCATCAGTTTATGTGCAGTTGGTGTAAGTGGTCCCTTACATTTATCAATCACCTTTTGCACATTCCCTATCCTAATCATCAAGTATTCCCTAATGTATTCCAGGCAATGAATTATAGGCTTATCCCTACCCTTAACTGTTTTGCTATTCAAGACCTCACACATATTGTTAAGCAATACATCAGACTTGGCCCTTCCTGAAAAATGTGATCTGGCCCAATGTTGAGGTGGAATTTTGACTAGCCAGTTGTATGCAGGCTCACTATAACTTTTGAACTCAAGCATGTACTTCTGGAACTCCTGGACAGTGGTGGCTGTTGCACACCTCCATAAATGGTTCTTGAAAGCTTGGCCTCTCCATTGTTGTTTCATATTCTCATGAATATGTTTGAGGCAGAACCTATGTTCAGCAGAAGGAAACACTTTTGCAAGAGCAGGAATAATTCCCTACACAAGTATATTATAAAGTTAATTTTATGACTAATAAAAACAAAATTCATTCAGTAAATATAGTTACCTTCTGCCTGTCACTTATAAAAGTGTAATTAGACCTGCTGTCAAGGTCTAAATCATCACCCAAGTTATCTAGAAACCAACTCCAAGAGTCTAGAGTTTCAGCTTCCACAATTGCATAGGCAATTGGATATATTCCATTGTTAGAATCGACACTGACTGCAGTCAACACTTGTCCTGGGAATGGACCAGACATAAAAGCTCCATCAAGCCCAATCAACTCTCTACCAGCACTTCTGAATCCCCTTTTCAATGCACCAAGGCATACATAAATTCTTCTAAAAACCCTGGTTGGCTCATTTGCATTTAGTGGTGGTTCAACTTGTAACTTAACTGTAGTTCCAGGGTTTGAAGTCTGCAGTTCTAGTATGTAATCTCTAAGCATGTTGTATTGTTTGGTGTAATCTCCCCTAAGTTGCCCTTTTGCACATTTTTTTGCTCTTTGTGCTTTCTGTTGAGACACTCCTAACTCTAGCTTTCTCTGTAATTCATCCTGTAGAGCTGAACTAGGGATTTCTGGATTCCCTGTAAAACAAAATGTAATAAATTAGTACAAAATGTAATAAATTAGTATGTAATAAATTTACCTTCAATCTGTTGTACTATTGTTTTGCCAAGATATGTATGTGTGCAGTGCTTGATAAATCTGGACTGGAGACATTTATGCTCTTCCTTAAAGGTTTTAACCATCCATGTTGCAGAACCATGTATCTTGGACACATGTAATCTCCAAGGACATTGAAATTCATTGGGGTTTGTCTTATGTCCTCTACCACCTTTATTGACTTGGGAGTTCTCACCTACCACCTCATCCTGTTTTCTTTTTGACCTAGTGGACTGACTTGGACCATCAGTTGTCTTTTTTGGCCCACTGGACTTACTTGGCCCACTGGACTTAGTTGGACCTTCACTTGTCTTCTGCTTTGTGGCTTTCTTTTTTGAAACACTTGACCTAGTTGGCCCATCACCATTGTTTATTGTCTCAGTTGCATGTTCTACATTCAGATGCCCCACAACTCTATCATTTTCATCAAAAACAGGAATTTTTCCTTCACATAAAACTGTCACTCTAATTAAATCATTTTTGACAATCTTCAACTCCCTCCTGGTCTCAATTGCAAGGCTTTTCACCAATTCTTTTACCTCATCAGAGTTCCCAAATGTTTGACCAACTTGGAAATAAGTTTTATCAATCTTCCCACTTTGAACTGGCTGCTTCTTTGCCAACTTTCTCAACAGTCTCTTCCTAATTCTATTAGTTTCATCTTGTGAGTCAGAAGCACTTTCAAAGTCTTCATTGTTCATTACCTCAACCTCTTCATCATCACCAACAACTTCATCTGTAACAGGAGGTACATTGCTACCCATGAACTCTACATTAGGATCTACATGCAGTTGAAAGTCTCTCATGTCCACTTCAACATCCTCAATTTCATTATCTTTATCTCCAAAGTAGTCACTATCCTCACTGTCTTCTCCTTCACTATCTTGACTATCTTCATTATCTTTATCTTCACTATCTTGACTATCTTCTCCTTCACTATTATGACTTTCATTACTACCCACTTGTGCTTCTTCTAATGGTTCTTTACCCTTATCAGTTTGATTGACATTCACTCCCTCATTCACATTGTTAGTTTGCATGTTCTCTTGACTACTAGGGGTTAAAACAGGTTCGTTCTCATTCCAATCAAGCAACAATCTCCTATAAGTTCCTTTATTTTTCATGGGTTTTGATGGTCTAGGCCTAGATGAAGTGGGTATAACATCAGGGATCTCTTGAATCACAACTTTTGATGGTCTAGGCATAAAATACTGATCTAAATTTGACATGCCATGTTCAATGTAAACAGTAAACATATTAGTTTGTTCAACATAATTACCCAAGTTAATTACATCTTGATCACTAGCTAGGGGTTGCAAACCATCGTCTAATGAACATCCTGGTTTCAAAAAGTAATAAAACATCCTTTGCCCCTCCACATAACCTAAATCCTCCATAATGGAGTCCATTTCATGAACTGAAAATTGATCAATATTAATGCAATCGGCATAGTTAATCTTACCCTTTTCATATGTCATTCCTGGCCATGGTGTGAAAAACCCTCCATGGTGAATCATCATCGAAAACAACCCAGCATAACTTTCTGCATTTTAACAAAAATAGAGGCTGGTTAAATACTGAAACTTGAAAAAATAATGAGCAAAAACAAACAAATAAACACTCACGATAGATACTGTCGAGGTCCCAATCTTCACCAGGCACACGAATGGTATATAATGGACATCCTGTCATTTTTGTTTCAAAAGTTTAAGGTTTTACATGGAAGAAGGAAATGTGTAGTTGTTGGTGTGCTTATGGGGATTGGGTTTGATTTTTTAATAACGATTTAGGGTTTATTGTGACGATTGGGGGGAAAATATATATATATATACATCGATATATACAGATAGAAAAGAGAGAGAAAAGAGAGTCAAAGAGAGAGTCAAAGGTGGCTAAATACAAAACTACCCTCACGTGGTTTACACGTGAGGTCCCTAACGGAGATGGGATAACGTCAGTTATCGAAAAGTGAAAGGTGACCCTTATCCTCCTATAAAGGATGATCTCTGAGGTTTTGAAAGTTAAAGGACGAAACCTGACTGTTTGTGTAAACCACAAGGACGATTTGTGTCGATCACTCAAAAAGATATAACAAATATATAAAGTTATCAAAGTTAGCATAAAAGCATAAATGTTGATGGTGCTAACTTCAAAGTAAAAACGGGGTTTTTGCGTCGGTGTATTAATATATTTTTTTTTTTTTTTTTTTAGAACAGCAAGGGCCGGATCACGGGTATCCGGACTGGATACCATGGACCTACCCGATCCCCTCCCCCTCGGTAAAAAATTTTTCTCTTTCTTGTTTGACACGTTGGCTTTTGGTAATGTCCAATTCTTCTTTGCACGAAAAGTAAGACAAATAATTTAGAAAATCTTTTGCTACTTATAGTTATAATTCTTATTAGGGAAATTCTATATTGACAAACAAATTACAAATACATATTTACAAACTCACTTGTCATTTGAGATGTACCAATCAAATTAATTCTTTTTTCTTCCTTCATGTTTCTCTCTCCATGTTCTATTGGTCACACATAAGTTTGTATAATTTTGTTTGTAATTTGTTTGTTGATGTAGCATTGCTCATTTTTGAATCCCCTAATTCATTGGGTCGCACAAAATGTGTATCCGTTTTTATATTTAAACGTCTAGAAGAAAGTTTGTGCTTACTTATTATAACAAAATAGATTTTGTAATGTCGGTCGATGAAAAGTTTCTATCCAATCTAAAATTAATGTGTAAGGGACCGAACTCAAAATTTCCAAATTAAATATATGGTTACAATTGGACAAATCAATTTAAACGTCAGTTCTCTTCCTGTTTACGTATAAAATAAAACTTATCAAAGTTGGTGTTAATTTACTTATCTTTCATAGGCAATTTGTGCTATTATTTAAAGTAAGTTTGAAAAATTGAAAAATAATAAAATAACATATAATATTTGAGCTAATTACAAGTCTCCCGTATGTTTGTCAAATTGTACGAGTGTCATTTCCCTTTCTAAATTAAGATTTTCAATCCTTAACTTGACCCCATCTACCGTTACTGTATCCAAAAAATTTAACCCTTTCAATGCAAAATGTGACACTTGTTAGATCAAAATTATTGACTTTGGAATCAAACTTATTATTGAGCTAGTTTATAAAACAAATAAAGAATTAAACTTGTAATCAACTCTATATAGCTTGTATGTGAGCCCCATCCAACATAACCCACCCTTTTCAAGTGTCCATCCCAAACATGATACCCAACCCATCCCACATCACATTTATCTCGAATGGCATTAGCTATCTCACAGAGGACCAAAAATATGTTCCTTTCTTGCAAGAAGTTGTCATAATGGAGGGAGTTGCTCACTTCATTAACCAAGAAAAGGCGCAAGAAGTCAGTGAGCATATCCACGATTGTTTAATATTCTTTGTCTGAAGATCAAATGGAAACTAGATATTTGGTTCTTCATATATAGGAATGCTAATGAAAGAATAGGAATAACAATGAGCTCGCTTTTATTGATTATTTCTGTTAGTTTACATTTATATTTTGCCATGCTTATTGCTATACGTTTTATTTATTTTGCCAAACACATGGTATAATTAATATCAGTTTAGTCCCAGCTACTAGCTTCTATGCCGGCTACCAACAATCAGCTAGTTAACATACCACGACTATGTAAGAAATGCAAAAATAACAATAATAAATATAAATTCTATGTTTAAGTCCTGAGGTTAGGTTAGTACGGTCCAACCCAATATTTATATGGGCTCTTTGGACCATGGAAGTTTTTGCAATCCCATTTTGTCAAAAAAAAAAAAAAAAAAACGGGCTAAAAGGGTCAGAGTTCATATGATTCTTAGATTACTCCCTCCGTCCCATTAAAAGTGTCACATTTTGAATTTTCAAAGTCTAACTTTTAACTTTGACCTTAAATATTTTGTTTGTGTTATAATACTTGATGAAAGTTATATGAATTTGTGTGTTTTAGACGTTTTTCATTGGTATAACTTATCAAATTTTATATAACACAAAAATATATATTTGAGGTCAAAGTTTATAAAAAAAGACTTTGAATTCAAACTAGGACACTTTATGGGACGGGGGAGTATAATATAACTAAAAGAGGAGGTTGGGTACACTTGGCACCTCTAATCCCCTCCTTGAAGCCTAATTCTCCCTTATTAATTCTTATTTTTTTAATATTTATTTAATATTTATATATATTAAAATTATTATTATTATTATTATTATTATTATTATTATTATTATTATTATTATCTATTATCTATATATATAACTAAAAAAACTTCACATATTCTAAACCAAAAAAAAAACTCACGTACGACAAAAAAAAAGAAGCTACGATCAACTACAAAATGTTTTTTCTTTTTATATACTTTGCTCATAATTATTTATATACTTTGCTTATAATTAATCATTATTATTATTATTATTATATTATTATTCTTATGTTATTGTTATTATTATTTCTTTTAATTTAGTTTGTTGTCCATTATAGGTTCGTTATGGCTTCTTCTTCAACAACAAAAAATAAGACCACATTAGTTCATCTTGAAGATCTTAAGCCAACACATGTTAACCATCATCTACGACTCCGTGTTGTGCATGTATGGACTGTTTCGGAGTGGAACAACCCGAAGAAAATCAAAACGTTCGAGATGGTCTTTGTTGATGAATTGGTATGTATTTTTCAAATTATATACTCTACACTTTTTGTTTCTCTTTTTATTTAACTAAAGTTGAAAAAAAAGGGTAAACTGGAATCAATATTTATATGGAGTTAATTTTCATATGTTTTCTTTAGCTTTCGTATTGATTAAGTTGTGATATTGGTCATACACTTTTTGTTTCTCTTTTTATTTAACTAAAGTTGAAAAAAAAGGGTAAACTGGAATCAATATTTATATGGAGTTAATTTTCATATGTTTCTTCTTTAGCTTTCGTATTGATTAAGTTGTGATATTGGTCATACACTTTTTGTTTCTCTTTTTATTTAACTAAAGTTGAAAAAAAAAGGGTAAACTGGAATCAATATTTATATGGAGTTAATTTTCATATGTTTCTTCTTTAGCTTTCGTATTGATTAAGTTGTGATATTGGTCACTTTTTATTAATTTGATTAATATATTTTGAAACTACCCATCCATTGGACGGGCCTGAGCACTAGTATTCATATATATATGATATATCTAAGTAGTTGATTTTTTTACCAAAGGTATTTAATAATGTATCTATCTTCAATATAGTGTAAAAAATTACAAAATTTCGAGTAAAAGAATTTCAATAGATTTGACTATTTGAGTATAAATTTTCTTTAAACAAAAAGGAGCAGGCATAATACAATTCCTTGTACAGTTTCAAACAATCCAACGAAATTTCTGACATACATTTCTGATATATAAACTCAGTCCAAGAAATTTTGTACATGATTGGTCCATTGAAATTCAATGATCATACCCACCACGTATGGGACACCACTCTGAGGCAAGAACGCATCACCAGAGATGAAAGCAGACACTGTAAAGTTAACAGCATCTGTTGCATTAATAACATGAAATCCGGGCCAAGTAACTCTACGACTAGTATCTGACCCAGGCCCGGAGTTATTAAACTCTGCATAGTATGAGGTATTCAACGCAAAATCACCAGACCATATGGACCACCCTGCTGGAGTAATCAAACTATCCATAAAAGATTGCATATAGACCGTCCTAGAATACTCTTTCCAAGGACGGCCCAAATATGTTATAGTATTCCCATTATTGGTTGCTAAATCATCAGCAGCCCGAATGTTACACTTTTGTATGGAGGTCCCAGTGTTTTGGCCCGGATCTGTTCTGCCTTGTGCTGTAATGGCATTGAACTGACCTGACATAGGTAACCGTGGATATATGTTACAGTTTTGGAACACTGCAGCCGCATTTCCAAATATAAAGTCAACCGTGCCATATATGTCACATTCGTGATAGAACTGGCGCATGGAATGTGCATATAGTGTGTCTTGGTAGCCTTCGAAACTGCAGCTATAAAATGTGGATAAATCGGCACCATTTCTTAATGCCACTGCTTGATGTTTTATGGCTCCTGCTGTGTTTCGGATTGTCATGTTGACTCCCACAAAGTAAGGTGATACCACAACTGCAGGATATTTGAATTGTTGGTTATAAAATAACAAGTAGAATATTTAACAGGATAAAGTGATATGTAAAGACCCTCATATCATTGATACCATTGGTTGGACCATGTGGTTTGGAGCCCTTGTCTTTGAAACAAGATCAAGATCATCTGTCATGGTCCCAGTATGGCAGTAGGCCGTATGTCCACTGTTTACATTTGGTGGACCCTAGGATAATCTTTCCTATCTAAGTTAGGGGTAAGACTATTTACACTTTTTATTTCCCCTATACATCGTCCATTGACATATTAAATCCAAGAACCATCAAAAAAACGTGCATTCAATGTTACTCAGACACCTCATTGAGTCATTTCTGGTCCATTTTATATATTGAAGGGACAAGCGTGTAAAATTGAAAGTTTAGGCATTGGGTTGACCACTTCAGCTGGCCTAAAGTCAGCTAATCAAGATACATATATATAATTCTAAATCTTTTTATTAATTTATCACAAACATGATTGATTAAAAAAATGCGAACAACATGCAAGTCAACACATCAAACATGATCTACTTCAAATTTTCAACCTAAAGAAAAACTAGCCTATTTTGAACTAGAACAATTTGACTCTTTGTTAAGTTTAATAGGCCAGCCTAATTCAATTCCTAAGGTGAGTTTGTAACTAACAGTTAGTGTTAAGGCTATATAAAACTTTGAACAAAATTTATATATAAAAGTAATTCTAGTTTTGAATTCTGAGTGTTTAGTAAATGTACCAAAAGCTAATTGTATTGTAACTTTCTTCCAATATAAAACTAGTATGTTAACCCCGCGCTTCGCCGCGGGACTAAACATACGTGTTAGATACAAATTAATCTTGATTTACCTTATAACAAAAACTAATTGGAACATTTAGCAAAAAGGTTATATAACATTTCAGGTAGAAAGTTTGTGGCAAGACAAAAAAGAAATGAAACTTGTGTAGCCAAATTGAAAAACAATAAATAATTTAGATTAGACTTAAGCAATTTCAACATTTCGTGGCAAAAATAAAAATACTAAAAGTTTAGTGGAAAAAGTAAAACAACATTAAAGATTAGGTTAAAACACTTTTGTGGCAAAAATAGAAAAACTTAAGAGTTTAGTGGTTAAAATAGAATAACATTAAAGTCCCCTGATACAGATTTTAAAATCTTAATTTACCTTATAACAAATATAATTAGAACATTTAGCAAAAAAGTTATACAACATTTTAGGTAGAAAGTTTGTGGCAAGACAAAAAAGAAATGGAACTTGTGTGACCAAAGTGGAAAAAAAAATTAATTTCAACATTTCGTGGCGAAAATAGAAATACTAAAAGTTTAGTGGCGAAAATAAAACAACATTAAAATAAAACAACAGTAAAGCGAAAATAGAAATACTAAAAGTTTAGTGGCGAAAATATAAAAACATTAAAGATTAGATTAAAACATTTTTGTGGCAAAAATAGAATAACTAAAAGTTTAGTGTTTTGTGGCAAAAATAAAAAAACTAAAAGTTTAGTGGTTTTGTAGAAAAACTAAAAGTTTAGTGGTTTTGTGGCCAAAATAAAAAAACTAAAAGTAGTAGTTTTGTGGCAAAATTATAAAAACTAAAAGTTTAGTGGTTAAATTAAAAGAACATTAAAGTCTCCTTTAATTGTTATAGTATATGAAATACATGCTTAGTAAATGTACCAAAAGCTGAAGTACTTACTGAATGTTGCTGAATTAAACGTGGTTGAGCCATCTACAACATTGTTATTTCCGGTGATAATCGTTTGATTAATACCATCTCCGATCATCATCAAGTACTTCTTGTTCTTCGGAATATTTACATACTCTTCATAAAGACCGGCCGTGACATAAATCACAAAATAACCAGCAGTGGAAGCAGAATTATTCGGTGCAAAATTAACCGCAGCAGTAATATTGGTAAAGTTACCGGTACCATCTTGACTCACCACCACAATATTGCTAACAACTATCGGATTCCCGGAGCTATTAGTCTGAAGAAGCTTTCTTTTACCTACATTTTCTAATATAGCTTTTGATTTTTGGGACATTTTAAAAGGTGGCAATTTACCATTTTTGAAACCATTGTATCTATGTGAAAAACCAATTTTTTTGCTTCTTTTACTAGCCCATTGTTAGCTTTAAATAATAGTTAGTGCATGTTTTGATATATTGTAATAGATTAGTCCTTTCAATTAATCTTGTTTAGTATGGAAGGTTATCATTGTAATTAGACAATGACTTGTATGTAATTATGGAGGGGTTTTAGAGCAAATTATGTGCCTATATAAACCCCTCTCCCATGTAACAATTCTAACCTTTTGAAATATAATTTCCTTTCCCTTTCTCTCTCTAACTCTCTCTCTCACACACATAAACCACTTCACGATTTAGTACTGTTTAATTGGTATCAGAGCAAAATCACAACTTGTGTTAGATTCATGGCTTGATTTTGTTCACTTTTGTGCTAAATTGTGTTTTTCCCGTTTTACCGAAAGCTTCAATTTTTACCCTTTAAAAATGTTAAAGTCTCCTCCTTTTTAGTGTTAATCCACTCATTACCTTCCTATAAGATCACTTGAAAAGTTTCAAATCCTAACTCCGATCGAAATGGCTTAAATTTTGATTTTTAGCTTTCTGTTCTGAATACCGGTATTCATACCGGTTTTCAGTCTGCTCGAATATCTGTTGTAATACCGGGTTTCACTGAGATTTAATTCTGTTGTATTACCGGTTTTCTTACCGGTATTCCTACCGGTTTTCCTACCGGTTTTCATTTCATTGAAAATCCAAATTACACTTTAATTTCCAAAATAATATCTGGTTTACACCAAAACCGATATTAGTTCATATATTCATCGTTTTTCCATCTCGTTATAATCTTCATCTATCTTCACGAAAACCGGCATTTGTGAAGAATTTACCAAAACCGGTATTAGTTAATAATTTCTTGAGTTTTGTTAAATGGCTTTGTGGTTGTGTGATTTGGTTGTGAAAATACCTGGTTTACCCCAAAACCGGTATTAGTTCTTATATTCATCATTTCCTTAGCCAAAACTCTGTCCATTTATTTTCTTGAAAACCGGCATTACTAAACAATTTACCAAAACCGGTATTAGTAAAGTATTTACTCAAAACCGGTATTAGTTGAGATTTACTGTGTGGTTGTGTTTGTTTGATCATTTAATACCTGGTTTATCCCAAAACCGGTATTAGTTCTCTAATTCTTCATTTAAGGAAAAGTTACTCTGCTCAATTTTCGAGACGAAAACCGGTATTAGTACTGAATTTACCAAAACCGGTATTAGTACACATTTTCCTGAATACCGGTATTAGCACTGTTATTACTGAATTTTCCATCATGTCTTCAAACGACTCGTTGATTCTTGGATCCGATACTAGACCTCCCGTTTTGTATCGCGATTGTTATCCGCAATAGAGGAACAGATTTATGAACTGGATTGCAAGACAACCTCTTGGTCTCGACATCAAAGCTTCATACAAAGACGGTCCAGCTGAACACATCAATCCAGTTACTAAAGAAGTCCTTCCCCCTGAGAGTTGGAACACTGCTCAGAAGAATCGATCTCAAGCCGACAATCTTGCCATATCCTATCTCTATCTTGCTCTTCCAAATGATATCTACTGCAATGTTGACTCTTATGAAACTGCAAAAGAAATTTGGGATGAAATTGAGAGGCAACTGCAAGGATCTGAAGTATCATCTACCATCAGACTTTCCAATGTCCTTGATCTTTATGAGACATTCAAACAACAAAAGGGTGAATCTCTGGAAGAGGTGTACACACGTTTCTGTACTGTGATTAATGAGTTAAGAAAGGAGAAGGTTAAGAAGACCGAGATGGAACTGAACATCAAATTTCTCAGACAACTTGATGATGTGTGGCAGCCTTTTGGTATTCAACTAAATCAACAGTCAGACTTTGACAAACTGACTATTCATACTTTGTACGAAAAATTGAAGCTAAACGTCAGAGCAGTCCAAAAAGAGCAAATGAAACAGTCTGACAGCTCCTCTTCTGATCCTCTCGCCTTAGTTGCAAACAGGAAGTCCTATCATTCATCCAAAAAGAATGTTGAAGAAGTTGTTTCTGATTTTGAATCAAGTGAACTTAGTGACCCGTAGATGGATGAAAAGGAGAAAGAGATGTACAAAGATTTGGCCTATTTCACTAGATCATTCAAGAAGAAGTTCTTCACAAAGAGGCCTACAAACAATCAGCTTCGTACTTCATCTGTGTCTTCCTATGCCAAGAACACTCAAGCTCCCAAATTTGACAATCATTATGACAATACTGGTGGAGATAGAAAGTATGAAGCTCCAAAGTCATTTGAGAAGAAGGTTCTTGAGAAGAAACCCGAAGAAAGAAAATGCTACAATTGTGGTCTCACTGGTCATTTTGCAGTCAACTGTACCAAACCTCGTACGAAGAACTCTACTTACTATCAGAACAAGCTCATGCTGGTGAAACAACAGGAAAGTGGTGTTGCTCTTCTTGCTGAGAATGACAAATGGTTACATCTTTCTGATGAAGAAACTGAAGAACTTGCAGCTAATGTGTGTTTTATGACAAAGATCAAGCGCTCCAAGGAACTTGATGAAGGAGGTACCAGTTCCGAAACTGATGATGATGAGGTATGCAATATTCCTAAGCGTAATCTTGCTCAATTTATGGACCAATGTAACCAAGCTATTGAAAAGACTTTATCATTGCAAGAAGAAGTCTTAAATTTAACTGAGGCTTTACAAGATAAAGAAAAATCCTTAACTGAATTTCAAAACAATTTTAACAAACTTCAAAAAGACTTTGATGATTTATCTGCCGATAAAGCTTCGGTTTCTTTTACTCCTTCTTCTAAATTGCACCTTGCTAATCAAGAACTTGAGACCAAAGTTTTTGAACTTAACCAAGACCATCAAAGAGGTGCAACTTGCAAAGACCAATGAGATGTTTAGAGCAAATGCTTTGTCTGATGACCTTGAAGCTTTGAAATTAAAATTCAACGAATCTAACCCTCCTTTGAAAGAACTAGAAGACAAAATTTCTGATTTAAATCATGCTTGTTGCATAAAAGATTCATATAACCAAAAACTTGATTTGATGAACTTAAAGCAGAAATCAAATTTTATCAAGAAAAGGTTTACAAAATCGATCGATCAAATAAACAAATCTTTTTAAACAAGCCTAGAGATTTTGAAGATGGGTTTACTCAAGGGTTGGGTTTTGAAAATCCAAATAATTTGCTCAAAGCACAACAAGAAGTCCCACCATTATATAATGAATCTTATTTGAGATGTGGGCTGACAGACCAATTTGTTAGACCGACTATAGTGATTATGAGACAGAAGATTGTCTAGCAAAGTGTGCAATTAAATGCAATTATGATCCAATCAATGAGAATGATCTTTTCAATCTTCCTCTTGTTCCAAAAAGAAAATCTCATTCTGTCACAATTGTTGAAATTGAGGAAGAATCAAATGAGTCAAATGATCAACAACTTATTGTTTACTCTAATGATTCCAAACAAGTAGAAGAAAGTTATGTTCCAAAACCTGCTTCAGTTCGACCATATTCCACAAAGTGTTTTGGAAAAACAAATTGAAGATCTAAAAAGAACACTTGATGAAAAACAACTTTTGCTAGATAATCTAATGCCTCAAAATCACTGTCACAAGATTGTGCCAGTTGTTCCTACCACTTCACGTGGGGGTGTTTATGATTGTGCTGCACCTACTGTCCTGGTTTTGTGATGGTCAGAGTCTTCTTCTTCTTCAGAAAACAATTTACTAAAAAGAAAAATAATTTGCTATTTCTAATGATTCTGCATGTGATCTTGTTAATGCTTTTGCGCAAACTGAATGGGACTCTGTTAAGACCTATAATGCTTCAACCCAAACAGACTTTGACAGTACCACCAATGACTCTCCAATTGATTTACAAGTTTCTTTGGATGAGGTTGATTTAGAAAAGGAAACCAGTGTCAAACAGGATGTTGCAAATGATTACTTTTTTCCAAACATTTTTGATACTGAACCCATTAAGTTTTCAGAGGAAACACAAACTTACTTGAATGAATTTGATACTTTATCTAAAAAGTTTGAAAAAGAAAGAGAACAAAGATTGAAATTACTCGCAGGAACTTAATAAAATTAAGATGGAAATGGAGTACAAGAATATTGTACTTCAAGCTTTTGTAGATAATAACATTGAAAAAGCTTCAAATTTACTCAAGGGAAGTCACTGTCCGGTCAAATCAGGTGAAATAAGTCACTCAAAGTTTTCAAATAAAACCAATGTTTCAAACTCATCCAAAGAAAGTCTTGTCATCCTAAACCAAATGTCCCAAGTGTGAGTTTGGAATCCAAATCTAAAGTTAAATATGCCAAAATGGATTTCTCAAATCTTCCTAATCTTAACAACTTTTTAGAAGAAGATCATCTTTATGATCCTGATTTTGAAAAACAATTTGCTCAAAAGGAAGACGAGGTTGAATTTTCATTAAAAAGGATTCCAAAATCACATTCTTCAAAGGATACCTCATTTTATGAGAAATTTCAAAGACCAAAGTCCAACCAAGTACCCAAACCTTCTCCAAAATCTAAACTTACAAAGATGAATCAATCTCAATCAAGAATCCATGCTTCTGCAAAACCTAAATATCAAAAGTATTCTAGCTCTCCTAAGCAATCTTTAGTAACACCTAAGAGCTCTTTGAAGGTTTTTAGAGATGATGCTGTAGGGATAGTTAGATACCAAGATCAATATGGTTGGTTTTCTCCACTTACAAAAAGCAAACACCACCTGCCAAAGACATAAAAGTCCTCCTCTAACTCTAAAAATGTTCATGTTTCAGGTCACTTGTGCTTAAATTGTCGAAGTAAATGGCTTCCTAAAGATAGATACTTACATGCTTCTAGGAAAGTCAAGCTTGGGAACTCTCTTCTGTAAAACAAGTGTGGATAGTTCGTAGGCGTTGTACTTTAGATAGTTCAAATGCTCTTAGGACTAGTCCTTCTTGTTCTCATAACTTTTAAACCTTTGTTTGGTCTGTAATTCGTATTTTTATTTTGAACTTATTTGTATGTTTCTTTGCTTCAATAAATTACCATGTTGGATTGTGTGTGTAGTGTGTTGTTGGTTATTTGTTTTCTGTCTGCTTTACTATTTCGAATGCTTCTATTTACTCTTGTCCTTCCATAAATGTCTTGCATGATGCACCCCTAACCTTTCATGGACCCAGTTTATGTGGGTACCTAAAACCATATTTCCTGATTTTACAGGAATATCTCATTTGTGTCTGGTATGTCGATTCCGGATGTTCTAGACACATGACTGGTAATAAATCTTTGCTAAAGAACTTTGTTGAACGGTTCATGGGAACTGTTAGATTTGGAAATGATCATATAGCCCCTATACTTGGCTATGGAGATATTGTTCAAAATGGCATCACCATCAAACGTGTTTCCTATGTCGAAGGTTTAGGCCATAACCTTTTCAGTGTCGGTCAGTTTTGCGATAATGATCTTCAAGTGCTTTTTAGAAGATATGAATGTAAAGTTCAAACTGAAGATGGTGTTGATATTCTCACTGGTTCAAGAGATAATAACTTATTCACCATTGATCTCAACAATCTATCGACTCCCTCTTCTGATATTTGTCTTCTCTCCAAAGCCTCTGCTCAACAATCTTGGCTATGGCATCGTCGTCTCTCTCATCTCAACTTTCATACAATTAATGCTCTTGTTGACAAACAACTCGTCGATGGCCTACCTGATTTCAAGTATGACACCAACCATGTTTGTTCTGCATGTTCAATTGGAAAACTCAAGCGAGCGTCACATAGACCAAAGAAGCATCTCAGCACTGATGCTCCTCTTCATCTCCTTCACATGGATTTGTGTGGCCCTATGCGTGTCCAAAGCATTCATGCTAAGCGATACATTCTTGTTATTGTTGATGATTACTCTCGCTATACTTGGGTCTATTTTCTTTGTGAAAAGAGTGAGGCTCCTCAAGTAATCATTGACTTCATCAAAAGGACACAAGTAAATCTTCAAACTTCTGTTCTTATTGTTCGCTCTGATAATGGTACCGAATTCAAGAATGCTACTCTTGAATCCTACTTTTCTTCTGTCGGTATCACTCATCAATTTTCAGCTGCACGAACACCTCAACAAAATGGAGTCGTTGAAAGAAGAAATCGAACTCTTGTTGAAGCTGCCCGTACTATGCTTGCTCATTCTAGATTACCTCCAAATCTATGGGCTGAAGCTATTGCAACTGCATGTTTTACTCAAAACAGATCTATCATCAACAAGAGGTTTGACAAACTCCATATGAAGTCATCAACAAGAGAAGACCCAATGTGAACTTTTTCCATATTTTTGGGTGTGTCTGTTATGTCCTAAATGATCGAGATAATCTTGGAAAGTTTGAACCAAAAGGTAACATCCGTGAATTTCAATCTAACAATGGCGGTTTGCTAGTGTGTGTTCTTGGTGTGTGTGTGTGTGTTTTGAGAGAGAAAGATCGAATAAACTGAAAGATTGGAATTAATTGTGTAAGGAATGAATTGTTTTTTCTGTTCTTGTTATGATTTCTAAGGTATGAGGGCTATATATAGTCTAACAATACAACTATGCCAATTATCACAATTAGCCCCTCAACCTTAGTCATCATCTATCTATGACTTAACAACAAGAATGTCTTCTAATCTTTATTACAATTTATCACTATTTTTGATTTCTAACATTCTCCCCCTTAGTGATTTATTGTAATGAATGAAGTACGTGTTATTTTGTCTTGAAGGAATGAAATTGATGAGCCCGGTGGTGAAGACAATTTGGGATGTTGAAACAAGTCTTCAAAGCTTTCTCTTTTGTCTTTGGAGAACTTGATTCAGTCTTGATCTTGGACTTCTTGAAGTTAAATCATATGAAGATTCTCAATGTTCTTTTTGAACAGAGAATGATGAAAACATGTTTGGCTTGAATCTTCGAGAATTGATGAATCATGAATCAGAGTTGTCTTTTGAAATGCAGAAGAGATGAATCTTGGTTTTGATTCTTCAATCTTCGATTCTTGAGTGAAATTCAACTTTTTGATTTCTTTGTTTTTAATTCTTGAATGAATCTCATCTTCTTGAAATGAAATTTCATGAATATGAACTCTCCCCCTTGATTTATGCATTGGAGTTTCTTGATAAAATGTTGTTGTATGACTTGAAGATCTTGAATGAAGTGTGTTTGATGAAGACTCGTTTGAAGCTTTACTTCTTTGACTTGAATCTTCTACAAATCTTTCAACCTTTTTGAAGCTTTGATCTTTGTCACATCAACTCGAACACTTTGGAGAGTTAGCAATTGAATGAAGTTTAGATGAAATTCTTATGAATTAATCATGCTCCCCCTCAATCCATGAGTATACATCTTTTGGAGCATCTTTGAATTGTTGAATTGTCTTGAGTGAAAATCTTTTCATCTTCGGTTTCATTCTTATCTCTAAAGTCAATTCAGATTCCCCTTTTTAAAATCAAAATCTTAATCAACTAAAGTCTAGTGAAAATCTGAAACTATTGACTCATCATGAACAATTTCTCTCCCTATACACAAACTTTGATAAGTCTTTTCTCATTTGAAACACCCAAATAAAAATTTCTCAACATAGACTCTCATTCCATTTTTATCATCAACTATGCCTTTGAATATTGATGGAACACAGACTCTACGAATATTGATGGAACACAGACTCTTATTCCAATTCATCTCCGAAGCAAAAGCTCAGTTGATAAAGACTATGAATCAATCATAATATTTTCTCCCCCTCATAATGACAAAATTTGGGAATCAATGTCATTATGCACATATGAGATTGATTAAGTGTCACAAGGAATAAGAAGACATGGAGAAATGTCAACCAGCACAACATCAACCCAAACTAGTAGCCCAACCCAAGAGATCCTATGGGTGACTAAAATGTAAGATTGAGTTGTTGGGACAAACATTATATCATGGTGTTGGTGGTTTCTGTGTTTGTGTGAAGAGAAATGAAACCGAATAAGAATGATCCGTTTGCATGTTCAAAAATCAAAAGGATTAATGAAATGACCGATTGAAATGTATACATTTTTCGGATTTCCTATGTATCATTGAGATATGCACAAAACAAGTCTCTAACATAGTTCGGTCTGCGGCTTTTCAACCACTAGATTGCTTCAAAGAATATAAATCATGGTTAACACTACCGAAGCATTTGATAACCACAATTTTATCCTTAAAGACTTTAGGGAAAACCGAGGTCACTTAGACTTCTCGTTAGCTCAATAATCACATAAATGTAATTATGAGACCTACGTTCAACGTTGGAAAAGATGTTAGCATTGGTAGGATTTCCATTCGATCATCGTGGAATATCAATTAAGATATCACTACGAATGTTCCGGCTATATCACAAAGATAAGCAATTATATCACAAAGATATGACTCGAATGTGTTCTAATTAAAAAAATGAATGATGATCAAATTAATGACCAAACAAGATAGCTCTAGACACATCGTGATCAAAATGAAGTCCGGGACTGGAGCAGAATGTCTCCCTTTTTCAATATCAACATCTTCCAAAAGAAGAGTCAATAGAAATGTGAAAATCTCCGTGAGGAATGAAACAAGTATTTGTTAAGAAACACTTGAGTGGTTAGGTAAAGATGTGCATTGCTTCACTGGGTCCATGAAGACTTCTTCAATATCAATATATCAACAAATGACATCTGATAGAAACGTGTTTTACCCGGCTTTTGAGAATTTTGGGAAGGGTATCATTTCTATTATCCCTTTTCTCACAACAAATCACCTTAACCTCTCACTTTTCGACTTTACTCCCTCCATTCTAGTTGCACGAAATCAACATCACTCAAAATACCCTCACTATCTAATGAAAGAAGTGAATACTCCGGGGTTAGAACTCATCGGCGATGATGAAATTCATGGAGTAAATTTGAGAAATACCTATCGCTCATGTGCAAACTAATCACCGAACTCCATTTGATTAAAAATCATTGGAAAAACATCAAATGTGTGAATGAAAAGATTTGATACACATTTGAAGTTTGAGAATTTTTGAAATCACAAACTCCTCCTTAATCTATGCAAGAATATATCAAAAATGGTTTTTCATAGAAAGGTGGAGCAAAAATTGTTTTTGCGAAATCAAAAAGAAACACAAAGTTTTGCTTCAACAACAATATTGGTAGTAAGATAGCTAGGGAGTACACAAAGGCGTTCAATCCGTCGCATCTTACAACAACATGTTGGAGGCAATTAAAAACATTTAAGTAAAGTGAAAATCCAATCAATTAGTACAATATGAGAGAACAAGGGAGTACACAAAGGCGTTCGATCCTTCGTTTCCCATATCACTAATTGAGAGTTTGAAAAGTTTGTTTGAAAAAATTTGATTGCTATTACACATACATATTCATATAAGAATACTTGGAAGTACACAAAGGCGTTCGATTCCTTGTTTTCTTATATCAATTTATATGTATAATAACAATGCGTTTAAAATAAATATATCATTTAAGAACGGGTTACATACATAGTATATGCAAGCCATTACACTCTAATTAAATAAAACATTGAAGAACGGGTTGCATACATAGTATATGCAAACCACTTAAAAATCTTTTTGTTTATTTTTGAAATTTTTCAATTTTGTATTTTGTTTTCTGGAATGTTTCAAGAATTCTTTCAAATGAAAAGATTAAGGTTTAAGATTTAACATACCAAGCTTGGAGATCAGAAAATTAAACCTCTTTTCGTCCAACGGTTTTGTGAACAAATCTGCAAGTTGAAATTCAGTTCCCACAAAGTAGAGTTCGATGTCACCTTTCTCAATATGATCTTTGAGAAAATGATATCTAACATCAATATGCTTTGATCGAGAGTGGTTTACTGAGTTGACTGCAATGGCACTGGCACTCTGAGAATCACAATAGATAGGAATATGATCATACGTCAGACCATAATCAGTCAGTTGTGTCTTCATCCATAAGACTTGAGCACAACAACTAGCCGCAGCCACATATTCTGCTTCAGCCGTTGATAGTGAAACACTGTTCTGTTTCTTGGAAGACCAACTCACAATTTTATCTCCTAAAAATTGTAAAGTACCGGAAGTGCTCTTGCGATCAAGTTTACAACCTGCATGATCTGCATCTGAAAAAGCAGTTAGATTGAATCCAGTATCCCTTGGATACCAGAGACCTAAATCGGGTGTACCCTTCAGATAACGAAAGATTCGTTTCACAGCTTGATAATGTAATCAGTTGGAGCAGCTTGATATCTAGCACACATACATGTTGCAAACATTATATCTGGGCGAGATGCTGTTAGGTACAACAATGAACCAATCATACTTCTATATCTCTTTTGATCAAATGGTTTCCCATTTGTATCAGTATTAATGGTTGTTCGAGCAGCCATTGGGGTAGAAATTGAAGAACATGAAGTCATATCAAACTTTTTCAACATGTCATTTATGTATTTACCTTGTGATAAAAAAATACCAGTTGGTAATTGTTTGATTTGAAGACCCAAAAAGTAATTCATTTCCCCAATCATGCTCATTTCAAAATGATTGACCATTAGAGATGAAAAGTTTCGGCAAAATGTTTGACTGGTCGACCCAAATATAATGTCATCAACATATATTTGAACTAGTAGAACATGCTTACCTTGTTTGCGAATGAACAGGGTAGGGTCAATAATGCCTTTGGTAAATCCACCTTTAAGTAAGAAAGTAGTTAAGGAATCATACCATGCTCGGGGTGCTTGCTTAAGACCATAGAGAGCCTTGTCTAACCTGTAGACATGATTTGGCTTCTTAGGATCAACAAAACCTTCAGGTTGATCAACGTAAACTTCTTCTTTGAGGTCACCATTCAGAAAAGCAGTTTTCACATCCATTTGAAACACAGTGAAGTTTCGAAATGCGGCATAAGCTAAGAAAATTCGAATGGCCTCCATTCTTGCTACTGGAGCAAAAGTTTCGTCGAAATCAACCCCAGGTTGTTGGCAATAACCCTTTGCAACAAGTCGAGCTTTATTCCTTACTACCACTCCATTCTCATCCTTTTTGTTTTTGAAAATCCACTTAGTACCGATTGGATCAGCTTTTCTTGGATTTGGAACTAACCTCCATACCTTCAGTCTTTCAAATTGAGCGAGTTCATCTTGCATTGCTTAACCCACTCTGGATCTTGAAGAGCTTCAGATACCGTTTTGGGTTCAATATTGCTAAGAGAAAGTGCAACAAGACACTCATTCACTGAAGTACGAGTAGTTACTCCTGCTTGTGGATCTCCAATTATCTGATCAGTAGGATGGTCTTTCTGCATACGTATCCACTTGTGAGCATGAGGAAGTGGATCTTGTTCTTGAAGATCAACATCATCATCATTGAAACTTGAGTTTTGTTGAGAGATTGAGTCATAACTTGGTATAACTCTTTCCTCATATGCTGGATGATCAAAGTCAAGTGGTACATACACATTCGGAGTGTTCAGGGGATTAGTTGTCTGAGTGAATTGAGAAGGTTTTTCTTGAACATTCACTTGAGAAGGATTCTCAGGAGAGGATGATGGAATAGAATTATTTGAAGATGATCTTTGCTCAGAAGAACTTGATGATGATTCATGAGTGTTGTTAGAAACTGGATCATGGTTATGAAGAGGTTCATTGTTTGGAATTGGTTCAACGATGATCTGAGGTTCTTGATCATGAACCGGTTTTGAATTATAGAATTCTTCGAAAAGAATATCTAATTCATCACTGGTTGGAGTTGGAAATTTCTTGAATTTAGAAGCTAAGGTGGAATTCCTTGTAGAAGGACTTGAAGCACTTGAATCCATACTTGTTGGTAGCAAGCTTTCTTGCTCAAAAATCATGCCTGACATCTCATCGAACCAAACATTCATCGTCTCTTGAATTGTGTTTGTTCGGCGATTGTAGATTCGGTAGGCAATTGATGTTTTAGAATAACCAACAAAGTATCCTTCATCACCTTTCTTCTCGAACTTTCCCAGATTCTCCCGATCATTCAACGTGTAACAAACACACCCAAATATGTGGAAGTAGTTGATGTTGGGTTTCCGTTTGTTAACAACCTCATAAGGAGTCTTTTCGAAACGCTGATTGATAATGGACCGATTCTGAGTGTGACAAGCAGTGTCAACAGCTTCAGCCCACATATTGGATGGCAATTTGGAGTAAGCAAGCATTGTTCTTGCTGCTTCCACCAGCGATCGATTTCTCCTTTCAACAACACCGTTTTGTTGTGGGGTGCGAACTGCTGAGAATTGATGAGTAATACCTTTGGATTTGCAGAATTCATCAAAAACAACATTCTTGAATTCAGTACCGTTATCCGAACGGATGTAACGAACTGGAAGTTGAAGATTTACTTGAGTAATGGTGATGAAATCTATCAACATCTGAGTTGTTTCATCTTTGGATGCTAGGAACTTAACCCAAGTATATCTTGAATAATCATCAACAATAACCAGGATGTATTTCTTCCATTTCGGCTTTGAACTTTCATCGGCCCACAAAGATCCATGTGAAGCAAATGAAGAGGTGCCAAAGAATTTGGAGATTTCTTCGGTTTATGAGAAACTCTCTTAATCTTCCCAACAGCACAAGAAGACAGACATGCTCACTTTCATACTTATAGTCAGGTAAGCCTTCAACAAGATGCTTATTGACTAAAGTATTGATTGTTTGGAAATTCAGATGAGAGAGCCTTCTATGCCATAACCAAGAATTCTTTGAAGTAGCCTTGAAATGAGACAGATATTATCGGTTGGTTGGTTATCATCGAGATTGACGGTAAAAAGGTTATCGTCACGATCGCCACAAAGAATATCAACTCCATCTAAGGTTTGGACTTTGCAAGAGATTTTCGAAAAAGAACTTGAAGGATTGTTATCACAGAATTGTCCAACACTGAACAAATTGTGACTTAAACCTTCAACATAGTGAACTTTCTTGATTATAATCCCATTTCGTTCAATGTCCCCATAACCTAAGATAGGAGCGAAATTGTTGTTTCCAAAGCGAACAGTTCCCATGAATCTTTCAACAAAATTCTTCAGCAAAGATTTATTTCCAGTCATGTGCTTCGAACACCCGGAATCGAGTATCCAAACACAGATGGTTATTTCCTGCAATCAAAGAAATTTAACCGTTTTTAGGTACCCACTTGAAAACGGGTCCTTTTTGGTTAGATAAAACAGGCAGGGTATATAACTTAGGATGCGCATTCAAACATGTTATTGAATCAACATAAGCATCAGCAAGCATATTATCAACAAACATATTTGAATAAAATGTACGAACATTCACACAAGAATTAAAAGTAACATGTCTACAAGCATTCAAATCAACCACACAAGAATTAAAATTGTTTACAAGCTCACAAGGCCTTGCCTTGGCACATTCAACATTTACTAACAAATCAGAATTGTTTTGTTTAACAGGAACACCTTTCCACCGATTAACAGCTTTTCTCCTCCTTCTTTTCTTCTTTTTCTCAACCTCTTTCTGATTATTAGTGATCTTAGGTACTAATGACTTAGCAACCCATTTAGCATCACTACTTAAGCTCTTTCCACCTGTTGAATTGAAGCTACAAAGATTAGAACGAGGGGTTTTAAAAACTTTCATCTTTTTGGAATCTTTTGGTGGTGAGGAAACTTCTTGCTTCTTTGGTTTATCATGAGAAAACCATCCATATCTATCCCTATATCTAGTTGAACCATTTGATGTATCTTTAGTTAGCGAAACTGAGCTAGACTTAGACACCTTAGGTTTAAAGCTAGATTGAGAGCTAGATTTAGAAGCATTAGGATATTCTTTCGGAAGTTTCACTTTGGTGTACTTTGTTGTGTGTGGGGTTTCAGCTTGTTCCTTTTCGACATGTTTCACAGGTGTAGCAATGGTCTTTGGTTCAGTCTTGACGAGTTTGGTCTTAACTCGTTTCTTTGAGTAATATGAAGTTGGAGCTTTGGACGATGGTTTTTGAGATTCCATATTGATTTTGGTAGATTCAATCTTTTTCTCAGTTTCTGAATCAAAAATATATTCTCCCTCCATGAATTTATCAAAATCAACCTTCGTGAAATCTTTTGAAAAAGACAATATCGATGGAGATTGATTAATTTTAGATTTATTTGAAAATTTTGAGAAATCAGGAATCTTGGTGTCCAACTTCACATTATGGGTAGTCTCAGAAATTAGGTCAACTTGAACTGACACATCGTTGGTCTCACAAGAAAATTGAGTAGATGTATCAACACCTATACTAGCACTAGGCTTAGGGTTAACAACTAACTCATCAACAGTATTGCATGTGAAAAACCTATAGAAGTACCATATCAAAACTAAACTATGTGCAAGTTCTTCATCAGAAAGATCAGATTGCACACAATCATCAGCTATAAAAGAAGCAGTATTTTGACAAGTACATTCAAGAGAATCAGTTAAGGTCTGGGTGGAGGTATTGGTAGATGAATCACAGGTAGTTTGGGTAGAACTTTCTACTAAAGCAATTTGGTCCGTTTGAGTAGAAACATTCTCACAAACTTTCTTAGTATTAACAACAATACATTTATCCTCTAGATTCGGACTTTGAGACTTGAGATGATTGATGACTGTTTGTTGAGATTCCACCTTTTGTTGTAAATCTTCTATTTGTTTTTCCAAAAATGTGGTTGGAAAATACATTTTAGTTGATTTAGGTGAAGTATCAACAGATTCTTGGTTTTGAAAATTTGATTCAATTTCTTCTAATTCGAAAATTGAAGATTGTTTAGTTTTGTATGAATCATTGATTGCATCATAATTAACCAAAAAATCTGGATTAGGTATTCTCTCAACTTCATCAGTCTCAAATTCGTCATCCAATGGACGAATAAATTGTTGAATCATACCAAGTCGAAGAAATTTTTCATCATACAGAGGTTCAATTTCTTCTTTGGCCTTCTGTAATGGTGTGATATTCTCAAATCCCAACCCGAGAAGAAGATCTGTTTTGTCAATTTTTGACTTGTTAAAATAGGCAGTAAAATTCAAGAGAGGATTTTGTTCAACTTTATATAACTTTTCTTGATAGAAAAGTATATTCTTTTTAAATTCCTCAACTTGTTTTACAAGATTCTCAATCTCAATGCCTTTTAGAAAACAATTATGATTTAAGTCAGAAATCTTCCTTTCGAGTTCAACATTATTTGGTTTAGCTTCTTGGAGCTTCTTATTGAGAATATCAACGTCCATTTGTCTCACATTTGCCCGAAGCCATTCATTGGTCTTTTGAATTTCAAGATCTTGATTGGCTTTTTCAAGATCATGAATGGTCTTTTCAAGATTTTGACATCTTAGTAATAACTTAGAATCAGGAGTGACATTCATCTCACATTCTTTAACCAACATTTTGTCTTTGTATGATTGAAAGTCTTGTTTAATAGTATCATGTTCAAAAAGTAATTTTGAGTGTTCTTCAAGAAGATTTGAAAATTCACTTTTTGAAAATGCAATACTATTTTTCAACTTTTTGTTGTTGTTGGCTAAAGAACTGATATGATTTGTTAATTTAGATAAAGCTAATCTACAAGACTCTTTGTCCTTAACCAAAGAAAAAGTAGAGTCGAGATTTACCTCATCATCTGGGTATTCATCATCAGTGCTTTCTGCTTCAAGGACTTTGTTCTTGGCCAATCTCGCCATATAGCAAACATTAGCGGAGAGATCTTGATCTTCATCATCAGTGAGCAACAGCCATTTGTCATCTTCGGCAAGCAATGCATGTCCTGCTTCGACCTGTTTGGCTAATAGCATCTTCTGTTTGTAGTACTCATAGTTCCGCTTCTTGGGTTGTTTGCAATCAACAGCAAAATGTCCAGGAACTCCACAATTGTAGCACCTTTGTCTGATGTCTTCCCCTTCTCAACTGCTTGTTTCTCATAAAAATCCTTCTTTTCAACATGCCTTGAACCAGTGGCTTCACTTTGCTCATTGTTCCTTGGATGATAGTGTTCCTTCTTTGGAAATGCACTTGTTGAAGAAGTGCGGAGATTGTTGTTTGTTGGCCTCGCTTTATAAAATATCTTCTTGAAATGCTTAGTTACTGCGGCAAGAGCTTGATATAGTTCATCTGATACACCATCTCTTGTAGCCATCACATCATCTCCCTCCTCATCTGACGAAGAAACAACCACCATTTGCCTTTTAAGGACTTCAGAAATCTTCTTCTCAACGATCAATGCCAAAGGATCAGAAGATACAACTTCCGGCATTTTGTTCGATGAAGCTTTGTTTAGGACTTGGTTTTCATTGAGCTTGAAGGATTCATATAGAGTATGAATGGTGAACTTGGTCAGGTTTTGATGTTGCTTGATTTGGGTTCCAAAATCTTCCCATTCTTGACCAAGTGCTTTGATGAACTTGATGTTTAACTCAATCTCAGTTTTCTTGACATTGTTCTTTCTCAATTCATTTATGACATTGCAGAATCTGTAATAAACTGCCTCAAGAGATTCATTTGGCATTTTGGAGAAGTTGTTAAACTCAGTCAAAATGTTGGTCAATCTGATTGTTGAAGTCACATCAGCTCCTTCCATCTGTCTTGCCACCTCATCCCATATCTCTTTTGCTGTATCATAAGAATCAACAGACCCATAGATTTCATCCAGTAGAGCTCTGTATAAACATGACCTTGCTCTGTTATCTGCAGCTGTTCGATCCTTTTGCTCAGCATTCAAAAGTTCATGAGTTTGAATAACTGCATTAGTAGTGGGATGACGATGAACAGCAAGTCCATTCAGAATGGAATCTTTCATCATATGACCATTTGTTTGACTTTCCACATAGTCCATGAATCGTTTCTTCCATAGTCCGTAAGAACCACGGTAGAGAACTGGAGGTCTTGTATCAGAAAACCTAATGCCAATGCTTCACGAGAAGCCATTTGAGATTGATTTGAATTGAATGAGCAAATGAAACGATCTTGGTAAGAAAATGAAACGATCTTGATTTAAGTAGAAATTGAAACGATCTTGATTTAAACAATGATTGAAACGATCTTGATTTAAACAAGAATTGAAACGATCTTGGTAAGAAAATGAAACGATCTTGATTTAAGTAGAAATTGAAACGATCTTGATTTAAACAATGATTGAAACGATCTTGATTTAAACAAGAATTGAAACGATCTTGATTGAAACAAGAATTGAAACGATCTTGATTGAAACAAGAATTGAAACGATCTTGATTGAAACAAGAATTGAAACGATCTTGATTGAAACAAGAATTGAAACGATCTTGATTGAAACAAGAATTGAAACGATCTTGATTGAAACAAGAATTGAAACGATCTTGATTGAAACAAGAATTGAAACGATCTTGATTGAAACAAGAATTGAAACGATCTTGATTGAAACAAGAATTGAAACGATCTTGATTGAAACAAGAATTGAAACGATCTTGATTGAAACAAGAATTGAAACGATCTTGATTGAAGATCGTCTTGGAAAATTTTGGTGAAATTTGGCTAAGTATGAAAATGAAACGGTTTAGATGAAGATCGTCTTAGGTGAAACGATCTTGGTTTGAAGATCGTTCTGGGTAAGAAGGAAATGAGACGATCTAGGTATGAAGATCGTCTTGTTTTCTTTCTCAAAAACTTCTAAGTGTATGAAACGACCAAACCAATCCTTTTGGATTAATTAGCCAGAATCAACACTACCACAACACACTCTTAGCTAAAACGATCTTGTGAGGATCGTCTTAACACACCACAATTCACTGAACTTAAAACGATCTTAGGCAGATCGTCTTGGTTATCTTCTTCAACTGAACACTTTTCCAGAAAAACTCCATTATCAACTTTTTAAAACTTCGATTTCTTATGAATTACTAGGAGTTAGATCATGAAATCACTTCCAAACTGTTTTAATTCACGTCCGCAACACGATTATGAACAAAATTCAACCTAAAACACAACAGATTCAAATCCCTGAAATTACGCGCCAAAACTCAAAATTCAATCTCGAGATTTGGATTGAATTGGAACTTGAAAATTGACAGGATTATGTTATCAATAGCCACGAATCTATTGATGAACAAACAATTGTGATTTTATGAGATTTGATGTGTGAATTTTGAAGAACCAGTAGGTGAGAAATTACGAACAGAATTTGAGATTAAACTTGATTTTGATGAAATTGTGATCAAATTCAGTTATGGATCGTCATCAGATTGATGTTTCTCTGATACCACTTGTTATAACACGATTTTAGCTCTGAATTCAATCTAACAATGGCGGTTTGCAAGTGTGTGTTTTTGGTGTGTGTGTGTGTGTTTTGAGAGAGAAAGATCGAATAACTGAAAGCTTGGAATTAATGTGTGTGTAAAAATGAATTGTTTTTCTGTTGTTGTTATGATTTCTAAGGTATGAGGGCTATATATAGTCTAACAATACAACTATGCTAATTATCACAATTAGCCCCTCAACCTTAGTAATCATCTATCTATGACTTAACAACAAGAAAGTCTTCTAATCTTTATTACAATTTATCACTATTTTTGGATTTCTAACAAGTTTGAACCAAAAGGTGATGAGGCTTATTTTATTGGTTACTCAAGAGAATCTGTTGCTTATCGTGTCTATAACCGTAGAACCAAGCAAATTGTAGAGAGTATGAATGTTAAATTTGATGAACTCTCTGGAATGGTTCTTGAACAACACGGTTCAAGACCCGATCTCCAATGTCCTCAAGCTTCCGCTCCAAAGATCAACTCTTCTGACATACAGATTTTCTCTAAACCAACAACTGAAGAATTAGATAGAGTTTTTGACGAATTCTATCATGATCATCCTCCTCCTCTGGAACCATCTTTGACTGTCCCTGAAAGTTCATCTTCTGATCAACAAAGTTCATCTTCTTCGTCATCTACTAACGATTCAACTCTCCGTCTGACAATTCTACTTCTCCGATTACATCTCTTCTTCTGATTCCTCTAACTCTTCTTCTGCACCAACAGATAATTCTGCATCCACTTCTACTCAGCAAGATTCTCAAGCAACTAACTCATCTACTGATTCTGACGCCGAGGAGGAGGAATTTTTTCTTCCAAATGAACCTACATTTGAACAAGTCGCTGAACAACTCTCTCCTGGCTTTGTCAACCCTGATGAACACAATGATCCATCAGAACCACTTCCTCATTCTAGAAAATGGTCCCGCTCCATGCTTCCTCATCCTCCCAGTCAGATTATTGGAGATCCAAACTCTGGAATTACAACACGCTCTGCTTCTGCAAATGAATGCTTATTTGTCAACTTCTTAAGCATGGTTGAGCCCAAAACCGTCAATGGGGCTCTTCGTGATCCTGATTGGGTAAAGGCCATGCAAGAAGAACTTTCTCAGTTTGAGCGTCTTGAAGTGTGGAAATTAGTTCCTAATCCATATACGCAGAACTGTAAGTCTGATGGAGTAATGTTCACAGTTATTCTGAGCGGATACTGATGTGTAAAATCGAGTTTAAAATTTATAAACAAGAAATACCCTAAAACTGACTACTACACACTTGCGGGCAGTGGACCCGTTCGTATATAGTATAGCTAGAAGGTAAGTCCGGGATCGAACACGGGGAATGGTTTTGAAATAGTTGTCAGCTAAAGTGGTTTTGGAATAAGGATGGAACCGTAGCCGAATTGCTACCTCACCTTGACAATATGAAATTAAAGAAATTGAAATGACAAGACAATTGAAAAGTAAAGAAAGTTCAAACAATATGAATAAAGATCATCCACTTCGAATCCACTTGACTTCAGTTATGATTGCACACGATAAAGTTCAAATTATTTAAAGTTGACAAGATAATCGTGAAAGGATAAAATGCTCGCGTGGTACCACCAACCGCTCACAAATAACCCAAACACCTAAGTTTCTAGTTAAATTACCCAAGCCGATACCACCAATGCCTAGAAAATCTCCCCAACAATTAGTTTGCTTGATTATCCAATTACCAATTATGCCTATGTGAATGAAAACGTGGTACCACCAACCGTTTCTAAACACGTTTACCAATTAACTCCTATTATAGATTTGACATTCACCGTCATACCATGAACCGGTGACAAACGACCATAGACAATCGAATTGAAATGATAAACGTATTCACCTAGTACCACTAACGATGAACACATAAACCATCAACATCAAAAAATAAATCACAAGGAATTAATTGATAAAGATCACGACACAACGATAATTGAATCAACTCTTGAATTAAAATATTGCAATCATATCATTCGTCAAGTTTCATCAAAGTGGATGATTAAATCTAGCCAATCATACTAAATTGAATTGCAATAAAGAAATTGAAAGAAAACATATTGTACCAATGATTGAATATAAATTGCAAGACAGAAAATTAGATACGATCTAGATGGATGTTCTTGAATCTTCAATGAATCAAATGATGAAATCTGCGATGATCCGTCAAAGACCCTTGGTAGAACAGCTCCTAGAAAGAAAAACTTGGATAATGGGAAATTAGGGTTTTTTTTCTTTATATCCCTCCCCCAATCTGATGCAAAGAGGCTGTAGCCCTGATCTCCCCGTGCACTCACTGCGCCGCAGTGGGCATGGTGCGCTCCCACTGCGGCGCAGTGGAAAGCCCCTGGAATCTTGAACTAGGGTGACTGCGGCGCAGTGGGGCAACATTCCTCCCACTGCGGCGCAGTGTTAAACCACTGGAAACTATATTATTCTTGATCGAGACCAAGGACTGCGGCGCAGTGGGGAATGAGTCCTCCCACTGCGGCGCAGTGTTAAATCTCTGGAAAGCATTGACTTCTTCTCGACCAGTGACTGCGGCGCAGTGGAGCTGGTACACTCCCACTGCGGCGCAGTGTGAATCCACTGGAAAGTTGTGGCTTTGGCACCCATTGACTGCGGCGCAGTGGGGAAATAATCCTCCCACTGCGGCGCAGTAACTTCTTGCTGAAATCTTGTTTCTTCTTTATCAATCACTCGAACACTCGGGTCAACTTCTTGGCCAAAAATCGTCAGAAAATGTACCAAATGGACGCGCAACCTGCTAAGAACCTGAAAGCACTAACAAACACCATAAACGTGCCAAATGCATACAAAATCGACTCAAAACACATACGAAAAAGGCCAATAATGATGTGGGCGATCTATATAAATTGGTCACATCAAATCCCCCACACTTGAGCATTGCTTGTCCTCAAGCAAATCTGGAAATTAAGCAAAAAGCATTCCTTGGCAATGAAGCTATAGAAACAAATTACGAGTATCAAAAAGAAGCCACACCAAGCATGTCAATGACAAAAAGTTGGGTGAAGCAGTTTTAAAAATCTTTTTTTTTGTTTTTTTTTTTTTTGGTGTTGTTGTTTTGTTTAAAATTGTTTTTATTTTTTTTTTCAATCTTAAATGAAAACCCGAATGTTTGACAATATCTGAACAGTCCACAAGCCTCAATAACACGACTAAGCAAAAGTGAAACAAATGAGCCTATCAAAATCATCCTACTCCAACGAACTTACAATTGGGGTTGAATATATGAAGAATCACTCATAGCACGGTCGTGATGCATATCGTACCATAGGCTTGAACAAGGATCATAGCTCCACCGACGTGGCGTAAGCACCAAGTACATCATCAAAATATGGCATATAAGTCGGTTGTAAAGTTAGGCTAAGGGTATTTACAATGGGATTTGGGAAGTTTAAGTAAGTGTTAATAGGAAATAACAAAAGGATAAGTTATGTACAAAATAGTCTAATCAAACCCTTACCATTGATTGCCAACAACCCATAAGATGTTATCCCGCTAAGACACCTCAAAAATACCAAGCAACCCGACACCATTGTGGTGTATCAACTTCAAACAACTTAGGATCAACCACATCTTCCATTCTATTCACGAACCAAATGATACAACAATTCTTTAGACATATAAAAATGAGAAGTACCCACTAGTAGCCCAAGTTCTTTTCTTTTTTTTGACCATTTTACTCTACTAGTAGGCACCCTCTTACAATGATGAACAATGTCTATAACAATATACTTCCTTTGAACAATTCAAGACATTCCCCAATAACTTGACCAATCGACGTATTCCCATATACCAAGAATATTCCAACTGACAATCCACTGAAGCTCTCTCAAACCATCCAAACAAACCAATGACAATCAATGGCCCCCCAGATTAGACTATCGGTATAGTGAGGTAAAGTTTACATATATAAGTGATATATACAAAGGAAAAGGCTAAGTTAAAAGGGATGTATAAGTATACTTTGCACTAAGGATGAGTGCAACAAAGGTTTACAAAGGAAGGAAAGAAAGTGTATGTATAGTAAAGGTAAAATATACAAAAGCAAAGGTGAAAAGAAAGAAAGAAAATACGGGTCAAACCTAATATGCCAATTCGTCATCCAATGTCCTTATATCACAAAAGTGATCTCACTGCGGTCTCGTAACGATCACCAGGCCAAGTTCTAGCTCAACACATCACCGGCACACTCATATCAAAGAAATGAACCCGGAAATGGAATAAATTAACCTCAAATTCGCACATCTTAGTGCAGAGTTCGAAATGGAACCCTTACTCCCGAATAAATCCAAGAGCCTAAGAGAGGGACAAATTACAAGGCAATCAAACCAAAACCGTACACACCTAGCACATCTATAAATGAATGATGAATCTCACAACTTTAGGTGTTTGGGAAATTTGAGTATGCAAGTAATGTTATCAATCCACAAGGATAAGCCCAATAACCGTTCAGAACACATTTCGCCGATTACATTTTTGTGCCAAGGAAAAATTTTGTAGTAAAATTGCTCATTAAGTTGTTATGAATTAAGTGACAAAAGCAATTTACCACAAGGACAAGCTCAACACAAGTTTCAAATCATATCATCTTCCGTCATCCTACCAAATCGAAACAACCAATCTCAAACATGCACATCATAGTTCAGAGTTCAAGATAGAACCCTTACTCTTGGATAAAACCCAAAAGCCTACGAGAGGGACACATCCACAAGAACGGCTAAATCTCAATGGCAAAACAACAAAAGAGATATATCCGGTTACTTAAACCTATTTGCCACCCCCCCACACTTAAGATGGACAATGCCCTCAATGTCCATATTCGTCAAAACAAAGGTAAATAGGGGTAAGCACAATAGACAGAAAGAATGAGAACACATACCGGATCATGGACACATTCCGTTTCAAAACAAGTAAGTCGACCCCGCACCACAAATTGCTCTTCCTAAAAAGGAAGTCCAATTTGGTTGACGGGAGAAACAAACTTAGTCCAAAACGGAAGGTGTGAGAGCTGTGTGTGAAACAATGTCAATAAAGATGCCAATCAAAAATGTTGCGCTGAACTTACTGCCAGCATATACACATGACATCATAGTGAGCTACTAACACGATCACACAATCTAACAAACCAACGGGTTCTCCCCCACACTTGGGTTCCACTAGGTATTGCCATCAATCGGATCAAACCTGTTCAATACATTCCAAAAGACCAACCATCCAAAATATCCAAAATAGTTCAAACAAAATAAAGTACCATGCAGGAAATAAAAGAAAACAAAGGAAATTACAAATGTTTCATCACCCCGTAGGATGGATACCAGACAATGATAAATAAAGTAATGTCATAAGAATACCAACAAAATCAATCATCATATGATTCCATCCCACGGTACCGGATGGGAATCATCTCCACTCACTGCTGATGTCCATGGTAGCCATAGGGTAGTCCAGGTTTGCCAAAAATACTTGTCACCCAATCTTGCTCTTCCTCCTGAGCTGAACCTGAACCACCAGTACCTCCCCCCGACTGATCAGCATCAAATCCTGACGCACCTGCATCCAAACCTGCAAAAGATGAAGAACTACCGCCAACATGTCCACCCTGAAAAACCCCAAACTGCACTGGACCACGAGGAGAACCTCCTAAATCATGGGGTCGTGGTGACATGTTCCCCGGAACAGTCGTCTGAGAGAAAAAAGGCTGACCCCCCTGACGATAATCAGGGACATAAATAGGCGGTGGAGAGAATGGAGGAATCGGGTCAGGTCTAACAAACTCCCGGCCATGATACTGAGCATCCCACATAGGCTGATAATAATCAAGGTTATAGTTAGTGTGGGCCTGCTGTGATCCAATCCAGGTGAAATCCTGGTCCACCCTCCTCTGGTACGCATCAAACTCTCGCTGACTGTTCTGCTGAGACTCATAGATGTTCTAAATAGTGTTCCCCAAGAGTGTAAGATCAAACGAAGGAGGGATGGGAATGTTACGTCCAGTCCTCCTCGGTGGCTCCCGTGGAGCATCAGCCATCTCAACATCAGCCTCCTCATCCTCCTCCTGTACAGGAGGTGGTCCTTCAACCTCACCCTCATCATCTAACAACCGCTCCTGCTCATTGTCTTCTTTTTCTTCAATCTTTGCCCTCCAAAGCTCCTGATACGTAAAATCCTCCTGATGTACTGGCAATAAGAGATAGGTCTGGCAATCATCAGAAGCAAAAACTCCCATCCTCTTATAGATCACCGTGATAAAGTGTCCCAAACCAGAGTCGCATCGGTATGATTACACATACGGTCCAGAAGCACAAGAGGAGGCAAAGCAAACCTGGATGGAGCTCCCTCAGAATATAACTTAAGTAACCAAAGATCATTCTTGTACGCCTTCTCCCAATGAGTAGACCTCTGTACCAGGAAAGTCACAATCATCCGGTGGAGCAACCTCAAACGCACATTCTTAATCTTTGACACACCACTTGTGTATGTCCATGTCTCTCCCCCCGTGATCCTGGTGTAATACTCTACGATAGACTCTCCATCACCCAAATCGGCCTGTGTTCTATACCCCTTCTCAAAATATCCCTAAACTCAGCACTCTGCAACTCCTCCCTCGTATACATCCTACAGTAGTAACCAAATTCAGCAATTGACAACCTCCTCTGCACTCCCCCACAGTAAAACGAGACTACCCTCTCTTCAAAAATGTCTTTGACTTTTCCCAATTCCTTCTTCAGTTTCAAGGTTGAATAGAACTCTAAGCATAACTCACGGTAGGCGGCTTCACGGTTAGCGAATACCCGCCGCCAAATATCACAACTCACTTCATGCCCTCTTGACGCACCTCCAACCCTCATACTCATAGAAAACCACCGTCGAAGATCCTCCTGAACTCCAAATACCTGAGCTTGAAATTGAGTTAAATGTCTTGCGGGAAGGACCACATGCTTAGAAAGTTTATACAATTTGTTCTTGTAGATGTTCTTCTGAGGCTGCCTAATTCCCTCAAATGATATCCAAGCATGTCGCTCGTTCAATTCTTCAATAAATGTAAGCGGCACCTCCGCTTGTTTCTTGAAGTTTTAGTCGGGACATCAACCGCCTCACTGGATTGCCCCTCAACCATTTTGCGCTTTCCCGCGGCCTTATCTTCAGCTCCCTGCATTCACAAACATGAAAACGTCCAATTGTAAGTATTAAGAATGCAAAGTTGGGAGGCATATTAAACCAACAAAAATCTTGGCAGGGAAGGGCCCCCACTGCGGCGCAGTGGGCATGCTTCACCCTCACTGCGGCGCAGTGGGGTAAAAAGACAAACTGGGCAGAAGGATTTCACTGCGGCGCAGTGGGGCATGAACCCCCTCACTGCGGCGCAGTGAGGTCAAAAATCTGGGCAACTCACTAGGGTTCATACGATATGGCACAAAATAGGGGTAAATCAAACAACCAAATTCAGGGAAAAGATCCAGTAATCTCCACTTAAAACACCTATATCGACTTTCCCCCATACTTGTTCTTCAAATCAAATTCCCAAATTTTTCAAAACCCTAATTTCTAAATTAAAATCACAAATTGATGAACTAGATGCAAGATTCAACACCCAATTAGCTTCTATTGCTCACAAACATCAAACCCCCTAAATTAATTCGAAAGATTAAGCTAGCATAAAACCTAGAAATTTAAAACTCAAAATAAAAGAAAAATACAAAGAAACTAAAGAGAAAACTTACACTTCTTCCCATTATGCAATGTTATGAGGATGAAAATCTGGAAGATTGATTAAAGATGGAAGAGAATGGAAGAATTTGATTTAAGCTCCTTTTTTTTTTTAATTCTTGTTATATTGCTCCTTCAGCTTTGCCTTTTTGAACCTCTGTGGAAATGGTATCTTTGGCTTGTATGGTTTAACCTCTGGAACCACATCCGGTTTTGGTGGAGTGACCGGAGTCTTCACGGTTGAATCTTCCTCCATTTCAATCTCTTCATCAACCTCATCATCATCACTCGCTTTATCCTGCACATCTGAAACAACAACATTAGGCATAGGAGGTGAGTCATAAGACCTACCAGTACGAGTGGTGATGGCTTTGGCTTTCTCATTGCGGACTGGAGGTGGAGTGTATTTCTGTCCCTGATTTTGTCCTTGATTCTGTCCAAGACTAAACTGAGGTCTAGGATTCTGCTGTGTGTTGCTAGGAAGAGTCCCCGTGGGCCTAGCAAGAGCAGCCATCCTACTTTCGAGATCCTTGAAATTAACTCCCTGATTTTTCATATTGATCTCCACCTTCCCACTTAACTGATCCAACCTCTCACTCAAAGTCTTAGTGTCTTCCTGATCATTTGAATGCTAGTATTTGTTTCAACCTGATTACTAGCCAACTGCTTCATCATCTCTCTCAACTCGGCATTAGGATCGGCATTAGAAGAAGAAGAACCTGATCCTTGTCCTTGCTGAGTCTGCTGTTGTGGCTGATTCTGATAATTATCTCTTTGCCACCTATTTCCTGAAAAACAAGAATTATTAGATTGAAAAGGAGAGTTATAAGAAGTATTACCTGAAGGCCGGTTCTGGAAACCGGTGTTGCGGTAGAAATTCCCTTGGGACTGATTTTGAACATAATTCACATCTTCTGGTGCCCGATTTGGACACTCATCAGAATAGTGCATATCACCACAATAATCACACCCATCGGCTACTACCTTAACATCCCTCTCAATTGCTCCAAATCGACTCTCTTGAGCAGCAAACCCCTTTTCCATGCGCTCAGATAGCGCCCTAATCTCTCCAATAACCCCTGGGTCATTGCTAGCTTCAACCTTAGCAACTCTCCCTTGGTTAGTACCTCTCTTCATCTTTTTCTCATTCTTCAAAAACCTTTCATCATCCAAGGTTGAGCTATCCTTCGCCATGTCTTCCAAGATTCGATAAACCTCATTGGGTGTAATATTATTGAAACTACCCCCGAAAGCATATCCCAATTCTCGTTTAGACTTTTTATCTAACCCATCAAAGAAAAGCTCCACATATTTTTCCCTAGTCAAATCGTGCCCTGGACAATTTCTCAACATTTCCTTGAAACGAATCCAAGCTTCAACAACATCTTCTCCATCATCTTGTTCAAAAGATCTAATCATGTTCTCCAACCTTCTTTGAGTTCTAAGTGAATAAACTCACCAATGAAAGCCTCCTTGAGTTGGTTCCAAGTAGTAATAGAATTTTCTGGAAGATCATTTGAACCAATCAAGTGCTTCTCCTGTGATTGACATGGGAAATGTCTCAAGTTTCACGGCATTCATTTGGTTTTGCCCATATTGATAGCCGAGCCAACTTTTCAAACCTATCCAAGTGTTGGTAGGGATCCCATTTCCGTTTCCCATCAAATTGATGCTCTTCTATGCTTTTTAGATGGTTTCCTTTTAAAGCGAAAGTGTGATCAATGGTTGGAGGTCTAATGGCGGAACCACGTCCCGTTGGGATAGTTCGGACCCTCTTCGCCATAGCGAGTGTCATTCGGATCCCTTGGTTGTTCGTCCCCCATTTCCTCTTGCTTTACTTCTAAATTGAAAAACTCGTCCAAAAAGAACCCTTCCTCGTCCGAATCAGGAGTGGGTTTAGCTATAGGTGAAAATGGTGTCGGTATTGGTGTTGTTGGTTCAGCGAAGTTAAACCTACGCCCTCTTGGTCTTCTCGGAGTAGACAAAGGACTATTCAAAGGGAGACCCGAAGAACGCAAGTTCATCAACTAAAACAATACCTGCAAACACACAACTAACACAAACACGTCAAATGCACCTGTGATAAGAAAAGAAAAGTAAACTAATAAACAAGTAACTTTCTCACGCGTGAGAAAGGA
The DNA here is from genome assembly GCA_034093135.1 of Erigeron breviscapus. Lineage (NCBI taxonomy): Eukaryota > Viridiplantae > Streptophyta > Magnoliopsida > Asterales > Asteraceae > Erigeron > Erigeron breviscapus. Next base: position 110,300,023 of record CM067173.1, on the reverse strand, counting down.
TCAAACCACTAAATAAACAACTAAATCGGCACACACTCCCCGGCAGCGGCGCCAAAAACTTGATGTGTGAAATCGAGTTTAAAAATTAAAACAAGAAATACCCTAAAACTGACTACTACACACTTGCGGGCAGTGGACCCGTTCGTATGTAGTATAGCTAGAAGGTAAGTCCAGGATCGAACACGGGGAATGGTTTTGAAATAGTTGTCAGCTAAAGTGGTTTTGGAATAAGGATGGAACCGTAGCCGAATTGCTACCTCACCTTGACAATATGAAATTAAAGAAATTGAAATGACAAGACAATTGAAAAGTAAAGAAAGTTCAAACAATATGAATAAAGATCACCCACTTCTAATCCACTTGACTTCAGTTATGATTGCACACGATAAAGTTCAAATTATTTAGAGTTGACAAGATAATCGTGAAAGGATAAAATGCTCGCGTGGTACCACCAACCGCTCACAAATAACCCAAACACCTAAGTTAAATTACCCAAGCCGGTACCACCAATGCCTAGAAAATCTCCCCAACAATTAGTTTGCTTGATTATCCAATTACCAATTATGCCTATGTGAATGAAAACGTGGTACCACCAACCGTTTCTAAACACGTTTACCGATTAACTCCTATTATAGATTTGACATTCACCGTCATACCATGAACCGGTGACAACCGACCATAGACAATCGAATTGAAACGATAAACATATTCACCTAGTACCACTAACGATGAACACATAAACCATCAACATCAAAAGAATAAATCAAGGAATTAATTGATAAAGATCACGACACAACGATAATTGAATCAACTCTTGAATTAAAATATTGCAATCATATCATTCGTCAAGTTTCATCAAAGTGGATGATTAGAAATCTAGCCAATCATACTAAATTGAATTGCAATAAAGAAATTGAAAGAAAACATATTGTACCAATGATCGTTGAATATAAATTGCAAGACAGAAGATTAGATACGATCTAGATGGATGTTCTTGAATCTTCAATGAATCAAATGATGAAATCTGCGATGATCCGTCAAAGACTCTGTGGTAGAACAGCTCCTAGAAAGAAAAATTGATAATGGGAAATAGGGTTTTTTTCTTTATATACCTCCCCCAAATCTGATGCAAAAGAGGTTGTACCCTGATCTCCCCGTGCACTCACTGCGCCGCAGTGGGCATGGTGCGCTCCCACTGCGGCGCAGTGGAAAACCCCTGGAATTCTGAACTAGGGTGACTGCGGCGCAGTGGGGAATGAGTCCTCCCACTGCGGCGCAGTGTTAAATCTCTGGAAAGCATTGGCTTCTTCTCGACCAGTGACTGCGGCGCAGTGGAGCTGGTACACTCCCACTGCGGCGCAGTGTGAATCCACTGGAAAGTTGTGGCTTTGGCACCCATTGACTGCGGCGCAGTGGGGCAATAATCCTCCCACTGCGGCGCAGTAACTTCTTGCTGAAATCTTGTTTCTTCTTTATCAACATCACTCGAACACTCGGGTCACTTCTTGGCCAAAAATCGTCAGAAAATGTACCAAATGGACGCGCAACCTGCTAAAAACCTGAAAGCACTAACAACCATAAACGCGCCAAATGCATACAAAATCGACTCAAAACACATACGAAAAAGGCCAATAATGATGTGGGCGATCTATATAAATTGGTCACATCAATCCCCCCACTGTCTCAACCAGATTATCTGCTGCCTCGCAGATCATCTCTAGGCCTAGTGGAACAACTATTGACGACTATAACCTGCACAATATGCTTGATATTTCGACAAATGTTCAACCCTAAACTCTGTTAGGGTTCCTGTATTTATAGGAACACCCGAAATGATGGGCTTCAGGCGATTTAAGCCTCGTAAATCCAGCCCAGCCCGTCACTAATGCGAGGTCGCATTCTGTGATTGGCCTCGTATTTGACCCTGCAAATACGGGGTCGTATTCCCTATGTGAAATGCGAGGTCGCATTTCACACTTAGCAGATTTATTACACATTCAATACTTAAACTTAATCTTGTATTCTATGCATAATACTAAGTTCATTAATGACAATCACATTACAAAGACATATAACAATATAAGCCCAAACAATCTAGACTGCTATTGACATATACGTGTACTTACAGACTCCTCCTTGGCAATATCTTCTAGACGTTAAAATAAAAATTATGTTTTTGTCTAGTCTTTGTCATCAATCTACTCTCTGCATCTTGTCATCAGCCTTCTGGAGATAACAATAACAGCAGACTGCTCAGCCAAACCCTTACCTAGATCCTCATCGAAGGAGAGGAGGGAATAGTGAAAAGCAGTCAGGCAAGAGACTCGATCAACGTCAACATCTTTTGTAAGGGGTTTGGTTTGTGGTGTGTCAGGCTCAACTACCATGTTTATCTCTGTAGACACCTGTTCTTGAGCCTGTGGAGCTTCTGAGGTGCCTTGCCAGCAACAATACCTGGCTAGACTCCCCTTGAGTCTCTGTTCTGAACAGAACTCTCTCCTAGCCTGAGTAGCCTTGGCAGCATCTGGATCTTCATTCTGATCATCGTCATGCCTTGCCTTTGCTAACTCATCACCCTTGCAACCTGAGCTATCTCTCTCAGCTCTCAACTTCATGTAGTTGTCGATGAACTCATGCAATTTATCTTCAGAGATCTTTACTCCCTTGCTTCAATGCATCTGCCATCTTGACAACTTTTTCATCTAGAGCCAAATACTTCTTATACATCCCAGACACCACAACCTCTGCCTGATTCAGCTTATCAGTAAGCACTTTGTTCCTGGCAGCTTCTCCCTTGAGATTCTCAGACAAACCATGGATCAAGCTTCTCATCTCAGACATGTCTTTGTCATATTGCTCTTTCTGCTCAGACAATTCTATGCAAACCTGCAATATCTTGAGTAGCTTCTGCCGTTGTCTGTGGTTGTGGAGTCTCTTGTACAGAAGTCACTTGCACTCTCTGTGAACCACTACCAGCAGCAGCAGAAAATACTTGTTCCCTGACAAGTCTAGTTCTTTTATGCAACGGCTGCTCTGGCACTCAGCAATAGCCTTTCCTCTACCTTCAGCATCCATACTAGATCCACTAGCCTGACCTGCTCTTGACCCACTAGCTTCTTCAGTACCTGACCCACTAGCTCTAGCTGCTTCAGAACCAACTACATAATCATCTATATCCCGGTCAAGGTCTATATCTACTAGGTCATCAACATTAGCATTGTACCTTTGCACTTGAGCAATATCACCCTCTGGATCAGCCATTTGCTCCAATAAATCCACAATCTCAGGATTGGCTCCAGGTTGGTTTATCTCATCTGCAACCTGTACAACAATTTCAGGCTCAATCGGCACATCACCTTCAACTACAACATCATGAAGCTGATTTAGATGAGTGCCATCTTCAACAGCTTCACCATCCTCTGGCTGAGGTCCTTCATATGCTGATATGACCTCATCAGCAGGTGCCATGAAGTTGGCATTGGTGATGGCACCGAATAATGCTACATCTTGAGCATTTGGATCGTTCGGATACCTGCGTCGAAACTCATCATAACCACGTCTGATGATTATCTTGCTCAACTCCTGCCACAGCTGGCAAATTCGGTAGACGAGCATTTATGATCATCATCACTATTCTAGGATACAACAAAAATCTCCTAGTACCCGTGGCTGTGATCTGTTTTCTCAACTTTTCGAAGAAGAACTTAGAGAAACTGTATGGCTTGTTAAAAACTAAGCCCACCATCTGTGCTTGGGCTTCCTGGTTCAACGTATCATAACCAGACTTCTTGTTGCTCAGACTAACTAGCAACACATGTGCTAGATACCTCCATCTGCCATAGAAACCCTTCTTGAACAGAGTTCTACTTCTCAGATCAGCAGCAAATCTCATTCTCTGAAAGCACCTTGAATCACTTCATGACGGAACTTGGTGAGACCAGTTGCACCACCTTCCTGTTCAACAGTGCCCAGATCCAAAATATTAATGAGATCTGCAGCTGTGAACTGTATCAGCTGCCCAGCAACAGTGGTATGAAAGATATGTTCGTTCCCGGCACGAACAGTATTGGCATTTGCCCAAAAATCTCTCAAATAAGTCAAATAAATGACTGGAGAGTGAGTCAATACATGATGAATCCTTGATCTTCTAAAGAATGCGAATATCTCGTGATAATACGCAGTTCCTTCCTGATTATCATCGAAGTTCATCACATAATTATGACCTGCTATGAAATTTCTTTCCATTTCTGTAATCAATAACAAATAATTAATTACTCAAATAGACATAAAAATTCATATGCATAACATACACAACTAAAATTATCCCGGTAATTTAGTTAACATAACATAAATTATCTCTGTAATTTTAAAGATAGATTAACTCATTTTCAAATCTTTATTAACATAAACTTTTGAAAATCTGTTAAATTAACTTTAATTAACCCTGTAATTAAGTTAAATATAAAATTAACTTATTTTCAAATATTTATAAAAATAAACTTTTGAAAATCTGTTAAGTCAAATACGAGGTCGTATCTCTGTACGAGGTCGTATTTCAAGGTCAAAATACAAGTCAACCAAACTCTAAATACGAGGTCGTATTTTCCAATTTGGCATCGTATTTGGTCCAGGTCGTAAATCGGCATCGTATTCCGAAAGTCAACAAAGTCAAAATCAATTGACAAATGCGAGGTCGCAAATCTGGGCTAGCAAACCCACTTTTACGAGGTCACTGTACTGTTCATCTTCTTCATCGCGAAAACACGATTTACCCAACCAAAACTGTTAAAAATTGTTTCTTTACAATCATATTCAAACGATAAATATACCCCAACCCTTATTTTACCCAAAAACATCAAAATCGAAGAAAATATGAAAACCTAATTCGAAAATTTCGAAACCCTTTTTCTTGATTTTCTTGTTGCATGGTTAACTACTGGACGATTAGATTATATACCTAGATTCAGTTTTTCACGAGGATCACAACGATATACTCGAAAAACACTCGATCTAATTGTATATGTCAAATCTAAATTGGGGTAGCAAAGTTCTTATTCGGGGTCGTAATGCTCTAAAATTTGATTTTAATTTGTGAGGTCGTATTAGGGTTATTTGGGTTTATATACCCACTCGACCCGAATGGGCTTGGGTCAACCCGGCCCATCCAATTACGAGGTCGTAATTAAACGCCCAATTGACCAATTACGAGGTCGTATTATGCTTCTTGCAATTACGAGGTCGTAAATACCTCCTGCACACTTTAAAATCAAATTTTCGTCAAAGTTTCTGAATAATTGATCAACGTTTATTACGAACTTCCTGGAAATATGAAATTAAAATGACCAAACCTGTAGGCATCAAATTTTCATCTTTTCCCTGATCTTCGTCTTAAACCTGAAAAGTTAATAAACTTACCGAAATTCTTTAACTTTTACACGATCAATCTTTCCAAAACTTTCGAAAGAGCTTTCCCAAATCTGTACCACTTGCAACAATTCATATTTTATTAACCAGTTATAAAATTGATTCTTCATTCTTATACCTCCCCCTCAATTTTATGACTAGGATATAACTATGATCAATCAATATAACCAATCATTCTTATGTACTCCCCCTCAATTTATGACTGGGATACATAACTATGATCAAATAGAAATCATTCTTAAGTACTCCCCTCAATTTATGACTGTGGATACATAACTATGATTTTATCATCAGATCAATTCATATAAATTTCACATACGTCACATAATTGATTACTACTTCATATTCTTATGAAAACATAATTGACTAGGTACACCTCCTCAATTTATGACATGTTTTCATAACTATATGATCTAAATAATCAATGCTTAAACTTTCACATTCATATATGTTTCTATATCTAAGGTAACAAAGACCTTTCATATTCAAACAATATATCTATGTCTAAGGTTTATAAAACATGAAACTAGTAGCCTTTCACATCAAAATATCATATTTCTATGTCTAAGGCTTTTAAAATATTAACTATGTAATGCCTTTTATATTCACTTAATGTCTATGTCAAACACATTCACATTAAGTCTATATCTAAGGTAAATATTTGCAAAGTTATGTCTAAGGTAAACATATAAAGTTGATAATCTTCTATATTAAAATAATTTCTATATCTAAGATCTTCAACTAATAAAACCTATCATCGTCTGTAATTACTATATAAATAATAAAAACCTGATGATCTTAGTTTTTGTCTTGAACACTTCAGTCTTTTACTTAGAAATCCTTCCCTTGGATTGACTTCTCTGCAAATACACTGAAAAAGAATTTTGAGACAACAAAATTAATTGCCATACCCGAAACTTCCCTCTGAAACTTCAGATTTGAGAAGCAAACTTCAAACTCTCTGTATCGTCATAAAAATCAACTAATGCACCATAGCTTGTTGTAGTTCTCCCCCTCAACGATAAATCCCTCCGAATTAAGCATATGTAATCTTCCTTCTTGGATATATTGCTCGAGTCCCTGCTCGCCTTGCATAACCGGCATGTAATAGAGAAGTAGAATTTCCAACAATCAATCCTGAACTAGTTGACTCCATGAAAACCAGAAACTTTGAAACTTGAATCACAAACTTCAGGAACATGGAACCTGTTTCAAAAGCAATCTCAAATCTCAAGTCTCAACATGTAAAATACACTTCTTGTGCTTACACCTACACATACAAGCTTAAAAACATACAAGATAAAAATGATAATGTTATTCTTCATTATTTCATCACTACACATAGCAATGACTTAATCTAGAACTACATTTTTCATTTTCTTCTCCAAATTTTGTTATTCTTTACTATCATAAGTCATAAACATATGACATTATCTTAGTCTAGAACTACAAATCTTCAAGAACCTTGTCTTATTTGTCTATATAACTATGGATAACCTAACCTAAGGTCTTCATTATGCAAACTTATAGATTCAGTTTCCAAAGTCGCTTGTCTTTAACTCAGCAAAGACATCTAACTAAAACCTAATCACCTATACTTTTGCATAAGATATACCAAATGTAATACTTCTATGATTGCCTCATCATACTAGTATACATCTTGGTTTCACATTGAGTGACCTATACCATCTCTGTGTATTTGTCTTTCTTGCACTTTAACTTCACAACCTACAGAAAACTCATCTGTTCGTTGTCCTGTTAATCTGCACATCTCAACAAAAAGCATCAAATCTTCTCAAAGTAATAACATACAATCTGAAGAATTGAATAAATTTACAAGATAAAATGAATATACTTAACAATCTATTATAGCCCTAAAGTCTTGGTCAAATAATTCATTGTCAAGCACTTTCAATTAGCACATAGATCAAAATTATTTAGAATCTCTGTTCCAAATCTTTTTGATTCAAACATCTTTCAAAGATCAAATTCAAAACTATGAACAACTCTGTGTCCATTCTTATGAAAATCTTCTTTCTAAGATACAAAAAATGGCATTAACTCAATATCTGTTTATTGAAATTAACAACTCTGTGTTCTTTTCCTTAAACCCATATTCTGTTAATGTCACACTTTCTTTTAGCTTTTGATCACAACACTATCGCTTAACTACCCTACTCGTTTATTCAGTGTTCCATAAGAACGTAGTTGAGTCCTCTTGGAAACTAGATTCTATTCTAACTCTGTCTCTCGTGCAATAGGAACTTTTATTTAAACAATACAATACGAAAAACATAACACACACACACACACACTGAACATAAACGAATAACATAGTTACAAGAGCTAAAGTTACTGCAGATTAGATCAGATTAGCATGTTACATAAGCCTACCAGCGAGAAATAATTCTTTTATTATTAGTTATGAACAGTGATCCAAAAACGATTACCAATATGTTTGTCCTCTTAAACACTCGGTACTTCCAGTCTCCTTTTTGGTTTGTGACACTTTTGACATACCCTGGCCAAGGACAGTCACCATGTAACCCGAGTAGCCTAATATGCTACTTAATCAAGTTTGCGAACTTAAGTGACCCACATTCAGATATACTCTCACAATCGACACAAGCACTAAGATTAAGACATTTGGTAACTACAGGGAGACGATCTTTAAGAATCAAGTCAGCGGTGACAGGTCGGTGATTCCTCACACGCAAAGCGACATAACTTGACTCACGTACGGAAATATACCCAACATTGCATAATGCTAAGTACTTGCATATTTGTGACATCATTTTAAAGCACTTATGAAACCCGTGACTTTTGATGAGACCCGTGTAGCGAACTTTCTGACAACCTATCCCAAGTTGGAAGCTTTAGGTAGGCTAGGTATACAAAGACACCCCAAGGACTTACTTGTCCTAATCTCAAAGGCCACATTAGCTCCATAATTTTCAAAAGATTTATGAGATATTTACATATCTTGTCACAAATATACATCCGAAAAGCAATACACACACATGTATGTACCCGAGACCTTCTATATAAAACCAAATATACATAATTACAATGCTAGATCTTTCATAAGATTTAAGGACCAGATCTAATCATTTGAAAAGCAGGCATTCTCAGCCATATATCTGAATATGTTTCCCATAAGAACATTGTATACATTTAAGTTCAGATTATAAGGAAACCTTGGTACTTTGTGCCTACCGATACATCATATAATGGTATCACTGAACTAAGCAATTAAAGTACAATTAAGTAGGCTTAAAAGCTAAAGTATCGTCACGTCTAATCGTCTTGATGCAGTGACCTTACTCTATTTATTATTTCCTTTTTCTTTTCTGGTTTTTCTCATTTTTATTTTGTTTTTCTGACACTATATGACACATACATAAACACAAACACAGACACATTTTACAAAGTTCCTTTTGAGAGACATTGTCACTATAGATTTCTCATTCCAATCAATTGGACTAGCAACTCGAAACGAGTTCGGTCGAAAGCCTTAGTGAACAGATCAGCTAAATTAAAGTCACTCGGCACTTTTCTAGGACTATTAATTTCTTTTCAGCACAATCACGAATAAAATGAAACCTTATGTCCATGTGCTTAGTCCTACTGTGCTTAACAGGATTATTGGTTATGGATATGGTGGATTCATTGTCTATCTTTATGGGAGTACAAAGGAAATTCTGACCGTAATCACGCAGTTGTTGCTGAATCCATAGAACCTGTGAACAACATCCACCAGCTGCCATGTATTCCGCCTCGCAAGACAAGATCGCAACAGAAGTCTGCTTCTTACATTGCCATGAAACCAATCTCTCCCCTCTAAGAACTGACATCCACCTGAAGTCAATTTCCTATCAAAATTGCAGCCTCCATAGTCAGCATCTGTATAAGCCACGAATTCAAAGTCTCCCCCAATTGAATACCAGAGACCCAGTACTGGTTGCCCTTTAAGGTAGCGAAGAATTCGCTTAACAGCTTTCATGTGACTTTCCCTGGGACAAGACTGATAACGAGCACACAAACAAATCGCAAACATTATGTCTGGTCTTGATGCTCTAAGATACATCAAAGAACCTATCATGGCCCTATAGCGAGTAGGATCAACTTCTGGATCATTAAGAGAAAACATCCCAAGTTGATGGTTCTTTTGTATAGGAGTATCCATCGGTGAAGTATCTTCCATTCCAAATCGTTTCAAAATATCTTGTGCATACTTCGTTTGATGAATAAAGAATCCGTCCTTTTTCTGTTCAGCAAAAGCTAGAAACAAACGTATGGCTTCTAGTCTCGCAACCAGTGCAAATACCTCAGTGTAGTCCAACCCTTCCTGTTGAGCAAAACCTTGAACAACTAGCCGAGCTTTATTTCGTGTCACGATGCCCTTTTCATCCTTTTTGCACCTAAAAACCCATCTGGTGCCGAAAGGATACTCTCCTGGAGGTAAATCAACCAGCTCCCAAACCTGGAGCTTGTCAAACTGAAAAAGTTCCTGCTGCATAGCTTCAACCCAAGACGGATCTTTTAAAGCCATTTGTATATTATTTGGCTCTTCTTGAGAAACAAAGCAGCTAAACTTGCATTCATCAACTATACCGGTTTCTTTCATCTCTGTGAATAAACCAGACAACTTATTAATTTGAGCTCTTGTCTTAACCCTTGCACTTGGTTCACCAATAATATCTTCAACATGATGATACTTGTTGACTCTATGCTGTGGAGCCTTGTCAACTTGAAGATTAACACCCAAATTTGAACCTATTTCTCCTTGATCAGTTGATTTATAAGGAAGTGGAGTAACTGGTTCCGATTCCTGTGTATTGTATCTTCAGTATCCTTTGATGAACCATCTGCACCGGTGTTGTCCGAGCTTGGCGTAAGTTCAGACACATTATCCTTTCTTGATCCTTCATTTTCCTTTGATGCAGTCGAAGAATATTCGTAGGCTGAATCTGTCAAAAGTCTCTTGTCACCTGTCATATGTCTTGAACAACCACTATCGACAAACCATATCCCAGTAGTTTTCCTTTGTGGTTCCTTTTGTTCAATAACTTCCAGATGTTCCATGAAGCCAGCCTCGGCTTCAGTAATTCTACTTTCAAGTTCA
>CM067173.1:110175215-110288474 GCA_034093135.1 Erigeron breviscapus | reverse complement strand
GATAGGAGGGTATTCTACTGCAGCATGTGAGTAGTAGTAGTGAGGAGGATGATGATATGGATGCTGATGATGATGGTGATGGGGAGCCAGTTAGAGAGACCCCTAGTGTTTCAGCACCTACTGGAGGTGTTAGTTCCAGTTCATCTGCTTTTGATTTTTCAGGATTAGGACATCGAGTGGATGAGATTTATCGCAGTGTGACAGGGTTGCACGATAGGATGGACCGTCAGGATGAGTGGTCCCGTTTCATTGGCAGCCAGGTTAATCGTCTGGCCTTTCAGCAGGAGTACTACCAGCCACACTTGCAGCGCTGGATAGATTCTACACCTCCTCCACCTGGTCCATCTGATGTGCCTCAGCCACAGCAGCAGCAGTTTGTGCCACCACAGCTTTATCCGATCGGCCATGCTGCATTTGATCACTACTATCCACAGCTGAGACAGCCGAGACCTTCAGGTGATGGTGCTAGCAGCTCGAGTCAGGTACCTGATAGCAGGGCGAGGTATTCTGGACCTGCTTTTGATTACTATGGTGCCGATTTGTTTAGTGAGAATATAGAATTATAGAATTTAAACTCTCGATTTAACTATAAATTTGAAGATAAAGCGAGAATTTTTGAAAGTTCACTAAATATAATATACAAGATTAAAGTTTGATATATCCAATAACAATTTGTAATTACATCCACCTAACTCACACAAGGTATTATTGTACGAGATGGGTACCCGCGCTATGCGACGGCCGTGGCGATAACGGGTGGTGGTGGCGGCGGCGGTAACGATGTGGTTATTAATCTAAAAGTAATTGATTTAAATGGTAGTGTGGTTATTTTATAGTTAAGAGATGTATTTTTTGTAAATAATTTATTAAGAGTATTAAGGATATTAGGTTGAAATATATAAATTATTGAATAAATGAGAGAGATAGTTTGAATAAATGTGGTTGGAAGATATTTTAGGGATATTTTGGGTAGATTTAGTGTGTGAGTTGAGAATGTGTTGAAATTTAAGGGTATTTTGGTTATTTTAAAGATAAAAAGTTGAAATGAGGAGAGAGATAGTTTGTCTTATAATAGAGTATTTGATAATAGTAAAGTAATAATCGACATTACTTTTTGTATATGTTTCAACATGGATTCCTTAATTTATTGGTATATAATTAAATCTAAGGAAAAATACGCCCAACGAAATTCCTGTGTCGTTTGTTTTTTACTTATCTTTTTAACCAAAAAATATAGAATTCTAGAATTTAAACTCTCGATTTAACTATAAATTTACTCATTTACACCTCATTGATCATTTGCCTTCCTGTTCAAATATTCAATCATACATACGCTCGTTTTTTATTATAAAACTTGATTAAGTACGATACACGGTTGAATGATATATAATTGTTCCATAAGTAACCCCAATGATTAAAAGAAAGAGAGACCAATATGAACTTTTATGCAATATAACAAATATTACATATGCGAATAAGGTAAAACGATAAAATGAAAAGGCTTGTTGAATTATAAAGCCCTTTAATATCTCCAAATACACATACCCTAGCGTGTTTGATATAGACAAATTTAGGAAAATAAAATGAAACAAAAGGAAATGTAACGATAGATAAATTGATTTGAGATATGCTAAAGAACATATTTTTTTTTTTACCTAAAACCTTAAAAATTCAAGCAATTTTGCTTAAACCCATTGTAAATTCTCTAAAGAAATTAAAAAGAAAATATCTTCTAATAATCATTTCCCTTCACTTTGAAAAATCAATAAATCATAATAGAACATTTTTTTTTTAAAGGTGTGGATCATTTGTTCGCAACATGGGATCTAGCTTACGTTAAATCATAATAGAACATAACCACTGTTCAAAAATAAAAATAAAAATAGAACATAACCATTTTTTGAAGAATGGCAACTCTCCGTTTAATTTAATTTCACCCTACCAAACAATCAAAGTTGATTCATTTCCATTTCTTCAATTTGAATTCTCATACCAAACACACCTAAGTATATACACAGATTATCGGGTTGTTCCATAAAACAAAAAGATATATCATTTATTGGACATTTTGCTCATTAGAAAAATATATATATACAATAACATGTTGATGAAGTTATGTAACCAAGAAGGTTTGATCAAGTAATTAACACTTTTGTCTCTTGAGATAGAGTTCGATCTTTTTTCTTTCTAGGCGGGAGGTTGAGTCCAAGACAATGCCCAAAAGAGGTTGCTCTAGTGGGGAACCATGATAGAAAGGGACGAGTAGCCCAAACTTTTTTTTACCGTTGGCCTTATATCTACGTAAAATAACGATACCGACTAAATTGTTACGATTTTTAGCGATTTTAGGATTTTTGGCTATTTTTAATGATTTTTAAGAGTTTTTGGCACTTTGGTAGTTTCCATTTATCATTTAATTGCACAATTACGTCTTTATGAGTTTTATTATTAGAATAATCTTTCAAAAGTTTAGAATTAGTTACATTGACGGGTATCCCATATTTGTTTGACCCGTAGCACAATAAAATAGTATCATTTTTCAAAAAAATTACACTATATGGATCTAGCGGACCCGTAGCCCAGGATACCCCTAAGTTGTATGTAGTTCCGCCTATGGGTTGCTCACTCTTTCACTATAAGGCTTCGAACCTATGACCTTTAAGAAAAACCCTTTAGAGAAAAACTCCCTAATTGAAGGCTAAGCCCTCATTGAGCGAACAACTCAGGACTAATGATGATAGTTGCATAATCTGTATCTTTACTACTATATAAAAAGTATCCATCCCTTAATTTTTAGAAATAGTTACACAAAATTTTAGTTTATAAATGATTCAATTACCAACTTCTTTTTTTGAAAAGAGTTATAAGAAATTACCCAATTTGTTCTTAATGAACTAATTTACTACATCAACACCTTATTTTATTAATGGGTTAAGTATTTGGGGATGTATGTAAGTTGTACATATTTTATATTATGTGAAAACAACTTTCAACGGTTCATTGTATGTAATTAACCTACAAAACTAAACAAATCAGATAAGAAATCGGGAGAATACTAACGTGACATCATCTGAGACGTGACACAATAGTGACCTCTCATCAGCATTTACCCATTGATTACACGATTCGTTCAATTTTGTAATTTAGCTATATACAATGAACCAGATGAAAATTGCTTTTATATGGTATGAAAATTGTACCCGTTACATACATCCCAAAATAGTTAACCCTTACTAATTTAAATCTTAAATATTAACTTTTAAAATATCTTTATTAACATTTTTACATTGTCGTATTGTGAAGGTAACGTCTTAATATTTGTGAAGGATAAGGATATTAAGGATCCAATATGCCGTTCAAAGGAAAAAAAAAAATTCGAAGGATCCAACATAAAAAAGGGGAGGGCAAAAACCCTAAAGCCCAGGCCCAACAACTTGCACCAATATATAGTATAGATAAGATAGGTAAACCACATAAGGTCATATGTTTACAATAGTCGTGTGCTTCTCCTCCCAGCTTCCATATATCATCACGATGTAAAAAGATATGAAACATAATGGATCTTAAATCTATCATTCCCACCTCCAGCTTTGGCTACGGATCTGATGGTTTTACTAAAAAGGTATCATTTTTTTCTTTTAATTCGGTTTTACTAAAAAGGCTATGGATATTAAAAAGGTTTGAATCTATCTAGTAAAGGTATCATTTTTTTTCCTTGGAATTTTTCTTTTTCAATTCGGTTTTACTTAAAAAGGATTTGGATGGTTTGTAAATCCTTGTTAGTACTTTCAGCTTGCACCGATAATATATATATAGACAAGATAGGTAAACGACATAAGGTCATATGTTTGTGCTTCTCCTCCCAGCTTCCATATATCATCACGATGTAAACAGATATTAAACATAATGGATCTTAAATCTTATCATTCCCACATCGAGCTTAAAAAGTTAAAAAGGCTATGGATCTGATGGTTTGAATCTATCTAGTAAAGGTATCATTTTTTTTCCTTGGAATTTTTCTTTTTAGTTCGGTTTTATATGGGTGTGTGGTTAAGTTAAAAATCTGTAAATCCTTGTTACTACCAAGAAAGTATTACTCGTATTATTATTTAACAATTTTTTTCCGATTTAAACCTTTTTATTTATATTTCCACTTATTGAACACTCGAACAAAATTTTTTATTTGACTTCCGGTTCAAACCGGCGAACCGGGTCTTTTTTTATTTTGAAAGCTTAAGTTACCCCGCCCCCCTTTTCCCTTTCTAACGTTGCCTATATATCTATCTATACATACATTACATTTACATACCCAATATAAAACCCCCACCAATTCCTCTTTTATTCCACTATAATCACCGCCCAATTAGTAAAAACCCTAACGACATTATCAAATCAACTCCTTAAACTCCTTTCTTTTTTTTAATCAAATGGCCAGCGACTACGATCTTTGTCAGATTCTTGCAGCCACCATTCAAGGGGATGTTCACGAAGCTGGTTTTGATTATTATGTGATGAACCTCTACCACCACCGCCCTTCTACAATTGCAGGTAAAATTACTGTCCCTTTTTATTAAAATTTTAATCTTTTTTTAACAAATTTGTCTGCTTTAAGTTATAAATTACTTTATTCTAAAGATTTCGTTTTTAAAGTTGTAAAGAATGACAAATTGGGTTACTTTAGGTTTGCGTGTTTTCTGATCCTGTTAACAAATTTTTTTAATTTGTATTACTATTTGGGTTTGGATTGATGTTTTGGGCCAACTTATCGGAAATCGAATTAAGTTTACAGATATCGCGTATTAAGTTTACATGTAAAACCTGTTCACATCTATAATCTTTTTACATCTTCTTACAGAGTTTCTGCGACGGGGCCCACACAACGCTTTTTACATCGTTAGTGAACGACCCACACGTGGGTCCCGTTTCAATAGAAGCGTGTTAGGAACAGACCGATGGGCCGAGACCGGATCCATGAGGCGGGCAGTGGGAGCGCCCGCCGTTAAGCGGTTTTTTTATTTTGAGGAGGGAAAAATAAGGACTGCTTGGAAGGTCTCTGAGCTATCGTTCCCTCGGCGTCATGCACTATTCCGACCACCTTATTTTGCTATCTACAAACTCAAGTTTGTCCATCCATATATGGATATCGATTTTGAGGAGGAGGAGGAGGAGATGGAGATGGAGATGGAGATGGAGATGGAGATGGAGATGGAGATGGAGATGGAGATGGAGATGGAGATGGAGATGGAGATGGAGTATTGGTTAAAATTCCAAGCTTTGACTTTTAGTATGGGGCAAACAGTTTGTAGTGGGAACTCTTGAGCAACAATATCTTCACTTATCGTTTTCATTGCATAAACCATTTTAGCTTAACAAGAGTGGTACAGCATGATCACATAAAAATAATCGAAGCAACTTAAACAATGATGACAAACTCAATCTATTCAACAATTTCTTTAACAATGAAAACCCATTAGTGACACGTATATTTAGCTTGATATGTACAGCCCCGAGTGCAGCTCTTTGACTCTTGTGTGACTGTCTGGATGAATGGAAAATATAGGAGCATTATGCACGAAACCGGTTAGAGAACCCGGGTTCTCTAACCGGTTACACAGAAACCGGGTCCTAACCGATTCCAACGTATAGAATGCCTAACCGGGTACTAACCATCGGTTTATCTGGAACCCGAACCGGTTAGGGTCAAAACCGGGTTCGGTTACGGGTTGACTTTCGGGTTCGGGTTTGGTTTTTTTGTACACGCCTACTACACATGGACATACTATATGAATAAACATACACCTATGTACATTGAAATCATACCGGCAAGGATCAGACATCGCTTTCTTAACGAATTCCTCTTCTCCATCAGTAAGTTGGAGGAACGGGTCTTCCAATGGATCTCTTTCCAAAGGTGCATCCCTTTCCATTGGATCTGAAGCATGAGCAATTCTTGTTTATTGATAAAATAGAAATCAAGTTTCTACAAAAAAATTAAAATATTTATGAAAATACCATAATCATAATCCGCATCATCTTGCTCAACGACCTCTTCTTCATCAGTAAGTTGGCGGAACGGGTCATCCAATACATCCTGTAATCAAACAATAAATACAACATGATATTTTCGTTTGAGGCATATATATGATAAAGCGTCGATTTATATTAAGGCTGCCAGCCACTAAGGTTATAAATGTACCTCAGCTGAATCTTCATACAAACCGTCAGTCCAGTCATCTGCTGAATCATGAGCAATTCTTATAAAATAGAAGTCAGGTTTATACAAAATAAAATAAAAATTCATGAAAATACCTTGACTGAAATCAGAGTCATCTTGTTGATGACCACCGTCAACACTTGGAGGGGCTTCCAATCGTGGATAACTTTCACTTGCTTCAGAACCATCCATTGGAGAATTATGTCGATGAACTACTCCTCCTCCTCCTTCATCTTCATCTTCTCATCATCATCATCATCATCAAAATCGATATCCATATATGGATGGACAAACTTGAGTTTAATTCTCCAATGGATGGTTCTGAAGCAAGTGAAAGTTATCCACGATTGGAAGCCCCTCCAAGTGTTGACGGTGGTCATCAACAAGATGACTCTGATTTCAGTCAAGGTATTTTCATGAATTTTTATTTTATTTTGTATAAACCTGACTTCTATTTTATAAGAATTGCTCATGATTCAGCAGATGACTGGACTGACGGTTTGTATGAAGATTCAGCTGAGGTACATTTATAACCCTAGTGGCTGGCAGCCTTAATATAAATCGACACTTTATCATATATATGCCTCAAACGAAAATATCATGTTGTATTTATTGTTTGATTACAGGATGTATTGGATGACCCGTTCCGCCAACTTACTGATGAAGAAGAGGTCGTTGAGCAAGATGATGCGGATTATGATTATGGTATTTTCATAAATATTTTAATTTTTTTGTAGAAACTTGATTTCTATTTTATCAATAAACAAGAATTGCTCATGCTTCAGATCCAATGGAAAGGGATGCACCTTTGGAAAGAGATCCATTGGAAGACCCGTTCCTCCAACTTACTTACTGATGGAGAAGAGGAATTCGTTAAGAAAGCGATGTCTGATCCTTGCCGGTATGATTTCAATGTACATAGGTGTATGTTTATTCATATAGTATGTCCATGTGTAGTAGGCGTGTACAAAAAAACCAAACCCGAACCCGAAAGTCAACCCGTAACCGAACCCGGTTTTGACCCTAACCGGTTCGGGTTCCAGATAAACCGATGGTTAGTACCCGGTTAGGCATTCTATACGTTGGAATCGGTTAGGACCCGGTTTCTGTGTAACCGGTTAGAGAACCCGGGTTCTCTAACCGGTTTCGTGCATAATGCTCCTATATTTTCCATTCATCCAGACAGTCACACAAGAGTCAAAGAGCTGCACTCGGGGCTGTACATATCAAGCTAAATATACGTGTCACTAATGGGTTTTCATTGTTAAAGAAATTGTTGAATAGATTGAGTTTGTCATCATTGTTTAAGTTGCTTCGATTATTTTTATGTGATCATGCTGTACCACTCTTGTTAAGCTAAAATGGTTTATGCAATGAAAACGATAAGTGAAGATATTGTTGCTCAAGAGTTCCCACTACAAACTGTTTGCCCCATACTAAAAGTCAAAGCTTGGAATTTTAACCAACTTAATAATGAGCGTGTTGAGTTGGTTGTGTTTCATTTCAACTGGGTTAAATGGTCATGTTAAAAGGAGAATGGGTCAAATAAATCCATCTAGAGCCTATTTTCATATCCATACATTGCTTTAGATCTAATTTAAATTCCGATTGTATTCATAGTGTAAAGTGCTTGTACTTCAAACCAACGTCACTTGTTATAACTGGAATTCTTTTGAATTCCATCTAAGTGTATCAATAATACGTTTCACTACAACAAAGTTTAGATCCCGCGTATATTATGTGTCGATGTATGTAACTATTATGATGTGAACTTATCAATCAGCTTCATCTTGATTTTACAAATAAATAAAAGATTGTTAATGTACACCATTCTGAAGCTCCTACTATCAGTTTTTGTACTTGCACTATATGCTATCTATTTGCTGCACTTAAAGAGCAAGAATACCAATATCATCAATTTCCAATTCTGTAAAAAGCTGATTAGGTGTTTTACCTGCCGTGTCTGCTGCTAGTGGATTAGCTCCCCTACAATAAGTATCATCACATAGACAAAATCAGTCAGGATATTTCTGTTATAGAGCTCAATCAAATAACTTGATAGCTGAATTTTGTATTTTCTATAAGTGTAGGTGGTTTCATTATGTATTTTGTATCTAATTTAAATGATGCTTCCAATTGTAGAAATGAGGTTGTGGTTGCTCACATGGCTTCAAATATTACAATTACTGGAAAGGATCTACAGTGTTTAAGACCCGGGGCATGGCTAAATGATGAGGTATTCATTTATTTTGCACACGTTTTTGATTGCAATTTAATTTGTCATCAAGATTCATAGTGCTGACTGTTCCATATTACTAGGTTATTAACCTTTATCTTGAGTACCTAAAAGAACGGGAAAAGAAGCACCCGGACAAGTTTCTGAAATGTCATTTCTTCAGCACACATTTCTACACAAAGGTCAGGCTTAATCTCTCAAGTTGCCATCTTTTTTATTGGCTTTATTTACCTACTCCATATGTCATAATTTCCAATTCTTAGCCGGAGAATTCTTAGAATTTCCAATGCATGCTAAGAATTCTCTAGGGGATAGTTTATATTGGAAATTCTTTATGGATATTAGCATAATTGAAGGCCTAGTTATGTTCTATTGGTTTCAGCCTTATCAAGTATAAATCGCTTTATGTTGATAACTTGTGGCATCTTTTATAATCTTATTCTATCCTTTTGTCATATAGTTAATAGAAAGTGATGGTTACGATTACAAGCTGGTTAAAAAATGGACTTCCCATTTGGAATGCGGTCTGCAGGAGTACGACAAAGTAAGGATTGATACTTTTTTTTTAAGGACCTTATGTCTCTCCTACATCCTTAATGCGAACTCTCAGTATTCTGTTACGGTATTCTCACTATGCAGGTGTTTGTCCCGGCATAAAGAAATACATTGGTGCTTGGCTGTTATCAACAAAAAAGAAAAAAAGTTCCAGTATCTTGACTCCCTTGGAGGCATTGATAGTCAAGTTATGAATGTGTTGGTATGCCTGCCTATTTTTCATGACATAGATGCTAATATGAAAAGTACTTGCTGTTAAATTAGGAGCATATTCTGATGGGTTTGGGTTAATCGGAACTAAATATGACTTGTAATTTATGGCTCTCGTGTTCTTCAGGCCAAGTACATCGTGCATGAGATTGCAGACAAGAAAAAGGAAGTCATTGATGTAACTTCTTGGGAGAGAGAATTTGTCGAGCACATTCCGAAACAGGAGAACAGGTGTGTTGATTCAAAGTTTTCTACTTAAAGAAAATACCAACTTCTCTTATTATAACTGATAATGACAAAGTTAGGGTGTGTTGAAAGTATGGAAATCTCGACCTACAAGTCAAAGTTATCATTTTCACTTTTGTCCTAAATGCTGAAATTTATTATAGACACAACCATTAGGCTTCCTAGTCATTATGAAAAAGAAAGAGAGAAAAAAAGAGACTGGTTTGTGTGACTTTTGTTTCTGGCTCTTATATATCAATATCACCTTTGACCTCTTTTTAAAGCTTACCGTTTTGCGTTTCTCACTGGTCATAATCTGTTTCTTGACAGTGTTGACTGTGGCGTTTTTATGATCAAGTACGCAGACTTTTATAGCAGGGACATTGACCTCTTGTTTGGGCAGGTGAGTCGTTAGGCCGGTTTTTCCTTTTTGTTTACTTAAACTGTATGGCTAAGTTTCTTTTTTTCTAAATGGTGTCGGTGCATGTCTTAAATAGAACTGTCTCATTTGTGATGGTTTTTAAATGATCTTGACATTAAACATGAACTAAATACTTGTGATAATCTTTTAATGTAGAAAGACATGCCATATTTCCGGAGGAGGACGGCCTTGGAGATACTGAGATTGAATGCATCTGAATAGCCGCCGTGAATTAAGCATGTGGTGTACAGTCTCTGTTTTTTGCATATGACTAGGCTGAATCTCTCATACTTCATTGTGCAGTTTTTTTTTGTTTTTTTTAGGAAAAAGGGTTTGGTTTGCACAAATAGTTTCTTTGGTAGCTATTGCCACTTTTGGATGTTTCATACTATTTCTGTAAAGATTTTTTAATCTGTTTTTGTTCATTATGGAAGGAATTGTCCAGAAAAATTACCAGTTACGTTTGATACTGGCATGGTATTACATTACATTACAGTAAGCAGACAGAGGGTGTCTGGAAGCCAAAACGTAGTCTCATCCGGTATGGGATTGCGATTTTGCTAGATCCCTTAAATTTGGTAAGGGGTTAGCTTCATTTATGATTGTAGTAGGTCGAGGCCCCTTAGTATGAATCGATCATCCCTGCGTAAAATATATCATCAGATGTATAGCTACATTTATATTTATACTTGTATATAAATGTGAGGATGCGAATCATGAATAGAACAATAACTAATGCTCATTTTGGACGTGAGATAGCTACAATGAAATTAGACATGAACTTTGGAATGACAAATGTTATGTTCTTGTGCAGAAAGTACTTATCCATCAAAAACTTAAACTCAAAAACTTATGCTAGACACACAAGACACAGCCACATACTTTGGAACATACAAAAACATAATCAGCCATCTTTGGGTGAGTCAAGTAAGTGGGTGAGTCAGGCAAGTGTTAGGAAATTAATACGTCATTCTAATAATATAATATCAGCCCATACCAATATACCCAGCCACATACCTGAAATCAATTACGGGGCAAAGGTGTAGTACCAAAGATTGACAAATTGGCAAGGTTTTGGCAAGTTTTCACCCAATAAGGAAGTGTCATGTGGATTTGCCAATAAGTAGTCAATTCTTGACAAAAGCTAGCCAAAAATGATGATGTAGTAGCCAAAAACTTGCTAATTTGCCAAAACTTGCTAATCTGCCAATTTACCAATATATATAATATATATATATATATATATATATATATTATACATATATATATATATATATATATATAGGGTAGGGTTAACGTGAGAACAACAAATATGGAGAGAACCGTGAGAACCACTAGTTTCCCTCCCTCTTTCTCTTTTTTTTGTGTGGTTTTTTATTTTTTTTATTTTTATTTTTCATTTTTTGAAACTTTTTTTTGTTTTTTATTTTCTTTTAACAAAAACCCATTTTTTTTTATTTTTTTTTTTATTTTTTTTGTAAAAAATCATATGGGTTACGCGTTGAAACCGTATGGATACGGTACGGGCGTTGCCCTCATCCGTTCTAAAGGGGTTGTCACCGGACGCATATGGGAATGGTATGGATTTGATGGGCGGCGATCCAAGAGATGGTGACGGTTGTATACGGTACGGGCGTAGCCCTTAACTCTAAGGGCAAAACCCTTAGAGATGGTTTTTTAGTGGTTCTCACGGTTCTCACCATATATGTTGGTTCTCACTTGATCCCTTCACTATATATATATATATATATTTGTTAAAAATAAGACACTCCCCCATGCTCCTCATGCTCCCAACGTCTATTTCGATCGGCAATATTTGGCCGATTGAACTTGCCGATGCTTGTTGGCTTGTTGCCAAAAAGAGCCGATGGAGGGGTGTAGTGGAACCGACATGCCGCTACTTGCCAATTGATTTTGCCGATAAAACTTGTCGACTACACCCTTGCCCCTAAGTAAACCCATATACCCCAGCTCGATTAAGTCGGAAACTTTATACCCCGATACATCATTCTAACTATATAATGTCAGCCACATCTATTTTGTTTGACTCCACAACCTGCGCCTATTGCCCAAAACTCGATCAATTTGAACTAAACCAAAATAGCCAGCCCAATTAAGTCACAATCTTAATAATAGGGGTGAGTACGGTTTGGTTTGGGTCGGTTTTTGACTAAAACCGAAAATCGAACCGCTGTAATTCGGTTTTTGAAATCTAAAACCATTGGGTTTCGGTTTTTTCGGTTTGAGTCTTTTTCGGTTCGGTTTTTCGGTTTTAGTCGGTTTTTAACCATTTGTGGGTTTGAGTCAATTTGAGCTAAAAAAAATTAAGGTTTATATCATATGATTATACTACAACTTTAATAACTTATCCAAACAATATCAGTAACAAAAACAATTTAACAATGACAATAAATCCATCTTATTAAGTTGAACAAACTTCAAATATTTATTTCAAATAACTATTAATCACGTGTTGTTTAAATATGCAATTGATTAAACCGATCGATTTTGTTGTGTCTTTTCACAAAAAACATATAATTAATATTGTTTTGTACACTAAATAAAGCAAATATATTAACATGTTTAATAAGAATGAGTATTAAAAGGACATAAATACAAATTTTTATAAACAATATATATTTTTGGTTCGGTTCGGTTTTTCATATGAAACCGAAACCGAACCAAAACATTCGGTTTTTAAAAAATCAAAACCGAAAACCATTGGCTTTTTCGGTTTTTTTGGTTTTTATGGTTTTTTTGGTTTTCGGTTCGGTTTTTGCTCACCCCTACTTAATAACACAACATGTCCAGTACCAGCCTATTGCATAATACAGGCTACTGTTCTAATAAGTGAAGGTCGATTTCAAGGTTAGCTGAAATGTAGTATATCAATAACTAGGAGCAATACTTAGACCGAGAAGTATATCAATTACTCAGGAAGAGTAAACGCAAGATTTGTGCCATAACTTTTCCCGTCCCTGTTAGTCTTCACGAAAGTCTCGGGTTACCATCATGTAAGAGTGTAACACATAAATTAATAGATTCAACACGGATCTAAGAAAATGGAACAGAAGCGAAAACTTACCTCATCAAATAAGACTTGGTATCACTTCAATGATGAACACAGACTTGTAATGAGTATGAGACTACAAGTAACCTTGTGAATAGAAACTAAAATGAGATAATTGTTTCCATCAACGTATATAAAAACCACTAGTTATAAATATTATTAACATATTTAATTGAAAGTATATATAAACGCGGCGGCATGATAACTCTAAGGAATCCTTTCCACATATTTAAAGTATGGGGAAATCTTAGTTAAAGTATGCAGTAACTATCTTAGGTAAAACATGTGTATTTTAGGGGGGATAATGTAAAATTCAGGGGTGTTATGTATGTTTATCAAATTCAAAGATTTAAGTTGTAATTTTTTTTTAAATGACAGTACCTAAGATAGGTGCAATACGGATATTTTCCCATAAAGTATATATATATATACTTTCAATATACTCTGAAACATATTTAATTGCATGTTTATAACAATAGTGTACAATACAATACTGTTTATGTTAATGATATTTATAACAATAGTGTAAAAAATGATATACCATTATACCTCACTTTTCTTCCCTTTCTCCTCCTGTTTATGTTGATTATTTCTTCCCTTCCTCCTCATGTTTATGTTAACAATAACAAATTCGACTCAATCTGTTTGCCGGATGGTAAACAATCAAAAACTACTTAAGATAAAGGTTATAAAAGGTTAATAATCTCCAAGTTGGTCTAGTCGTCAGGCGCCATTCAGAAGAACTAATGTAAGCCCCACACATCAGAGTGAAAGCCAGAATAGGGATCCCTCTCCGTTTTCCCATCAATCATCAACCTCTCTTATTAAACGTTAATGTTGTTCTCCGTTAGGAGACACTTTTGTAGAGCTGGGCCTATTGGGCATTTTGATACCATCTTTGCCCTTGCAATGAAACAAAAAAAATGTGTTAACAAGGAAATATAGAGGATTAAGCTGGTGATATAAATAACCAACTGAACAATGACTTCGGGCTTGCAAAAGCGAGTCAGCTGCTCGCAAACCGAGTGGTACAACCAAGGTAAAAGAAGAAAAAAAAAGAACAAGAGAAGAGGTCGATCGGTGTGTTGGTAACAAGTACAACTGATGAATACAAATGCAGAAATTAAACTTGATAAGTAACATCAATACCCAACCAAATATTAACTAATCAAACATATGCGTAAACAGGGGACTAGGGGAGTTTAATTGATGACACATACCATTGAAAAGCCACATGAGACATTATATCGAATTCAATTTAATACGAGAACCATAGAGTTACAAATATTCAAGGGAAGACAATGTGGGGGGAAAAAAGTTACACTACAAGTATTTTGAAAAATAATATGGGTAAAGTTGGATGGAAAATAAAGTAAATTAAGTACGTCGAACAAGCAACAAATTAAACAAAAAGTATAGCCAGCTGGTCCTTCATCGGTCGACCTTGTAATTCATCGTTGGCTTTGGATAGTCTTGGTATTAGTCATGCATGCCCAACATATGGGGTATTTAAATACTCGAAATAACGCATTCACACTTTTGTATTGGTATGACTATACGCAAAATGGAATGAGATATATTAAAATGTAAATGTTGCCGCACAAATATGATAAGGAAAATAAAAGGCTTGGAACTTTGTATTGAAATGGATTATATATAGCCTTACAGAAAAAGAGGTCATATATGTCTTATATTATTTGTGTTACATCTCCATAACTTGTATTATAACTGTAAAACTCTATATATTATGATACATATAAAAAAATAAAAATAAACGTACCTATATCCAGAGGCGGATCCAGAAAATTGGATCATCAGGGCAAAAAGAAACTTAACTTGAAAAATTAAGGTCAATATGAAACAAAAACGCGATAGTATACGTAATTACGACATATATACACTAGAAAATTTTGGGTCGTCGGGGGCGGTTGCCCCCGGTCTTTCTATACTACATCCGTCAGTGCCTATATCACTTTCGTCAAACAATAATACCCAGCCTAATTATTAGATAAACGATAAGCATATATTTTCATGTCTCGAACCTTGGTTACTCGAAAAGTGACCTCATTGCTAGTGAACTCGATAAAGAACCTCATTGTTAAAATAGATAAACACATGGATCAATCTTCTAATTAACTCTGAAAATAAATAAAATTCCAGAATCTATCTATGTTATTCTTTGGATTTTTTATTTTTTTTTCTTTTAAGTTAGTTTCGATTCAGACGTGCTGGAGGCAATTTTAACCAGCGATTTGCTGGACCTCCAACCCCCTCCTCATAAAAAATACCTTAAGATAAGAAACTCGAGACTCAAACCCGAAACTTTAGGAAAAACTTATATCCAAGTCCCACATAATGAATTTAGAAAGAAGTTTATCCTTTGGATTATTAGTCGTGAAAACAAAAGTAAACAAAAATATAAAAAAATCATCTAGCTTTGTTGCACATGACTTTGCAAAGAACAAGAAGACTTTTAGCATGTGTCCCCACGAACCAACAATTAAAAAACCCCAAAATGTAACCACCCTCTTAATTATTTATGTTGCTCTTCACTGTCACTGTCTCTTTAATCTTGCCGTTCATAAAGAGAAAAAATAAAAGAAAAAAAATAATCTCAATAATCTTTCATTTCTTGAAGCTCTCACCAAAAATGTCTATAGAGAAACAAAAAAGTTTCTCTTACAAGCCCACAAAATTCTTCATTTTTTCATTAACAATTTCACTATCAATAATTTTTCTAACAGTTTTTTCCATCTGGGTATTCAAGTCTGACCCATTTATCATAAATCAAGAAACCCGTTTTCAGTTCACTCAAATTGAATCCACCTCTCTTAGTTTTGTTCATAAAGTCAACATAAGTCAAACCCATTTTAGCAAATCCTTAAATTCATCAAAAAGGCACAAACTTTCTTATGATTTTGAAAAAAAGATTCAAAATCTTGATTCAAAAAATGTTGATGCTGTAAAAGGCACAAACTTTTTGGTTTTTGATGTTAATAATAGTTCAGTTGCAAATTATGTGAATAAATCTGATTTAAAGAAAAAAAGTGGAAAAGAAGTTGGTGAAAAGGTGTGTGATGTGACAAAAGGGGAATGGATATATGATGATATCTATCCTCTGTATACTGCTTTTTCATGTCCTTTTATAGATGAAGGTTTTAATTGTGAAGCTAATGGTAGATTGGATAAAGATTATATGAAGTGGAGGTGGAAGCCTCATGATTGTGACATTCCTAGGTACTATTTGTAATTATATATGCATATATACATATATGTATATAAATTTTATCTATACTTTTAATTCAATGTTTAGTCCTTTTAGTCTTTTTGACTTGAAATGATTATATTGATTATGAATGAGTACTATAGTTGAAGTATTGATTGAATGAGTTGGTTGTATATGTATAGATTTAATGCAACAAGCATGTTGGAATTGATTAGAGGAAAAAGACTAGTATTTGTTGGTGATTCAATCAATAGGAATCAATGGGAGTCCATGCTATGTTTGTTAATGAGTGGCATTAAAGATCCAAAGAGGGTCTATGAGACACATGGCCGGCGTATCACTAAAGAGAAGGGAAACTATTGCTTCAAATTTTTGGTAATTGTTTTATGATTTAATAAATTTTTGTTGTTAATTTTATGAGTTTGACATGTGATTTTGATACTAGTTTTGTGCTATGTGGCTTTTTAATATCAGGATTATAAGTGTACAGTTGAGTTTTACGTGTCCCATTTCTTGGTTCATGAGGGCAAGGCAAGAGTGGGTAGGAAACGCTTGCAGACGTTGAGAATTGATACTGTCGATAGGGGTTCATCTAGATGGAGAGGAGCTGATGTTTTAATCTTTAACACCGCACATTGGTGGAGCCATTACAAAACAAAATCTGGGTGAGTTCACACTATCTAAAACCTCATAATAGTAGTTTGTCGTGAGAAATTCGGTTTCTATATTTGTTTGAAGTTAGGGTATTTCTATAAATGATGTCTGGGGAATGCAAAGCCCCTGGTTTACGTCATCACGTCACATCGTTTAGAGTAACAACAAAAGCATTAGTAAAATCTAGAGTACTTCAAAAACAAAGAGCTTAACTAAACAAAAAACAAAAAGATCATTCGAGTCTTCTAGTAAATTATTCTCCAGTCCTGTTTTTCCTATTACGTATCCCTTGGATGAACCTCATGACTCATTAGATGTACACGTAGAAACTAAGATACATAAGTTAGGATGTGGATGGTTTAGTTTACTTTTAAATAAGGAACCTTGGTTTGACATTTTTCTAATCAAACCGCCTGAGCTTATGCTTTAAAAACCAGCCAGATGAACCTGAAATGGTTTGTTTGGCAGTCTGAGCCATTATACGTTATCATAGAAGTTATTGGTGATTGGAATATTTGAAAGAAACATATACATATGTGGGGACAAAAACGACGCGGAGATAAATCTCGCCAACCTTAATGAAAATCTAACGTGCACCTGTTATGTATCTAAGATAAAAGATAAGTAACTATGACAACCCCATACAACGATAAACATTATCAATTTGATGTAATCGTAACATTTGGCTTGTTATCCGAGGGATGAGTAGGATTGTAGGAAGAACAGCGAATTTGAGACAGGCGGCGGCGGCAAGGAAGAGATTGTGGGAGGAGGGAACGTCGTTAGTTGTCAACCAAGGAAGTAAGAAGATACTTTCTAATCTGGGTTTGTGATATGATCTTTCCAGGAATCAACAAGTTGATTAGTTTCTTTCTTCGATTCTCAAGTGATTCCTGGAAAGGTCATATCAGTTTGACTTCTAGCATAAGATACTACCTATGA
Organism: Erigeron breviscapus; assembly: GCA_034093135.1. Lineage (NCBI taxonomy): Eukaryota > Viridiplantae > Streptophyta > Magnoliopsida > Asterales > Asteraceae > Erigeron > Erigeron breviscapus. The sequence goes on along the minus strand of CM067173.1, from coordinate 110,270,721 downwards.
AATGAGGATGAAGATAAAAAGACTAGAAGATATTTATAATTCTAAATAGTAGAATTGGCAGTTTGGTCCATTTTTTTCTAATTTTATAAGTTTTCAATGTAAAACGTTAACTAAAGAAACAATTACATAATCCATGAAGATAAAATCATATTGACTTAAAGAGCCACCAACTTGAAGAAAATGTAGCATGTACTTATGCATTTAAGATAAAAATAGTTAACTATCACAACTCCATTTGAAGATGAAAATTATGAAATTGATGTAAATGTAGCATGCTCTCATGCGTTGAGTTACTAAGTAAGGGTGAGTGGGAAGATCAATGATTTGGAGTTCGGCGTTGCAAGGAAGTGACTAGAGGGGCGGGAGGAGGAAACGTCGTTTAATGTCAACCAAGGAAGTAGGAAGTGTTTCTGATTGGGGTTTTGATTTTACATAATATGCCACGTATAGGATGGGCGGGAATTAAAAAACACTGAAGGATATTTCTAAATAAAGTAAAAATTAAAGGTGAAGGTAACGCATTTGCATGGCTCAAATCTTTACTTGTATCTCCATGTGCAATCAAATCACCGTCACATATATATTAAACTAAATATACTCAAGATATATATGATCCAGCCTAAATGTCTGTTTTGACCATGAAACTGCAAACTGAATCTGACAGTTTAGGAAGTTCCAAACAGGGCATTGTTACGAAGGGCCATCTGTAAGCAATATATCTACTACACAGGCGTATGCAAAGCAATAGCCTTCTAAGTTACCGTTAACCAATGTTGTGAATATAGAAAACAATAGCAAGGGATACTTTATGATGACATATCTGGTTATGTTATCTCTTTAACTCCCTTTCCACTTTTTCCGATGCTTTCTGAGTTTGATTTCTTTACATTACTCTTAATTGTCTGCAGTATGACAATATCTTATGCTTCTAACAAAATCTAGTTTGAGCGTAATATCAGTTTTCATGAATTTTCTGCCCTAAACTAAACATTTATAAGATGACTTATGTCAGATTCAAGTAATTCAACTTTTGAAACAGGTTTTTTCATTTTTTTCTAATTTTATAAGTTTTCAATGTAAAACGTTAACTAAAGAAACAATTACATAATCCATGAAGATAAAATCATATTGACTTAAAGAGCCACCAACTTGAAGAAAATGTAGCATGCTCTCATGCGTTGAGTTACTAAGTAAGGGTGAGTGGGAAGATCAATGATTTGGAGTTCGGCGTTGCAAGGAAGTGACTAGAGGGGCGGGAGGAGGAAACGTCGTTTAATGTCAACCAAGGAAGTAGGAAGTGTTTCTGATTGGGGTTTTGATTTTACATAATATGCCACGTATAGGATGGGCGGGAATTAAAAAACACTGAAGGATATTTCTAAATAAAGTAAAAATTAAAGGTGAAGGTAACGCATTTGCATGGCTCAAATCTTTACTTGTATCTCCATGTGCAATCAAATCACCGTCACATATATATTAAACTAAATATACTCAAGATATATATGATCCAGCCTAAATGTCTGTTTTGACCATGAAACTGCAAACTGAATCTGACAGTTTAGGAAGTTCCAAACAGGGCATTGTTACGAAGGGCCATCTGTAAGCAATATATCTACTACACAGGCGTATGCAAAGCAATAGCCTTCTAAGTTACCGTTAACCAATGTTGTGAATATAGAAAACAATAGCAAGGGATACTTTATGATGACATATCTGGTTATGTTATCTCTTTAACTCCCTTTCCACTTTTTCCGATGCTTTCTGAGTTTGATTTCTTTACATTACTCTTAATTGTCTGCAGTATGACAATATCTTATGCTTCTAACAAAATCTAGTTTGAGCGTAATATCAGTTTTCATGAATTTTCTGCCCTAAACTAAACATTTATAAGATGACTTATGTCAGATTCAAGTAATTCAACTTTTGAAACAGGTTTTTTCATCCTATAAACAGTTTTCACTTAAATTTTTCAAAGTTCATTAAAATCTTATTAAACCGGACATAGAAGTCTCATTTTTCCTACCATACTTATTCTTTCCTTAATTGTGTTACACATTGGAATCATCATATCTAATTAAACTATACGACAATATTCTTGATATGAAGTTGTGGTAGAAACTTCATTTTCAAGCTTCCTGCCAATCCTCAAATATCGGATTGCATTTTTTAAAGTGCTTATAGATTATTGTGTTCAAAAAATGCTGTAAGCACTTTGAGTATTTGGATGGAAAAGAAATATGTGCGTCTTTGCTTGTTCTACACTGAAATAGGCACTTTTTTAAGTATCACCAAAGGGGTGTATTATGGAAGTGCTTATGCTTATTTTGAATGCACTTTCAAGACTAAACACTTCCAAAATACACAAATAGCAACCGCAACTCCTTATATTTGACATTCTACTAATGAAACATGTTTATTGCACCATATTAAACATGTTCAGAAGGTTTTAACATTCATTCCTCACTTGAAATCTCAAGTAATGTGTAAAACTCTTGTCTTGTTTTCTAGCCAAGGTAAATACTGCTCAATTATGTCCACCCCATTATAGTTAAGTTGGCATTACCTGTGTGAACTCCATATACTGCCACCCTTGATTGTCTTAATATACTTATCAACTTTCTATTGTAATGACCCAATCCATGTTTACCTCAAGCATTTCATCCATGCTGAGTAGAGTGATTTTTCAACCAGTAACCTAACTGTTGTGATTAAGAGTCCTTCGTATTTCAAGTTCCTATCTCTATTTGGAAACCTCTAAAAGTGTTGCCCCTCATGGACTACCTAAGAAAAGGCTTTCATTCCTCACTTGAAATCTCAAGTAATGCGTAAAACTCTTGTCTTGTTTTCTAGCCAAGGTAAATACTGCTCAATTATGTCCACCCCATTATAGTTAAGTTGGCATTACCTGTGTGAACTCCATATACTGCCACCCTTGATTGTCTTAATATGCTTATCAACTTTCTATTGTAATGAACCAATCCATGTTTACCTCAAGCATTTCATCCATGCTGAGTAGAGTGATTTTCAACCAGTAATCTGACTGTTGTGATTAAGAGTCCTTCGTATTTCAAGTTCCTATCTCTATTTGGAAACCTCTAAAAGTGTTGCCCCTCATGGACTACCTAAGAAAAGGCTTTCATTCCTCACTTGAAATCTCAAGTAATGCGTAAAACTCTTGTCTTGTTTTCTAGCCAAGGTAAATACAGCTCGATTGTGTCCACCCCGTTATAGTTCAGTTGGCATTACCTGTGTGAACTCCATATACTGCCACCCTTGATTGTCTTAATATGCTTATCAACTTTCTATTGTAATGAACCAATCCATGTTTACCTCAAGCATTTCATCCATGCTGAGTAGAGTGATTTTCAACCAGTAATCTGACTGTTGTGATTAAGAGTCCTTCGTATTTCAAGTTCCTATTTCTGTTTGGAAACCTCTATAAGTGTTACCCCTCATGGACTACCTAAGAAAAGGCTTGCTCTCAAATTTCATGGAAGTCGGATGATTCTAGCTTTCGATGATTACGTTGATCAAATGTTAGTGTATCTCATATCATTTTCATACATAAGTTGAACAATTTAATCATAACTTTGTTTCTTAAGTCTTGATAATCAACATGCATGTACCAGCTCCAGATTGCTACTGAACAGAATACAAATCAGTTTTTTGGGTGGTACGGTGTTTACCTTAATTTACTTGCAACAAAGGATTGTGCTATTTGCTTGACAATCCACATACTCCTTCCTTAGCTTCATCTTCTTTTTTTTTGGTGTAAACCTTAGCTTCACCCTATACTCTTTATATATATCCCTTCTTTCCCTCTTATACCCATAGACATAACTGTTGTAAAATTTAGTTGCTAATTAGCTAATATATACGTTAGAGTTAAAGAGTTTTGGATGGAGTTCTGAATCTTGTTAGATGCACTTTTAGAGGGTAGTATAATAGTTTTTCGACCCAGTCACCCAACACTTGCGAAGGGTTACACGAAATGTACGATCGGACAAGACTGAATCAGGCTCAAGTTTTTGGCAAGAAAAACTAGAGCACATAGACAAATTATTTAGAAATTGTGTTTTTTAGAGACCAAAATTATGTACATATAAAACATGAACAGCTGCACGTTTTACAACCATTGGTAAACAATGTGTCTTTTGATGCGAAACAATGTGTATGTTCACTACGGCACTACCTTTGGCATTTTGGTGGGGAAAATTCGTTGGTTCTATCTATACATACCATTTTGGAGTCGTGTTGCTGCCCCACCGCCCATAAGGTTGCTTTTCGTTGACCCGCCAATCAAATTAGCTTATATAGTTTTCAATCCGAACCTCCTTACCTGTATTAGAGCTTAACCTAAAATCTCCTCGGTCTTAGGTAAATAACAACTACATAAATAATTACTAAAATCACCAACAATAAGCAAATAAATGAAGGGCCCAGTGCCCACTGGTGTATCTCTCTGGTTAAGCGGACACCTAGTTTTAGGCTATTTATGCCACCTTCGCTAGTGTAGGCTCAACTCTCATGGTTCTGCAGCATGCTTAGGATTGTTTATAACTGGATTTCTTAGTTGCTTTTGAGGCGCTTAGACACCTTTAAGAGGTAAATTTGGAAAATTAGACAAAGCTAATACACAATTACTCCACTTCGATGATTATATATGTATCATAGAATACAATGATATGATGTTTACATCATTCAACTCATCTCTTTTGTTAGTATCATTTCATCTAACCATTAAGTTAGATAAATTTGAATGTTGATATTACCGAGTTCATCACTCTATTTATGTTGCCAGAGACCTTGCAGCACATTCTAATGTCTACATGTACTGTGGCAGGTTGAATTACTATCAGGAAGGAAATAATGTTTTGCCTCATCTTGAAGCATCAATGGCTTTCAAGAAATCTATGCTAACATGGGCATCATGGGTCGATAAGTACATAAATCCAAGAAAAACACAAGTTGTGTTTAGAAGCTCCGCTCCATCCCATTTCCGAGGAGGTGAGTGGAACGCTGGTGGTCACTGCAAAGAAGCTTCCAGACCTCTCAACCAGACGGCAACAATCAATAACTATCCGGAAAAAAATGTCATTGTTGAAGAAATCATTAAGCAAATGAAAACTCCTGTCAAGTTATTAAATATAACTTCTTTATCAGAATACAGAATTGATGGTCACCCATCAATTTATGGAAGAAAAGGCGGTAGTGCTTTGAAAGGTGAAGATTGCAGCCATTGGTGCCTACCTGGAGTTCCAGATATCTGGAATCAGCTCTTGTATATTCATCTGCAGTCTAAGGCTGGAAACAGGTATGTACAGTGACTCTTTTTCTTTCATTCTAACGTATGATTACATCTTTTGTTTGTAACTCTAGTAATTGGTGCAATCTGTATAGTCATTTTTTTTTAACAAGTAGGGTTGGTCTCATGTAGCAAGTTATAATTAGTTCAGATTTATTCAATGTCAAACATTTGATAGCTAAAATGGCCAGTTATACGCTGATAACAAGGGTAAAGATCTTGCAAATGACAAGAACCCAATTTTGTTCCTTGTATCACTGTAGTCTCAAAAACAGTAAAGAATACAATTATCCAAGAAAGCGTACACTTTCTCAAACTGATAACTAGTTCAACCTAACCTAAGATGACCTCAAACTAAGAAAGAAAAGAGTGTCTATGGGTGAGGTGGTGGCTTTTTGGACCGAGCTTGAACCAAAGGGCCTTTTTCTGGATCATTAGGTTCTGGCTTTTTTGAGCGAGCATGAAGAGGAACAGAAGGGCCTTCTTCTGGATCATTGGGTTGTGTCTTTTTCGAGTGAGCGCTAGGAGGAACGGAAGGGCCTTTATCGGCATCATTGAGGTTGCGAGCCCATAAGGGTGCTTGTTCAGGTTGGTAACGGTAGTCATAGAAGAGCTCTGAACCAGCTTGTATACGCTGTTTGGCAAATATGCCAACGTGATGATCACCTCTCACCTTGATTATCTGCACATACCGACTTTTTCAGATACCAAATGGATTGGAGCTGGGTGTATTATGACCAAAGAAAGAACATGTATACCTTGGGTTCACAGTTAGGTTTCGCTGAGTGGTTGGCAAATTTCAGTTTGTTTCCTATGCGACTAGCGTCAATGACATACTGCATCATATAAACAAGTTGCTGTGAGATTCAAATCTTAAGTTTAGTAACTTGTGAACTCCCAATAGAAAATGTAGGCAGCAACCAGAACCTTCAATATGTGTGTCTAGATTAATAATGCTATTGCAAACAGAACCAAATGAACAAAAAAATAAAATTTCTTGCCTCATCATTCAAGTTGAATAGGAAAGATGAGTTGTTGCGATCATATTGTTTGCCTCGCCAATCTGCTTCTTCATGCGAGATGAGTTCACCAGTATACTCTCCTAGATAGTCATCTTTCTCGACGTTGTCCTATAGACAAGAAATTGTTAAAACTTTTGTTTAAAGAGATCAAGATAGATAGGAAAAAGAGAGGCTCGTATTTGTAATACCCATGTAAAAGCTCCCCAACCAGCAACACTAGATATTCCCAGTAGAATCTGAGTACGACAAAATACATCATGATATAACTTTCTACAATATAGTGTTATAAAGGGAATATAGTGTTGATATTCCTCACTCTTTTATGCTGTCCTTGAAGAATCCTCATGTTACCACATTGATCTTCTTCACCACTACCAAAACTGAAAGCATATGTGGATGTATATGCATAAGATATCATTACAGTCAATAAATAACTAATCTCAAAGCCAAAAATAGGGGAAATGATGAGTAGTCAATAAGTAAATAGTAATCTGCAGGCCAATTAGGAATACTATGCTAAGAAATAAACATGTATTGTATATTATGACATATTCTGGCCTTGAGCAATGTCTCAGATGCCAATGCGTTCCTATATTAAGGCCAGACCATATAATTAATGGTACTTACGGATTACAGAAATATACAAGAACCAAAATGTCAAATTCATCTACCTTGATGTAGGAGAAAGCCGTAACCCGTGTTAAGAGAAGTGACATGATTGATACATATGTCTAATATGGGCGAGATTTAGGAGGCGAAGGATGTTTGTAAGTGACACGTATCTGATACACTTTTTTACACCTGGATGCATCTTTTTAAACCGTGATGCTCCAACAATTGCAAGTGGAGCAATTACCATTACATGAAGGTGTAAAAAAGACAACATCCACATATCAACACCGTACCAAAATCATTCGTGCACTTTCTACTGCAAAACTATAATTGCTACACTAGTTCTTCTAAATAACTATAAGTGCTACATGAATTCTTCTTCTTGCCTCAAAAGAGGATTTCAAGGTTTTTTTTTTTTTTAAAAAGAAAAATATGATTCTATTCAATAGGTAAATTTCCTGTGTACCCCCCCCCCCCCCCTTTTTTTTTTCTCCTTCTTCTCTCTTCTCTCTCTCTCTCTTACCTCCCTATTAAGAAATGACAATTCCAAGATCTCATGGTATTTTGGATGATGTGATAACATGTATAGACGGTAACTTATATATCACGTGAGCAAAAACATCGCAAATATATCATTTGATACAAGTATTGAAAGTTTCATACAATCAATGATTTAAATTAGATGTATACAATAGACTTTCAATTAAAGATGAATACATATTGAAACATTTATGCTTTCTAAGGGCGTGTTTGGACAAAGTTGTTTGAGCTCGAGCTAGCAACAGAGGCTTTCTTTTTCAAGATTATACTTATTTTTAGAGGTTTTTCAAGCTTTTGGGAGCTAGGCTTTTTTTTTTCTTTGTGAACACCATACCTAAACATGGGTTTTCTTTCAAAAAGAAAGCTTCAAGTCCGAAAAGCTACTTGAAAAAGGAAAGGGACTTGGTTTTATACACAAATAACCAAATTTTCTTATCTATTTTTTAGTACACTTTAATGACTTTTGATTGTAACTTTACTTGACTACCTTAATATTAATAAAACATAGTTGTTTTAATATTCAATTGTCCAATCTCATTGCTAAGTTTTTCAATTAAGAGGCTTAGGTTACCTATACCGTACTTTCATCTCTAAAACTCACTACAATTTATTAAATTTAATCTAAGCCCAGGTTACCTAAAGTTGAACTTTCCTATCTAAAAGAACTCTATAAAATCTTAAATTTAATTTATATAAGTTCAAATAAGATTGAATATAGTATAGGTACACAACATTTTCATTTCGTTCTTAAGATATCATAGTTGATTGAAAATGGAGAGTAAGATTGAAGGATGTATATGCATGTTGCATCCATAAAATATCACTATGCATAAAAAATCTAATTATTTAAACGTTGTTATCTTAACATAATTGTGTAAATATATATAAGACTGAAATCTAGTCTGCTAAATATATGACATGCATTTCAAGCAACATGAAATATTCACACACACACATAAATATATGTATGTATATAAGAAACTTTGCGATTCATGTGTCAAGTTAATGACATACATGTGACTATTTATAACTTATACATGCATATGCTAAAGGGGCATAATTTTAACTTTGGTATCATGATAAACCCAACCTAATTTGTGGCTAGTTCAAAAACCTAAAACTAATCCTATACTTATCTTGGCATTCACAGGTGGCTCGGTTCAGTTAACCTTTATAGTGACGACGAAGTATATTAGTAACTATATAAACAACCCATAAGATACATGACCACTTTTAAGGGATGACATGATTTTTTCACAAGTGGTCTTAGGTTTGTCCTCATTATGTAACTTCTTTGGATGGCTAGTGAAAAGGGTTAGGAACTAGTCACTGGAGACTGGAGAACTCTGGCTAGGCCACTTACATTTGAGTCAAAAGACTCACCGGTGGCTCGGTTTAGTTAACCTTTATAGTGACAACGAAGTATATTAGTAACTATATTAACAACCCATAAGATACATGACCACTTTTAAGGGATGACATGATTTAGTAACTATATAAACAACGAAGTATATTAGTAACTATATAAACTCTGGCTAGGCCACGTACATTTGAGTCAAAAGACTCGCCTTCCCCGGATAACTTGGACAAGAAAAATCTCATCTGTTTAACCGTAGTAAGAACAAAAGTTTAAGGAGGGTGATGTTTTTTTTAGTTTATATGAGAAAGTTAAGGTGTTAGAAGTACACACTTATTATTATTTTATATTTTTTCTAGCTCTACATGACTTATTTGCAAGTGACAATACATTTTCCTTCCTTTGGTGCACATAATGTATGTTTACACCTTTGATATTATATTTTAAGCAACATGGTTAAGGATTTTTTTGTGGCCCGTGTGTGATGTTGTTATATGAACCATTGTCTTTAAGTAGTAAGCTTTTAAACAAAGCACATAATGCACCATATTAATGCCCGATCCCAAAAGGTTTTGCTAAGATTGGTCCACACATGTAACCTATTAGGCACCAATTGTACATATGCTTCCATATGTATTCTCTAGACCTACTATGACTACTTTGTTTTTGTTCTAGACCGGTTAAACTTAAATGCTGGATTGGATTTACACAAGTTGCTAAAGAATTTAGCAATATAAATTACAATATCATAATAAATCACATATTTACATGCTATATGCTGTCGATTACCTTATTATTATTATTATTATAAGATACTTACTAGATTTTAGCCCCGTGTGCAATACACGGGAGTTTATTACATTATCAATATTAGATGTTAATTTGTTATATTTTAAAATTTAGTTTAGAATTATTATTAATAAAAAATTGATCCATATATTAAAACTTTGAACTTTATATTGAAATATTTTTTAAAAATATTTTCATCGATATTGTTTACTATGATATAATTATCGATATTTGAATATTACAAAATTGTAATATGTCCATTGAAGTTGTAGACTGTTAAATACTTAGCGATATTTGAATATTAAAAAATTATAATAGGTCAATGTCATTTTATTTGTTTTATTGTTACACATGGCGTATTACATTCTTATTTTGCAAAAGAAATAATATCTTATGCTGAGATGAAACATATCCTAAATATGTGAATTAGAATATGATAATGTTATAGGTGTTTCCTATAAAGATGATATTTTTACATGTTTTGTCTTTCTTATATCTGTCATGACAATTTTTTTTAAAAAAAATATAAAAAAGGATAATCATACAATTATTTTTAAAATATCAATATATTTACATTAAATTTTATTTACTTTTATTTAATTAATTTTGTATATATGAGATAGAACGTAATATTATTGTACCTTATTATTATTATAAGATACTTATTTGTATATTAAGTGAATTATTGTTACGGGATTATATTAAGTGCAAACATAATTTGTAAGAAACATGTACATATAAACATCATTATTATTAAATCAAGGGTTAAGTGCGCCATAATGTAACTAACTAAGCACGAAATGTTATAGTGTGCACGAACTAACCAGATCTCTATTGTATGCACGAACTTAGTAAATATGTTCAAATCATGTAGCTAACTATGGTACCAATCAAAAATTTGCACATGGCAGCTCATATGGGGTGCCACGTATACCATGTTACATGATTTGAACATATTTACTAAGTTCGTGCATAAAAGAGGTTTTTGTTAGTTCGTGCACACTATAACATTTCGTGCATAGTTAGTTAAATTATGGCGCACTTATCCCTTAAATCAGTAACTAGGAATCATTGTCTCATATATTTTTTCAAGTCAAATTAAGCTCAAGCTCAATCTTGACCTCAAGCTTAGGTATTTAAGTAAAGTTATGAGTTGAGCTCCCTTATTCAAATACTCTTACTTATACCCCTACTATTCAAATTAGAATGTATTATCTCTTATATTTACTGTGTGTATGTATGTATATTTAGTTACCCATAATTGAGCCAAACTAAAAGGTATTGCTTGCATTAATATTCCACTTGATTGATATAATTATAATTTTTTTTAAATACATATATGTTGAGTCATCTCTAGCTTATAAGTGATGATTAGTTCATGAGTTCAAGCTTGAAAAGTCTTGATTTATATCCATACAATTCTCGAGCTTCCAATCTTAAGGGTACGACAAGCCTTTTAGGAGAGTTTCGTATCGACTTAATTACACCGTACCTAAACATAACAGACACTAATTGTAGTTAATCTCTTGAGCTGTTTGGTTTCGTCCACATAAGTGCTTTCTTAAGGAACCCTACCCTAACTAACCTGATTTTAGATGGTATTACTATTAAGTATTCACCTTTTCTATCTCAATGCCCATTCTAGTTTTTCGTTAATCCCCATTAGTTTGTTACTTTGACATTCCATGCCGACTTACAATGTGAGCCGTAGGGACTATTACATAGCTGATAACAACTCAACTTTGTTATAACTCTTTAACTTAGTGCTCACCCATGACCATAAAACTTAATAATGAATCTCAAAGTTGTCGTTTTCTTTGTTCTCTTTCTATCCTTTGTAACACATGTAATAAGTGAAAATAATGCCAACTAACAATAACATAATAAACATATATGAGTTAGAAGGTGCAGAAGTGTCAAAAGCAAAATGTACGGTGCATTTAAGGCATTATTAATGTAATAGGTTTATGCTAACACAAATATAAGGTTCTCCACAAGTTTCCTACATAATAGGGTATTCGGTAAGAACACTTTAAGAACCGTCTTTATATGGAAACCATATATATTACCTCAGACAACAATTTCGACATACATCCGGGTCACATTCACGCTCTGCAGCAAAGCATGGGCATTGCTTGTTTCTGCACTGATTCTTTAAACAATAGCATCCCCTATGCCGATTCTTGCAGCCATTTGGGCACCTAAAAGATCATATTATGCACCAGAATCAGTAATCTTTTTGCCGATATGTGTGTTATTTATGTATATCCTATACTTCATTTCATCAATAAAATATTCTACTACATACCCGCAATACTTCTCACAGCAAATAGAATTACTTAGGCAGGGACAATCCTTTCCACACACCGGCTTGCATTCACATGGATTGTATTGCCTATGTAGATGTTCAGGAGACAATTTTTTCTTTCCTTTATTCTTCTTCTGAAGTGATTCTAACGTTGACATAATTTCTGACTCCTGAAATAGCACAGAACAAGGAACAAAATTAACTTTGGTATATATATATATATATAGGGAAAAGTTAAATTAGGGACTCCTTATTTTAGGGACCATTAGGGACACTTCTCAATCATTCATTTTTCACCATCTCCGACCACCACCACCACCACCCACCACCATCATCTCCGACCACCACCACCATCATCTCCGACCACCACCATGATCCTCCGGCGACGACGACCACCGCCACCACGACTTACACATGTGTAAGTACAACTTACACATGTGTAAGTTATACAACCACCATCACCACCACCATCATCTCCGACCACCACCATGATCCTCCGGCGACGGCGACCACCGCCACCACGACTTACACATGTGTAAGTTACATGTCCCTAATGGTCCCTAATTTAAGGAGTTCCTAATCTAACCCACCCCTATATATATATACCTTAATATATGCAGAGTTTATGAAATACATTCAATAAATATACAGAGGTGATTAGGTTTCCAGAATCTTCAACCAACACAAACTTGAATAAAAAACCTTATGATTAACTTCAGTTGAAGACACCTCTGCCCCTCCCTCATTCATATAGTTGTATACTTCTATGCAGGATTTCAATCCATTCATTAAGTTCCTTGTTATAAGGCAACTGCAAGTCATAACGTTTTATGAAAAAAAGTTATACATAATAGTTTGTCTTTTAACAACAAATGAAGGGCAGTAGACTTGAAATTCACCTGTTTCTTCCATACATCTCCAGTCCCTTCAAGTATAGATCTTTCTCAAGACGCCTCCAAACGACATCTTGTTTGCTACTTTCCTTGACAGAATCTGTTAATACACAGGAGAAAAGAACAAATGCATCATACTCATGGTCATGTTTGCCATTTTAATTGTCATCATAAAAACAAGTATTTCCATGTATTCTTTGAAAAAAGCCGTCAATATTACCTGGATCAGTGCCAGTGGAGAAACCCTCATATGGACCTTCGTTTGAAGTTTTAGTGTTACTTGAACCACCTCTTTCCGGATACTTCGCCGTTGCCTGTACCGAAGTCAGAAAAATTATAATAAAATAGTCGTTTGAAGAAATAAAACAATATTTTGGAGTACAAGACGATAATATGTCAAGGACAATAATGGATGCATATAGGTATTTAAGTGTGACACGAAGGGTGCGAAGGATGTTGCACGTTTTGCAATCTGATGCTCCTTGGTTTACTCTTTGATGCACATGTATCAGGTGCATCAAAGTGAAAGTAGTTAGTGTGTTAGGTGTATCAGAGTGTAAAAACTAGGTGCATCTTTCTTTATACCCTTTGGCCCTTTAAGGACCCTTTGCTCCTGAACTCACTCCTATATATATATATATATATATATATATATATATATAATCATTCATCACCATTATCAAGCGATAATCAACATAACAACTCTGCCCTATTTCATATTTTTCCATGTCGGATGTATCTTAGGCATAGATGTTAGCTACCAAAATAAATCAGGCAAAATGTGTCTTAGTCACTAATACAAGAAATAAAAATCAAATAGTCTAATGAGATGCCATACTATCTTGTAACACTGATTTTCACATGGTTCCTCATTTTCTTCTTCTGGAGATTCAACGGGACGCTTTAATCGTTCAGCCTGCCAATGATGCAAATGAACATTAGCAAATGCAGTCTGTAGCAACAGTGATATACAGTTGTAACAATTTTGAAAGCACAAATTCTTACGGGAGTGATTACAGGCTGATGAATGCCATGAATACGGCAATCAAATATCTACCAAGAGTGATTATATGGTTAGTCAACTCTAGTAAAACAGTCCTGAGATGAGAAAACAAATAACTACAAGTACCAAACATCGTCGGCAGAACAAAGCATTAAAGGTATCTAAGCAACCGTCAAGGCCTTTATCCAGAAGCTTGTCCTTGTCATCTCTATCCTCCGGAGCAGCAGGTACATTTGATTTTAGTGTTTCTTCATCCTGTTCCTTGAGCATTATAAAAGCCTCCTGCATCATAGGAGAAGAATATTTTAATGCAATCGTAGATAAAGTAGTAAAAAATTGAATTTGATGATAGAAAATCGAGTCTCTAACTAAAATATAGAGGAGCAACGTATTTACATAGATCTCAGAAGCAGTTCCGCCGATGTGCTTTTGCAAGGTTTTAATAACTTCATCGCTTGGTTCGTATTTTTGGCTAACCGTTCTGCAAATATGATTAACATTTAAAGCCAATGATTTGATTTTGGACTGATGATAGTATCAGATATAATCATATATATTCAAGGTAAGAAAGTAACCAATTAAAATCTTTGTTTAATATTGTGCCAAGTACAAAAGTTGTACAGCTAACTTGGAACAAATAACAACAAAATACAGATATAGTCAAGAAGTTATAACCTTGTTCATTTTGTTTCTATTTATGCATTTTTCATACCATAAACTTTGCAGGAAAAATATGACATAAAGACCACAATATATAACATGTGACTTTACCATACTGAGACAAGTCTTAGGTGAATTTACCTTATAATACGCATTTCTCCATCAGAGAATTCATGTTTTGTTTCAACTGGTGTATTAGTCTCTTCATTATCATCATTGACGACCACAGCCTTACCACCAAATTTGTCATGAACTATACGGCGTTTCCCTATGACCGATTGATCTTCAGCCATTTTGCGGTTTCTGTACCATGTTGAAAAGAAGTTCTTAATCAAAGACAATTAAAGAATGTGACAGAAAGTCACATATCACAGATAGCATATGACTTATGTGGGGAGAATGTGAGATGAAAAAAAGCACCTGTCCGAAAATACCCAAGTAGTATAACGGGGTATCTTCTCAACCTTTGGAAGTGTAGCTGTTACATGGATAGTTGGTCCTTCATCGGTAGGTGATCGTATTATGCCAATGGGATTTTTCATCCTATATAAAAGCATGTTTCCCGAGCCACTCTTGCTCTTAGACAAATCTTCAGCTCTTGACATTGCTAACGCGGCATGATGAGCCACATTCCTCTCTACTGTCATCTTGTTCTTCATGATTCTTTCCTGTTCAATAGGTATTTTTGATGGTAAATTGGCACATCTAAATGACGTACAACAAACTACTTCAAAACAAGGGATCAACTCACTTGAACACTAGCAACCCTTTCTTCTTCAACATGTTCTTTCTGTTGACCGATCTCGGTTTCAACCTCTGCTAAATCGGCCTCCATTTGTTCTCCTTGCAATTCCTGTCATTATGGAGAACAGGGAATAGCGATTCACAAGTCATTTAACGAGTATTATACACGTGTAATCCGTAAATTGTTATGTTTAGCTAGAACAAAAGGTGAGCAATCTAAGACAAAGCAAAACATAATTTGAAGAATTTTTGTTTTTTTTTGTTTTGTTTTTTTAAAGTACAGGTGACTGTTTAGATAAAGCTCTTAAATATAGTTGTATACCATTTTTAGAAAACAAAATGCATTAAACATACATTATATATCCTACTATTCCAAAATTAGAGATACACTTAACTATTAGAAGAGAGAAACATGGCGACATGAATTTGGTAAATTATATGGAGAGTTCGAGCTCAGTATTTCAAGTATAAACTCGTATGCATTCTAGATTTCCTTCACATGTAAGATATGCAGTGAAGGATATTAGCAAGTATCTAGCTGTGACGTCCGTACAGGAAATAAATCTTTTAGGGCTTCAACATTTCAGACTATTTACCATAACTTCGAGTTAAAAGGACGACGTATAATAGAGAAATGAACGTTCGGTAACGACCTAGTAATTTTGTTTCGGATATGGTTATTGTCAAGTGTTCTCATAATTGCGGTAATTGCTTTGTAAATGGACTATAGAAGGTGGTCTGCGAAAGCTTAAAGTGATGCCTTTGAAGTTATACTTACAGTCCATAGTATCATAAAAAGATGCTTAAGGAATTGATTTATTTATATTATGGGAAATGATAAATTCTTCTAAAAGAATAGCCTAAATATTCTCCTAAAAATTTGATCATGACATGTGTATAAATCAAAGAAAATGATAAATTCTCTTAAAGATTAACCTAAAAATCTTCTTAAAACGATAAGAATGTGACATGTGATATCCACTAATTCTCTTTCTTAATCTTGCCCCCTAATTTTTCCACATGTGATCATCTCATGGTTAGGAGGATTTTTAGGCTATTTGGTTAGGAGGATTAATCATTTCCCATAAATCAATGATAAAATTAGGAGAGAGAATAAGTGGATAACACATGTCATATTTTAAGGTTATTAGGAGGATTATTAAGCTAACTTTTAGGAGGAATTATCATTTTCCTTATATTATATCAACCAAAAACAATGGGAAATGATTAATCCTCTTAACTAAATAGCTTTAAATTTTCCTAATCATGAGATGATGACATGTGGAAAAAATGAGGGGGCAAGATTAGGAAAGAGAATTGGTGGATACCACGTGTCACCTTCTTATATTTTTAGTCTAATTTTTTGGATGATTTATCATTTTCCAAAAACAATATCTCAGATTTAAAATGATGAATCAACAACGTTTGTTTCGAAGAATAATCATTGAAGGTACTATTTAGATTAGACAATATATTTTTTTATTAGATTAAAAAGTACTATTTATCTGTAGACTTATAAATTTTATTTTATTTTTATCTTTTGTCTTTGGTTACTTACAGTCTTACACATTAATTTCTACATGTGTGAATATTTTTGCTGGTGATAGAGACTTTTGTCTCTTTGGGAAAAAGATCATGGTTCATTTCGTACTCTTCTTGTTTTTGTATATTTATGCTAAATAAATTTTTTTTAAATTTTCAAAATGCAATGTAGAAGAAAAAGAACAAAAAAACATGAGTCCTTTGAATAAAGTAAAATAAAAATGATATAATCATTTAACGTACGCAAATTGATATTATTTTATTTTATTAGATTTTTTATAAATTCATTATACAGATTAAAAATATCAATCGTTCATATAAATTTTCAGATAATTAGAACAGTATATATTTTATCTTTCATAAATGTATATAAGGATGTATTAATCAAAACTATTAAAATCCATAAAATTTTGAATCTTACATTACTTGTTCAACTTATACTAAATGTAGGGGTGGATTATTTGGTGGTTTCAAATAAAAAATCAAATTAATCAAGGTAAACCTTTACCCAATATATATATGCACTAAATTAATAAACTTAGAAAATTCCTTAGTGTATACACTAAGTTATACGATAATTTATATTTTTGATGAGTATTTTAACGTGAATATTTTTTTAGAATGCAGATTTTTATTATAATAAGCAACACAATATTAGAATCGCTCATAAATTAAAACGGAGTTTTTTTCATTTATTTATAGCCATAGATTTCAAAGAAAAGTTATCATTTTTTCACATCCAATGATTCTTTAGAGAACGAAAAATTTTAAATATTTCTAACAAGAACACAAATCCAATAATTACAAATACCCTATCCAAATAAGATTTCTTTTAAATCATGTAGTGAAAAACACGACATTAAAAACGTTACATATAGTAAGTTCAATTGTATCACACAAAGTCACAAACCTTTACATAAACAATTAATACGTTCTTTTGTTATTAAGATGAATCAAGAGTCGAGATTCGTAGATAAGTGCACACATAATATTAACAACTATTAATATAGAAAAGAAAAAAAAAAGAAATGAAGAGAAAGAGAACAAACAATGTCGTCATCGGAGATTGGAGGAGAGTTGGAAGCCATGATCGACGAAGGGGGGACGAATGTCGCGAAGGGAGGATGAATGTCGAAGAAGAACGGGAGGTGATGGTGTGAAAGGTGGTATAAGTGACTAGTGTGTGAAGTAGTATGTGAACTTAATTAGTGTGTTATATTACATGAGGTTAATTGAAGGTTAAATATCATGTGTTTTGTTTGAACTTTTTCTCTATAGTAAGTCATGTATATGTCATCACTATTAATTGTTTTTAACTATTTTTATTTTTGAATATTTATACTGATATTTATTTAAAATCCATATTTGTAGTAAAGGTCTAGTTTTAGATATCCAAATGATTTTATTTTTTCTTCCCGTTGCATGCTTTAAGAAGTATAAATAATGTTCTGTCAAAACTTTGAATATAAACACTTGACTTGTATGGACTGATGAACTTCTAATTTTGTAATTACAAAGTTCTTATTATTTTACTAATGTAAGAAGAAAAAAAACGGAAATGTTTATTGAGGAAATATTATGTACTCTTTAATATAGGAAAAAGATAAAACGAAAATGTATGTGAATTACAATATTCTTTTTATTTTACTGATGTCAGAGAAAAAAGAAGGTAGTATGTAATCAAGTTTGACTAGATATTATTATTTAATATTTATGATATTATTTATGGTTTTTTTTTACATCGAGTTAGTAGTTAGTATTCGATACACTACAATGACATCTAATAGAAAACATCCCATAATAATCCACTCCTACGAAGTGGAATTCGAACTCTTGTGAATTTTCTCAAGGTTTAAACCTTACCAACGGGCCACCAATCCGTTTACAGTAATATTTATCAATGAAAAGTATTATTTGGAATTTTCTATAAAATAAAAAAGATTTGTGCACTAATTATGATACTTTATATCATGTCACAAAAAGAACCATGTAATAAATTACGTACGTTATTTTTCATCTATGTATCTTCTTAAATCTTCATGAATTTTAATAATAATAATAATATAATAGTAATAATAATAATAATAATAATTGAACTATAAGCTAATAAAATTACATGATAGAAGTTAAT
This sequence comes from Erigeron breviscapus, assembly GCA_034093135.1. Taxonomy (NCBI): domain Eukaryota; kingdom Viridiplantae; phylum Streptophyta; class Magnoliopsida; order Asterales; family Asteraceae; genus Erigeron; species Erigeron breviscapus. Next base: position 110,251,815 of record CM067173.1, on the reverse strand, counting down.
AAATTAACTAGATTTGATAAATGTGTAGCAATTAACCAGAAGTTAATAAGTTAACTAGAAGTTAATAAAATTACATGGTAATAATATTATAGAAGCATATGATTTCTTTGATGCATAAAATTAAAATATGTAGCAATTAATGATAATAAATGCATATACTTTCATGGATGTCTTAATTGGTATTATTTATTATTCAAAAACATTTGTTGACTTTAAGAGTATATATATATCTTTTATTTATATTTTTTTTAAAGGAATAACATTTGACATATAATTTGTACTTTGTATCTGACTATCTGTAATGTAAATCTCGATTAGATTTATAAAACATTTGAGGGCGTATTCTAATTTTTTATTATTTTGAAAACCTTGATATTACGTTCACACTATCTAAATGAAAGAAGCCTAGAGGTCTTACGTTCAAATATTGATGTGGGCAAAATGCTTTAAGGATTTTAGACATAAGTTTTTTTAGAATGAGTTCTTTCTAGAATTGAAGTTGGATATATGAAGAGGCATGCCGCTAAATTCAAACTTGCCGTTTAAAAAAAATTGAAAATAAAGTTGGTTAAGAATTTTCATCTTTAAATATTTAACCAACAAATGAAAAACATAATAATATACACATATGTTTCAACGAACTTGTAAGCAATCTTTCTACACTGTCATTGGGTGCTTACGCTTCTACGTTTCAATCTTTTCAATGATTCGGACGAAATCAACTGGCCACCATCAATATATCTACATGTACTAATGGAAGTTTATGAATTTCATTTTAAATTTTTTTAAAGGAATAACATTTGACATATAATTTGTACTTTGTATCTGACTATCTGTAATGTAAATCTCGATTAGATTTATAAAACATTTGAGGGCGTATTCTAATTTTTTATTATTTTGAAAACCTTGATATTACGTTCACACTATCTAAATGAAAGAAGCCTAGAGGTCTTACGTTCAAATATTGATGTGGGCAAAATGCTTTAAGGATTTTAGACATAAGTTTTTTTAGAATGAGTTCTTTCTAGAATTGAAGTTGGATATATGAAGAGGCATGCCGCTAAATTCAAACTTGCCGTTTAAAAAAAATTGAAAATAAAGTTGGTTAAGAATTTTCATCTTTAAATATTTAACCAACAAATGAAAAACATAATAATATACACATATGTTTCAACGATTGGAAGCAATCTTTCTACACTGTCATTGGGTGCTTACGCTTCTACGTTTCAATCTTTTCAATGATTCGGACGAAATCAACTGGCCACCATCAATATATCTACATGTACTAATGGAAGTTTATGAATTTCATTTTAAATTTGATTTACACGCCATAATATAAGAGGCTACCCAGTGCCCTCGTCCGCTTGATTTGTCCGGTTGTTTCGTTCCTGCAGGGACGAGCGTTTGTGTGTGATTTTGATTTTTTTTTTTAAATGCAACGGCTAGATAGGTAAAAGAAAAAAATTTTGAACTTTCAAAAGTTGGCAAAACAGGTCCCTGTAACGGCTGTTTTGACCAACTGCAGTTCAAAAAGTTTACACTTTTAGTCCTTTAACGGCTAGTTTTTGAAAAAGCCTTATATATACACCTCCATAAGCACTAGAACACACCACACTTTCATTATTCTGATATTTTAACACATTTCAATCCATTTTAAGCACAAATCATGTCAAACTTCAACAACCAAAAATCCGACGACTTCTTCTTTAACGCTGTGAACGATTTGAATCAATCGTTCCCTAACCAACCACCACCACAACCGTTCATCCCACATCCAAATGACCCCCGTTTTCATCAATTCATGGCAGCTTATTATGCTTCACTTGCCGCTCCACAACCCCCTAATTTCTACCATGGGGGGTCATCGTCAGCAGCATGTTTTCAACAACCTGATCAACACTCCTTTCCCACGCCACAATATAACCCCACACCCGAATCTGCTCCCACCCCCCAATCCATTCCTGAAACACAACCAAAGAAGGGTCGGGTCAAAAGCATGGCCAAACGCACCAAGAAAGGCAAACAACAAAGAGAACCTGTTGCAAACTCGTTGTAACATCCCAAACGTTTTGTGTTTGACTATTTGACTTTCCGTTAGTTAACGTTAGGTTTGTTAAGTTATGTGTCTTATATGTGATTATGAGATTATGTGCTTATGTGTTTAATGTGAAATGAGTAATGTAATGTTTAATGAAAGTAATCAAAGTGACGTTAAGTAATTAGGTGCTTGTTAGTGTGTTAAGACTCCCGGTAGAAAGATAAGCTAAGAAAGTTAAGTTTAGAAGTTGAGGGGTCCTAAGTGTAAGATTAATAATGGCTGGCCAGGGATTAGAGGGCAATTAGGCAGCCCTAATTGTCACAAATCTGCTGTAACTAGTGTGTGAGAAAAGCCCTAGCCGATCCCTTCTCTTTCCAAGCAAAGATCCATTCGTTTCGTGCCGTTTTAATCAAGGATTGTTTAGATCTTGAGTCCCCTACATCAAGTGCAGGTAATATAGGTATAATCCTCTTTGAAATCTGATTATTTGAGTCATAGATGAGTATTCAACCCAGGCCATGGGGTGTGGGTTGGGTTATTTGATTAAACGTTTAGAATTTGTCGATTTGTGCGGTGCACAGACTTTTTGTGCGGTGCACAGACTTTTGGTGCGGTGCACAAATGCTTTTTGTGCGGTGCACAGACTTTTTGTGCGGTGCACAGACTTTTTGTGCGGTGCACAGAATGCTTTTTGTGCGGCGCACAGGACTTCCATGCGGTGCACAAATGGGTCCAGTTTGGTACCTAAGTTTTGTTTAGCTTATAGAACAATCTTATACTCATTATAGGTAGTCGGGAGCACTTAGCAAGCACCGTAAGACACTTTAACTCGTTGGTAAGCTGTATCAAGGTAAGATACACTACTTTGACACGCTGAAGGTTCAACAAAAGCATGGTTTTCATATTTTAACTTCCCTAACGATATCTTGTTGCTTATGGGTATGCGGGGTATTACGGGAGGTTGTATGGGCTATGTACCTGACCATCGAGACCTGAAATGTAGTCCCAATGATATGTGATGTGATGTTATGCTATGAAGTGATATGTAATGCCTTGTGATGTAATGAAATGTGACACATGTTGATGACATTGAAATGTGCATGATTGTATGGCTTGTTCATCTAGTCGGGTGTGACTTATGTCACCACCACAAAGATGTTTAGATGTGATATGTGAAGATGTTAAAGATGTGAAGAGTAATACGGGAGGTCTGACCAGCCCCACTTGTCATGTGCATACGGATTACTCCTGGATTGGCTTGCCATTCCTTAACGACATTGTTGGACAGCCGTAAGGTTTGTTCATCTAGTCGGGTGTGACTTATGTCACCACCACAAAGATGTTTAGATGTGATATGTGAAGATGGTTAAAGATGTGAAGAGTAATACGGGAGGTCTGACCAGCCCCACTTGTCATGTGCATACGGATTACTCCTGGATTGGCTTGCCATTCCTTAACGACATTGTTGGACAGCCGTAAGGTTTGTTCATCTAGTCGGGTGTGACTTATGTCACCACCACAAAGATGTTTAATGTGAAATGAGTAATGTAATGTTTAATGAAAGTAATCAAAGTGACGTTAAGTAATTAGGTGCTTGTTAGTGTGTTAAGACTCCCGGTAGAAAGATAAGCTAAGAAAGTTAAGTTTAGAAGTTGAGGGGTCCTAAGTGTAAGATTAATAATGGCTGGCCAGGGATTAGAGGGCAATTAGGCAGCCCTAATTGTCACAAATCTGCTGTAACTAGTGTGTGAGAAAAGCCCTAGCCGATCCCTTCTCTTTCCAAGCAAAGATCCATTCGTTTCGTGCCGTTTTAATCAAGGATTGTTTAGATCTTGAGTCCCCTACATCAAGTGCAGGTAATATAGGTATAATCCTCTTTGAAATCTGATTATTTGAGTCATAGATGAGTATTCAACCCAGGCCATGGGGTGTGGGTTGGGTTATTTGATTAAAGGGTTAAAAAGTTGTTTTTTTGGTCGAACTGGGCTTTGTGCGGTGCACAGACTTTTTGTGCGGTGCATAAAAGCAAGTTTTGAAAAATGGATTTCTGAAGGGTGCCCGTTATGCGGCGCACAAGGCTTTTGTGCAGCGCACAGATGATATGCTCAGAAAATCGATTAGTTTCTGTGACGAAATTTGTTGATTTGTGCGGTGCACAGACTTTTTGTGCGGTGCACAAATGCTTTTTATGGTTTTGTGCGGCGCACAGGACTTCCATGCGGTGCACAAATGGGTCCAGTTTGGTACCTAAGTTTTGTTTAGCTTATAGAACAATCTTATACTCATTATAGGTAGTCGGGAGCACTTAGCAAGCACCGTAAGACACTTTAACTCGTTGGTAAGCTGTATCAAGGTAAGATACACTACTTTGACACGCTGAAGGTTCAACAAAAGCATGGTTTTCATATTTTAACTTCCCTAACGTATTTGTTGATTTGTGCGGTGCACAGACTTTTTGTGCGGTGCACAGACTTTTGTGCGGTGCACAGACTTTTTGTGCGGTGCATAAAAGCAAGTTTTGAAAAATGGATTTCTGAAGGGTGCCCGTTATGCGGCGCACAAGGCTTTTGTGCAGCGCACAGATGATATGCTCAGAAAATCGATTAGTTTCTGTGACGAAATTTGTTGATTTGTGCGGTGCACAGACTTTTTGTGCGGTGCACAGACTTTTTGTGCGGTGCATAAAAGCAAGTTTTGAAAAATGGATTTCTGAAGGGTGCCCGTTATGCGGCGCACAAGGCTTTTGTGCAGCGCACAGATGATATGCTCAGAAAATCGATTAGTTTCTGTGACGAAATTTGTTGATTTGTGCGGTGCACAGATGCTTTTTATGGTTTTGTGCGGCGCACAGGACTTCCATGCGGTGCACAAATGCTTTTTATGGTTTTGTGCGGCGCACAGGACTTCCATGCGGTGCACAAATGGGTCCAGTTTGGTACCTAAGTTTTGTTTAGCTTATAGAACAATCTTATACTCATTATAGGTAGTCGGGAGCACTTAGCAAGCACCGTAAGACACTTTAACTCGTTGGTAAGCTGTATCAAGGTAAGATACACTACTTTGACACGCTGAAGGTTCAACAAAAGCATGGTTTTCATATTTTAACTTCCCTAACGATATCTTGTTGCTTATGGGTATTCGGGGTATTACGGGAGGTTGTATGGGCTATGTACCTGACCATCGAGACCTGAAATGTAGTCCCAATGATATGTGATGTGATGTTATGCTATGAAGTGATATGTAATGCCTTGTGATGTAATGAAATGTGACACATGTTGATGACAATTGAAATGTGCATGATTGTATGGCTTGTTCATCTAGTCGGGTGTGACTTATGTCACCACCACAAAGATGTTTAGATGTGATATGTGAAGATGTTAAAGATGTATAGGCACTTTTAGGATGATCTATCCTATATGAAAGATGTTAAATGCAATGATGTGATGTATTGAGATGATATGTGCCTTAATGATGTAATACGGTTTTTATATAATGTTTTAATTGGACAAACGTTTTATAATGATGTGTTATCTTACTTAGCTAATTCGTTAGCTAACACTTGTTTCTTGAAATGTGTTGTTCCTTCAGGTTTAGCAAGTCTTTGACGGATGATGAATAAGAGCGAGGCATGGGTAGATAGTCTTGATGATGGCTTTAGCTTACCCGTAGTGGCTGCTCACTTTAGACTTTTGCATTATGTTATGACTCTTGAGACTTGTATTCGTATTGTGGTCGGTTGTTTATGTTGGGCAACCGATGGATTTCCATTTAGACTTGTTTCAATGGTATGACGAGTAACACCATTTAATGAATAAACCAAACTGATTTTATTGGTTTGGACTTTTAAAAGTTTATTCCGCTTTCTTTGACGCCGTTAGGCGAAATTTTTTGGAAATCCTTATTTTCAAATGATGGGTGTTACAAGTTGGTATCAGAGAAATGGTTTAAGTGAACCAAGAACTATAGGTTTACCATAGGAATTGGACTTAAACCGATAGAGGACATGTAGGGCTTAAGTAGGTATGCTTAGCCATTGAAATGAAATGCTTTAGGACGGGGTTGGGACTGAGTGAGAGTGTAGATTGAGGCATGAATGTGTTTATATGTTGCTGAAATTTATGTTATGTAGCCTTAATCTCTTTGTTCTCACTTAAACCTTTGCTAACCGTCGTCATTGCATTGTAGACATCATGGTTAACACTCGTACTAACAGTCAACGTGAGAGAGCAGCTCCAAGCAATGCTCAAACTGATCAAAATGGGGCTGGAAATGGTGTTAACCAAAGGCCTCCTCGAAGGCCACTTCCGGGTGCACAACCCACAAGGTCAGAAATCGATCGGGCAAACCCAATTCTCGAACAGGTTCCTACCCGAGCTGAAATGCATGAAGAATTAAGGGCTATCCGAGCTCTTTTGTTGAGGAATGAGGAGGAGTTGGCACAAATGAGAGATGAAAAGGAAGCTAGCTTGCAACGGGATGAGCATACTGATGGAAACTATTCCAACCGCTCAAACCGTAGCGAGCCATCCATGGTAAGGTCACAGGTTGCTCCTGAAAATGTTGTTGCTAATGTGAATGGTGGGGGAAATGTAGTGGAGCCTCGTGTTGTGGTTGCCCCTCGTGCTAATAACTTTAAGTATGAGAGCTTTCAGAAGTGTGGAGCAAAAGCATTTGATGGTACTCAAGATGTTGTAGGTGCCATGGAATGGTTGGATGATATCGAGGTTGTGTTTGCTTCATGTTATTGCCCTGAGGATATGAAGGTATTGTGTGCTTCCCGTATGCTAAAGAAGAATGCTCGTAATTGGTGGAGGGCTGCTACTGTTTCTTTGACCCCCGAGGTACTAGCTGCTATGCCTTGGGGTACATTTAGGGAGAAGTTTTTAGAAGAATATGTGGGTACTCGTGAGTTGAGGTTGATTGAAAAGGAATTCAGAGCTTTAACCGCTAAGCCCGGTGCCATAACTGAGTATGCTCACTCATTTATGGAAAAGCTTAAGTTTGTTGGTCACTTGGTTCGTAGAGATGTTGATCAGGTTGAAGCTTACTGTGATGGTCTCCCTGCTAGCTATCGTGGCCTCTGTAGGCAACATACTACATTGTCTGCTGCGATTAAGGAGTCCAAGAGGTTAGATGATGATTTTAAAACTGAAAAAGTGACTACCAAAGATGATGATAACAAATCTGGTTTCAAGAGAAGGTTTAATGGGTCTTCGAATACTAATAAGAGGTTCAAAAGTGGTTCTTCCTTAAACGGGGAAAAAGATAAGAAGAAGAGTAGCACATGGTGTTCAGCATGCAAGTCATATCATGATGGTCCATGTTCCGACAAGACCAAGAGGTGTGATAAGTGTGGTAACCCAGGTCACGCCGCAGCTGTTTGTAAAGACAAGACTCGCTGTTATAAGTGTAAAGAAACGGGTCATTTGATTGCTGATTGTCCTCAGATGATGAATGATGGAAAGAAGGTGGCTGCTCCAAAGCCAAAGGTTCATGCTCTTCAGATGACAGTGAAAGCTGCCAAAGACAACGATGAGGTAGTAAGCGGTACTTTTCTTGTTAATTCTAAACCTGCTTATGTTCTCTTTGATTCGGGTGCAAATAGGTCTTTTGTGTCTACATTGTTTGCTCCTAAGCTCGAAAGAGTTACTACCCCCCTTGATTGTTCTATAGAGGTTGAAATTGCTAACGGTACTATTAGTGACATCCGTGTGGGTTATGATGATTGTTCTATCGAGATCGAGGGTCGTTCCTTTCCGGTCCAGTTGTTGCCTACTACTCTTCTGGTTTTGATATAGTGATAGGCATGGACTGGTTGTCTCAAAATGATGCTACTATTATATGTTCTCAAAAGATCGTGCGTTTCTCTACTCCGGATGGTAAGGTCATTTCTGTTTATGGAGATAAGAAGAAAGGGAGCATAAAGATCATTAATTTGATGAAGGCTCTCAATTGCATTCGACATAATAAGAATCACTTCCTTGCTTATGTTATCGATACCCGAAAGGAGAAGTCTTCCATTGCTAATGTTGATGTAGTTTCTGAATTTTCTGATGTCTTTCCGGATGATCTTCCTGGTATTCCTCCCGACCGAGAGGTCACTTTTCAGATTGATCTTGTACCCGGTGCTACTCCTGTTGCAAAAGCACCATATCGTTTGGCTCCTACTGAAATGAAGGAGTTAATGTCTCAGCTCCAAGAGCTGCTTGACAAAGGTTTTATACGTCCTAGTTCCTTGCCTTGGGGAGCTCCGGTTCTCTTTGTCAAGAAGAAAGATGGTTCTATGCGCATGTGCATAGACTACCGTGAGCTGAATAAGCGAACGGTTAAGAATAAGTATCCTCTCCCGCGCATTGATGATCTCTTTGATCAGCTCCATGGTGCTTCTTATTTCTCTAAGATTGATTTACGGTCCGGTTATCATCAATTAAAGGTCAAAAAGGAAGATGTAGCCAAGACAGCTTTTCGTACACGTTATGGGCACTATGAGTTTCTTGTCATGCCATTTGGGTTGACAAATGCTCCTGCCGCTTTTATGGATTTAATGAATCGGGTATTTCGCCCATTCTTAGATCATTTTGTGATTGTCTTTATTGATGATATTCTGATTTATTCTAAGTCTAAAGAAGAGCACCGTGAGCACTTAAGAGCCGTTCTTGAGGTTCTTAGGGAGAAGAAGTTATATGCAAAGTATTCCAAGTGTGAATTCTGGCTTCGAGAAGTTCAATTTCTCGGGCATGTCGTCTCTTCTGAAGGTATTAAAGTTGATCCCGCAAAGATTGAAGCTGTCTCTAAATGGGAACAGCCAAAGACACCTACGGAAATCAAGAGTTTTCTTGGTTTAGCAGGCTACTACCGGAGGTTCATTCAAGATTTCTCTCGTATAGCTAAGCCTATGACTGAATTGACAAAGAAAGGGGTGAAGTTTGTGTGGGGTGAAGCACAAGAAAAAGCTTTTCAAACGTTAAAGACCAAGTTATGTGAAGCTCCAATCCTTGCCTTACCCGAAGGTACCGATGATCTTGTTGTTTATAGTGATGCTTCTATTTTAGGTTTGGGCTGGTTTCTTATGCAAAGGGACAAGGTTATTGCCTATGCTTCACGTCAGTTGAAGCCTCATGAAAAGAACTACCCGACCCATGATCTAGAATTGGCTGCCGTGGTGTTTGCTTTGAAATTGTGGAGGCATTACTTATATGGCACTAAGTGTACCTTGTACACCGATCACAAAAAGCCATATGGAATGTTGCATCAGTTAGAGATTCCGGAATGGAAATGGGATCATATTACCATGGATTTTGTGACCAAGCTACCAAGAACACCAAAGGGAAATGAATGTAAGACAAAGGAGATGGATGGAACTTCTGAAAGATTATGATTGTGAGATTAAGTATCATCCCGATAAAGCTAATGTGGTGGCGGATGCATTGAGTAGAAAGGTGCATAATTTTTCTTGTAGATTGATGAGTATGGTTGTACAAGTTAAGTCTGGGTTACTTGACCGCATCAAGGAAGCTCAAGATAAGGCTTTGATGAAGGATAACATTGACAAGGAAAGTATTGGAAAGAAGAAACGTCTTGCGATGGAAACGAACAGCCGTGGATTCAGGACATATAAGGGTCGAATTTGGGTACCATTGCTTGATGGTAACCGAGAATTGATCCTTGAAGAAGCTCATAGGTCAAGATATTCAGTTCACCCCGGTACTACAAAGATGTATGCAGATTTGAAGCCTATCTATTGGTGGCCAAACATTAAGGGAGAAGTGGCACATTTTGTTGAAAGATGCTTGACATGTGCTCGTGTAAAGGCTGATCACAAAAAGCCATATGGAATGTTGCATCAGTTAGAGATTCCGGAATGGAAATGGGATCATATTACCATGGATTTTGTGACCAAGCTACCAAGAACACCAAAGGGAAATGATATGGTATGGGTTATTGTGGATAGGTTGACAAAGAGTGCTCATTTCTTAGCAACACGTCAAGATGTACCATTGACCAAGATGGCAAAGATGTATATAGATGAAATTGTCTCAAAGCATGGTGTTCCTTTATCTATTGTTTCAGATCGAGACACGAGGTATGTATCTAGTTTTTGGAAAAGTCTTCAACAAGAGTTAGGTACTAGAGTAAACTTGAGCACCGCCTATCATCCGCAAACTGATGGGCAAAGCGAAAGAACAATTCAAACGTTGGAGGACATGTTGAGGGCTTGTGTATTAGAGTATGGTGGAGCTTAGGATGATCATTTGAAGTTGATTGAATTTTCTTATAATCACAGCTATCATGCAAGCATTGGAATGCCACCGTTTGAAATGCTTTATGGTAGAAGGTGTAGGAATCCAAGTTGTTGGATGGAGCCTGGTGAAAAGCAAATTACGGGTCCCGAAATTATAGAAATCACAGCTGAAAAAGTTAATATTGCAAAGGAAGCACTTCGTGTAGCTAGAGAACGACAGAAAACTTATGCCGACAAGAAAAGAAGGCCGGTTGTGTTTGAAGTTGGTGATATGGTGATGCTGAAAGTTTCCCCATGGAAAGGAGTTATTCGTTTTGGAAAGAAAGGAAAGTTAAGTCCACGATTTATTGGACCATTTAAGGTTCTGAAGCGTATCAAAGATGTGGCGTATCAATTGGAACTGCCTCAAGAATTGGATGGAATCCATAATACATTTCATGTCTCTTATTTGAGGAAGTGTTTGGCGGAGGAGTCTAGTGTTATCCCTATTGAAGATGTGAGCATTGACCCGAGGAAAAGAATGATTGAGGAACCGGTAGCAATACTCGGGAGAAAGCAAAAGAAGCTACGCCGGAAAATGATTGATCTTGTGTTGATCAAATGGAAGCATAATCATGGTGAAAGTCTAACATGGGGAACCGAGTCGGTGATGAAAGAGAAGTATCCAGATTTGTTCATTTCTGATGAGATTCCGGGGACGGAATCCTCTTAAGGGGGAGGTAATTGTAACATCCCAAACGTTTTGTGTTTGACTATTTGACTTTCCGTTAGTTAACGTTAGGTTTGTTAAGTTATGTGTCTTATATGTGATTATGAGATTATGTGCTTATGTGTTTAATGTGAAATGAGTAATGTAATGTTTAATGAAAGTAATCAAAGTGACGTTAAGTAATTAGGTGCTTGTTAGTGTGTTAAGACTCCCGGTAGAAAGATAAGCTAAGAAAGTTAAGTTTAGAAGTTGAGGGGTCCTAAGTGTAAGATTAATAATGGCTGGCCAGGGATTAGAGGGCAATTAGGCAGCCCTAATTGTCACAAATCTGCTGTAACTAGTGTGTGAGAAAAGCCCTAGCCGATCCCTTCTCTTTCCAAGCAAAGATCCATTCGTTTCGTGCCGTTTTAATCAAGGATTGTTTAGATCTTGAGTCCCCTACATCAAGTGCAGGTAATATAGGTATAATCCTCTTTGAAATCTGATTATTTGAGTCATAGATGAGTATTCAACCCAGGCCATGGGGTGTGGGTTGGGTTATTTGATTAAACGTTTACCGATTTCATGTTATTCGGGTGATTGAATGATTGATTCATGTTGTAAAGGATTAAAGGATTGATTGATGGATTAAAGTCAGTAAAAGTGTTGTCAAAAAGGTTAATTTTATGTCCCCAGGTCGAATTAATGATTGGTGTTCGTATGGGATTCGATTAAAGGGTTAAAAAGTTGTTTTTTTGGTCGAACTGGGCTTTGTGCGGTGCACAGACTTTTTGTGCGGTGCATAAAAGCAAGTTTTGAAAAATGGATTTCTGAAGGGTGCCCGTTATGCGGCGCACAAGGCTTTTGTGCGGCGCACAGATGATATGCTCAGAAAATCGATTAGTTTCTGTGACGAAATTTGTTGATTTGTGCGGTGCACAGACTTTTTGTGCGGTGCACAAATGCTTTTTATGGTTTTGTGCGGCGCACAGGACTTCCATGCGGTGCACAAATGGGTCCAGTTTGGTACCTAAGTTTTGTTTAGCTTATAGAACAATCTTATACTCATTATAGGTAGTCGGGAGCACTTAGCAAGCACCGTAAGACACTTTAACTCGTTGGTAAGCTGTATCAAGGTAAGATACACTACTTTGACACGCTGAAGGTTCAACAAAAGCATGGTTTTCATATTTTAACTTCCCTAACGATATCTTGTTGCTTATGGGTATTCGGGGTATTACGGGAGGTTGTATGGGCTATGTACCTGACCATCGAGACCTGAAATGTAGTCCCAATGATATGTGATGTGATGTTATGCTATGAAGTGATATGTAATGCCTTGTGATGTAATGAAATGTGACACATGTTGATGACTATTGAAATGTGCATGATTGTATGGCTTGTTCATCTAGTTCACTAGACTCTTTAAGTTGCCATGTCACGTGCACGTTTAAGGGCCTAAACGTAAAATATGAATATCTGATGATGTTTAGGTAATGTGGACACCTAAATGATATGTGATGTGATGTTATGCTATGAAGTGATATGTAATGCCTTGTGATGTAATGAAATGTGACACATGTTGATGACAATTGAAATGTGCATGATTGTATGGCTTGTTCATCTAGTCGGGTGTGACTTATGTCACCACCACAAAGATGTTTAGATGTGATATGTGAAGATGTTAAAGATGTGTAGGCACTTTTAGGATGATCTATCCTATATGTAAGATGTTAAAGATGTGAAGAGTAATACGGGAGGTCTGACCAGCCCCACTTGTCATGTGCATACGGATTACTCCTGGATTGGCTTGCCATTCCTTAACGACATTGTTGGACAGCCGTAAGGTTTGTTCATCTAGTCGGGTGTGACTTATGTCACCACCACAAAGATGTTTAGATGTGATATGTGAAGATGTTAAAGATGTGTAGGCACTTTTAGGATGATCTATCCTATATGAAAGATGTTAAATGCAATGATGTGATGTATTGAGATGATATGTGCCTTAATGATGTAATACGGTTTTTATATAATGTTTTAATTGGACAAACGTTTTATAATGATGTATTATCTTACTTAGCTAATTCGTTAGCTAACACTTGTTTCTTGAAATGTGTTGTTCCTTCAGGTTTAGCAAGTCTTTGACGGATGATGAATAAGAGCGAGGCATGGGTAGATAGTCTTGATGATGGCTTTAGCTTACCCGTAGTGGCTGCTCACTTTAGACTTTTGCATTATGTTATGACTCTTGAGACTTGTATTCGTATTGTGGTCGGTTGTTTATGTTGGGCAACCGATGGATTTCCATTTAGACTTGTTTCAATGGTATGACGAGTAACACCATTTAATGAATAAACCAAACTGATTTTATTGGTTTGGACTTTTAGACTTGTTTTGGGGGGGAATCATAGAGAAGTACAATACAAGACTCCCCAACAACCCAAGAAATCACAATCAGATTAGTGGCAAGTGGAGAAAGATCAAAACAAATGTGGCAAAGTTCAATGCAATCTGGAAAGGCTATGATGATCATCGATGCAGTGGTGAGAACGATGCCCAAGTCATGGTGGAAGCGCGTTCAGAGTACTATACTCAAACCAAAACTCAGTTTACCATGTACGAGTGTTGGTTGCTTGTGAAAGATAAGCCAAAGTTCTTCGCTCCATCCGCTCATGATGTTCTGGGGCGAAGCCTGCATAAAAGGAAAAACATTCTTAATGTTGTTGATAGTGACGAGGAGGAGGAGGAGACCCAATACGAGCCGGTGGACCTTGGTGATAATGACTTTTTTGGCCCGGATACGTATACGCACCCCCTACTAAGTCAAAGGCTTCACGAACATCTGCTTCTTCCGATGCGGGGTCTGCTCGTTCTTCAGCTTCCGACCTAGCCGCCCGACTCGACAGACTTGGGTGTAAAAAAGAGGCAGTGTTGGATGAACAACAACAATCTTTGGCTGCCATTCGTGAGGAAGAAAGGAAGCGCACCATGTATTCGGCTCTTTCGTTCATGGGCCAAACAGAGTGTGATGAAGAGGAGAAGAGGTACATCAAGGAAGCCAAGAAGAAACTCATGGCGGAGTACAAAGACTTCCTATTCGGTCCTAATTAGTTTAGGTTTAGTTTAGTTTAAAAAAATAAAAATGTTGTTGTGTTTTTTTTTCTTCCCATTTTTAGGTTGTGTGTATTGTACTTTGTTTTTTATTTTTATGTTCTAAATGTATTTTTATTTTAATTTTTAAATAAATTACTTTAAAATAATTGTAATATCTTTAACAAGCTAAAGTATTACATATGCTTAAACAATGACATTTGAACATTACCTAGTCTGTGTATCATTAAATTATCACCAAATACTATAGTGATAAAAATAAAAAGATTGTTCCTTTATAAGAGGTCTCAAATCCAAATATTACTTTGACAAATAACTTGTGTAAGAAATTTTGTTTTTTTTTTTCTTCCCATTTTTAGGTTGTGTGTATTGTACTTTGTTTTTTATTTTTATGTTCTAAATGTATTTTATTTATAGTTTAGAGGGTTAAAAGTGTAAAGTTTGATAAAAGGGTATAATTAAATAATTGGTGGGTCCAAGACTAGTCCTTGAGGGATGAGTGGTGGGCATTGGGTAGCCTTTAAATATTTTTGTGAAACCAACAACCATCGTGTATTCCACGGCTATTATTTTAGACCTAGACAACAAGCCTAATTAAGTTATACATATCTTTATTTTAACTTTAAAATATTTTAAATTTGACTTTAAAATAATTGTAATATCTTTAACAAGCTAAAGTATTACATATGCTTAAACAATGACATTTGAACATTACCTAGTCTGTGTATCATTAAATTATCACCAAATACTATAGTGATAAAAATAAAAAGATTGTTCCTTTATAAGAGGTCTCAAATCCAAATATTACTTTGACAAATAACTTTGGGGTGGTAAGGGAATTTTAATTTTTTTTTGTTTCAAAATAATGTTCTTTTGCTTAAATCTGTTATGGTAAACAATTAAACAAATGCATATACATGTGACACATTCTAAAAGACTTGTTTAGCAGCTTCATGTGACGAAGGGTAATTTAAAGAATTTGTCATTTATTCATTCAGTCTCTCTCTCTCTTCTCTCTCTCTAGAGAGCCGTTGAGAGGTTTCTCCGGCTTCTCTTTGAGATCGAGAGTAGATCTGAGATCGAGATTTTTCCGGTTAAGTCTTCCACTCCGGTGGATCTAACCCTATTTTTTTCACCCGGGCCGGAGGTCCCTTCCACCTCGGTGGATCTGGAAGCAGCCTCCCCACCTTTGTGTAGGGGTAAGGTCTGTCTACATCATACCTCCCTCATAGCCCGACTTATGTCGGGATTGAGTACCTTGTTGTTGTTGTTGTTGTTGTTGTGTTTATATTACAATTTTCTATGTTTTATGTTTGCTCTCATTTCTCATACTTGTTTTTCTATAAATAAATAATCACCAAAATTGGAGTTAAAATTCAGCATTTCTTTTGTTTAGCAGTTAAATCAAGTCTAGAATTTCTCTACTAAGTAGCAAATTTAGGAATTTAAAAAAGACAGGTTCTTTGGACTTTTCATTGACTTGGTTAAAATGCCATAACAAAAGGTTCAAACAATCGGATCAAATCGTCAATACATGACTCACTTTGATAGAAATAACTCAATAAGCCATAAAAAAAAAATTGATAATGTGAAACCTTATTGGTACCGTCATCATGTGACCACATGAGCCCACAGATGAAAGATATGTGCGCTCTGGGTACCGAAACGGTACATGAGACCAGAGGGTTCCCACTCATTTACCATTTTTTTTAGTATGGGTTTGAACCTTGGCAACGAAGTTCTATTATGACCTAAGCTTAGAGCATCAATCTACTTGGACTATTTTCTATTTTCTAACATATTTGAATAAATTCGAACACCTTGGAAAGATATAATTGAGGAGGGAGAAAACAAAATACTTAGATCGTTTTAAAATTTAATCTAAAACTGGTTATTTATCTAAAAGAGTTAAATATGAACTAAAAAATGATTATTTTTTATTTTTAAATTTTTTGGAAAAAAGAATAATCAGTCCAATTCTTCCATCGTTTCACATTTGTATATTGACTTTATTCATTCTTGAAATATTTTATAAAAACTTTCATATGTCAAACAATAGATAGAATATGTATATTATCAGATCTATGAATAAGGTCACTCTATCTTACAAATTAATATAATTTAATCGAATTTATTACAATTACCTTCGCCAAAAACAAAAGTTTAGAACGTATTCTTTGGCGGGTTATTAGAGAGGTTTCCCTCTAGTATCTGTAGGACTGTAGTGATAAACGGCGGCTTTGCCATCGATCATCAATGTTTAAAAAAAAAAGGTTATTATGGGCCAAATGTGAGAAAACTATATAAAGCCCAAATTCGACCCACTCTTTTGCGTTTCTTCCAAATCCGCTCATGTAATAATTAAATAACAACCCAGTCCAGTCTATTAAAATAGTCAATGAGCCGGCTCCATAAAAATATTGCAACTTTAGCTAAATATATCAAAATAATACAAAAAATTATCTCATATATCACTATCATATTAAGGATTTGTCAACAATGCATCATATTACCAATTCTTTACATGGTAGTATAAAAAAAATTTAGAACATAGACCAAAAGATTGAAGTAATTAAATAAGAAACAATGTTAGACCTTTTCTTGAACTATAAGGGATTCATTAATATTATCATCTTTCACTTGTTCTACCTTCTTGTAAAGCAAAACAACACCAAACCAAATGAGACACTTGACCACCCTAACCATCCCAATTGTCACAACCAAATAGTATAACCACCAACCCATTAAGTCCACCATACTAGCACCAATATCCATCTCTCTTTTCATCTCGGTCACTACCACTAATGACTCCACTTCATCTCTTAATCTCCACCACCATAAACCACCCAAACTACCACCCATTATCACCCTCTCCACCCACCTTTCCTCCATCTCAAACCCGAACATTGTATCATCTACCACTGGTTTCACTATCATTCTCCACCAATATACCGTTGTCCCGTGTAACCCTAGGAAAAACACAATGCTACATATCAAGTTTCTCTCATGACCGAAACTTGAACCATCTATTCCAGCACCTATGCTTCCTTCAATCCCCAGACCAACACAAACCTGACATAAAAAACGAGGTAAATTACAATTTGGCTCTGATATCATAAAAACTAATGACAAATTATATATAAAAAAAGGAAACTAAATGAATAATTGCTTTCTAATTGTATGTTAATATAACATTCTAGTATTTATTATCAACACATACTTGTAGTGTACATAGAACGATCCATGCGGTGTATAAACGTGGTCTCACGGTGCTTTCTCCTTTGGAAAAGCTTGGAAATGTGATCCGGCCATCGTTTAACGTGTGAACAAGGGATGCAATACATAGAAGGGAAACAAGGAAGTGAAGAGGACTTAATGGAATCGAATTGAGGAGGAGGGAGAAGAAGATCATAGACGGTGGCTCAACCGTAGGAAAGTCATTCAACGATAGATAGTAATCCGCGGCTGAAAGACGAGCTAGTAAAAGGAATGAGAGGGGGAGAAGGAGGCTAAGAAGGGTGGTTGTGAAAACTTGAAGTGTTCCTCTCCATTTTAAGAAAATGTTTTCGCTTATTTGATCCAACCTTGTAACTTTGATGGAAGACATTGATTATGAATATGATACAATAAATATAGAAAATATGATTTGATTCGTGACATTAGTTGAATGATGATATATATATATATGTATATATGTTTGCGCATAGACTTATGAATAGATAGAGTGGTATCCACGACTTAAGTGGTTGGTTGACATATGACAGGATTACATTTCATGCCATTGAGGACGACGACTACATACATATGAAAACCAATATATATCTACCATTTTTATTTTATATTGTTAATAATAAGCCTACCAATTATTCTATATAATGCTAGCATTTGGTTTATTGATAAAAATGATTTAATCATATCTATTTCTTTATTAATATTATTAGATTGAAAATTTTAATATGTTATTATAGTGATTAAACTTTATATCTAGCTGTCTATCCATTATAGGTGAACAACTATATCCTATCAAATATATTAAGCTGGGAAACTACAAATTATATTTGATGCACTTAGATTCCATATTCAAATAATAATAAATTTGGAGGTTTTTATTATTGTCTGTCTAAGTTTAGACAAGCACATCGCGCAGTCTGATCCTTTATAGGAATTACCCGTAATAACGAACTTGCAAAATTGATGCGTTTATCATAAAAAAAGATTCGTCCTTCCTGACCCTGTTTCACCTTAATTGTTATTTAAACAAGTAAAAGTTCTGTCTTGGTCCGAGTGGGGATAGCATTTCTCTCCTGCATGTCCATGGAGTTTTGAAAAATCCAAACATCTCAGAGATAGATAGAGAGGGAGGAATTTATCGAACTAACCGATTATCATTATTTGTGCAGTAGGTCAAGAATCCTTTGTTATTTTTTTTCCCCCTAAACACCAACAAATAAAATCATGTGTTAGCATCGTATATATAGTGTGTGTTCATGAGTAAAAATATAACCAGATACGCCAATATATATATTTTTTATTTCATTTTTGTTATCTAGCTTTCTAGCTAGTTTTTACTTGTTCTACTATAATTGTCACAGATTTTTAAACACTCATTAGCTACTCATTATTTTACTTATTATTATTTTAAATACTTATCACTAAATTAAATACATAAATATTACAATTTTTTCTTGAATGCAAGGATAAAAATACCTTTTTATTAAGAAAATACTTCATTTATCACACATATATTTTTCTTTTTATTAATGGACAATATTTGTGGGATGGATGGAGTATTATGTAATTTATCTATACTTAGTCGAAGCTTAACTACCAAATCTTAAAAGTTTAGAATATTCACAATGATGAACCTTTAAATTTACCACCAATTTATTCATATCATCTAACATTATAAGTAATCAAGTAATATATCATGTCACATTAACAACTTATGTACATCATAAAAATTTCTATATATATAAACTAATATTCACTATACATAAACTTCTTTAGTTAACACTTTATAAATGACTTTTCCATTTAATTAACTGTATATTTTTAAATCACATTAAAACCTGGATCCTTATAATTAAGCCACTTAAACCAAAAAGATGTATGCTCAATATGGTTCAAGGATTAAATAAACTTCTTCGTCATTAATTCATTAATTATAATCTTTTTGTAATTCAGAGTTGATACTAAGTTCAAGTATAATTTGGTTTTCGCATGTTCAGCTAATTGGTCGTGTTATGTTTTGATATGGTTTCTCTGGAATTCTTTATCGCATTAATTAACATTCAAAAAGCCATTCTCGTTTGAGCTAAATCGATTCTTTTTATTATTGTAGGAGTAGTAGTGTAGCACTCTCTTGTTGGGGTCCCTTTCAAAACCAAAAATTTGTAACCTTTCATGTTACATTTATTCATAATTCTAGTCTAAAAAAATCTGCATGAAAAATAACTTGTTAATGTTTAATTTGTTAATTAGACTCATCAGAACTATCATTGCATTGGATTAAAGTTGAACATTTGTTTTATCCTTATACTATAAATTAGTGATATCCATAACGATTCTTTGTGATCGAGATACATTGTGAATTAAGGGATAGTTGCCCTGACAATTCGTCTTCAATGTAGCTCCGCTATTGATTGAACTATTTGTAAAATTTTCCGATTATGATTCGGTCTAGTAGAAAATATTCAAGTTAGGTGTTTTTTTTGTTTTTTTATTTATAACATACTAATTCCATGTTAGTTAGTTTAAAAGCGTTTGAATATCTATACTATCTAATAGAAAAGCACAAAATTATTTTTGAAATTGTTAAAAAATTGTGTAATATTTTCATATATCAACCCTTAAAATATTTTCACCTACATCATTAATTATCTTTATCTTTCAAAATATTTCCATTAACCATTTACATCAATTACTTTTACATCAAATATCTACATCACTCGACGCCGCGTTCACCACCAATAGTCACCTCCATCGTCACACCGTCGCCGTCATGACCACCACCGTATTGGGCTGGTATCGTAAATGTTTATGTTTTCATAAATGGGCCAATAAGTAGTCAATTAGATCTCATAGGATATGTTATAATTCTTTGAAATAAATACGACTTATCCAGTCACATAATGTTTTTAGATATTTTGGAATTGATTCCAATTAAACACGCGACTGTGAAGAAATAAATAGCTTCCCAACAACCTTGCGTGAAAATGACATGGTCACCGTTCATAGCATGGGTGGAAAATTAGAATATGTATTATAGACCTTCCTAACCTTCCTTATGCTCATATATATTGAATAAAAATCAGGAAAATATCTCGAGATATGCATGCGAGCATATCCACTAAATTGAAGAAAACGAAGAAATTAATGTAAAAATGATGTACTTTTCAACATAACTTTAATTTGAAGCATATATATTTTATGTATTTTTATTTTTTTTATGGCGAAGATACTAAGAAATTGAAATTATCATGTTTGAAAAATAACTATAAGATACAAAAAAAGATAATGGATCTATATATTACTTCATCCGTCTCATTTTAAATGTCTTATTTTGACTTTTTCAATCTTTTTCCTTAAACTTTAACCTTAAATATTTTTGTTTGTGTTATATATTAGTAGATGAAATTTATATCCATGAAAAGTATATTTAAAACTCAATTCATTCATATATATTATAGCAAGTGTTATAAAATATAAACAAAAATATTTACGGTCAAAGTTGAAGGCAAAAGACTTGACAAGTCAAATTTGGACAATTAAAATGGGACGGAGGGAGTATATTGGTTTAATGTATGAGTCCTTTGTAATGGGTCACAATGACTTATATAAGGGTATGTTTGGCACAAAAGCTTGGTGTTGGGGCTGTGGTTAGGGGCTTGGAGCTGGAGCTTGGAAATGGGGCTAGGGGCTGAGGCTTCTATTTCAACCCTTCTTACACAAGCTTTTATTTTAAAGACCTTTCAGGGCTTTTAGGAGCTTTTGGGGGCTGGGGCATTTGGTTTCAAATGAACAACCAAACAGGGTTATAACTTTAAAAGGGGCTTATGTTTAAAAGCTTGGAGCTTTTAAGCTCCTAAAAGCCCCCAAAAGCCCCTTGCCAAACAGATTATGTTAATATATAACGACTTAAGAAAGTTTAATCCAGTTTTTTTATTACCAATATTTTCATTAAAAGTTTTGATATTTATACGAAATATGTTATAATAATTGAACAAATTCAAGATCTAAACATAATCTTCATCAGAAACAAACAATCTTCAATCAATCAAGAAGCCAGAAAGTAAATTTATTATTATGAATAGAATATAGAGTCCAGATTACACAACAATTATCTAGATATAAAGATTATATCTAGATCAGAATTACCAGAAATAATATCTTCAAAAATATGAGAGAAAATATCAAAAATATAAGCAGAATATTATGAAGGGTTGAAACCCTAATCGACCATCTTGTTGTTTATATACTCCAAGATTTATCTTGACTGCACCCTCTTCTTTTATCTCTTGTCAAAACTGATCCAAACTCTTACATCTTCCAGAATATACACAAATAGCCCTTCAACTTATTTATCTTGTCAAACCTGCATATAACACAATCATGCAATAAGAAAACATGTTTAAGAATAATTTGACATTTCATTTTAACATCCCCCCTCAAATTAATCCTTAAACATGTCTATCAATCCCAATTTATCACAAAGAAAGTTGTGTTGATTTATGCTCAAACTTTTTGTAAAGACATCAGCCACATTAAGTTCTGACTGTATCTTAACAGTGTTTAAAAGACCTGCAGAAATTTTCTCTCTTACAAAATGCAAATCAATTTCAAAATGCTTAGTCCTTTCATGAAACACTGGGTTTGCTGCTATTTGTATAGCTGCCTTACTATCACAGTGAACATCAACAGGAATAGAACAAGTAATACCCAAATCATTCAACAAATGTTTGAGCCAAATTATTTCACAAGTCACTGCTGCTAAAGCCCTATATTCAGCTTCTGCTGAAGACTTAGCAACAGTGTATTGTTTTTTGCTTTTCCAAGAAACCAAAGTGAAAAACTGAACTCGATAAACCGAAAACACAAGATTTTTTTTTTTTTTTTTTTTTTTTATATATATACCCCACTGCGCCGCAGTGGGTGGAGAACTCTCCCACTGCGCCGCAGTGGGTGGAGAACTCCCCCACTGCGCCGCAGTGGGAAATCTCGGACTCAAGTCCAGAAAAGCCCCACTGCGCCGCAGTGGGTTTGACACTCTCCCACTGCGCCGCAGTGGGAGGAAAAACTGTTAAGGCCGTGGGATTCCACTGCGCCGCAGTGGGCAAAACCACCCCCACTGCGCCGCAGTGAGCAGCTGCACAGCAAACCTAAGACCATTTCAACACTTGAACAAACCTGTAACCTTCAAATTTCAAAACAACATCTTAAAACACATTCCAGAGATTGACATCAACTTCATGGACACCCTTTAAACATACAATACAACATCAACTTGTTTCAAACCCATGAACACCATCAAATGGGTCATTTACCCATTTTGACACTATTTTCGACCAAATACACAAATTCACAAACTTTCCCAAAAGCTTTGCACCTGATTGTTTACATAATTTTTAACAAAAGTATGACCATCAAGTCAAAATGTACCAAGAGCCATGAGGAGGGGATTTCTAAGCCTCTAAACCAAAAAGTGTCATTCTTCCACGAATGACCTAATACCTTCAAGTCTTCCAAAAACACTTCAAGCTCTAAACCAAGGCTTTCAATTCAACAACACTAGTTCCTTCTTCCGGAACTACCTATAAAATGGTAAACAACTAAAATATAAGCAAAGGCTTAGTGAATATACTTGCATACATTTACGAATACGAAGGAGGGCAACGCACAAAGGACTATTACATGTAACCCATGACACCGTCGTGCCATACCTACATGCTCACCTTTGCGCAATAAACAACATATATGGATCCATTAGAGAATATCGGGGTTCTTAGGCCCCGAGAGGTTCTTAGGCCTTTTCTCAACAACAATAGGGGTTCTTAGGCCCCGGAGGTTCTTAGGCCTCATAACAATTGACCCCACCCGGGTCTAGCCAAATCAATTACCATGCTCGGAATATCCACGTCTCATGGTAATTGACCCAACGTATACCTAAAGGTATGCAAATATACTCACCTCCTCCGCAAATAGATCAACAAAGCTAAAACGATTAAGCACAAACAAGCTTCAACCTATAATCATGTCATAAAATGCATAAGCTTATAATCACAACTTGACTAGCTTAACCTAGCCATACTCAAACACTAGCCTCTCTAAACCCAAAACCCAACCCATTTGTCATTGAGTCTCCATTTTACTTCCACCATATCATAGGTAGTTCAACCTACCATTTTCATCAACATTTCAATTACTTGTAAAAACTCATCTTTTCTCATAAACCAACATTATCACATAAGCTTATCAATTTCATAATCAAACTCAACACATAACTCAATGACAACTAGGTTAACTAAGGAATTGGGAAAATTAGCCATAAATCAATTTCTAGCAAAAACCCCCAAATTTGGTTCATCCATGAACCCTAATTTTGAAAGAAGGATAAAAACTAAGTTAGGGGAATTCAATACCTCAACAACAACAATCCAAAGCAAGACTTTTAGTTTGAGAATCCTTCTTTCTCCCTTTCTCTTAAAAACGGCCACCACCACCCCACTTACAATCCCTAACTTTAATTTCTTGAATGAAGATTACTTGGTGGTGATTGTTATTATTATTATGATTTCTATTCTTGAACTTGAGAGGATTAATCTTTGTTTTTGAAGGAGTGTGAGAAGGGATGCATGGAAGAAAATGGTGAAGAAGAGAGAAATAGAGTGGAAGCATGACTCAAGGCAA
Organism: Erigeron breviscapus; assembly: GCA_034093135.1. Lineage (NCBI taxonomy): Eukaryota > Viridiplantae > Streptophyta > Magnoliopsida > Asterales > Asteraceae > Erigeron > Erigeron breviscapus. Next base: position 110,227,830 of record CM067173.1, on the reverse strand, counting down.
AAGAGTTGGCTGGCACATCCTAGAGATGCCACGACCCAGCTCTCCAAAAGTGGGTATTTTACCCGCTATCCGCCAAAGTTCCAACTAAATTAACCCCAAAACCAAAAATAAAATACTAGGAAATTAATTTAATGTCAAAACTATGAAAAAGGGGTTAATTTCTTGTACCTTAAAATCTTTGGGGTGTTACAACTCTCCCCCACTTGGAACGGATCACGGCCTCGTGATCCAAGCCATATGCAAAGACGGATAGTAAACTAGCACATCATGCTCGGATTCCCACGTGCAATCGGACATCTTACCGTGCTTCCACAAAATCTTATAAGTTCTCACCGTCTTATTTTGCACTCTTCTAAGTTCTTCTTCAACTATGGCAATCGGCTCTTCAATGTAGTTCAACTTGTTATCAATCTCTATTTCATTTAATGGCACATAAGAAGACTCATCGGCAAGGCATTTTCTAAGATGAGACACATGGAAAGTTGGATGAATTCCCGAAAGTTCATCCGGTAACTCTAAACGGTAAGCAACCTTGCCAACCTTGGCCAATATTTTAAACGGGCCAATGAAACGAGGGCTTAGCTTTCCACGTTTTCTAAACCGTAGAACACCTTTCCACGGGGAGACTTTCAACAAAACACGATCGTCCACATGAAACTCAATCGGTCTCCTCCTTTTATCCGCATAAGACTTTTGCCGATCTTGAGCCGCTTTTAATCTCTCTTTGATCACATCTATCTTTTCAATGGTCTTTAACACTACTTCCGTGCCGCCTATTTCTCTTTGACCTACTTCTCCCCAACAAATTGGAGATCGACATTTCCTCCCATACAACATTTCATAGGGCGGCATTTGGATGCTAGAATGGTAGCTATTGTTGTAAGAGAATTCCACCAAAGGCAAGTGGAGATCCCAAGTGCCTCCAAAATCAATTATACATGCCCGAAGCATGTCTTCAAGCGTTTGAATGGTTCTCTCACTTTGACCATCCGTTTGTGGGTGATAAGCGGTGCTAAGCTTGAGCTTGGTACCCATATCTTCATGAAATTTCCGCCAAAAGTGTGAAGTAAATCGAGTGTCTCTATCCGAAACAATGGAGATGGGAACTCCATGTCTAGCTACAACTTCCTTCACATAGATCTTGGCCAATACCTCGGATGAAGATGCCTCCCGAATGGGAAGAAATAAGGCACTCTTAGTCAATCTATCCACTATTACCCAAATCGTATCGAATTGGTTTCTAGGTGTCTTGGGCAATTTGGTGACGAAATCCATAGTAATATCTTCCCACTTCCATTTGGGAATTTCCAAGGGTTGCATCATACCATAGGGCTTTTGATGCTCCGCTTTCACTTGTGCACAAGTCAAACACCTTTCGACATATTTCACCACATCCCGCTTCATTCCGGGCCACCAATAATTTACCTTCAAGTCATGATACATTTTTGTAGCACCGGGCCCCCCCCCCCCCCCCCCCCCCCCCCCCCCCCCCCCCCCCCCCCCCCCCCCCCCCCCCCCCCCCCCCCCCCCCCCCCCCCCCCCCCCCCCCCCCCCCCCCCCCCCCCCCCCCCCCCCCCCCCCCCCCCCCCCCCCCCCCCCCCCCCCCCCCCCCCCCCCCCCCCCCCCCCCCCCCCCCCCCCCCCCCCCCCCCCCCCCCCCCCCCCCCCCCCCCCCCCCCCCCCCCCCCCCCCCCCCCCCCCCCCCCCCCCCCCCCCCCCCCCCCCCCCCCCCCCCCCCCCCCCCCCCCCCCCCCCCCCCCCCCCCCCCCCCCCCCCCCCCCCCCCCCCCCCCCCCCCCCCCCCCCCCCCCCCCCCCCCCCCCCCCCCCCCCCCCCCCCCCCCCCCCCCCCCCCCCCCCCCCCCCCCCCCCCCCCCCCCCCCCCCCCCCCCCCCCCCCCCCCCCCCCCCCCCCCCCCCCCCCCCCCCCCCCCCCCCCCCCCCCCCCCCCCCCCCCCCCCCCCCCCCCCCCCCCCCCCCCCCCCCCCCCCCCCCCCCCCCCCCCCCCCCCCCCCCCCCCCCCCCCCCCCCCCCCCCCCCCCCCCCCCCCCCCCCCCCCCCCCCCCCCCCCCCCCCCCCCCCCCCCCCCCCCCCCCCCCCCCCCCCCCCCCCCCCCCCCCCCCCCCCCCCCCCCCCCCCCCCCCCCCCCCCCCCCCCCCCCCCCCCCCCCCCCCCCCCCCCCCCCCCCCCCCCCCCCCCCCCCCCCCCCCCCCCCCCCCCCCCCCCCCCCCCCCCCCCCCCCCCCCCCCCCCCCCCCCCCCCCCCCCCCCCCCCCCCCCCCCCCCCCCCCCCCCCCCCCCCCCCCCCCCCCCCCCCCCCCCCCCCCCCCCCCCCCCCCCCCCCCCCCCCCCCCCCCCCCCCCCCCCCCCCCCCCCCCCCCCCCCCCCCCCCCCCCCCCCCCCCCCCCCCCCCCCCCCCCCCCCCCCCCCCCCCCCCCCCCCCCCCCCCCCCCCCCCCCCCCCCCCCCCCCCCCCCCCCCCCCCCCCCCCCCCCCCCCCCCCCCCCCCCCCCCCCCCCCCCCCCCCCCCCCCCCCCCCCCCCCCCCCCCCCCCCCCCCCCCCCCCCCCCCCCCCCCCCCCCCCCCCCCCCCCCCCCCCCCCCCCCCCCCCCCCCCCCCCCCCCCCCCCCCCCCCCCCCCCCCCCCCCCCCCCCCCCCCCCCCCCCCCCCCCCCCCCCCCCCCCCCCCCCCCCCCCCCCCCCCCCCCCCCCCCCCCCCCCCCCCCCCCCCCCCCCCCCCCCCCCCCCCCCCCCCCCCCCCCCCCCCCCCCCCCCCCCCCCCCCCCCCCCCCCCCCCCCCCCCCCCCCCCCCCCCCCCCCCCCCCCCCCCCCCCCCCCCCCCCCCCCCCCCCCCCCCCCCCCCCCCCCCCCCCCCCCCCCCCCCCCCCCCCCCCCCCCCCCCCCCCCCCCCCCCCCCCCCCCCCCCCCCCCCCCCCCCCCCCCCCCCCCCCCCCCCCCCCCCCCCCCCCCCCCCCCCCCCCCCCCCCCCCCCCCCCCCCCCCCCCCCCCCCCCCCCCCCCCCCCCCCCCCCCCCCCCCCCCCCCCCCCCCCCCCCCCCCCCCCCCCCCCCCCCCCCCCCCCCCCCCCCCCCCCCCCCCCCCCCCCCCCCCCCCCCCCCCCCCCCCCCCCCCCCCCCCCCCCCCCCCCCCCCCCCCCCCCCCCCCCCCCCCCCCCCCCCCCCCCCCCCCCCCCCCCCCCCCCCCCCCCCCCCCCCCCCCCCCCCCCCCCCCCCCCCCCCCCCCCCCCCCCCCCCCCCCCCCCCCCCCCCCCCCCCCCCCCCCCCCCCCCCCCCCCCCCCCCCCCCCCCCCCCCCCCCCCCCCCCCCCCCCCCCCCCCCCCCCCCGCTAGACCAAGAAAACTCCTAATCTCCGACGGATTCTTTGGTTGCTCCCACTTCATCACCGCATTAATCTTGGCCGGGTCCACCATAGGGCTTTTGATGCTCCGCTTTCACTTGTGCACAAGTCAAACACCTTTCGACATATTTCACCACATCCCGCTTCATTCCGGGCCACCAATAATTTACCTTCAAGTCATGATACATTTTTGTAGCACCGGGGTGAATAGAATATTTGGATTTGTGGGCTTCATCAAGCAGAACTTGTTTCAACTCGCAAGAAAAAGGGATCCAAATCCTCCCAAAACGTACGGTAAGGTCACGAGAATCCTTAGTGAAATATTGAATTTGACCTTGTATTCTTTCTTTCTTAGGATCTCGTTGCAAGGCTCTCTCTTGAGCTTCTCTAATTTGATCAAAGAAGTCATTGGTGATCAAAACCCAAAGGGGTGAAACGACTAAGGCATGGTGAGAACTCTTCCGACTCAAGGCATCCGCTACCACATTAGCCTTCCCGGGATGATACAAAATTTCGCAATCATAATCTTTCAAGAGATCTAGCCATCTACGTTGGCGATTGTTGAGGTCTCTTTGCTCAAAGAAGTATTTGAGGCTTTTATGATCGGAATAGATAGTAAACTTGACTCCATAGAGGTAATGGCGCCAAATCTTCAAAGCAAATACCACCGCCGCTAGCTCCAAATCATGAGTAGGGTATCGTTTTTCATGCTCTTTCAATTGCCTTGAAGCGTAGGCGATGACTTTACCCCGTTGCATAAGAACACAACCTAGACCATTAGACGATGCATCACAATATACCACCATATCTTCAAGTCCATCCGGTAAAACAAGAACCGGTGCTTGACTTAGCCTTTCTCGAAGTTGTTGAAAAGCCAACTCTTGCTCGCTTTTCCATTCGAACTTGATATTCTTTCGAGTCAACTTGGTCAATGGGGAAGCTATTTTAGAGAAGTCTTGAATAAAACGACGGTAATAGCCCGCTAAGCCAAGAAAACTCCTAATCTCCGACGGATTCTTTGGTTGCTCCCACTTCATCACCGCATTAATCTTGGCCGGGTCCACCATAATTCCCTCACTATTAACAACATGGCCAAGAAATTGCACCTCTCTTAACCAAAATTCGCATTTGGAGAATTTGGCATAGAGCTTCTCCTTGCGTAATGCTTCCAACACCTCACGTACATGAACTCCATGATCGGTTGAGCTTTTAGAGTAAATAAGAATATCATCAATGAATACAATTACGGATTTATCGAGCATAGGGCGACAAACACGGTTCATGAGATCCATGAAAGCCGCGGGAGCATTTGTAAGACCAAAAGGCATGACAACAAACTCAAAATGACCATAACGAGTACGGAAGGCGGTTTTAGGAATATCTTCATCACGCACTTTGAGTTGATGGTAACCCGAACGAAGATCTATTTTTGAGAAATATGACGCTCCTTGAAGTTGATCGAATAAGTCGTCGATTCTAGGCAAAGGATACTTGTTCTTTACGGTGACTTTGTTGAGTTCCCGATAGTCGATACACATACGCATGCTTCCATCCTTCTTTTTGACAAAAAGTACCGGTGCGCCCCAAGGAGAGTTACTAGGTCGAATAAAACCCTTATCAAGTAATTCTTGTAGTTGCTTCATCATCTCTTGCATCTCCGATGGAGCCAAACGGTAGGGAGTTTTGGCAATGGGGTTAGCCCCCGGAATGAGATCAATGGAAAACTCAACTTGCCGTTCGGGAGGAATGCCCGGCAATTCTTCGGGAAAAACATCGGCGAATTCACTAACAATAGGGATGTCTTCGATAGATAGAGGTTTCTTTTCAACATCAACGATGTGAGCAAGATAAGCATGACATCCATGAGAAATGTAACGTTTGGCACGAGCAAAGGTACATACGGAAATGGAACGTTCCTTCCTATCACCATACACCACCAAGTCTTCGCCTTTAGAAGTCTTCAAATATATCGCCTTTTCATCACACGCGATTTTGGCGTTACATGAGCTTAGCCAATCCATACCCAAGATTATATCAAACTCTCCCATCGGAAAAGGGATTAAATTGGCTTGAAAGAGTTCCGAAGAAATTTTAATTTCACATCCCCTATACACATCTTTCACTAACTCCATTCTACCATTACCAACCTCAACTTGCAAAGTATTTTCTAGACACGACTTCGACACGGGAATAACATGAATTACTCTAGTTGCAACGAATGATCTATTCGCCCCCGAATCAAAGAGAATTCGCATAGGCACATTATAAACAAGAAATGTACCTGTGACAACATCATTCGTGTTTCTTGCTTGGTCCACCGTGAGTTGAAAGGACCTTCCTCGTTGATTCCCATGAATTTGGGCGTTTTTCCTTTCCGCTTCCCTCCTCTTTTCTTCGAGTCTCTCCTCTTGGGTCAACTTAGGGCATGAGCTTCTCATGTGGCCCTCCTCAAAGCACTTGTAGCATATGATGGCCTTTTGTGGCTTGGACTTGCACTCCCGGCTTGAATGCCCCGGTTTCCCACAAGTAAAACAACCTTTCCCCGCCACCTTACATACCCCCCAATGATTCTTCTTGCACGGTGGGCACCAAGGGATATTCTTGCTAGTAGAGTGGTTGCCGGAACTACCCTCTCGTCTAAACCGTTTGTTCGGGGAGTTGGTCCCCTCATGCTTCCTCTTCAACTCACCATCATCATCAACTCTTGATTGTTCAATTTCGTGGTCTCTAGCCACATCCGCCAACATGGAAAAAGACTCCATTTGACGTAGGCTTATCCTTTCCCTCAAGCTCTTCTTCAATTTCATATAGAATTGCTCCTTTAACAATTGGTCGTTCTCAAGAAATTCCGGACAAAATTGGGCCTTGTCCAAGAAGTGGGCTCGAAATTCGTTCAAACTCATACTACCTTGACAATCATTGAGAAATTCACTTCTCAACTTGGTCACTTCAGCTTCTGATCTAAACTCCTTGAAAAACATTGTCTTGAATTCGGGCCATTCAACATGATCTAATGCTTCCTTCTTTATCGCCAACAAACTATCCCACCATCTCTTTCCACTATTCCTTAGCATACCAACCGCAAAAATGACCTTCAGGTGCGAGGGGCATTGACTAGTGCGGAATGCCCCTTCAATTTCAGATATCCATCGTGTACAAACGATGGGATCACGATCACCGTGATACTCCGGCGGGTGACACACTTCAAAGTCTCGAAAGGTGAACTTCTTCTTGTAACCCCTTTCCCCCGTCACTTCTACTTCTTTCTCTTTTTCATCCTTTTTGTTCTCACCCTTGCCATCCCTCTTCTCAAACTCTAGTTGCACATTCAAAGCCACTTCCTCTCTGATCATTTGGGCTATGTGATCATTCACAGCCCCTTCCATAGTCTCATTCAATTTCTTAAGTAGTAGGGGTGTATATTTCTCTAATGCTCTCCCTATTTGATCCGAGATATCCATGCTACCTTCGGCAAATAAAGGCTCTTCTTCTTCGTTCTGTTTGTGGTGCTCTTCTTCCTCATTGTGATCGTCGGCCATACTTCAATAAGAGTAGATAAAACGAATTTAATCACGCAACCTAACTAACTCTATGACTAGGAGCCACAACTTATAACTTGATACTACACCGTCCTAAGGTTTGATGCCGCTAGTTTATAAATTTATTAGTATTTCAACCGCAATAAGGCCGGCTTCTTATTGTGCTTTAAATACTAACAAATAGATAATCTAACATTATCAAACACATATTTCAGTCCCATAAAAAGTTTCGGTTACCTAAGGTCGAGTCTCAACTAAGGTTTAAGTCTAGGCACTCTCTACACAAGGGAATACCTAAATCCCTTAAACCTCGGCTTTGATACCAACTTGAAAGAACTGAACTCGATAAACCGAAAACACAAGATTTTTTTTTTTTTTTTTTTTTTTTTTATATATATATACCCCACTGCGCCGCAGTGGGTGGAGAACTCTCCCACTGCGCCGCAGTGGGAAAACTCCCCCACTGCGCCGCAGTGGGAAATCTCGGACTCAAGTCCAGAAAAGCCCCACTGCGCCGCAGTGGGTTTGACACTCTCCCACTGCGCCGCAGTGGGAGGAAAAACTGTTAAGGCCGTGGGATTCCACTGCGCCGCAGTGGGCAAAACCACCCCCACTGCGCCGCAGTGGGCAAAACCACCCCCACTGCGCCGCAGTGAGCAGCTGCACAGCAAACCTAAGACCATTTCAACACTTGAACAAACTTGTAACCTTCAAATTTCAAAACAACATCTTAAAACACATTCCAGAGATTGACATCAACTTCATGGACACCTTTTAAACATACAATACAACATCAACTTGTTTCAAAACCCATGAACACCATCAAATGGGTCATTTACCCATTTTGACACTATTTTCGACCAAATACACAAATTCACAAACTTTCCCAAAAGCTTTGCACCTGATTGTTTACATAATTTTTAACAAAAGTATGACCATCAAGTCAAAATGTACCAAGAGCCATGAGGAGGGGATTTCTAAGCCTCTAAACCAAAAAGTGTCATTCTTCCACGAATGACCTAATACCTTCAAGTCTTCCAAAAACACTTCAAGCTCTAAACCAAGACTTTCAATTACTTGTAAAAACTCATCTTTTGTCATAAAATATAACATAAGCTTATAATCACAACTTGACTAGCTTAACCTAGCCATACTCAAACACTAGCCTCTCTAAACCCAAAACCCAACCCATTTGTCATTGAGTCTCCATTTTACTTCCACCATATCATAGGTAGTTCAACCTACCATTTTCATCAACATTTCAATTACTTGTAAAAACTCATCTTTTCTCATAAACCAACATTATCACATAAGCTTATAATCACAACTTGACTAGCTTAACCTAGCCATACTCAAACACTAGCCTCTCTAAACCCAAAACCCAACCCATTTGTCATTGAGTCTCCATTTTACTTCCACCATATCATAGGTAGTTCAACCTACCATTTTCATCAACATTTCAATTACTTGTAAAAACTCATCTTTTCTCATAAACCAACATTATCACATAAGCTTATAATCACAACTTGACTAGCTTAACCTAGCCATACTCAAACACTAGCCTCTCTAAACCCAAAACCCAACCCATTTGTCATTGAGTCTCCATTTTACTTCCACCATATCATAGGTAGTTCAACCTACCATTTTCATCAACATTTCAATTACTTGTAAAAACTCATCTTTTCTCATAAACCAACATTATCACATAAGCTTATAATCACAACTTGACTAGCTTAACCTAGCCATACTCAAACACTAGCCTCTCTAAACCCAAAACCCAACCCATTTGTCATTGAGTCTCCATTTTACTTCCACCATATCATAGGTAGTTCAACCTACCATTTTCATCAACATTTCAATTACTTGTAAAAACTCATCTTTTCTCATAAACCAACATTATCACATAAGCTTATCAATTTCATAATCAAACTCAACACATAACTCAATGACAACTAGGTTAACTAAGGAATTGGGAAAATTAGCCATAAATCAATTTCTAGCAAAAACCCCCAAATTTGGTTCATCCATGAACCCTAATTTTGAAAGAAGGATAAAAACTAAGTTAGGGGAATTCAATACCTCAACAACAACAATCCAATGCAAGACTTTTAGTTTGAGAATCCTTCTTTCTCCCTTTCTCTAAAAACAAAAAGTGTCATTCTTCCACGAATGACCTAATACCTTCAAGTCTTCCAAAAACACTTCAAGCTCTAAACCAAAAAGTGTCATTCTTCCACGAATGACCTAATACCTTCAAGTCTTCCAAAAACACTTCAAGCTCTAAACCAAAAAGTGTCATTCTTCCACGAATGACCTAATACCTTCAAGTCTTCCAAAAACACTTCAAGCTCTAAACCAAAAAGTGTCATTCTTCCACGAATGACCTAATACCTTCAAGTCTTCCAAAAACACTTCAAGCTCTAAACCAAGGCTTTCAATTCAACAACACTAGTTCCTTCTTCCGGAACTACCTATAAAATGGTAAACAACTAAAATATAAGCAAAGGCTTAGTGAATATACTTGCATACATTTACGAATACGAAGGAGGGCAACGCACAAAGGACTATTACATGTAACCCATGACACCGTCGTGCCATACCTACATGCTCACCTTTGCACAATAAACAACATATATGGATCCATTAGAGAATATCGGGGTTCTTAGGCCCCGGAGGTTCTTAGGCCTCATAACAATTGACCCCACCCGGGTCTAGCCAAATCAATTACCATGCTCGGAATATCCACGTCTCATGGTAATTGACCCAACGTATACCTAAAGGTATGCAAATATACTCACCTCCTCCGCAAATAGATCAACAAAGCTAAAACGATTAAGCACAAACAAGCTTCAACCTATAATCATGTCATAAAATGCATAAGCTTATAATCACAACTTGACTAGCTTAACCTAGCCATACTCAAACACTAGCCTCTCTAAACCCAAAACCCAACCCATTTGTCATTGAGTTTCTTTTACTTTTCAGTGAATGGTTTCACTGTTTTATTCATCTCAAGAGGAGTATGCATAGGTTTGCATCCAAGCATACCAAAATCATTCAACAATTCCAAACAATATTTCCTTTGAGAAAGACATAAACCATTTTCAGTTTCTAAAACTTCTATGCCTAGAAAGTATTTTAACTTACCAAGATCTTTGATTTTAAACTTAGAACTTAAAAACATCTTAACATGTTCAATTTCTTTGATACAATTACCAGTAATAACTATATCATCCACATAAACCAAAAGAGCAACAAATTTATCATCAATCTTTCTTGTAAACAAAGAGTAATCAGATTTACTCTGATTGAAACCACATTCAAGTAATGCACTAGACAATTTTGAATTCCATTGTCTAGGTGCTTGCTTAAGTCCATACAAAGATTTATTCAGTTTACACACCATAGAATTATTTCCATTAGAATAACCTTGTGGAATTTCCATATATACATCTTCACACAAATCACCATATAAAAAAGCATTATTGACATCTAATTGAAACAAAGGCCAATTATTATTAACAGCAACAGTGAGTAAGCATCTAACTGTAACCATTTTCACAACAGGTGAAAATGTTTCATCAAAGTCAATACCAACTCTTTGACTATATCCTTTGGCAACCAATCTTGCCTTATACCTCTCAATTTCTCCATTTGCTTTATATTTAATTTTAAAAATCCATTTGCATCCTATAGGTTCTCTATCATGAGGTAAAGTAGTCAAAGTCCAAGTATTATTTCTGTTTAAAGCTTCCATTTCCTCATTCATTGCATTAACCCAATTTACATCTTTAACAGCTTCATAAAAACTTTTAGGTTCAATGCTTTTATTTAAACTTGTAGCAAAACAGAATAGGTCAGGTTTAAGATGAGCATAACTAACAACTTTGTTAAGTGGATATTTAACTTTCCCTTCTAATTGATAATCATTAAGCCTTTTTGAAAGAGTAGTATGCCTAGAAGATCTTCTTAAACCATCATTATTAGTATCAGAAGTGCCCTCAGAAATAATATTATCATTTATATTTCTAACAATAGTTGCAGCCTCTTCTGTTCTGGTAGCTACATTTGGACTGCCACTAGATGAAGTATCTGTGGTAGAAACAGTTGGGCTGCCAGTAACAGAAGGGTTACCATCAATTGTAGAAAAAAGATTCTTGTCTTCCTCTTCATCATTGGGACTTTGATACATGACTTTTTCCTCATTATCAAACAAATTAAAAAAATCTAATTGATTTAAAGAAGTAGGTTTTTTATCACAGTTTTCAGAAATCATTTTGAATGGAAAAATGTTCTCATAAAACTTGACATCTCTTGAGAAAAGAAATGTCTTTCTTTCAAGACTATAAAGTTTATAGCCTTTTTTCACATTAGAGTAACCAACAAACACACACTTTTCAGCTCTAGTACTGAACTTATCATCATTGTTTAAAACAGTTGCAAAACTTAAACAGCCAAAAACTTTTAAGTGTTTTAAACAAGGTTCAAATTTAAACAGTTTTTCATAAGGAGTCAAGCCATGTAACACAGAGGAAGGAGTTCTATTAATAAGATAAGTAGCAGTCAAAATGCATTCACTCCACAAATACAAAGGAATTCCCCCCTGAAACATAAGAGACCTAGCAACATTAAGAAGGTGTCTATGTTTCCTCTCAGCTATCCCATTTTGTTGAGGTGTATAAGCCATAGAAGTCTGATGTAATATTCCCTCATTAGTGAACAAAGAACTGATTTTATTATTCACAAATTCACTTCCATTATCACTTCTAATAATTTTTACTTTAGAATCAAACTGAGTTTTAACAAGTTGAATGAAATGAAATATATTATCATAAACCTCAGTTTTGGTTTTCATAAGATAAGTCCAAACAGCCCTAGTATAATCATCTACTATTGTTAAAAAATATTTAAAACCCTCTTTACTTGGAACCCTATAAGGCCCCCAAACATCTAAATGTATAAGTTCTCCAAAAATTCTGGTTTTATGTTCACTAAGAGGAAATGGATTTCTGGTTTGTTTAGCTTTATGACAAATGTCACAAGGCCCCAAATGCTTTTCATTAGACAAATTAAATTTTTTGTAAAAAACAGATAAAGCTTGATCAGCAGGATGGCCAAGTCTCATATGCCATAACAATTTAGATTCAAAAGGAGAACTAACAGAATTGCATACCACATTAGAACAAATAGGCACATCATCATACACATAAAGACCACCCTGTTCATTACCAGTCCCCAACAACTTCTTTTGAATTAAATCCTGTAAATAACATTTACTTTCATCAAAACCTACAAAAACTTTATTATCTCTAGCAATTTTATGGACAGACATCAAGTTAACACAGTAATCAGGCACAACAAGAACATCAAATAACACAAGACCATTTTTAAGATGCATATTACCAATTTTCTGAACCAAAGCACTAGTACCATTTGGATGACCAATTCTCAAATTTAACTCAGAAATATCCACAACATTAGTAAGATATTTTTCAGAAAATGTCATGTGTTGATTAGCTCCAGAATCAATAATCCATTGAATAATAGATTTCAAAACATAAGAATTAAAATTAAACCAAGAACTTTTCCAACAATAACTACCTGCCATATTAACTTGAGGACCAGAAGAAGAAGCAGATTTGGTTTCCAATAAACTCAACAACTGATTAATTTGAGCTTGTGACAGAGAAGGAACAGAAGTAGAACCATTAGAAGCATTAGGAGTCACATGAGAGGAGGAGACATTAGAAGAAGTGAGAGAATTATTACTATTAAACCTGTTAAAATTACCAGAAGGTCTCTTATTACCAAGTTGAAAGCATCTATCCACTGTATGTCCAGGTTTATTACAATGAGTACAATGAAAATTAGGATTTGGAGGTCTAAAAACTCTTTGAGCATTGTCAAAAGTTCTTCTGGACTCATAGTTGTTATCAAAAGTTTTCTTAGCATCATAGTTTTGACCAGAATTTTTGTTTTTATTAAAACTTGATTTAGCCACAAAAGCATTAGTTGCAGGTTTATCATTTATCCCTCCTCTATGTGACTCTTCTCTTGAAATAATAGCATAAGCAGTTTTAACAGAAGGCAAAGGTTCTCTAGTCAAAATATTAGATCTCACAGACATATAAACATTATCCAATCCCATCAAAAACTGCATTAACCTCATCAAATCATTATGATTCTTAATCTCAGTTGAAGCATCACAAGTACAAGCAGGCAAAGTAATCATAGCATCATATTGTTTCCACAAAGATGTAAGTTTATGATAATATTCAGACAAAGAAGTACCACTTTGAGTAAGAGAATTGATTTTATGATGCAGATTAAAGATTACAGAACCATCTATCTTATCATATGTATCTTTAAGTTCTTGCCAAACAATAGCAGCATTCTTTGAAAAAATCTGACCCAAATACAATTCTTGAGAGACACAGCCAAGAATCCAATTAAGAACAACAGCATTACATCTATCCCATTGACTAGCAAGCACAGGATTATCCACAGATTTCGAGCAAGTACCATCAATAAAACCAATTTTATTCTTAGTTTGCAGAGCAAGTTCCATAGCACATGACCACACTTTATAGTTATCTGTTCCTAACAACTTGAAACCAATCAAAGGTGTACTAACAGTGTCACTAGCATGCAAATAAAGAGGATCACCAAAATCTAGTTTACTAATTTTAGTTTCATTTATATCAAACTCATTTTCATGATCAGAGTATTCATTATGCACAGAAGCAGGAGGTGTATTCACCATTATAACAAATTGTCACAAATCACACAAAGAAGATAAGAAAAAACAGTAACAATCACAGAAACAATCAAGTAATTACTAAGCTCCCCCTTCCTTAGAAGAGGACCACATACATCAAGATAAACTTGATTGCGTAAGCCAAGTAATTATCACAATCAGATAACAAATAATCACACCAACATAATTATTAGGCAGAAACTAAGAGTAGAGAGAAGAATACAATACAGCGCTATCGGATGAATAAGAAACCCTAATTTACTCTGGATTCACTTAGTCCAGAGATAAATCAGGATCAGAAAATATGAACCCTAATTTTAGGGAAAATATCAGAAGCAGCAGCGGAATACCAGAAATTAGGGTTTCAATCTCAAACCCTAATTTAACCGATCAAAAAAATCCCAAAACACAAATCTAGGGTTCCTGATGGAATACGCCCTAGATTTGAAATAGATCTAAAATAAATCGAGTCGACGATCACCACAACGAACCTGGCTCTGATACCATGAACAAATTCAAGATCTAAACATAATCTTCATCAGAAACAAACAATCTTCAATCAATCAAGAAGCCAGAAAGTAAATTTATTATTATGAATAGAATATAGAGTCCAGATTACACAACAATTATCTAGATATAAAGATTATATCTAGATCAGAATTACCAGAAATAATATCTTCAAAAATATGAGAGAAAATATCAAAAATATAAGCAGAATATTATGAAGGGTTGAAACCCTAATCGACCATCTTGTTGTTTATATACTCCAAGATTTATCTTGACTGCACCCTCTTCTTTTATCTCTTGTCAAAACTGATCCAAACTCTTACATCTTCCAGAATATACACAAATAGCCCTTCAACTTATTTATCTTGTCAAACCTGATCCAAACTCTTACATCTTCCAAATATACACAAATAGCCCTTCAACTTATTTATCTTGTCAAAACTGATCCAAACTCTTACATCTTCCAGAATATACACAAATAGCCCTTCAACTTTTTATCTTGTCAAAACTGATTCAAACCCTTACATCTTCCAGAATATACACAAATAGCCCTTCAACTTTTTTATCTTGTCAAAACTGATCCAAACTCTTACATCTTCCAGAATATACACAAATAGCCCTTCAACTTATTTATCTTGTCAAACCTGCATATAACACAATCATGCAATAAGAAAACATGTTTAAGAATAATTTGACATTTCATTTTAACAATAATGTCCTTAATAATGTAATTGACTGCAGTCTTTTCTGTACTTTTGGTTATAATTTTTCTCTTTTTAATGGGTTGTTGCGTAATATCTCAAATGACTTGGCCGGCTAATGCGTCTATAGCCATGTATCTATAGGTGAAAGCACATGTAGCTTTATACGCCAGGTGTGATGAGTTAGCTAATCACCAATTATACAAGTACTGTAATATTGATTTGGGATAATTGGTTACTTGTCATTTTTGGGGTATACATGAAGATTGGCTAAACAAACTCTTTTAATTGTTGGAGCTTTTATCGCGTTTAGTTTTGCTATATATAACTGGCGTGGTTTTAATTATTTTACAATAATGTCCTTAATAATGTAATTGACTGCAGTCTTTTCTGTACTTTTGGTTATAATTTTTCTCTTTTTAATGGGTTGTTGCGTAATATCTCAAATGACTTGGCCGGCTAATGCGTCTATAGCCATGTATCTATAGGTGAAAGCACATGTAGCTTTATACGCCAGGTGTGATGAGTTAGCTAATCACCAATTATACAAGTACTGTAATATTGATTTGGGATAATTGGTTACTTGTCATTTTTGGGGTATACATGAAGATTGGCTAAACAAACTCTTTTAATTGTTGGAGCTTTTATCGCGTTTAGTTTTGCTATATATAACTGGCGTTAAAAAACAAATCTTACAAAAGGCGGTCTCATATCGGATGGGAAGATTGTGAGTGGAAATTCATGTCGTATTGAAACTTGACAATCTTAAAGTTGTCATAGAATTATAGAAACTTGACAGTGTATAGTACTCGCACTATATTCATATGGTTTTATAAATTATAACAAGACCTGATATATACGCTTTATAGTATATAGGTTGGGCTTGGACAATGGGCATGTTAATGCACTAGAATACTAATTAGGTAACTTCAAAGTAATAGGTAATATGGTTATTCCTAATCTAACTAAAATATTAAAACATGTCTTATCTTTTTCTGTTGGCTTTCAAGTGCCTCATTAAGATAATAATACTAATACCATACAAGATTAGTATTAGTATTAGGATATATTTAAAAATAATGAACATTAGTGACATCTTTATCTAGAAGAAAGTGCCTATAAAAGAAGATACCATTTAGTTAAAAAGAAAAAAGAAAAAGAAACTGACATGTTACCCGAGCAATGTTGCGGTATGGTGGCGGCTTCGGATGGTGATGGTGGTGGCGGCGTCAAATATTGCAGGTAATTTAATATTAAGGGACTGATGGTGTAATTTAATATTAAAGGATGAGTGATTTAATTAATTTAGGATAGTTTGGTCAATTCGAGTGCCCCATTTTTTTAACTTGTAACATATGACTATAATTTTTATATGGAAAATGATTGATCATCCTAATTATTAGCCTAAAAATTCACCTAAAACTACATCAATATGACAAGAGTATCCCACTAAATCTCTTTCATAATCTCCTCACTTGATTTTCTGCATGTCACCATCCTATACATTAAAAATATTTTTAGCTTTATAAATTAGGAGGATTAACCATTACCTTTTTATATAGTGGTATAAATATTTGCCCCCTCCTGTCGAGACCAGATGGCCTTGTCCCGTAGACTTACTTCTTTTGGTCGTTCTTGCTGTTTTAAATCGTCCTCTTTTCTTTATAATGACCGATTTGTTAGGTTTAAATACATGCTTAAAAGTTTAATAATAACACATGATGAATCAAAAGTTAAGATTAAAAAGGTACATGAGTAAAATTTGTATTTTAATATTAATTTTACAGACATATATTTAAGCTTCTTAAATTAATCACATAAATATTATAAAAAAAAGTGAATATGTGGCTATCATACTAAAGCTTAGATATACACCTCTCACATACTAATTTTTTAATATTTGTTGTATAATGATAAATAAATGAAGCCCTCATATTTTTCAAAGATTAAAATATTAAAATATAAAAAGTTATTATATATCTTAATTTAAATACATGATAATCACATATACTCACCCTTTATATATTATTACTCAATAATCATTACGTTTAAATTATTGAAGCCTGCAATGTGTTAGTTAGAGGTTTTAAACTAGCCCAACTACTACTTAATAAAAGGAGTATAAAAAATGGCCACTTGCATAATAGTTGATGATAAATTTTGGATAAAAAACTCTATCCATAGGGAACAAGGGTATTAAAGTAAAATGCATGCTTAGTGAAAGTGGTGAAGTGCATGTTGTGGATCTTGTCATCTATTGCTTTATTTCTCTTTCTCTCCTTCTTAATCAATTGTCCATTTTTTAATACTTCCTTGCCATTTTTACCAAATCAACAACAATACTCTCTCATTTGTCTCTTCATAGAAGAAACAATATCAAAAAAATGGAAGATTATTCCATTGATTATGAAGTTCAAGCTTCCAAGAAAAGGCAAGGCATTACAACACTTTTCATGTTCATTATGATCAAGTTTTCTTGATTCTTTTTCATTTTAGTTATGTAGCTTATATGACTTTTGAATGAAGTACACAAGAGTGTTGATCATTTTTATGGTTCTTTTTGCAAGATAGGAAGGTGGCTGAGAAGATTGTGGTAACAGTGAAACTTGAAGAACATGAAGGCAAAAAGAAAAGTGATTTAAACCCTTCTTGTGATTGTTGGTCATGGAGGAAATATGGTCAAAAACCCATAAAGGGATCTCCTTATCCAAGGTTAATTAATTATTGGTTTTAAAGTTTATTTCATTCAGTTATTTTTTTTTCTTGTAATCATCACTTATGAAGACAATCAATATTATTTTTCTTTTTTTGAGTATATTTTGACATACTTAAGATCTATATATAAAGGGAGGTGATATTAGTACCACATAAGTGGATTAATTTACCATAACTATGTATTAACTGTTTTTACAGTGGGTTGTAATACTTGTACAGTGTGATAAATTAATCAAGTTTTGTGGTACGAATTTCATTTCCCATATATAAACTTCTATTTTGGGAACTACTTTTAGTTAGTATGTCAATCATTATACAAAAGTTTTACAAAGTTATGATAGTTTCCTGTTTTTCACTTCTATTTCTTTTCTGTTCTGGGTTTATTCACCTTAGTACTTGGGCTCAAATCAATCCAATCATATACTTGTGTTTGCTAGTGAAAAAGTAAATAATATCTGGGTTCATTGTACATCCCATAAAATCATTGTTTTCATATTAGTGGTTAAAAAAGTGTAGGTCCTTTTGCCAACTTGTAAAAATTAATCAATTATTGGCTCACAAATTTGTTATTTTTTCCATTTATTTTGCAGAAAAAATCAATTATTGGCTCACAAAGTTGTTATTTTTTTCCATTTATTTTGCAGAGGGTACTACAAATGTAGCACATCAAAAAGTTGTTCAGCCAAGAAACAAGTGGAGATATGTAGGACAGATTCATCCATGCTCATTATAACATACACTTCAACTCATAATCATCCAGACCCTAATTCCTTCAAACAGCCCAAAAATGATCCCAAATCCGATACAATTACAACCGATGAACTAGACCAAAAGAACGTTGAAGAAAAAAACGCCGTTGTTACCTCTCCAAACGACGAAAATAAAACCGATGAAAGTGATAACTTTCTTTACATCCAAACCCCAGAAAATGAATTTCATTTAACGTTAGACCCCGAAAATACATTCTTTGATCAAGAGCCGCTCTCATATCCCGATCTCATGAACTTTTCGGCATCAAAAACGGAAGAAAATGACTTCTATGATGAACTTGAAGAGTTACCCATGTCTTCTTCATCATTCAAGAGTTTCATGAGAAGTAATTTTTTTGAGGAAAGAGTTCTTGTTCAACCTTCTTAAATAAAAAGAAGTAAAATATGTAAATCATATATTAGTTGTTGATAAATTTTAAGTTAGCTAGTGATTAATAATTAATCCCTCTAAACTAGTAATAAAAGTATTGAGTGGAGATTATAATGTTTTATTTAAGTGGATTATTGTTGCTTCCCAAATATGTGTTGTTTTTCATAAATTAAAGATTACACATGGATCATGAGGTTAAGTTAGTGCACATGTGCTATGAGCATAAGTGGGAATACATGTGTAACATTTGGAAGTATCTCCTCCTTTTTGTTGCACTACAAAAGTTGGTTTTTTGGATGTTGTGTAGAATCTATTTTGCAACAAAGTGGGGGACAAACATTTTGGTTTTGTTGATTTATTGGCACTAGAAATTATAGATTCCCCCATTTTACTAAATGCCAAATCTAAAACCTACAAAGATTCTCACATGTTATTCATGGACTGGCTAGAAGTGTACATACGATGAAGATATCTACACAATCTATTTTAGTCATAGCACCAACATATAACTATGTTTCACACACACCAAATATACATACAAATATAAAATATAAATCGATGGTATATGTATATGTATCATCACCATAATTGATATTACCAGCAGGATTAGAGTAGCATGATCATACATATCCGTAATCACATACTCTAATTGTGTATATATCACCTTGTAAGAATTAGATGACATGTCTTCTTTCTCATGGTTTAGTGCTAATGATACACAAATCATTTCTCATTCTTCCTACATTTTCAAGTGCATGCTTCAAATGAGCTTTAGATCCATTTGTTGATCTCAAGCCCAAAAAAAGTTAACTAAACAAGTATTAAATTCCAATCTAAAATAATGGTGAGATTTATTAATATCCAGTATCCCACAAGTTAAATTTGAAGTTTGAATGGCTAAATGTTTAATAGGACCATTTCTACCTTGTGGTTTATGAAAACACATTATAGTCACCCATCTTAGCTGTTAGTTTGAGTGGTTAGCTCTTAATCTAGAATAAGTTAATAGCTTTGTACTTAAACAATCATAACTTTAAGACAACATCCTTAATAATCAATAACTTCCACACACTATACATTCAATTACTAATTTAATCTCAGCAATACATCCAAACACCATCTTCTGTAACCATTTTCTTAAAGAAAGCTAAACACCTCCTAAATAAGGCCGGAGTAGGGCCAGGGGTTTGGCAAGGGTGTGTATATGTAATCCAAATGAAAGAACAAGACTACAATTAGAATAAGATGTACTCGAGAAAAATATTACATTACCGTTTTTATGTGTAAAGAGAGTTCTAATTGGTACAAAATAGCAAGAAAGGGATCCAGAAGACTCATCATGAGAGGCGCATAAGTCGGCATACTATTCAACTTGGCACAACATCCATGATGGTACGCTTCAGTGGAGCAAATTATAATGTTGTTTTACACAGCTAAAATTGATTACTAATGCTTACTAGGCAGCTTGTAGTGGTTGGAGAGCTTTGAGGGGATTCGTGATAACGCCATCTATAAGTCCATATTCCTTGGCTTCTTTAGCACTCATGAAATAATCACGGTCTGTGTCTTGATTGATTCGGTCAAGGCTTTGTCCGGTGTGGTATGCCAAATATCCATTCAAATTTGCCTTATGATGCAACATTTCATTAGCCTGCAATAAGAAGCACGAAACAAGTTCATTGAATACCTCAACACCATATTATATTATTATAAGTTCTCTCAAAGTACACGCTCTTGCTTGAAAGTGGATATTCTAATCACTTAAACTCAAAATCAGTGAAAAGAGGACATACCTGAATATCTAAATCAGTTTGACCACCTTGGGCTCCACCAAGAGGTTGATGAATCATTATCCTAGAATTCGGAAGACTAAACCTTTTTCCTATTTAAGGGATTTAAAAATGATATTTTAGCAGCCAACCTCAAAAGAAATGAAAGACATGGTAAATACAGCAGAGTCGGTATATCACCTTTAGTGCCCGCACCAAGGAGGAAGGCACCCATACTGCCAGAATAAATAGTAAAAATATATTTATCAGCACCCAGGCGATAGAACAATGACGAAAAAGAAGTATAAAATGCCAGCCCCCCATCATCTATAAGCATAAAGGCAATACAACAAAGCTATAAGCATAAAAGCACTACTACGAGTGAACTGAAACAACAAAAAAAGGAGATCCAGAACAGTCGAGTGTCGACTTTAACTCCACGTAGCTTCACATAGACACATTTCAGAAACTGATAATTAGGCTACTACAAACAGCAAACTACAACAAAAAGACATACTTTCTGTTGATTTTCATTATAAAATTGTACTTTAAGAACCGATGTTTAAGGGCATAATTTATACATATTAATTATTAAAGGAACCCAGAGGTATGGCAATTAACAGGTAACCAGTGCTGATTTGTAAAGAAATGAACCAAGTTTGCTAATTTGAAAATTGGAAAAGAGATGGATTTCTTATTTAGGATTTTAGGGTAACTTTTGAATCACCCCTCCCGTCCTTCCACGACCTTCACCCTTCCCCTATGGCAACCCCTTACCTTGTCCTTTCCACAGATAAACGTCTCACTACAAACCCTAATATCCTAAAAAGAAAACTAAAACTAACAATCTTATATATGACTTAAACATCGAAATGACCAAATAGGCGAAAGATCAGCTCTAATAATCAATAACTACAGAGAAGGGAGAATCAGCCCTTCCCTTTCCTGAAAATTCGGTAACCTATGGTCATCTGGAGCTTTGTCTGCGCGAAGGGTTTCTACCTTGTGGTGGGCAGATACACCATGCAAAGAGGTCCCAACATGGCCAATAGGAATATCTCAAAAACACATTGGCTGAAGTTGGAGACTATACACAGAGCAAGAATAACCCCGCTGAAGTAGCAACAATCATGTCATTGTTTACTTAAGTCACATAAGCATTAGTAGCTTACAAGGCCTTGAGATAAACAGGCAAACTGCAAACTCCGAAGGATCCCTGTTCAAGCCACCCAAAGAAAATCAAGCGGACTCGAGCCTTTGACTCTGATGTACGCTTATTTCCGTGCCCTTTTGCTACACTTTTTCCCTGGCCATACCAAGATCAAGTGAGGTTCGACCTGTGTTGCTGTGCGTCTTCTGAGACTATCAGGACGCCTTACCACTACAAGCTTGAGCTTGGCAGTGTATCGACTAGACTTAACTCGATTACAACTATAATCAGTCATCACTAACCATTATACATATGCTACGTATATTGTGATATCCTTAGGACAGGGCATACATACAACGTAGCACTTATATCACTTTATTTCTGTACATGTCGGCTTCTTCTACCTTTTCCTACTAGGTAATTTGACAGACTCAGGTAATAATGGAGAAGAATATAACTAAAGCATGTGTTTTATAGTAACATGATTAACATCTGTATTTATTCATAACAAACCCCTCTCAAAATATTATGCCCCTGTTACTTCCATGCTTAAACCTGCCATTATTTAATACACATAAACATACACAAACAAAAACCTAGAAACACGAGTATATAACAATTGCCTTCACTCTTTCTAATGGCAGAAGATCACATGAACATTTTAAGCAATTCCCATCTGGCTTATAGTCATAACACGAGTAAAGTGCTTAGATGGCCATTGACGATGTATAGAACAATGAAGAACTAAGATGTTACGTCATATTTTCAACACATAAACTATCAATAACCGGCAGTTGCAGTGAATATAATTGAGTACAAGTGAGCATGGCATAAAAAGTGCAGCAATGAATCTATTACCTAGCGGCAAGTCCAACACAGACAGTGGAAACGTCGGGTCGGATATGCTTCATGGTGTCAAATATGGCCATACCTAATGAATAAATCACACAAACATGAATACTACTTCTCAAGAAGCATTTATGAGAACATTATAAGAGATGAACAATAAAAGAAAAAAAGATTGAGACGAATAATAAAAGAAAACAAGTACATCGTACCAGCAGTGACAGAACCACCAGGAGAGTTCACATACATTACAATATCCTGTCAGATATTTGGTACACATTTTGTCACTTCATAAGAAACAATTCTATATCCATAAAAAAAATTTACAATAATCTTAATAATAGACATGAATTTGATAAAAACCTTATTAGGATCAACAGCATCAAGATATAAGAGCTGAGCGACTATAATGTTTGCCATATCATCATCAACAGCCCCACCACATCGTATAATTCTCTACAAACACAGCAAAACACTTTTGAAAGAAACAACAAAAACTGATGCATAAGCCCAGAGATGCCGATATGACGTAATAGCTTACATATTGAAAAAGCTGACTGATAACACTCTGAAACCGTTCTTGCATCATTGGAGGCGGCCCTTGACCTTGTGCATAAGTCGGGAAGTAAGGAGATGATGGAACTTGCACATCCTCCCTATTCATAAAAGAAATAATCTACAGTTAAAAGGCCTGCATGCTAAACAGGATAGTGTATGTGTATATAAACAAAGTGCAGATTCGAATGAGAGCCGAAGAAATGCTTAAGAACCACAAAATTATGTGCTAATTCATACGCAAATAAGTCAATTGGGTGTGAAAAATAGTGGAGACCCGGATAAGCTCGATAAAAAAAAAGCTGAACTATTAAAACATGTTATTTAATTTGCTCATACTTGAACAGTCTAGACCAATATTTCTTTTGGTTCTCATATAAATAACTGTGTAGAGTATGGTTAGTGTGCAAGCTTATAAGAGCTTAATGAAACAAGCTAAAAATTTTGTTTCGTTAACATAATTTTCTTGAGCTTATTGAAATAAGCTACATTAAGTAGTTTTCAAACTAACTTAAGTTTAATAAAATGCTAAGTAACATAGATACCCTTCCAGATATTTTACTGTGTAATCGAGTTTTTAGGGGTATGTACTTATTTCATTTTACAATTTTCATACTCCAACTCCATCTACTTTGTCATACACCTTTATACAATTAAAAGCTCTAGCTTCAAGCTCTAAATAATAGCCCCAGCTCCAGCTACAAGCTAATTCTGCCAAACATATCCAAACTTTCACGTGTAACCTAACTTATGCACATTTCAACTAAGTAACTAACATGATTTTCATTTGAACCATCACCTATACATGTATGTATACACACATACAAATGTAGATAACTAGATATACACACGCATATGGATATACATATACATATATATATGAAACTCTCACCTAATAGACCATACTCCTTGCCTCGAATTCTTGTCGAGTGTCGAATAATCACTGGAATAAACAGCTTTCACTGAACAGCTCCTTTTCTCATTAATTCTCACTTTCCTGCACATTTCAGTCAAATTTACACTCTATCTTATAAAGAATGAAGTTCCTATTATGATTTCAAGAAAACAATAAAAAAATTTACATATTTACCCCACAACATTGATTCTTATAGAATTTATATAAAGTTTCAAACTTTATTCAATAAATTCAAAAATAGCACAAAACCCACATATAAAAACATAAAACTAGCTTTAAAAAAAAAATTAAAATATTGGTTTCTTAATCATTTTTAAACAATGATGAAATCTTTTAAACAAATTAATTCTTTAAACACTTATAA
Organism: Erigeron breviscapus; assembly: GCA_034093135.1. Taxonomy (NCBI): domain Eukaryota; kingdom Viridiplantae; phylum Streptophyta; class Magnoliopsida; order Asterales; family Asteraceae; genus Erigeron; species Erigeron breviscapus. The sequence goes on along the minus strand of CM067173.1, from coordinate 110,203,522 downwards.
AGTTTCAAACTTTAATCAATAAATTCCAATATTACAACAAACCCACGTATAAAAACATATAATTAGAAACAAAAAATGAACTTTAATTAATTTAATTTAATAAAATATTACCTGGAACGTAGAGGGATGAAAGAGTGTTCAGAAATGGAATTAGGGTTTTTAGTGGAAGAAAAAACAAGAGGATTAAATCTGAGTGAAGGAACACAAGATTGGGCCATTGTGTTGCGGTGGTTTACGGTGGCGGAATAACGAATAACGGGTGAGTGGGTGAGTGAAGAAGATAATAGGAAACGGAAATTGAAGATTTTTATTTGGGTTTTGCGTGTTGGAATGTTAAACCCAAATTGATGTTGAGTTTTTTGGTTTGGGCCTTGAGTTTGTGGTCATAGATTTATGATATCATAAACATGTAAAAGATTTGGCAAAATGATTCATGCCGTTGCATATCTTAGGTACTGTCATATTAAAAAAAGTTACAAATTAAACCTTTAAATTTGATAAACATACATAACTTCTGAATTTTAAATAAATCCCTCCTGAAATAAACATGTTTTACCCAAGATAAATACTGCATACTTTACCTAAGCTTTCCCCAAAAGATTTAAGGACAAATTTTATTATTTATTATTTTTTCTCAAAACCCAAAACTTTCTAAAATCCTCAATACTCCATCGCTACAAATATGAAGAGAGTAAGACTCGAATACAAGTAAATTTTTTCAAAGTCAAACCTTACTAATAAGCTACCAACCACAACAACAAGATTCATAGACAATTGATAATTGATTTACTTTTGGTCGTTTATCGATCGGTCTTATGGTCATTATTAGAGAAGATAAATCATATAATATTATGATTAAAAGAACATAAAAATAAGATTTGAATATATTATTAAAATATGAGATTCGAATGTTTAATTTATATTTTTATATTGCATAAAAGAAAGTAGATTTACTATTATGTTTATGTGTCAATGTTGTACACACATACACTCAATATGGAATGAACAACATACACTCGACGTACCCATTCACAAGAAATGAACGAGAGTTTACTTCGTTTTCATGTGTCAATGACTTTTATGAGCATTTATCTTATATCATTCTAACTTTTTAATTGGATAATTTTATGAATATTTGCTTTTGTTGTGCTTTATTACTACGAACCAAGCAAATGTAACAAACAAGTAATTACATTATTAATTTACAAGTTTGTCAATTGTGTGTTTTTATAAGTTCCGCGTAATTACGCTTTGCTTTGTTTGGCCACATGGTTTTTGTAAATTAATTCCATTTCTCACTAGATTACGATTACGACCCTTCGGAGCGATGTTATGTAACACCCCAACAAGGCGGAATCATGGGGTATCACTTAGAAAAGCACAGCACGACATGGAAATTATGTAGAGTCAAACTATATGCATTCATAAGATTGAAACAATCCACAAACTCACTCAAATGTATACAATAATCAACATTAATCAAAGATACACACTCAATCAATGTTTATAAGGAAAAGTTCAAATGATAGTAGTGGATCCTAGGCATAACCCATTAAAGGGAAATAAGGATCACGGATCCAGAAAGTCCAAAGCAAGTCCAATCCTAGCAATGCAAGCACAATATCATCCATTTTGTCTCTGATTAACCTGATTACCTGAAAAGTGTACTAAAATGCGTCAACATAAAGTTGGTGAGTTCGTAGGGACAAGTAATAAGAAACAGGTGTGTCGGAATAACAACCGTTAACGATAAGCGAGGATTAGAATACCTAATCATGTCCAAGGAAACCCTAAAAGGTTTCCCATTAGCACAAATCAATACAATCAACGTTTCAATTACAATATCATTATACATAAACCGTTACGCCTTACTTGTCAAACAATGCGCCATTAAACCGTTACGACTTACATGATAAACAATGCGCCATATATCGTTAACCCGTTACGACTTACATGATAAACAATGTGCCATTAAACCACAAGTAATCACATCAACAATCAACAAATAGACAATTAACATCTCGTTCCATATCATGACAAAGTGAATCAACCTACAATCGTTTAACAAGTATTCATAAACGAAAGCATAATTAACCGAGCAACAAGTCAACACGTTAACCAAACAATCAATCAAACAAGCATGTACACTTTTCAGCCCGAATCTCAATTGAGTAGGGAGGGTTTACGAAACTCACCTGAAACGCCTGTCAGACAGTATGAGGTATGTAACACTCTGAAATGTACCCGAATAGCCCAAACGTATTAGCCTTCGGTAACGGAACTGTATAGAATAACCCATTTTAATAGAGTCATCAGTTTAGTAAGAAACTGACGGACGAAGGACTAAAACTGTAAACAGTTTAACGGTTCAGGACTGAAACTGTCAAAAGATCTAACGATTTAGGACTGAAACTGTCATAAAATCTAACGGTGTTAACGGTCAGATTACAACTTTGTATTTCTTGTTTTGAGTTTGATGTGGGAAACTTATAAGTGATAAAACAATACGTTTAGTGATTATTCCATGTTGGTTATGATGACAGAAAATGGTAACTCGTAGTGATTTCACGAATTTTTATACTCCCTCCGTCCCATCAAAAGTGTCCACTTTTGAATTTTCAAAGTCTTTGTCTCGCAACTTTGACCTTAAATATTTTTATTTATAATGTATAATATTTGATGAAAGTTATATGAGTTGATAGAGGTTTCGATATGTTTTCATTGAGTATAACTTTCATCAAATATTATATAATGCAATAAAAAATATTTACGGTCAAAGATACAAAAGAAAGACTTTGACAAAATAAAATTGGACATTTTTAATGGGACGGAGGGAGTATATAATAACGTTTTAAGATTTCGTTTGTAAACAAGTGAGCATGGATAGACTTACAATTCTTATGTGCATTCGAGTGACTCTCATTGACTGATTGAACGTCGAGTAGTGATGAAAAGGTGGTGGTGGTTCGTGACTACTAACAAGAAATGGAAAAAAAAAAGCGAGTGAGTGAGTGAGTTAGAGAGAGTAATCGAATGGGTTTCTTTAGGAGCTATTCTAACCGCTTTATCACCTTCCTGGAGTGTTATGATGTTGCTTAGTGGTGACCAGAAGAATATGAACAGTAGCAGTAGCAACACGAGCGGCAACAGCAGCCGTAACAATGGCTGCAACACATGATGGTTGTACTAAAAACGAACAGCAGTAAGCAGTGAGTAGTAGTAGTTTAAGAACAGCAGCGGCAAGAACAAGATGGTGGCAGCAGTTTGAATGGTGGTGGTCGTGATCAGCAACAACAACAAAGCAACAGTAGAAGCAACCGTAACAGTAGCTGCGACAATAGTAGAAGCAGCACTGCAGCAGTTCGGTGATGACTAGAAAAACGGTGAATAGTAACAGCAAACATGCAGCAGTAGGTTCGAGCATTAATGATATATATGTGGTGGTTGAAAGGTAGCCGTTTGTGGTGATGATGTACAAGAAGCAACCGTGGTGGTGATTGCACTCGAATGGCAGTAGGAGAGAACGAACAGCAGTAGTACACGAGCATCAGTGGTAGTAGTATAACAATAACAGTAGCAGTAGCTGCGATTTTTGTGGAACTCGTGACCAACCAGCAGCAACAACACGAACATGGACATAGAGCAGCAACCCATCAGCTTAATGTTGATGATATTTGGGTGGTGTTTCAAAGGTGTTGGTCGCGGGGTGTTGAAGAAAAAAGAGTAGTGGAGTTTAATGATCCATGCTCTCATACCCATCTCCATACGTATGTGTATATATATATAAAGTTGGCTGTCCATTTCACGGGTTAACATCACTTAATTACTTTACAGCTCAAAAGGATAAACCGACAACGATACGTCGATACCCACCAATAACTCAAAATTAATACGGAGTATATACTAGTTAAATCATCATTCACTGATAGAATATAAAGGATAATTAAAACTTGTTTTCATGATGTAACTTCCTACGTTCTTTATTATTTTCTATATTTTGTGGATGTCATGTATATATAATATTAAAAGTTGAACAAGTCATGTGGCATTATTTAATAGTGATTATATTAGGTTAGGTAGATAGATGGGGTATTTATCCAGTTAAGGGATTAGGTTCATGATCAATAATTGAGATTTCACAAGTATTCTTCTTTACATAAAATTATGTCGGTCTTTGTCCCATTAATGGAATTATTAGATAACCACCGACACTGTTTACCGTACATTATACTTAAGGTTTTGTATATACGTTTTCCCTGTTAACACAGTTACTCAATTATCGTCTATAATATAATTTCCATAACACATATGGGCTTAATTCTAGAAATCCAATTATGACATTATAATTGGCCCAATTTACAGATAAATGAACACAATTAGGCCCAAAGTTTTCGTTTATTAAAGTAGTTAATCAAATTACAAGTACAGTCAAACGGGTAAAAATTACAGATGTTACATGTTATTATGTTGTTCTTACAATCTAACTCTAATAATTATGTGTTCCGATGGATTTGGATTATGAAAAGTGAGTGAGTTGGAGATTAAGTCAAAGAATACAAAGGGTTAATCTGAAGACTCCTCATCAACAATGTAAACTAACGGATTATTATTATTATAATTATTATAAGTCAGCAAATTAAGAAAAATAGTTTCGGTAAAAGTAAGTAAAGTAGTAGTATTGAAGAAAAAAGATGAAAATAAAATTTGCAACAAGCTACAAAAATATGAAGATAAAAAGGAGCAGCAGCAGCAGCTACAAATATGGAGATTTATGGATCAACAAAGTATGGACTTTTGACCCAACTTCGTCAACACATTAACTGGAAACCATTAGTTCAGAAGATGAGGTAATGCTCTATCGGTACTTGGGGACTTGATTTTGGGGTCAAAATCTAGATGTGGGCAAAATATTTTGTGTGTTGAATAGAGGGGTTTCCCGAAAATATCCGGATACATCTGGAATTAGAGTTGAATATATAAAAAACAATATCCAACTCAATGATTTATGTATGTAAATAATCTAAATAACCAACTCTCATGAATATACAATAAACGTTCCGTAATAGTAAGCGGTTTTCTTTTTAATACCGGGTATTAAACTAGTTTATTATGATTGGTTGAGACCACAAGGTTCCCACTTTGTTTTTGTTTTTTTTGGTTTGTAAAACTGAGAGTGTCGATATTGTAGCTCGAGATTAGTAATTGCTAAAGTTTCTTCCTGCCAAAAATACATACACCTACTCTACATAATATTCAACAAACTGTATCTACTGTACAATAAAATGAAACAAAAATTTCATTAAGCTGCATAATCCATAACTGTTAAGCATTCACGGGCCGCCTTGGCTGTGGCCTCCTCCAATGCCTTTAACGGGGAATCCTCTCCAATGTTCTCCGTAAAACATGCTTGACATGTGGATATATCTATCTCTACGGCACCAAAATCGTCGGCAAGTAACGTTACATCACGAACACCAAGATCCGTTATGGCATGGTTTAGTTTATCCAGGCTTGTACCATACTTGTCTATGCATTTACTCAAACACTTGCCTGTTTCTGAAGAAGCAATGTTTGGGTCCTTTAGATGCTTCTTAGCCTCATCCATCGCTATTTGAGCATCACTCTGGCTTTGCTTGATACGGGCTTCGATAGCCAAAGCAACATCATGATCAAAGAACCCAATAGGTGCTGGACCCGGACCAGGCACCAAGCCAGGTAAATAGGAGGGTGGGTTCAGGTATGGGGAAGACCCAGAAGATGGAGATGGACCTGGGCTTAGTCCCGAGCCAGGTGCGGAAGAAGACGGGATCGCATAAGAAGCAGGCCCTGAAAATGGAGACGGGGATGGGGCTAAGCCTGGTTGAGGAGAGTCTGGGCGAGGAACAGGCCCTGATAATGAAGATGGAGCCGGGCCTGAGTCGAGTGAGAAGTGGGGCGAGTTCGGGTTAGGAACACGACCTGAAAATGGTGATGGAACTGGGCTAGATACATCTATGCCTGACCCAAAAATTGATGAGGAAACAGCTTCAGCTTCGTTTACGATTGAGGATGTAACCGGTGCAATCGTCCTTTCAGCTTCATCTAGAACACCACTGATTCCACCCCATATTGAGGGCCGCTTAGACCCTTTATCTTGGTCAGAATCCGGGGATGAAGCGGAAGTAGGTGATATTTGCACTTCAGTTTCATCTGCAATCGGGCGAAGGACCTGTTTTGCCTTATCTAAAGGGGTAGGTGAAACCGGGTCAAGCGAGCGCTTGGATGCTTTCTTAGGTTCGTCTAAAATGGGTGAACCTTGATCTATTTCTAACTGATAACCTTTATCTAATTTAGAACTCGGTTGGGCTATTGATGGCAGGATATTAAGACCTTCAACTGAAAGATACAAAATGAGAGAAGAGATGGAGATTATGAGCAAAATACGAGCTCTAAGCTCCATATTTATTTTCTCTTTTATCATCTCTACTCTTCTCTCAATTGTAGATAGAAATGAGGGGAGGGGCTAATTTGCAAAAACAAATGGACAAATAGCATGTATAACTAATTACAAGGAAATGTATGGTGCATCATTAAATCAGGGTTGCCTTCCCTTGTTTCTGGCTAACCTTAGATGTTCATTTAATCTCAAATTTTTGTCATACAAAGACAATCCTAAAAGCTAAAACCTCCAAATAATAGATAGCAAAATAATTATTTTCAAGCATATACAACATATGTTATAACCGAATACATCTCAAACGATATGGCTTAAAACGATGTATAGAAGGGCAGTTCTATTTATGGGGAGTCGATAAACATTCAAACTTTGGATCTTGGTGATTCTAAAATCAATGCCTATATATCTAACAATCTGGAACTCTGGAAGTACTAATTCACATGATTTATCTAATAGGCGAAATTTAAAAAAAAATGTAATTTCTAGAAAAGTTGGCTTCTTGCCTACAGATAAAAGAATTTACTTGCTCTTCAATCTTATCGCCATCAAATTAAAGTAAACTTGGAACATAATATATAATACCTACTCAGAGCACACTTTTTCAATCATGTCTTCAAGCTCGGGGTTTACCACAATGCGATCTCTTTCTATCCTCTGGCGAATATCAGGGTTTGTTACACCAGCAGCAATATAAATCTGCAACAAGAATGTGTACACCTTATCATCGACACATTTTAGACACTTTAAAGAGTTGTATAGCTTCTCAGCACTCTCCACATCTTTTTCTTGCTCATAATACTTCATAAACTCTTCAATATTGTCAATGTGAGGATACCAGTTACTCTCCTCTCGTGTAGCGGCAGTCTCCAGACATTTAAAAGCAAGATCCATTTGCTGAGTCGCAAGAAAATGTTTCATGAATAAAGCCAGAGTTTGAACAAAAGGTCCTTTTGATTTCATTACAGCTCCATGAAAGATTACTGCAGCTTCTTCAACCATGCCATGTCTTAAATAACCGCTTACGACAACATTAGCCACTCGTGTATCATAATAGGTACAATTGGATTCCCATTCTTCAAAACACTTTTTCATACCTTCGAGATCTTTCACCTTAGAAAGAGCTTGAAGCATGATTCGATAACTTACATTACTAGTTATCTCGAATGATGATTTTAATACATTGCATAGACGATGAATTTCCTCTTTATTATTCAGTGTAGAATAAAAAGTTATAAGGAAATGGTAAGCCTCCCGTGAAGGGCGCCCCTGCCCCATCTCGTTTTCAACCATTTTTAGAGCAGAGTCGGCTTTTTCACGAAGACCCGCCTTCACATAAGCTCCGGCAAGGTTACAGTAAGTCGTCCAGTTACAAGTTTCTTTGTGGTCTCTCGTTATTTCTTCATAAACCCGTTCTACCCCCTCTATATCTCCTAGAAGTGAAAAGCTTTGCATCCATATATTATAAGTAAATGTGCTCAACGGTATTTTCCGTGCCTTCATTTCTTCCACCAATGGAGGAACCTTCTCGGGCTGTTCTAATCCTATGTATAGGGTCATCATATTATTGAAAGACAAAGAGGTTGTGAAGTTTTTAGCTTCGATTTCTTTGAAAAGAGCCAATGCTTTATCTACCAATTTCAGCTTACAGTAACTATTCAAAAGCGAACCATAGGTATTTCTGTTCTGCATGTGTGGAGATAGATCGTTAAAGTAACCCTCAGCTGCAGCCACCCCATGGACCTTTGATATTAGGTCCAAACGCACCGCAAGATCTGTGTTTGAAAAGTTGATGTCCCTTTTATCCATCCATTCCATTACCTGTCGTACATAAAGATGGTCATCATCATGATAACTTAAGTTCAGACGAAATACTAACGCACACATTCAGTCAGTAGAAAAACCTCCACATATGATTCAACAATGAACGGAAAAATTAACTTCGTTAGCACTATCAGTATTCTAGAAACTGTCTAATGTCAATCTTATTCCTAAAAAACTAATCCATCTGATATGTTACATAGAATCCAGTTTGCCAAAACAGCTACTTGGTTACAACCATTATGTCCGTTTTTCCATAACCACTTTCGTTTTAGCTGTTCTCTAAAAAGATATCCACACAAAATCAATGCATTCTTTTTTTCAAAAGATTGTTCTTTGGTTAAGGTTTACCCGGGATGGCAAACCAATTTTGGCTCATTGTAGCAGTCTAACGGGCTTTGCCCATGAATGCTTCCAGCCTGGTCATTACAATATGTCCTAGAGTAGTATCGAACCCGCGCCACTTGTATCTTCCATTTTTACCAAAATAAGCTTCATTATCAAATCAAATTGTCTATAAACTAAATTATCTAATCCATCATTTATATTCCATTTTTACCAAAATAAGCGTTACATTATGTAATCTATCATTTATATTCCGATTTACCAAAATAAGCATATTTTTTAATACTGCAATATATGGGGGATGGTTATATAAAGCTGTTAGGTACCTAAGCGTGTGGAACACTCACGTATTTCTTTTCTAATCCATTAAATTCATCGGGGCCAAGCATTTATTCATTAAACAAAAAATATTAAAAAATTAGTATGTGAGGAGTTCCACATCTAAGGTGCCGGACAGCCTTAAATTCACTTTTCCCTGTATAAACTGAATGTGGTTTTGATGAATTGTTAAATGTTAATGTTGAAAATGTTATTTGATTATAGTATATATATAGATATAGATATATATATATATATAATTTTTTATATACAATTAACTATAATATTACCTCGAGCGCATGATCATACTTTCCGTACCGACGAAGCTCCCTAACACATCTTTCTAACTCAACTTTCCTGATAAAATGGCCTTCTCTTGTATACTCATTTAATGTTTGTGTTACTGTGCCCCCAGTGGCGCCTATCGCTGATAACCGTCTGTATAGCCGTTTTTCGTTTGCTGATTCTTTAGGCGGCGGCGGCGGCGGCGATACAGCCTCAGCCGAAATGCTTGACTCTTCAACGGCTGTAGAAAACTTTCTTAGAAATGTCGACGTTTTGATAAAGGGTATCCGGTTCCGGTACCGATTGATCATCATTTTTTCAGTTTCGTGATGTTTGCCGGTGTGGTTTTTCCGTTAGGGTTTAACTACCCTCTAAAATATTGTATGCAACAAAAAATATTAATTTAATAGTTTTGCGTTGCTTTTGCCAAATGAATAAAACATAGTGAGTAACTTTTTCTTTTTTTTAACAATAGTTAAAAGTTAGCATTTTAGAACTTACAGTGATATCAAATTAGTAGCTTGAATCACATGTCTAAAGAGGATAACAGTACTCTCTATAACCCCTTTAATAATCCACTCCGATAAATATAGGAAGTAATATTCGAACCCTAATGAATTTTCTCAAGATTAAAACCTTATCAATTGGCCACCAACTCACGGGCTAACATAGTAAAATATTTAAAATTGTGTAGGTGGCTTTACAAATAATAAATTGCATTTCATGTTTATTGTATGTTTTCATTTAAGCATTTTTCTTAAATATTATTGACTTATTTCTGTAAACATAATTAAAATGATGTAATGATTCGTATTTAGATGAATATCTAACTTACCAGCATCTATATTTTCGCATAAATAATAGAAATTAACTTTAAAAAAAATTTAAAAGTATAAAATGATGACATGTGTATTATACTAAATATCTTTTTTAATCTTTCTTTAAATATAATTTTATTTACATCTACTCTTAAATTAAACGAATCCAAAACTCTTGAAAAATCTCTAATTAATCCAACCACATAAATGTGAGAAGTGAGACTCGAACCTAGGTGGATCCTTCCTCATGTCAAAGACTTTATCAATAGGTCGCCAATCTCATTGACCTCTTTTTCTTGATCTTATTTCTTCATTTATATACATGTCATCAACATATAATTAAGATGTTTTTAGATTATTTTTTAGAATGATTTATCTTTTCTCGTTTTTTAAGAATAAAGATTTACATTTTAATAATTTCATTACAATTGTTTTTAGGTTGAGATTGATATTTTTAAATATTAAATACAGTCATCCATTATAATTTGGATTATTAAAAACCAACATTTATTTTAAATTATATGCTTTATAATAAGGTTAACCAATATTGATTTAAAAATGTATTTAAGATTAATATCTATTGCATCATGCAGATATTTTTCTAATATATTTAATTAAGATGTGTATATTTAAATCAAATATTTTGAGTTGATAACTTTTACTTGTTTTTTTTTTTGGCCTATTATGTTGGCTTTTATTTTATCTTTTATTTTAGTTTTGGGGAATAATAATAAATTAAAAAATTAAAAAATGACCCAATCAACAATTGAACTCAAAAAAGTGATAATATGCCCCTGGTAAACTTATTTTATCTATAAATCTTTATAAAAAGTATATAACATTTCATATAATATTACTTACATTTTATCTATATGTAAAAAGTCTAAATTATTCTCACAATTTAGTAACTATAGTTATAGTTACTAGATTATGAACACGCGTAATACGCGGGAAACATATTAAAGAAAATATTAAAACTTATGATGGATACTACGACATAATTTATAATTTCTTTATGAGTTAATTGCAAGATTGGTCCCTGTAGTTTCCATACTTTAGCAATGGAAGTCTTTCTTTGAGTATCGTTGCAATGGGGGTCCCTATTTTGAGAATTTTTTGCAAGATCGGTCCCTTTTTAACAGAACCTTTAGCAGGTACCGTCAAGTCTTCACGTGGCCATCACGTGCAGGCTGAGGGGCAATATCGTCTTTTTATACAACACATGAGGGACCCCATTGCTAGTGAACTCGAAAAAGGGACGCCCATTGCTAAAATAGAAAAACAACAGGGACCAATCTTGCAATTAACATATTGAGAACTCTTTTAATTAAATAGAAGATTGCAATATACAATTGTCCGTGCACGAGGTTCCTAATTATTAAATTTATATATACTTTAAAATTTTAATAATAAGATGTACCTTGTATAAATATTTTTATTTTTATTTTTGAAAACTAATTGATATATAAACTTTTATTATTATTTAAGGTTAAGAACTAAGATATTCTACATTAAAAGTTTGATGTTTACTAAAAAACAAACATTTTCGAATAATATAAATGTCATATATGATATTTTAGTTTTCTATGTTACTATTAAACATCTATGCAGTTGGTTGATTAATTATTAATCAATAGAAATATGTGAAAGTTTATTTTAATATAGATGCTAACAGATTTTTTTATATATTTTAGATATATCGAGTAATATATTTTGTATTTTATAGACGTGGATATAAATTATTATGTGGATTGTATTTACCATCATCAACTGAAACATTTATAAGTTTAGAATTTTTTTTGTGAAAATATATTTTTAGTAATTTAATTATTAATAATTATGAAAAGTTAAAAAGTGTTAATAACTAATTAAGTATTTAGTAAGATTTATTTTTAAATTTAAAAAATAAAAAATGTAATTTAATGATGAATTGCAAAAAAAAATGTAAATTAATAAGAATTCTTTTATAATTATTATTAGTAAGATTTTTTTTGGGGGTCCATATTTTACAATTTTAACGGTTAATTAAACTATAATTTAGAAATTATTATTATTTTTATTATTAAAAAAATGTTTGATTATAAATGCTTGATTGTAACGATGTAGACAACTTGGGTTGCAAATTAAAATGGGTTCGACTTCAAATAGATTTCACGGTGGGAATTAAAATGTAGCTTTTCATAAATGTTGGGATAGATAATAAACGATGTCATTTTCATAAATTTAATCTCAAGGACTTAAAATGTTATTTAGTAATTCTAAAAAAGGAAAATGAAGTAAGCATATTAATCTAAAGGTTACAATTGAAAGAAGCTTTTCATCTAGGGTTGTGTCTTTATTAAAAATGATTTTAAGAGGTTGGTTTATAGTTATTGGAAGATAGACATATATACCAACAACGTGTCATGAACCATAAATATCTTAAGCATATGTATATACTTAAATTATTATATTTATTTATAAAAGTCTTATTGTAAAATAAATATTAAAATAGAACAAATGAGATAATGAATAGAATTTTTTAACGTTTATGAAGATGTAAATTAAAGGCCACTAGATGCTTTGAACTTTGAAGTATTTTTGTGAAAATTGCCTACAAACACGTCGTTAAGGTTATCATCATTATTTTGGGCTAAACACGATCCACTAATTGCAAGCATCTAAATCATTGGAATTTATGCATGTTATGTCATGAAATATTTGTAAGGTCAAATTTTATCAACCATCCTATAACGTGGCTAAAACATGAACCTTATCATTTGATATCTTATTATGACCCACATTTTGAGGGCTTCATCACATGATAAATACATACAAATATGAAACATTGAAACTACTTCTCATATAGGCGCCTACGTATGATCACCCAATTTTTTAGGATTATATCACATGGGCCATAACTCGACTTATTGCTTGACGATAATTCGACTCTAAATTGGTTTATTTTCGGTGTTTTTCGACTGATTTCATGACTAATAAATCTCGGAATACTATAATTAATTATTGTCAAGTAAGAACTTGAATTTCTAATCTTTGCTTGTGTTAGTTTGATTAGCGGATCATTTTATGTTTAGAAATCCCACTTTATCACTGCTCGTGTTTGATTAGCAGATCACTTTATGTTTAGTAAACCCACTTTATAATACAATGGCAAAATCAGAAAAATTATTTAACCTAATATATTATGATTGGCCATTTTTTTTCTTTTTATCTTTGAAAGGCATGCTATGCTTGCCATTTTAACCCCTTTTTGGTGTTACGAATTACGAATTTGAAGTAACATTCACTAATTTGTCTTTAATGTCGATTCAATCAAAGACATCTCCCGACACAAAACTAAAACCACTCATATACACGTATCTTATAAAGTTTTATGTCATCTCAACATCAACCTAATCCCTACACTTTTTAAAGCATCCCATCAATACCCTACTTGCTCCAAATCTTTAGAAACAGTTGGCACTTATATTATCATTATGTGCATCCATTCATTCAAATGTATGTGTATCTATATGAGTAACTTTTATTTTTAAAAAAACTCATCTATCATCTCCAAGTCAAACTTGGTCTTAGACTATTTTTTTCGTTAAAAATTGTTCTGTCAATTGTTTCACACTAAACTTCTTATTACAAAGTATTTTGTTCTAAACCCCACTTACCTCACTTTTTTAATCAGAATACACTTACATTTCCTTATTTTTCACACGAAAAAACAAATAAAACCAAACATTCCACCCGAATCCCTTCAAAGTAGATCTTTAACGTTGGCGACATGCTAAAACCGACGAGAAAGCCTCTTCATGCTACTGAACTAACTAATTATCATTTGATTCATTTTAATTCGTTATTCATTAGTTTATGAGCCTTTTTGAACTTAATTGGATTTGAATTAAATTTGTTACGTTTGGAACAAAATGCACCAAAATTCCGAGTATTCGTCGTCGAGTTTCTTTAAAGACATATATAATAATGAACGTATATAAAGTTGAAGTCACGTCTTTTTGTTATGTATAATATTGGTCTAGAAGACACCAACTTGAAACCCTAACTTTATTTCTAAACCCGAAACCTAAAACGAAATTCAACTACTTTGATCTAACTTTGTTATAAATAACTAAATTTAGCAAAATATTTAATATCTTGAGTTAGTTCGAGTATGTATTAATTACCAGAATATAAAGGAGACGGATTTTAATCAACCATTGTCATCCATCAAAACCCACGACTATGTAGTAATTTTGTAACAAAAAAAATTATAGGAATCCTCAACTTACAAATATGGATAAGGATCTTTTCAAGTTGAAGAGAGGTCAAGTTAACAAATTTTTAATCCTTGGAGCGTGTTTGGTTTATAAAATGTTCTTAGAAGGATGAAATTTGTCAGAAAAATTAGATTTTAAAGGAATGAAATTTGATGGAATGTTATTTGTCTTTTGAAGATTTAAGTGACATGAAATAAAAAATTTTCCTTCAGCCCAAATGAATAGATATTCCATCAAATATTTACATTCTAACGAAATTGAATAAAATTGATTTTTCCATTTTTGAACACCAAATATAATATAATAAAATTTAATTTTAGTTCCATTATATTCCATCAAAATTAGTTACACTTATGTTTTTTAAGTAAGTAGCATGTTTGAGTAAAATGAAGTTTGATATATCTAATAGGTCATTATGAATAGTGTTTGTAAACTGCAACTTTTTTTTTTATGTGTATAAGTTTAAAAAAACCCATCTACAACATGCTCTAGTGGTTATAAAATCGATCTTTTAGGAAGATATTTGATATGTGAATTTTATAAGGTAATATATTTGTTACGTTTGGAACAAAATGCACCAAAATTCCGAGTATTCGTCGTCGAGTTTCTTTAAAGACATATATAATAATGAACGTATATAAAGTTGAAGTCACGTCTTTTTGTTATGTATAATATTGGTCTAGAAGACACCAACTTGAAACCCTAACTTTATTTCTAAACCCGAAACCTAAAACGAAATTCAACTACTTTGATCTAACTTTGTTATAAATAACTAAATTTAGCAAAATATTTAATATCTTGAGTTAGTTCGAGTATTGCTTTAAATATAAATGCAAGAATATAAAGAAAGCAATAAAGACTTAAGCAAGAATATAAATGATGAGACACAATGTAATTTTTCAAGTGTATTTTATTTATGATGTTAAATAAAATACAAGGTTGTTGCGGAACCTAGATAATACAAATGTAAGTATCTAAACAACCTATGAATTACAAGTGATCTATATTTGCTAAATAAACTCCTTGATCGAAATACTTAAAGGTGTGAAGTATAACTGTTTGGATCGAGAGTATTTAAGCAAATGCACCAAATTGAGTATTCGTCGTCGAGTTTCTTTAAAGACATATATAATAATGAACGTATATAAAGTTGAAGTCACGTCTTTTTGTTATGTATAATATTGGTCTAGAAGACACCAACTTGAAACCCTAACTTTATTTCTAAACCCGAAACCTAAAACGAAATTCAACTACTTTGATCTAACTTTGTTATAAATAACTAAATTTAGCAAAATATTTAATATCTTGAGTTAGTTCGAGTATGTATTAATTACCAGAATATAAAGGAGACGGATTTTAATCAACCATTGTCATCCATCAAAACCCACGACTATGTAGTAATTTTGTAACAAAAAAAATTATAATTCTTTTTGTCGTACAAATATGGTTGCATGCATTTAAGAAAGTTACTTTAATTCCTTAAATGCATTGGTTAAATTACAAGTATAAAGTCACATTGATGTGACTTGTCAACCTTTTAACCAACCACCTTTACACACATATTACTTTTATCAATAGACAAGTGGGTTGTCCGTGTAAAAGTGTGTAAAGGCATAAAGTCAATTCCTCGTAATCAGTGTTCAGACTTGTAAGGTCTAGAACACTGTCAAGGCTCCAGTCGGGAGATCTGGTAAGACTGTCAGTGGGCTCCACTGCTTGTCAGTCTTATTTCTTCAGACTTCAGTCTTTGACTTCAGTGAGAATGTCTTCAGTAGAATCGATCTTGACTGGAGTGAAGTCCAGTGAGCTAATCTGGAGGATTCCAGATTTCCTGTACAAGTAAACAGCTCACTGGTCTTCACATAATTTCTGGACAAATCTTCAGAGGGCTCCAGTCTTCAAGTCTGGACCTAACATTAAATAATCATATTAATCCCTCTTACATCAATTAATTTACATCCACCACCGCCACCGCTGCACATCGCCACCATCACTGTCGGTCGCCACACGATAGTTGCTACCACCATCTCCGCCGCATTACGCGGGCATCCGTCTAGTATGTGTGAACTAATCCACGAGTGCAACTAGAGATTTTATTAATATGCTCAATACAACTCCGATTTACAATGAAAGACAAAATTATATATTGCTAAACAGATTAAGATGATTTGCTTGTTGGACAAGAAACTAATTGACCTCTTAAACAATCTTATGTAAATGATTTGATGTTAGAATTACAAATCACTTTTTATTTAAATAGCATACAATAAAATTCTTTCTAAGGGTCATCATCACAAATTATTCACATGGTTTGTCATTTTTAAAAAAATAATACTTGCATTTTTTTCCAATAAACATCAGTAAATATAAATTTGTATTAGTGCTTGTTGGTTTATATCCACGTGTAAAATACATGAGGGCTGAGAGAGCCGATCATCGATAAAATTGATATAAAAAATATTCAATAAAAAAAACATGAATATCTTCTAAAATAATGATGAAACACGTTACGATTTGTGATAAAAATTAAGTTTCTACTTTAAAACCAAAAAAGCCAATAACATTTTTCCACTACCCATACCAATTCATCTAATCCAATCTATTTTTTTTTTATCGTCATATAATAATTATGATGTCAAATTGTCAATTGTGAATTCAACATTTAGTAAAGTGACGAAAGTGGACGGTGATGTATATATCTCTGTCTTCACCGTTACATATTCATATTCCTACACATTCTCACTCACTACTTTCCGTTAATTCCGCACGTTACCCCCTAAACCCCACACACATATAAAATACACACACACACCTAAAAACAATTTTTCCTTTTTCTAATTTTATTTTCATTTCAAAACCTTTTCACTAATACTCCTACTGTTCAACTACATATATATATCTCTCCCTCTCAGATTCACAATTATATATATATAACTTCAATTCAATTTTAATTATAATTTATTGTAAATAATTATAATTTATTATAATTAAGTCTTCAAATATAAATAAAAAAAATAAAATAGAAGAGCTAAATTTCAGCTGAATATTTGTAGATCTGGACGATTCATGTCCGTCGGTGTCGCCCGGTGATGTCTGAACCTATAATCTCGCTTACTGGTGTGTATCTTTTATTTTTATTTATTTATTTAATTAACTGTATATATTATATATCCAATTTTATTTAAGTTATTTTTAGTTTAGTTAATTTCAGTTTAGGTCCTTAGATTTTTGTAATTGTTTAGTTTACCTTTTTTTTAATTTAATTTTGGTGTATAAATTAGGTTGTTGTTTGAATTTTGTTAAAATTAATTTGGCAAACTACATTTATTTTATTTTAATTGTAGTTTAGGTCCTTTTACTTTTTTATTTTGTTGTAAATATGGCAAACTAGAAACTACAATGAAATGTGTCTAATTATGTTATACATGTATTGCTCATAATCTGATATATGCATTTGTTGTTCAAATTTAGGACTAGTTGACATTATAGTGCACGGAACTTTTAATTATATTACTCGTGTATTTTTAAAATTATGTAACTATATCTATAGTTCTATACTATATCATAGAGCATATGATTCGTTTTAATTCTTGAATTTTTAAGTACGTACATAGATTTTGCTATTTTTATGGGCAAAAGGTGAAAAATATATGTTATATGTGTGTATTTTAGACAATCCTAAGCCAACATTTGGCGAAACCGGCTGTCGGCCAACAATTCTTTTATCTCACAAGATCGAAGTCTTAGGTTCGAATCCTACCTTAGGCATATCTTTAACCGGCCAAGGACAAAGCCTGGTTAGAGCGCTACAAAAAGTAAAGGAAAAGGAACTGCCCACTACCGTCTTCCACGGGTTTTGGACCCCAATACCTCGACGGTGTATGAGGGAGGTTAAGATGTACTTAGACCTTACCTCTACATAGATAGAGAGGCTGCTTCCAGGTTCTACCTAGTGGTAGAAAAGGACCTCCGGCCTTTGCATGGGATGAGGATCGAACTTCTGACCCCCTGTCTCCAGAGGCCAGACCGCTACTATGAGCTAAAAATGGCTTAGCATTCCGGGGTTACCTTTAACCAAAGGAAAATCTATTTTTAGAAACAATAAAATCATAAAAAGAAAGAATGTTTTATCATAGGATACTATATAGGGTTTTGGGTAAACTGTAAAGTCAGATACATATTAGAAAAATGAATTCTATATGCTGTTGTATGCATCTGGTGACCATTTCTTTGGGTATCCCGGTGACCCGTACATATTAGAACAATGAATTCCATATAAGTTTCCATATAAGTTGCGTCACTCGTAGGTTTTCTTTTTTGTTTGCTGATGTGACATCCATATAAGTTGCGTCCTTTGCCAAATCATTATAACTGCCACCACCTAAGTGCTTTACAAGTTATGAGAGGTTAGGTACACATACATACAATAGTAATGTAAAGAAAGTTTGTTATATCAATAGGTAAAGTTATAAATTATTGCATACAATAGCAAAACATATATAGTTGAATACATTTCTATGCAGATTGCCCTTTTATATAGGGAGGTGAACATACAAGGTAGAGCTGATTATGTTAATCGTAATTCATCTTGCAGGTTCAGTAAACGATACCCGTTGTTTGTTGCTCAAACAGTTGCTTATTCTTTGTATTGTTATATGCGTTGTTGATGCTAATGTTACGAATAACGGATCTGGTGTACGCATTATAACTCAACCTAAGAGGCGACTTTCTCACCATGGTGCACCGAAGACTGTGCTGGCACCCGCGGAACCACCTAATTATGGACCTTTTATGACTTCTAGCCACCCTCTTGCAAGCTCACATTTGTCAAAACCTTCGATGAAGAAGAGTGAAAGTGTGTCACCTGTTACAGGGTTTACACCTTCACAGCTAGCTGATATTGCTCCTAGTCAATCTGGTCATGGTTCATTACCAACTGGTTTAGCCCAACCCCCGTTATCCCCCCGTGCTTCCAGTAAGACATCTTTTTTTTATTTGTGCTTTTAAAATAATTAATATGAAGAAACATCCAAGTTTTCGCTACTGTTTTGTGATATGTGTCAGCTAGTTGGTTTGTGGATATGTCTAGAAATGCCTTTTACTACCCATTTATGTAGGGTGATGACTTGTACTATATAATAATGCGAAACATGTTTGGTAGTATACGGCTATAAAAAATGGTGTACGAGTCACCTCCCGTTTATGTAGGAACAAGTCTTTTTTGGTCTTTGTTATATCTGAAATGGGTCAAATGGGTTCAAGTTTCGCAATATTTTTTTTCTTAATATATTTATTGCGTACAACCTCTGTAATGCTTCATACAAAGATTTAGATTATTATTGAAAGGTTTTAAAAAATATGGTGTTTTGTTCAGGATTCAGCCATCATAGTTAGGTTTTAGGGCTGGGTACATAAAAGTGGTGTGGGCTAGTAGAAGCCGAGCCAGACTGTTTGAAAAGGCTACTAAAATGACCCTTTTAAACAAAGACCCATTTTGCAACCTCTAAATAGCTCTATGTTGAAGGGGTGTGTATACATTCTTGTGATATGCTACTCCTGTTAACATTTGCTTGTGTTTCTCTTTTATAGATTGCTGTGGGCCTGAATCGGTGTTGAAGCGAGGCACTGAGGGATGTCACTGTGTATATCCAATAAAGCTTGACATTCTCCTTTTAAATGTCTCATCAAACCCAAATTGGCCTCTATTTCTTCAACAATTTGCAACTCAACTTGGTCTGAGGGCTTCTCAGATTGAGCTAATAAACTTCTATTTGCTCGGCTTATCGAGACTCAATATTTCAATGGACATAACTCCACATACAGGAGTCAGTTTTAGTTCGAGTGAAGTTTCTGCAATAAACTCTTCACTTTCTACGCACAAGGTTCAGTTAGACCCTAAGCTCGTGGGTGACTACAAGCTTCTCAACCTAACTTGGTTCAAGCCAGTTGCTCCTGCTCCAGGTAATTTTGTAATGAGAAATGCTAGGTTGACAAATAATTTATAAACAAAAGTTTACAAACAAATCTTCAACCAATCAAATTAAGTCATTTTTTCTTTTTCTTTTAATCGGTGTTTTCTTTGAGTTCTTTTTTTTTTTTTGCTATTTAAACCCTAATTGTTTCTATGTACTTGCAGCCCCTCGTGTCACAACTCCTCCAACAAAAGCACCTCCTGTAAAGCCTTCATCTACAACATCTGCAAATACTTCTAGTAGTGGAAAACACCTCAGCTTAATTCTTCTTGTTTGCATTGGTGCGGGTATCCTTTGTGTTGCTGTTATCTGCGTTCTTATCCTTTGCTCTTGTGCTTCGCATCGCCGAAAATCTGAACAATTGCCAAAAGAAACCGGTATGAATAATTTCTGTTGTCAAGTTGCATATAGTCAGTTTTATATGATCAGCTAAAGGACTAGTGGCAACAGAACTGGTTATCCACGGCAACAAACTTACCATAATACCTTTAGATTCCACTTTAAAAACTATTGATTTGATCACTTATTGCTGCAACCCATTTTACTACACTTGATATCTAATTCATATATACTTTCAAAGCACATGCAGACACCCATGTTTGGGGTAGTCGGTTTTGGATGATCATCCTTAGTAAATGATCATCCAAGGCAAAAAGAAAGTTACCATAGCCTGTTTTGTACTATATTTACAACTGATTTTCTGATTCTCCGATTTGATGGTTCCGTATCACATAATTGCTTTATAAAGCTCAATCCAAACACATCCGAGGTTTTTTTTTTGTTTTAATCTCTTACCTTTTTTTACCTTCTCGTTTTCTTGAAAACAGTCAAGCCAAGGACGGTGGAGGCTCTTACAACTGTAGGATCTTTTGCTCATCCTAGTAGTACACGGTTTCTTCAATATGAAGAACTAAAAGAAGCGACAAACAACTTTGAACATACTAGTATACTTGGAGAGGGTGGATTTGGAATTGTTTTCAAGGGTGTACTGAGTGATGGGACACAAGTAGCCATAAAGAGGCTTTCTAGTGGAGGTCAACAAGGTGATAAGGAATTTCTGGTCGAAGTTGAGATGCTTAGTAGACTGCATCATCGTAACCTTGTGAAACTTGTTGGTTACTATAGTAACCGTGACAATTCAGAAAATCTTCTTTGCTACGAACTTGTTCCAAATGGAAGTCTAGAGGCTTGGCTTCATGGTAACTTTTTTTTGACAAGACTGACTTTTTTATACTCCCTCCGTCCCACAAAATGTGTCCACTTTTAAGTTTTCAAAGTCAACTTTTTTCAACTTTGACCTTCAATATCTTTGTTTGTGTTATATAATACTCGATGAAAGTTATACCGATGTAAACATATGCAAAACTCAATTAATTCATATAACTTTCATCAAGTATTATACAACACATACAAAGATATTTAAGGTCAAAGTTATAAAAATTTGACTTTGAAAATTTAAAAGTGGACACATTTAATGGGACGTAGGGAGTAGTACTTTGCGTTAATAGCATTTATGTCTTTTTCGCAGGTCCACTAGGGGTTAATTGCCCTTTGGATTGGGATACCAGAATGAAAATCGCCCTTGATGCTGCAAGAGGACTTGCATATCTGCACGAGGATTCTCAGCCATGTGTGATTCACAGAGATTTCAAGGCCTCTAATATTTTACTTGAGAACAATTTTAATGCTAAAGTGGCAGACTTTGGCCTAGCTAAACAGGCCCCAGAAGGCAGAGCTACTTATTTGTCTACTCGTGTTATGGGTACATTTGGGTTAGTTCCTATGAAGCGTTTCAACTATTTTATCACTTTTTAACATGTCATTTGTCTACAAGTTGATGAATTTGAACTCATTTACAGGTATGTGGCTCCTGAATATGCTATGACCGGGCATCTGCTGGTCAAAAGTGATGTCTACAGTTATGGGGTGGTCCTGCTTGAATTGTTGACGGGAAGGAAGCCAGTCGATATGAGCCAACCATCAGGACAGGAAAACCTTGTCTCTTGGGTGAGTTTAGCTGGGTGACATAAGTAATGTAGCCAGAGAAAATCAAATTGCATAATAAGTAAATGTGTATTGATTTCTGACTTGGGAAACCAACACACAAAAAGTCAAAAATGCTCGAGCTTTCAAAATTTTTGATGAAAAATGTCATAAAATTTTTTATTTAAGTCATTTGGAAATCGGCGCACTTAAATGAAGATTCTTTTTGAAAGTTGAAAATAAGCTTTTTACCATAATTTGTAGAAAAAGAACAACAGAATTTCTCGGATTAAGGTAAGCTGACCTGATTAACTGGTCAAAATGATGATTTGGCAGCTAATGTGTCGGTAATCTCAACCACACTGATTTATTTGTCTTCTTCCTGTCAAAATGATGATTACTCTTTTTAAAGTTGGAGCATTTTTCTGAGTGCAATATAGTGGTTATCTATAAGAGAAATTTGACCGAAGTTGATAGCTATATAGCAATTATACCTGCTAGGACATGTTTCACTCATGATTTATCCTAAATATTATAAATTCTGGTTATACAGTCAAGACCAATTCTAAGAGATAAGGAGCGGCTGGAAGAACTAGCTGATCCAAAGCTTGGGGGAAAGTACCCAATTGAAGATTTAGCTAGAGTTTGTACAATAGCAGCAGCTTGTGTATCTCCGGAGGCAAACCAAAGGCCGACGATGGGGGAAGTAGTACAGTCGCTAAAAATGGTGCAACGTGTGACAGAATATCAAGACACATCAGCAACAAATGACCGGGCCGCCCAGAAGCAATCATCCACTACTTTTGAATCAGATGGGACATCTTCTATCTTCTCTTCAGGTCCTTACTCAGGTTTAAGTGCCTTCGATCATGACAATATCTCTCGTACAGCTCTCTTTTCAGAAGACTTGCATGAAGGTAGATGATCCACGTCTTTTTGAATATCCAAGGATCTTGCGAGTGGAAGTTGGATGATCAGTGCCCGATTTGGAGGCAGTGCAAATGCTTACCTGTTGCTTCCTGGCCAAGATCAAACCTAGAGCTCCTTTGTACCAGAACAGAAAGAGGAAGCCGCCATAAGTTAGCATTCTTAGAATTTCACTGTACATTAGCTACTGTCAGTTACGGTGATTTTAATTGTTAAAAATCTCTTTTTTTTTTCTTCCGTTTTTTTTTTGTTTTCTTTTGCCAAGTGTTGATTTATTAGTTTCTAGGTTTTTCTCTGATCATATCGGCTGTCACTGATCATAAGACAAAAATTGTTCTTCAAATCATCTCATTCTCTGCGTGTGTCGCTGCATCATGGTTATAGTACATTTTATGGTCCAACAATAAGATTACAGTCACCACACATGGAAGCATTAAGGAGGCTGATATACTTGATGAAATCCTACATGTAAGCTCATGCTAATCTATATTCAATAAACGTTACATAAACATTGTTAGTAAATTGTTTTTGTGGTGTGGTGGTTCTCACGCTGGTCTTACACATTAAAGGTCTCCAAGTTCGATCTCTGTAGTTTCCCAGTAGAGGTCAGTTGAAGTCGGAATGCATGATTCCAGTTCCCTCTTCATACAGAAAAATTGATGCGAGGGAATCAAGAGTTCCTTACAAGTATTTGCGTCATCTTTCATCTTCCTTTTGGAGCAATAATCTGTGAGAAAGCACCAGCGCCATTGGCATCATCATCATCATCGTCATCATCGCTGTCTAGGCTTAATGTGTTAAGATGCATGGCTATCATATCACTGCTTTGGACTGGAAATTCCACTGCTCCACTAGAAGACCCCGATTTCTTATCATTTTTTGGCCTCTCATCATCCGTTTCCATTTTAAGCACGTATTCTAGAGTCCACAATACATCTCCCATCGATGGTCGTTCCAGCCCATGGTCTGCCAAACACCTCAATGAGCAATCAGTAAACTTCTTAAACGCCTCGGGCTTAATCGTTCCTTTCAAATGCGGATCTACCATCTCTTCCAATGTCCCTTTCCTTGCAGATTGCAAGGCAAAATCAGCTAAACTCACTTGTTCTTTCGGCAGACTTGGGTTCAGAGCGGGTCGTGCACACAACACCTCAAAAAGAACAACCCCAAATGAATAAACGTCTGATTTTTCTGTCAACTGTTGCCTTCTAAAATATTCCGGATCTAGATACCCGAAACTCCCCTTGACCACAGTGCTAACATGGTTCTGGTTCAAATTCGGGCCCGTTTTTGATAACCCGAAATCCGACACTTTTGCTACCCAGTTATCGTCACACAAAATGTTGGTTGTTTTCACGTCGCGGTGAATGATAGTATACTTTGCCCCGGTGTGAAGGTAATGAAGTCCTTTGGCAGCTCCTACTAATATATCCAATCTTTGTTTCCATGTAAGTGTAATTTTGTTACCTTTATAAAGATGTTCTCGTAATGTTCCCTTACCCATGTAATCATAAACCAACACCATTTCATTACCTTCTTCACAAAATCCGATCAACGAAACCAAGTGTCGGTGTCTTAGTTTTGATAACATCTCAATCTCTGTAATGAACTCGTTAACACCTTGCTCGGAAGATGGGTTTGATCTTTTTATTGCCACCTTCATGTTTCCATCGATGATCCCTTTATAAACTTTCCCGAAACCTCCAACCCCAATCACGTTAGACTCCTCGAAATTATTCGTAGCACTTTTGATCTCCACTAAAGAAAAATACCGGCAATTGCACACTGCATCTGTTGATAAACTGCTACCACATTGGCTTTTCCCGGATATTGTTGATTTGCTGGATGAATGACCATAAATTGGAAGCCAACTTGAAACAGCAGAATCTGAGCCTGGCACCCTTTTTCGTCGACGTATCATGAACATCACAGCAAATGCGACCCCGACTGTTGCCATTCCACCAACAGCACCACTAACAACATGTTTGATCTTAATTGCATCATCAGCCTCCCGGTTCGCGATTAATTGTTTCTGCATCAGCTCGGATGGAACTGGATTTGGTCCAGCCAGGTTTGATTTCGAGTCACTAAGTTTAAAAACCTCCAATCCATTCAAAAGTATATCATAAAACTCTGGTTTTAAGTCAATATTTGTATGCAAAGTCACCCATAACTCAATATCCTTACCGCGCTTATCACCAATATATACCGCGTAATCCTTCCTCGTAGGAACCCCTTTCTCACCCGTCCATGCGATGATATCCGCCGTAGCAAATGCGGTTTCGTTGTTCAAATATATCTCAAACACCCTTTGGTTAATCTTGTCAAGTTGATACTCACAAAAATGAAACCTTACAAGATAAGTAAAATTTGCATCAACATGGAACACCCATGTCACATTGCTTTGTTTGTTAATATTTGGATCCGGTCCTTGAGATCTCGCCGTCCGGTAAACATCCACCGGAGCCGTAGCCTCTGGCAGGTCTTTATAATCAATAGTAACATTTCCAATGTGTGTTATAGTACCTGTTGTTAATCAAAATAGATTTAGTTACATTTATATATGATTGTATAACTTTTTCATTTTATCCGGAAATGATCAGGTTGTCCTAAGTCCTAACACTGATCATTTCCAGGCCTTTCTGTTTTTCTTTTCTAAAGTTCTATATATACATACATATCAAACATTCAGTAATATTACCTGCACCAAATATGTAGGGTGTATCATCATACCAACTTCTCATCAACCCACCCGAGTCATTTGTTGGCGGAATGTACTGTCCGCCAACGTTTAACCTAAACATGTTTTGCATGTTTGACGTTAAACCATCGATGGTGCCAGCACTCTCAGCCACTCCAACCAACCCAGCTTGATCATCAAATAACTCGGGTTCCGTTATCAATTCAATCCCATTAACAAATGCAAATGATTTAGATTCTGGTTTGAACGTAAGAGTAACGGAATCCGAATTAAAAGCTGCCAATGAATACTCTTTAATCAAATAGGCTTGTGAAAGAGCTTCCGCAGTTATAAAGGCGCTAAAGTTTCTCAACAATGTGATGGAAACATCATCAGGGTTTTTTGTTGTGACAATGAAAAATGAATTCTTGACATTGTAGTCAGGGTATTCCGAAGGGTAAAAATGTAACCGAATAATGTAACGACTAGTTGAATTAATGTTAAACTTATACGAGGTTTCACCCGTAAAGATTCTTGCTGTCATGTATGGAATGTCGGATGAAAGGGATGGTTCTTGTGTTAAGGCGGTTGATGTAATAGATTTGTCTGATGATACGAGGTATTTGTTGTCCGGTTCCCATTTTCGATTGTCCGCATCATTGCCACCTTCTTTCGAGCCGCAATTTAGGGATAGAGGTGGTGGGGTGGAGGTGGAAGATGGTTGAGCAAGGGTGATGAGGATATTGGAAATATGAGATATATATATGATGATTATGGAAATGTAAATAGGGATCATGATAAAGAAAAGAAAATGTTGGTAAATTTGTTGAAAAAGAATGCATGGAAAGAAGGTGATGATCTAGGTGTTGTTTGATGGGGTTGTGAGATTGGCAAAAAGCATAACTTGTTGGCCATGGATTGGGGTTTAAAGATGATAGATATTCAAAGGTGACATTAGAGGTTTGTTGGCAAATCTTGTTCTACTTCTATTTTTACTTTTGGTTTTCGGAATTAAAGAATGAAGGAGAGTGAAAATAGGATGGAGGGATTATGATTATGATTCTCATATGGAGTTTAACTTTAGTTTGTAAAAAACATTTGGGGTGATATTTTTAATTACGTGAAATGATTAATTCTTCTAACTAATCAACCTAAAAATCCTCCTAGTTATAAGATTGTGACATGCATGTGACATGATCAAGAAATGAGATTAGGTTAGAGAAATAATTAGTGGAATCCACATGTCAAGTTTTGAAGGTTTTAAGAGAATTTTTAGGAAGATCTTTAGAAGGATTAATCATTTTCATTTCCATTATTGAGAAACGAATAAATTCATTGAACACTTAGATTGATTACATCACAATAAATGTATGCGTTGATTTAAGATGGCACAGATACAGCAAACAAAAATTTTATGTTAATATAAGTACGATTCTAACATTATATTAACAATTTTTAAAAATAAATAAATATGGTACATATGTTAGTGTAATGGCAAGTTGATTTGAGTAGCGATGTTTGTTAGCCAATACATGGTTTCTGTAGTTGAAATTCCTTGATTTGACATTTTTAGGCCCAAATTGAAAATCCAGTTAAACTAATTAATCGACTAAAAACCAAACCAATTACCGTATTAGATTTCGGTTCGAATTCCATTCAAAAACTAGACCAATTTCAAAGGGTGGTTAGGCGTTTGATAGGAAAATTTTCAAAATTTTAACGTAGAAATAATTTAACTCTATAATGTCAAAAGTTACAGTATAATTTTTTTATTATTACAAATTTTTTAAATTTATAGGTACGAATATATGTAAGCATAGTCTTAGCTAACGTATTCAACAAAAAGAACCGATGAAAAGATGGTTGATATTATAAAATGTTTAAATAATGTAATTTTAAATTTTTTGTTAAGTTATTGCACCCAAAATTGAATTTTATATTGATTTTAATTGCAACATTTCCTAAAATTATTATCTTGAAACACTTGTACAGTTGTACTATATACTCAACAAGTTCAATAGTCAATAGTCTATACCATCAAATATAGAGAAAAGGATTACTGTATAAAATTTCACACGAGCATGGAACTAGAAACCGAAAAGTCAAATCGAAGATATAACTTTAAAAAGGTAAAAGGTAACGACTTTAACGTTATTAGCTTGTATGTATTAACATACCAAAAGTCAAACCAAAATCCAATATAGCTTTCTATTACGAACGTAGTAACCTAATTGAATTTAGTACGGTGACCTTCCAACATCCTATGTTTCACCTTTTTAAGCAAATTTTATGAAAGCAACATGTGCAAGTGCGATCAAAATTATGTAATGTAATAATGTAATAATATAAATTTAACCTAAAAATCAACCTAACTATTAAAATGATGATATTTGAAAGAATTAATGGATAAACGTAAGATAAAGATTTTAGTGGAATTCATATGTCAAATCTTTAAGATTTTTA